>JAQQTO010000030.1:9915000-10627500 GCA_029884595.1 Ormosia semicastrata
GGAAACTGATACTTTTGACTTTATTGAGAATTAATGATCCTTTGAAGAGAATATCAGTTTTATACAAATTTTCTCAACTGCCCCCTATGTTTGTGGCCAATCAGAAACTTAAAGCATTTATTTTAGCTGAATTCACGAGATCAGACCACCTTTTATAAGACCAATTAGAATGCTTCACGCGCCCTATAAGTAAAGAATGCTTCTTCAGAAGCTAACATTCCCTTCCTTTGCATTCCTCTCATTCTACATTTTCATGTAAGAATGGTTTCTTTTGAGAGAATGAGAGTAGCTTTTCCTTCATTTTCCATGTTTGTGAAAAGAACTTCATCTTCTGCAGCGATTATACTCTTATTTTTTCCAAAGTTCTTGAAGGTGTTTAATTTTCTTCGGACATTTTCTTCTTTTGATGGGAGCCTTTCTTTCTTGGCATAAAACTGAGTTACTATGCATTTGGGTAGGCGTGAGCCTTTCTATCCTGACATACATGGGAGTGTCTAACCCAACTTATTAGCATGGAGTGATGCGTCCATGGTCCAATGCATAGCAAAACTGCAGAATGCTCTGACCAACCCCTTTACCCTTCTCCAAGGGATTCCCAGCGCTTGACTGGGTTGACATAGTGGAGAGTCATCCTTCTTGGAAGGAAAAACCCTCTAGGAGTAACTTGGGGTGATCTGCTTTCTTTGACTTGCTTTCAAGGAAGCATCGGGTATCCTCCTCTACCGTCATCTATTAAGAAGGTAGGGGAATAAGTTGGCAAAGTAATTCTGTTTCGAAGTGACTTCAGTCTATTCTGGGGTGGAGAGACTATTGGAGCAGCTCCGCAATTTGAGACAACTTGGGATGGTTAAGTGTCCCGGTCTTCATTATCGCTGTGGAGGAGGCAATGCAGAAGACTTAGCATCGGTCCCAGAGTCGTGATTCTGGTTTGCCAATGTTCTTTAAAGTCAACCCACTTTTTCCAGAGGTCGGGGTCTGAAAATGTGGACATGACATGATCCGGGATGTTGGAGATGTTTGCTCCTTCCTCCAAGCTCTTCAGTTACTGCTCTTTCCTTATACATTCCATGTTTCAATATTTTCTTTTCCTTCTTTTCCAAGATGTATGACGAAGTATGGAATGAGAATGAATCAATAAAGATTTTAAATTCTAAATTTGTCCTGTATTTTTCTGTTCCCCTGTCGAGATAACATCACTGGGATAAGTCCAATGCTTATTCTAGCATAACACCGTGGTGATATTGCCGAGGTAAGTCCAACATTTACTCTGGCATAATACCATAACAACTCCGTCTTGGCACTTGTTTTGAAGATCAAGACAGCAAGGCTTGTTATTTTTCTGCAAAAATAAGCATATTATGTCTTTTACTATAGTCCGCACTATCAACCAAATGGGTACCATGATTTTGAGCCGGGGTCCATCGAAAGAGTTCGGGCTCCTTGTTTAACATCTATATGATGTTTTGAATTGCTGCGCAACTGTCTTTTCTACTGCTATTACAGTTGTATGGGCCACGTGGCGCGAGTTTATCGGAGGGACATGCCTAGAACTTTGCGTGCCATGATGGACACCTTTCGAATTCATGGTTGAGAAGACAAAAATGTCCCCTAACTGTTCAGCACTTATAAATAAGAGTTAAGGGTTCATCGTCCTCACCTTACTATTCTTGACTTACTTCACTGGAATTCCGTGCGGCAAAAGCTTTATTTTTTAGGTGCCTTTTAGCCATTTCCAGTTTCCCAACATTCAAGCGCTTTTTATCTTTGCACAATAAGTAACTCTCTTTCAACTCTGCTGCCATTTCCCTTTTCAAACTGCTTATTGTTGTTGAAAAGTAGAGTAAGAGTGTATTTCTGTCATCTTTGCTTTTTGCAAAATATGTTTAGAGATTTCTAAGCTTTTTATAAACTTCGTCGCCTCCCTGGAACACTGTCTCCACCGCGCCAAGCACAGCGGAGGAATCCCCCTAGAAATTTGAACTCTGGTGGGAATGAATGTCGGTAAGGGGGTTTGAATTATTTCGTTCTCCCCTTTCTATGTCTGAATCCATGGCGTTATTGATTCTAACAATTACTTACCGACTTCTTTAGGTGTTCTCAAGATTTCCATGGCCAGAGGAAAAAAGAAGGTTAGGGTCCAAACACCGCTCCACGAGGTCCGCGAACCGGCTGAGGATGACCTAATTCAAATCTAGCGAGGTCCCGGACTGGTATGCCTTTGGGTGGTGGATGACGTTTGGAATCATCAGTCTAAGTTTGTGAATGAGGCCGTACTCCGAGAATCCTTATTTGGCTTGGAGTTGACCGTAAACAAGGCACGGGATAAAGAATTCCAAATCGTTTGTCCGAACTGGAATGAGAGGGTGTGTTCCTGCCAGGAAGCTGGTTCACACTTCATGTTCCTGTATGAGCCCCTTTTCCTTAAGCTGGGGCTTCGATTGCCATTCTTCAACTTCCAAATCGCCATTCTCCAGACTCTACACGTGGCCCCATCCTAGATCTATCCTAATGGTTAGGGTTACATTATCTCTTTCGAGAGGTTTTACCGATTAATGAACCTTAAATACTTCGTCAATACTTTCTTTTATTTTTATACTCGAAACAACAATCAAGGGACAGTAAAGCAAACGAGTTGGCTTGTCATCCGATCTAGACCTGGCCGCAAATTCTTTGATGTTTTTGAAGAGAGCTTTAAAAGATTTAAGACTGCGTTTTTCAAAATTAAGAGCGCGGAGGGATTTCATCCATTCTTCCTCAAACTCGATGGGGAACCTCAATTTCCTCTTTATTGGACGCAAGATTGTTGGGGTATCCTCATCAGTCTTATTGACAAAGAAAAAGGGGACCTCGACCCTAAGGAGCTTAGGTCGGTCAAGCTCATAACCCAGTATGCTGAGCGGCATGGGAACATCAATATCAGGGATGTTCTCTGTGTTCCTAGTGATGATCTTCTCTTTGCTTTATTAGGTAGGAATTATGGTGTTATTATCCGTAATGACCTTAAGTTTTTGCATTTTATCTTCATGCATCCTTATTATTTTGCTGTGCTGATCGTATACTTATTTTTTATTTTGTTTCAGTAAACATGACTTCTGAATTTTCTGTGGTTGCCCTGCAAGCTGTAAAATCCCAGAGAAAGGGGACAAAATCTGCAGGTTCTTCTTCTATTGCCGCCTCGGCATCATCGAGCTGGGGTATTGTTAATGGGGAGAATATTGATCAGCCGAATTCCCCCCACCTGAAATCTTCAAGGGAGAAAGAGGCCAGCTGTCGAAGGCTCTCTTGACCGAGATGGGAGGTCGTCGAAGGGCGGTGATAGAGAAAGGGAGGACCCTTTACCAATCATCACGGGCCATTCTAATGTTGGCCCCTTCATTGCCAGATGGCTTTTGAGCAACGAGGTTAGGCAGCATATTGCTAAACAAGGTCTGGCCCAAACCTTGGCTAGACTTCAAAATTAAGCTCTCCGGGCGGCTGCCGAGTTCCGCATAATCGAAGAGATTATTAAGGATGCTGATAAGAGGGCATCGGAAGAGCTGAAGGCCTTGAAGAAGGAAAAGGAAGAAGTTGGCCAGAAACTGAACACGACCCTTAACTTGAACGAAGATGCTCGGGTAAGGATCGTTGAGCTAGAGAAGGCGTTGGCCGACTCCGAGTCCACCAGGAAGGCCGAGAAGCTCGAGGCCGACAAGACCATTGGCGCCTAGGAGACCTAGATAGTTCAGCTTGAGAAGGAAGTGGAGGAGATGGACATAATTTTTGGAAAGATTGAGGGAGAGCAGTTCCAGAATGCCGTGGCTCAAATCCAACACTTCAATCCTGGGGTTGCTCTTGTCTTGGACGACATTACCCCAGATAAAATCTTCCATAATGGCCAACTCATCTTTGTGCTCCCGAGTGCTCCTACTGCTACCTCGGATGTTGCTCAGAGCCCGAAGGGAGAAGAGACCGGAGTTTGAGTTTTTTCCCTTTTTCCTGCTTTTTGTCCCCTGCGTGGGGTTTTAATTTTTGTAAGGATAATTGCCCCGTGACTGAGGTTTTATATTTAATTACTTTGTTTCGCTATATGTTTGTTTGTTTATTTTTTCATGGTCTGACTTGGGTCCAATGCCCATTTTCAGTCGTTTAATGGACTTAGAAAAAACTTTTCATCATAGGAAGACCATGGTCTAGGATCCTACACTCATATCATTGAGTGAATGACATTCCACTTGACTTAGGTAAAAATAATACCTTAGTCTATACTCCACTGCTCATCATGGGAAGCATTTGGAATCTCAGACATAGGTAAGAATAATACATTGGTTCAGGGTATATTATCCAAAAACCCTTTTACCTTAGACATATATATATTACATGACCTTACCCGGGGTACCCTATTAATCATTTAGATTTTTGGGATCCCTTCCTAGCTTAGGTATAAAAAAAAGGAGCGTGCACATATAATCCGTATTGCCTCCTAATTAGTTGACCTTTTAACAGTCAGTGCCACGTATTGAGGGTAGGCATCAGCCCTACAACTTATCACCATGGTTTGGGATATTATACCTCTTAACATGGGCTTCTTCAGTTCTTTTGGATAGAATTTGATATCTAAATAACTCTATTTTATTGATAATACTAGAGGGACAATAGTCCATACAAAGTATATTATTCGAAGCTAGAACGGATCAAACATAATTTTATTAAAGGGCTAGGCCGTTGCGGCATCTAGGTATAATATTTTCTTAGTTTATCCACATTCTAAAAATTCTTGATCGGGGTGCCAGATAACGTTTCTAAGGTGTAAGTTCCCTTGCTCGTACTAACAATGATACAATAGGGGCCTTCCCAGTTAGGGGCTAATTTCCATTGGGAGACATTGTTCCCTCTTATATCGGCTCTCTTGAGTATTAGGTCTCTTGGTTATAATTTTTTGGGACCACTTTCTTGTTGTACTTGGCCGTCGTCTTTTGTTTAAGGGCGACATCACGTATGTGAGCCACACTTCTTCTTTCTTCCAGTAAGTCCAGGTTTTCTCTTATTAGATCGGGGTTACTATCAGGTGAGAACTATTGGTAACGCCAACTTGGTTCTTCAATCTCTACCGGGATCATGGCTTCACAGCCATAAGTCAATTTGAATAGAGATTCTCCCGTGGTGGAGTGGAGAGTAGTTCGGTATGCCCAGAGAACGTGATCAAGCTGCTCAACCCAGTTCCCCTTGGCTTCATCTAACCTCCTTTTTATACCTCGCACGATAATCCTATTGGCTGCTTTGGCTTGTCCATTTGTCCTGGGGTTCTCCACAGAGCTACAATGATTCTTTATTTTTAAGCCTGCCAGTAGTTCTTCAAAGCTTTTATCTTTAAACTGGGTGCCATTGTCCATTACAGTGGATTCCGGCATGCCAAACCTGGTGATAATGTGGCGCCAAGTAAAGTTCTAGATTCGTGCTGGGGTAATAGTGACCAGGGGTTCAGTCTCGATCCATTTTGTAAAATAATTTACTGCTACCACCAAGTATTTAAATTGACCTAGGGCTTGGGGGAAAGGACCCAAAATGTCCATACCCCATCTATAAAAAGGCCATGGTACCGCGGTCATGAATAACTCTTCAGAGGGAGCTTGATAATGATCTGCATGGCGCTGACATTTATCATATATCTGAATGTGTGCTTGAGAGTCAGCCTCCATCGTTGACCAGTAGTATCCTGCCCTTAATACTTTTTGGGCTAGGGCTTTGCCTCCTAAGTGGTGACCGCAGCTTCCCTCATAGACTTCAGCTAGAGCGTATTCTGCTTCCTTCGGAGTTAAGCATTTAAGAAGGGGGATGAGAAACCACGACGGTATAGCCGACCGTTGTAGACAGTATACCTGACTGCGGTCTTGACCAATTTCGAGGCTTCCTTTGGGTTCAGTGGCACAGTTTCATGCTGTAAATAGTCCAGTATGGGAGTAATCTAAGATGACTCATGATCCTCCACTTGGAGTATGTCATGATCCACGATGGAGGGTTGAGAGAGAGTTTCCTAGATTACGGACCGGTTGTTACCAAGGCTCTTGGTACTGGCCAGCTTAGACAAAAGGTCTGCCCTAGAGTTCTGTTCTCTCGGAATGTGTTCTATCTTGATCTTCTCAAAGTTCTTGAGGAGTTCCTGTACCTTAATCAAGTATTTTTGTAGGAGATACTCCTTGACTTGATATTCTCCTCGAATTTGGGAAATTGCCAGCTAGGAATCACTGCAGAACGTGATCCATGTTGCCCCCATATCCTTTGCCATTATCAACCCAGTAATATATGCTTCATACTAAGCCTGGTTGTTCGAGGTCGAGAACTCAAACTTCAGGGAATGTTCCAAGGTCAGTCCCTCTGAATTTTTTAGTATCACTCCGGCTCCGCTTCCCTTGAGATTTGATGACTCGTTAACAAAGATGGTCCAAGAGACTCCCTTAGGGTCGCCTGGGTCCAATGTGAGCTCTACTAGGAAGTCGGACAATGTTTGGGCTTTTATTGCAAGCCGTGGTTCATAGGTAATCCCAAACTCGGAGAGCTCAATTAACCACGTAATCATTCTTTCGGCCAAGTCTGGTTTATGCAACACCTGCCGGATGGGTTGATCTGTTCTTACCACCATTGGGTGGCATTAAAAATATTGTCGAAGCCTTCTTGCTATGATAATGAGTGCGAAAGCGACTTTCTCTACCTTTTGGTAACGAAGCTCGGGGCCCTACAGGACCTTACTTACAAAGTAGACTGGCTTCTATTCTTCGTTAGTTTCCCAGATTAACACTGAGCTTACAGCCTCATCGTGGACAAATAGATATAAGTAGAGTGTCTCCCTAGTATCCGGCCTTGTCAAAATAGGAGGGGAGGATAGGAGATTCTTTAAGGACACGACGGCATCTCCACATTCTTGAGTCCATTCAAAATCTTTCCCCTTCTTGAGTAGCTTGAACAAGGGGAGAGACTTGTGGGCAGCCTTAGCCAAAAATCTTGTGAGGGCCGCTATATGCCTTGTGAGTTGTTGCACTTCTTTAACTTTTCAGGGGCTTCTCATGTTAAGGACCGTCTGACACTTGTTGGGATTGGCCTCAATTCCTCGGTGGGTTAACATAAATCCCCAAAACTTTCTACCTGGACCCCAAAGGCGCACTTCTCCAGGTTCAACTTCACGTTGTACTTCTGGACTTGTGCGAATACTTCTTCGAGCTCTGCTGCCCTGTGGGATTTTCACTATCATGTCATCTATATAGACTTCTAGCATCTTCCCCACTTGGTCTTCAAAGACCCTGTTCATCATCCTCTGGTAGGTGACCCCTGCATTCTTCAGGCCAAAAGGCATGACCTTGTAATAGTAGCTCGTCCTATCAGTAATGAAGGCGATTTTGTCTTCATCTCTGGCATACATAGGAATCTGATTGTACTCGGAATATGCATCCATAAACGAGAGCCATCTAAAACCTAAGGAGCCATCCACTAGCTTATCCACATTGGGAAGTGGGTATGGGTCTTTTGGACAGGCTTTATTCAAATCTGTATAGTCTACGCACATTCTCCATCTCCCATTGGATTTCCTTACCAGGACCACATTGGAGAGCCATGTGGTATAGGAGATTTCTCTGATAAAGTTGCCACTTAGTAGCTCTTTAACTTGTTCTTCAATGACTTGCTGCCTCTCGGGTCCGACCTTTCTTTTCTTTTGAGTGACCGGCTTGGCACCCTCTTTGATTGACAAATGGTGACAGATGAAGGTGAGGTCAAGTTCGGGCATATCGGACGACGTCTATGCGAAAAGGTCTCTATCTTTTAACAAGAGCTCTGACAGTTGTTGTTTTTTTTTCTTCATCCAAACATGCTCCAATCTTGGTAACCTGTTCTGGGTTGGCTCCAAGTTGGAGAGGTTGCAATTCACCTTCTGGATGGGGTCGAGTACCCTGAATTTCTTCTCCGACGTCCAGCTTGGTCATCAATATGTTGACCTGGTCAAGGACTAGGCCGGGAATGCAGATCTCTCCTTCCGAGGTGCTCTACAAATTTTTAAGTTCTTATTGTAGCATTTTTTGGTCGCAATTTGATCACTTTTAACGGTGACAACGTCATTATTCTTGTTGAGGAATTTCATCACGAGGTGGGTGGTGGACACCACGGCGTCGAGTGCGTTGAGAGAAGGACGACCCAGGATGATGTTATAAGCCGAAGGGCAGTCCACAATCAAGAACTTTACCTTGATTGTCCTGAAAAGTTTAGACGATCCGAGGGTCAGGTGGGTTTCGTAGTGTCCGACCGGGGTGATTTTTTCGCCCCGTGAAACTCGTCAATTCTCCAATATAAGGAGTTAAGTCTGATTGCAAAAGTTCTAACTTCTAATAGAGATCTAGAAACATAATGTCTACTGAACTCCCCTGGTCGACAAAAATTCGGCGGACTTCGACATTGGATATTATCCCCGAGATGACAAGTGGATCGTCATGATCTGGGATAATTTCGCCATAGTCCTCATCCGAGAAAGTGATAGAAGACATCTTTTTGCCTTCTGCTTGTGTCCTGGGTTCTGAGTGGGCTACGCTAAACACAGCTATTCCAAGAGTTTTCTTTCGAGCTCTTTTTGAAGACCCTCCTCCAGCAAATCCATCGGCGATAGTATGGATAGTTCTATCATCATTACCATCGGGGGGGAGCGTCCTTATTCCCATCCTACCGATCGTTACTATCTCGGCGAGGTGGAGTCCGGGATCTTCTCCTGGGACTTCTTGTCCTTCTTCTGTGTTGAGGGGATGGGCTCCGACATGGACCGCGTTGGTCTTTTCTGTGTCTATTACCCCCCTCGTTATTTTGGATACGAAGGATATACTACTGTAAGCGTCCGGCCTTGATTAGAAATTCAATGGCGTCACATAATTAATAGTAATCCTCCGTATCATGGTCGTAGCCCTTATGCCATGTGCAATGCTTGGAATGATCCTTTTGTTTGTGCTTCTTGATAGGAAACAGTCTCCAGATATTCTAAAACTCTATATGCATTACTTCCCTCAGGATTGTTTCCCGAGATGTGTTCAGGGGAGTATAGTCAGAATAATTTCTCCGGGGTGGATTACCTTTTGGAGGTCATGGCCTTGAGGAATTCTGGTTAGACTTCTGGTGGGAAAGCTCACCTTTGTCCCACCTCCTGTGGTCTTCTGTTGCCTCCTCCAAGTAGACATATTTCTCAGATCGTTTCTGGAAGTCAGTCAGATTATCTGGTTTCTTTTTTGCCAAAGACTTAAAGAACTCAGAACCTACTCGGAGACCGCTTCTGGCATAATGTAAGGCTATTCTGTCTTCAAAATTTTCTACATTGGTGCATGCTGCGATGAATCGACTGATATAATCTCGGAGGGTCTCGTCCTTTCCTTGGAAAATTTTGGCTAGGGACTCAATGGATTTCGGTTGCTCCTTACTGGTGGTGTATTGCAGCAGAAAACACTGTTTAAGATCCGACCAGTCTATCACGGACCCCCTTGGTTGGCTGGTAAACCACTTGAGGGCTCCCTTTTTGAGGGAAAGGGGGAATGCTCAGCACAGCAACTCCATGGACTCGCCATAGAAACATAAGGACTGTTCGTAGGCATTTATGTGTTCTTGGGGGTCCGTGGTTCTGTAATAGATTTCCAAGTTTGGTGGAAACTTGAAGTTCCTGGGAACTCGGTACTCCATAAGTTGATCAGAGAAAGGTTATTCCATTGTTCCGCGGTTCTGGTTATTATCCCTGGTATTGGGGATTCCATTGCCAGCATGAGCCCTTCTTTGATTATTTTCCACGTCGGTCCTTCTGTCACGACGGTGTGGCCTGGGTTAGTTTTCATGCATGGCGCGCTGCATGTCTTCCAGCCTCCGAAATTGGTTGTTCAACATATCCATATGTTATTGCAACATGTCTTGAAATTGGCGTCAGGAAGCATGAGATTGGTGTGTGCGTTCGAAACGAGATGCACAATCATCAACCATGTTATTTGGCGTTCCCAGACGTTGGTGCACTGGGATCCTGCATCCTTGAATGCTCTGGTCACCTCCTTGAGCCGGGAATTCAAGTCTTTTCCCGACAGAAATCCTACGTGATGGGTTGGGAGACTCATCCAAGGTGGAGGTAGAGTGCCCATCACGTTGGTTTTCTGCTTCGGGTGCCTGATTTGTCACAACAGAGGTTTGAGCTGCAGGTGGAGGTAGCGAGAGTGGTGGACGTTGCACATCAGTGTCTTGCCTCTGGTTGACAGAGGTTTGTGCAACATCTTTTCTCGAATTTTGGCTCATATTCACCATAATTAGGTGGGATTAGAAATTTAAGGTTTCCCACAGACGGTGCCAATGTTCTAATGTGGATTCAGAGGGTACTTATAATAGGCACATACACAGTGGTTTCCTCTTTGAGTAGCAGCAGCTGAGCGTATTGAACAGGGGGTGGGTACCTTCAAAGGAACTCCAACGCTCAAGTCAGGCAGTGCACAAGTAGGATTATGTAATTGGATGATAGATTACCTTATTAAGATGACTTAGCCTTATATTTATAAAGTGTATGTAGAATCCTAATAGGATCCTTATTGGATGCAGGTAATTTGGGATTAGTATCCTGATAAAGACCACCTTCCCATTATTATCGGGTAAATCCTCGTAAATCTGAGATAATGATACAGGACGTACTTAGCCATTTAGGGTAATTATGAGTCCTATAATATCGTAAGTTGATGATTGACAGTTACGAATATTTAAGAATTTATCCTCTGCATGAATCTATTAATCATGATATTATGGCCCAATACCACTTGATGTGCTAGATTTCAATGTTTGGACTGCCTTATGAGTCTTCCGTTATGTCAGCCTGTGAGGAGTCCAGCTGTGTGCATGTATGGTTGATCCCATAGAGCGGGATCTCAGATCTCGGGTCACGGTTCAGAACAGATCTTTTTAAAAATTTTGATTTTATTTTGGTTTTTTAAAATTTTAAGATAGATAAAATTAGTTCATATCATAATCTCATTTTATAAATTAATTTTACCTGTCTTAAAATTTAAAAAAATTAAAATAAGATAAATATTTTTAGAAAGACCAAAATAAAAATAAATATATTTAGAGAAATTAAAAAAAATAATTAAACTTATTATTGACATACTTATCACACTGAGTACAAATTGTTTGCTGCGACAACAATGTAGGAGTTACGTGGCATTGCTGATGTCTATTAGCAGGTGAGTGATTGTGTTATAAAACATCTGATAATTAGAAGTGTGATATAAAATAAGTAAAATGAATGATAAAAATAAGGAATAAAATAAGAAAAAAAAAGGTTAACAAAGTGATGATAACATGGTATGTTTAATTTTTGGTGAGAGAAGATTAATGAGTGTGTTTAGAATATAAAAAAAATGAGAAATAATTATTTATAAATCAAATATTATGTTTGAAAAGATATAAAATAGGACATGCTTTTATTTGTAAATTCCATGATTTTGATTCTTTTTAATTTAAAAAATCTATAAAATTGGATAGGATTTGTTAGGATATAAGTTGATTTGAAATAAGTAGAGTAATTAACACTTAGTAAATACATGTAAAGAATTATGGTAAAGATAAAAATGTAAAAAGAAATAGTAAAATGAAATGAATTGTCAATTTCATGAGTAGGAAAAAAAAGCTGATCTTTAAATGAATTGAAATAACATTTTTTTTGTGTGCATCAAATAACATATTTTTTAATAAGTTACAGACTCACAATTTGATTTGTAATTAAGAACAAATATAATAAATTCAATTTAATTTTGAAATTTAATTTATTCGAAATATTACCAATAGTATGTAATGAAAGATAACAAATTATGGATTGGTCCATTGTGAAAGCCCAGTTTTGTAGATCGAAATGAATAAATCCGAAACAATATGGGAGTGATTAAGAAAGAATATGATGAAGTTTATGCTGATAAAAAATAGGCTTTATTTAATTAATACGTTGTTAGCGATGTATTCAAAATGGCACCACGATCCGACGATGGGACGAAAGTTATGGACGAGTCATATACTTTTCTGCTTGACTCTCATCCACCTTCAATACTTTCTTCAATAATAATTTTCTTTCAATCTTCCATATACTCTCCTGTCTCCATCATAATTTCTTTTCCCCTATCCCCATCTCCGTCACGTTAGTGATAAACCATAACCATAACCCTAACCAAGACACTCAAATTTAATGAACTTACATTAAAATAAAAAATGTTTCACTTAGCACACAAAACATTACTTCTCAGTTGGTACACTAGCGTGCCCATTTAATATTAGGAGTGTGGTTTGATCCCAACCCAACCCTGTAAAGTTTTTCGATGATGGATTTTTATCCACCAATGATTACATGCCCATAAGCCCAATTGTCCAGTAACACTATAAGAAATTTGGCATTTAGCAATGATTTTTTCAGGAGGATTTAACTGCCACTTATTTTTTTACATTTTTTGCGACTAATTTGTCGATCAGTTTATTGAGATTTTCTGGTTGATTATTTCCACTGAAAATTTTTTCTAACTTCCGAGGAAGAGCACTGGCCAATTACCAGCAGCTAATAAGCCACCGGAATATTCCAAGGAAATACTTTTATAAAAGCCAGGTATGCCAGCTTCCCTTCCATTTCTGCGTTTTCTTTCCCATGGACATCCTCCTTCCTCTTATTCAAACTACTGCTTCCCATACTAGCCACCTAATGTGACGTTCTCCTTCCTCCCATACCAGCCACCTCAATGTCCTCTTTCATCCCATACTAGCCACCCATCCCAAATCATGACTGTCAGTACTCCTACTACTTCGCACTGCCATCTTCATTGTCAATTCCTAGCGTGGTGGTGCATGGGCAGCCTACGTGATCCCACCCCAAGCCCTCGCATCTCTGAACATGGGCGTGGACATGATGCATGTGAGACTTGGGTGCATGACGTGAAACCATTATGTTATTTTTTATTTGAATGTTATATTTATTTATAATATGTATATTTATGTATGTATGTATATGATGTTTATATTTTGAATATATGTGTATATTTAAATGTATATTTATATGTATGGTCTAATTTTATTTTTTAGTATTTGTGTGCTGGTGTGATAGATGATAGATATATTATGATGTTATAGGATTTGAATAATAATATTACATTGTATAAGACTAATACTAATTTATTATAAGAATAAATATATAGTATTATGTGCTAATTTCAAAATTAAAAACTGTGACAAAAATAATAATATGAACTATGGAATAAATAATTTAACAATTTATATATTAAACTAAAATAGTTATTAATTAATATTAATATTAATAAATTAATAAAATTTAAAATATAATATAAAATAAAAGAAAGTAAAAATGTGAACTATATCTAATTAAGTGAATAAATAAATAATTAATTATATGAGAATGATAAATGACAAAAATGTATACCCAATTGCCAAACGTATGATATATACACATGAGTTGGAGACATGAGACAATGTGTTAAATCTTGCAGCTTAACAAAGGCTTCAAATTAAGAGGAATGACAAATATATAAGAGGCATCGGTTATAGAGTTTTGAATATTGTAAACCTGAAGATTTAAATTTAATCCAATATAAAAATATAATTAAAATTATAATAAAAATATAATATAATGTAAAATTATAGAAAGTGAAAATTTGAACTATATCAATAATGAAATAATTATTAAATATTTAATTAAAAAACTAATTAATTAAATAAATAAGAGTTAGTGTGGCAGATTTTGCAAACAACGATGGTCTCAAACTACTAAGAGGAATGACAAATATATAGGAGGTCTCAGTTCTAGAGGATACAAATTTCATATAATATAGTAATATGTTATTGTTATTAACACTAATTTACATGTATGTTACATTTGAATTGTTGAAATAATTAATGTTCCACTGAATTAGGAAGCTTTAAACTTTAAGTAAGACTATATTAGTTTTGCATTGATAGGTTAAGTGGCGCTAAGTAGTCCGGGATTTGACTGCTCAAGTAACTTATCTTTTATCATCCACTGATAGCAATGATGATGACTCTAGTGATAAGATTATCAGGTGATAAATGTGATAGAAAGTTTATGCAGTGACACGTGTTCACCTCTTATGATAATAAGAAGAAGACTAGGTAGAGTGATGTAAGAAAAGAAAGAAGAAAAACATTGTGGATTAAAATTTTTTTTTTTGCATGATTTTGTGAAGTAGATTTTTTTATGGACAGAAGTCGCCTGCTAGAGTAGTTGTAAAATAAGACAGAAATCGAAAGTAAATAAAATTCACATAAAAAGTAATTTCAACAATGAAAATGATATTGTACAAGAGTCTTGTGGAGAGGAAATGCCCTATAAAATCTTGAGCTCGACATCGTTAGGATTAGGGAAGTTGAATGGGTAGTGCCTAGACTATTGTCCTTGCTGGTGACCCTGAAAGTATGTGTCTCATTGCACTCATCTATTGAGTTTTGAAGAGTAGTTGACACTACAAGAAATTCGCGATTTAGCGAGGGAATTTTGCGAGGGAAAATTTTATCCCTCGCTAAATTAAAAAATAAAATTGAGGAAAAAATAGCGAGTAAATAGCGGGAGAATTGCGAGATATATATTTCTTCGCTGAAATTAGCGAGGGAATTGCGAGGTGTATATTCCCTGGCTAAAAGTATAATTAAAATTAACGAGGAAATTGAGAGGGATAATTTCCCTCCCTAATATTAGCGAGGGAATTGCGAGGGTTATATTCCCTCGCTAACAATATAGTTAAAAATTAGCGAGGGAATTGCGAGGATAATAATTTCCCTCGCTAAAATTGGCGTTCCCTCCAAATATTTGTCCATCTGCAGTCTGAACCCCAATCACATATTCGTATTCTCTCCACTCTCACCACCGAGGTTTGTCTGAAACCCCAATCCCCCAATCGTTGAACCACCGTTCTCCCTCCATTCTTATTCTCGTCTCTCATTCTCCTAGAACCACCGTCCTCCACCCAAAGACCTCACCACTGCCTCCCGCTGCGCAGATCTGCAACACCGCGTCTGCCACCACACAGATCCGTGAGCCACCAGATCTGGAAAGTGGAATGCTCGCGTGCTTCATTCCTCGCTCCCTTACTTCTAAAAACCTGTAACTATCAAGCATCACTTTGGTTTTTGCATGCTTCTTTCTGGAATTTGAGCTTGTTAAGTTCTGGTTATTTATTTGTGTATAGGAATCAGAGGTTGTGTATCTGCATTTTCAGTTGGTGTTGAAGACGTTTTGTAGTTGCTGCTACTTTGCTGGTGTTTGTGATTTTGACTCAATTTCTTTGTGAATTTCGTTGTTTATTTGACCATTTCAGTTTCGTTTAGTTGGTTAAACAAGTAGATTTTAGTTGAGTGCCTCTGGTTTTGGTTCTTTATGCTTCATTTGCTGATTTAATGTTGTTATATGATGTTGTTTGCTATTTGTACAAGTTCAGAGGTAGATTATACTATCTGGCCTAAAAAAAATCTGAAAGAGAGAAAAGAAAATGGAGAGAAAGAATTATATATATATATATATATATATAGTTCTCAAGAAAAAGATGATTTTGCTTCAGTTATAATTTTCTAGATAAGGTACATTAAGAAAGAGTTTGGGTAAAATGTTTATTATAGTTTGATTATCACACTTCCAAGTTCTAACTGTCATTTGCAGAAAACATAATGCCCTGAGTAAGATTCTCAAATATGTAAAATGTCAAGTTATGTAAACTACCTTCTGAATCATCCAACTCTAGGTATGCTTCTTCTATGTTGGCATGCAAATCCTGCTTAAGTGCACTTTGCCTAATGATAGATTCTAAATTCTAATAATCAGTTCCTAAATTACCTTCATCACTTCTTTGCACGTGGTTCACTCTTTTGATGTTCTAAGTATAAAATGTGTAAATGTCTTCATAGAACCAGTTAGAACCATCGGTATGAGTCACGGTTTAATTAGGGGAAAACTCATTTGCTGTCATAATCATTTTTCCATTTACAAAAACACTCCTCTCACTTTTGACTATGTTTACAGAGAGCTCATTGGAAACTTTCTTCCATTTTTGCTCTCTCTTCTCTCTCTTTCTCTAAGTTTTCCCCTCTTTCTTCTTCTGTGCGTGAAACAACTTATTCAAATTATAACTTTTCTTTATGTTATGCATCTCATTTCATATTCTTCTGTGTTCCTCTCCTTTTATCAAATTAAAGGTGGACAAAGAAAAAGTAAATGAATCCTTACAAAGCTTTCTTCCAAAAAAAGAAAACGTACTGGGACTGTTAAACCAATCAAGAATAGCAACAATTATAAGCTGATCTCCAACTGTAAGAGGTAACTTTTTCAGGGCCTTTTGGATTGCCTTTGAACTAACATCTCTTGATGCATCCTGGATCACCACCACAAAAATGTTTGAAGGGATTTTATGTGGAGCTTTACATATCCTAGTCTCTTCAAAAGAATACTAAATGCATACCAGTGCTTTTGCTCTACATTGTAACAATAATTATTGTTTGTTTACTTATGTTAATTTGCCTACATATATATTTATATTTCTGATATATGATCTAACTATGATATGAAGAAAAGCGAAGCTACTAGGGGCAAAATCATATGCCTATTAACTTTGGCGGGCATAAGGGTTTGATATTTATCTTTTTTTGGTCTTGGTTTCTGGTTTGCTTTATTTGATTTTGCTGCAAGTGAAACATTATTTTCAAGATGAATAAGCATTATTTTTAGTAAACTCTTATACATGAATTAATCAAGATGTGCATCTAGTACACCTAGTTAATCTCATAGATAACCTTAATATGTTCGTAGTTCCTTGAGCCACTCAGACATGAGTTACTTGTGTAATGCAAAGGGGCTTAATGCTATGATTTTTGTTCTCTTATTTATGTTTAGATTTGAGTTCCTTGCTGAAATGCTCTTATTTAGATCATAACTTTGAACCTGATTTGAAAGAGGTGGATATGTAAAATGTTATTTGATTGTATGCTATGGGTGCAGGTTCTTGTTGCCTTTCTTGTTCTTTCTACTATCTAAGCTTGGTAAAGGCATTTTTGTTGTAAGTGCAACATTTGTTCTTGAGTCTTGATTCATCTGGAGTCTTCTTTAGTCAAGGTTAGTTTCATCCTTATTCATTGCATTGCTTCATACGTTAATTATAAAAACACATGTATACCTTTATGTTGTAATCAAGAGATGCACTGTGAAGGTGTTTGTGTCTTTAGGATTATATGTCACTTGCATGACATAATGACAATGTCTCACAAAACTTATTGAGAGAGTAAAGTATTTACCACAAAACTTGTCTATCTAACTCAACTTTAATTATTAAAGGAATTACTAGTATTTCTAGGATTCAAACCATCCCAAAATACTTCCAAAACTTGCCTAAAAAGACTGACTTTTAAGATTGCGCCAAATATGCATCTTAAATCAAAAAATTCTAAAATTTTATGGGAAGATAGATCTCTCTTATATCTTTCCAATGCCGCAAACCTTACCTCATTTGGATAAGCGTATCTAAAGTTATGAGACATTTTACAGAAGCAAAAATAGGGAATTCACTAGTTTACTCATTTCTGTCCTGACTTTAAACTGAAACTGGGAACAAAATACACCTAGGAAAATTATGAAATTTAGCAGGCAAGAAGCCTTACATGTTAGCTTTAAAATGCCTCTGGTTTCATGTGAAACAGACACCGGAGCAGGAAGTTATGCAATCTGGTTTATTGGCTGCCAGAATGCATTTTCTGCAAAATCTGCCTTGGATTCAAACCGAAACTGGTACTGTTTGGCTTGGTTTAAAATCATGAAATTTTTACCACACGTAGCCCTATGTCTTAGCTTTAACATGACGCAAAAATCATGTCATTCTGATGCCTGTAGCTCAAGTTATGCGACAAACACCACAGGCTGTCAGGATAACTCAATTTTTTGGTTTAAGGGAGTCTTTGCTGGTTTTCTGCATAATGTTGCATAAAACAACTGAAAACCACATTCCCAAACCTCCCCAAAGGTTTTCCACCTCTAAGCATAATTATCTCTCTAACCGATTAGAGCTCTTCACTAATCAGTTAAAGTCCCTAATAATCTATTTTCTAAAGATGCCTAACTCTAGGTTTGACCTGTAGGGAACCAACTCAATAGGCTCAATCTCACTTACTAGAGATAACCAACTCACTAGACTCAACCTCACTTACTTGAGAGAACCAACTCACTAGGCTCAACCTCACTTGCTTGAGGGAATCAATTCACTCTTGCTACTATCCCATTTCAGCTCAACTTATTGAGAGAGTAAAGTATTTACCACAAAACTTACTTATCTAACTCAATTTTAACTATTAAAGGAGTTATTAGTATTTCTAGGATTCAAACCATCCCAAAATACCTTCAAAATTTGCCTAAAAAGGCTGATTTTGAAGATTGCGCCAAATATGCATCTTAACTCAGAAAATTCTGAAATTTTATAGGAAGATAGATCTCTCTTATATCTTTCAATTTTGTAAACCTCACCTCACCTCATTTGGATAAGCGTATCTAAAGTTATGCGATATTTTACTGAAGCAAAAATAGGGAATTCACTGGTTTACCCATTTCTGCCCTGACTTTAAACTGAAACTGGGAACAAAATACACTCAGGAAAATTATGAAATTTTGTAGGCAAGAAGCCTTACATGTTAGCTTTAAAATGCCTGTAGTTTCACTTGAAACGGACACCGGAGCAGGAAGTTATGCAATCTGGTTTACTGGCTGCTAGAATGCATTTTCTGCAGAATCTGCCTTGGATTTAAATCGAAACTGATATTGTTTGGCTTGGTGTAAAATTCTGAAATTGTTATCACACGTAGCCCTATGTCTTATCTTTAAAATGACATAAAAATCATGTCATTCCGATGCCTGTAGCTCAAGTTATGCGACAAACACCACAGACTGTTCGGGTGCTGTCTTGATTCTACAAATTCGGGTATTGCATAATCTTGGTTTCTAACCTAGTTCTAATCCTCAAATCATGGATTCTAACTGTTTTCCAACCCTAATAATGGTCTCTAATCATGTTAGGATCATCCATTCACTAATTCAACTCATCAATGATGGATTTAAACTCAAACTTCCAACTAAAACCCTACTTTTTTTCAACTAACCATTAAAAAGGAAACTATGAATTGTAAGGGCTTCAATCCATCAACTAACTAGTATCTAACTCATTAAACTTAGATTATGATCAAAGTCAATCAATTACAACCTAATTCTCATTTTTCTCCAATCCATTTCCAAGATTCTCTATCATGAACCAAAATGGTTGGTTTGAGCTATAAATGACTATCTAATACTTATTAGACTAAAATTATCCTAACTTAATTATTGGAAGCAAGAATCAAGTTAAGAGCTAGGATTTTGATCTCCAAATCCAGTTTTCCATTCCAAATCTCTAACCCCCATTCAAAAGAACAAAGAGAGAAAAAGAATAGAAATCTCCTACCTTTAGGTGATGACCAACCTTTGAGCCTTGCTCTTCTTCTTTTCCTCTTCCCTTCCTTTCTTCTCCTTTCTCTCTTTCTCCCCTTCGTTTCTCTGTTTCTGTTCTGTTCTATTCTTTTCTTTTGTTTTCTGCTGGGGGTCATGCGTTAAGGGGAAAATCGGAACTTAAGTTCTAGTGTTAGAACTTTTATATGCTAAGAACACTTGAATTATACTAATTCAAGTTTTTCAACTTCCCAACAACTATAAAATAAATACTAGGATTCATTTAAATTGCTGGTTCACTTTTATTCTTATTTTTCATATCTGTTACTAGTCAATCGGTATTAAAATACACAACCAGTATACTTAAAAATACCAAACTGACTCCGATTCTTCTCAAATTTTAACTGTATCTTACTTAACTCATTTGTGACCTACAATCAATTTCTCTATACTTGTTTCTCTCAACTTAGCCTTTAAAGCTATTTCCTAAGTCATTTTACGCTACTTTTCAACTTTTGTGTTGCAACTAAGTGCCTAAACTAATTCAGTTTGTCACAAAACTGAACTGACATGTTAAGCAAGTATTAGAATACCTTTATAACCCGCTTACAAGCCTAACATGATACTGAGGGTGTTACACACTGCTTCACCACATTCAGATCAACTTGGTTTATTTCTTCATCAGGCGACTGAAATTCACGAATCAGAATGATCATGACTTCGTTAGTATAGCAACTTGCATATAGGGCTTCCAATTCCTTACACACTGCTTCACCTTCTCAATCTGTTGCACAATCTTAATCCCAGTGTGCCGAGCTTGCCATGATTTCTTACTCTTATAAACGACCTTCAAGAAGGGTAAGATTGCAGGTATACCAAGAGTAGAGGCAACAACACTGAAAGCTCTAGCAGTAGTGTTCCTAACATTTTCATCAATGTTGTCTATGTCAGGCCGCATAGCAGCAATCATTGTGGCCAGTGAAAACTTAGATTTTATTTATGTTTTTCTCTCCTATGAGGTACATTTAGGACTATCTAAATATAACATCAAATCTTAGATGTTGAAAATAAAAGTTATGAATTTCTAACGAATTATGTGTTAAGAATATTGGTTTGATTTAACTTTTGATTGTGCTTTAACATATGCTTAAAGTTTTATTTTCTTATTCGAGTGAAGATTTGAGCAAAACCTTAGTTTCCCGTTTGAGATTCAATATGAATGAGCACACATACTTATTGTTCGTACTGCTCATTATATTGAATCTTCAATTGTCCAAGTGGGACAATTTGGTAAGAAATTTTTCCCTCACTTAGTTAATAGTTATTATTTAAATCTCATATCTTATACTTGTTGAAATTTCGGTCTGCTACATTTCCTTTTGTTCTCTGGGTGTATACTTAAACGTGGTAGATCTCACTGCGTTATAGTCATGCACTTGGAGACCAATGGGAAATGCTGTCGAAATTTCATCAAGTATAAAATATGAGATTTAAGGAATAACTATTAACCAAGTGCTGAAAAAGTTTCTTAGCGAATGGGATAGGGCCATACCATGTTAAGAAGGACCAGTTGATATAAGGATTCGTATTAATGTGCTAAACCAATTTCAGCAATCATGAGACCCGATCGAAGTTGGATGTTATGAAGAAATGATCCTACCGGCTATGTAAGTGAAGAATTCAAGGATGGAGTTGATGATTTCATTATGGTTGCTCAAGGAGACCCGACAGTTACTGATGCATTAAATCGCATCCTTTGTCCATGTGCTAGATGTAAGAATTGTGCTTGGAGGGAGGTATTTAGGGTAGAACAACATCTGTATAAGTATGGATTTGTGGATGGTTATGTAAATTGGACCATTCATGGTGAGGACATATGGGGGGATAGCGGCTCAACATCCGTTGTCCATGATGATAAAGTGGAGCCTATGAATCCATACGTGGATATGGTTATGGATGCCGCAGGTGATAGATTAAATCCAGAGGCTCAAGATTTAGAAGATGATCCAAATCCGTTAGCTGCGAAGTTTTATGACTTGCTAAGAGACGCTGACGAACCTTTATGGGATGGTTGCCATTAGCACACGAAATTGTCAGCTGTAACTCAACTTTTGAACTTGAAGTCAAAGTTTAACATGAGTGAGAGTTGTTATGATAGAATGATTGTCATCATTAAGAGCATGCTTCCAGAGCCTGAAAGGTTACCCGAAAACTTCTACAAATCGAAGAGAATGGTTCGTGAGTTGGGATTAGGATATGAGAAGATAGATGCGTGTCTTAATCAGTGCATGTTGTATTACAAAGAATACAGTGACAAGAGACTCTACTCAGTTTGCTTAGTATGTGGACACCCACGATTCAAACCGAAGGCGGGACGTTCATCGAATGAGAAGGATGTGCCGCACTCAGTGTTGCGATATTTTCCCATTATGCCAAGACTCCGACGTCTGTTTATGTCCAAAAACACTGCACAGTATACGACTTGGCATGCGGATGGAGTGCGTCAAGATGAATCAGTGATCAGGCATCCAGCTGATGCTGAGGCTTGGAAACGATTTGATGCTACCCATCCTACATTTGCCCTAGATGCTCAAAATGTTAGGCTTGGCCTGTGTACAGACGGTTTTAATCCATTCAGCAGTTCAGCCACACCATATTCATGTTGGCTTGTTTTTGTCACACCGTATAATCTACCTCCAAGTATGTGTATGAGAAGGGAATACATATTCCTCACTCTTGTGATTTCTGGACCAAAGTCACCTGGTAAAAGTTTAGATGTCTATCTTAGGCCCCTAATTGACGATATGAAGATATTGTGGGATGATGGGGTGCAAACTTATGATGCCTGGAAGAAGCAAAATTTTGATATGAAAGCAGCTTTGTTGTGGACAATAAGTGATTTTCCAGCCTATGGAATGCTGTCTGGGTGGAGCACTCATGGAAAACTTTCTTGTCCACTTTGTACGAATTACAGTAAGTCATTTGTGTTGAAGCACGGTAGGAAATGTTGTTGGTTTGATTGTCATCGTCAATTTTTGCCTTTTGATCATCCATTTCGCCGTGATCGAAACTCTTTTAAGAGATCAACAGTGGAAAAATCTAATCCACCGCAATGGCTGAGTGGGACAGATGTCTTGAATAGAGTGACTCAACTTAAGAAAATCATATTTGGCTTGAATTCAGGTAAACAAAAACAAGATGACTTTGGTATACACCACAATTGGGTGAAGAAGAGCATATTCTGAGAATTGCCTTATTGGTCCACTAATCTAATACGACATAATTTAGATGTTATGCATGTCGAGAAGAACATGTTTGATAATATCTTCAACACTGTCATGGACATAAAGGGCAAGACAAAAGATAATGCAAATGCAAGAGAAGATTTGAAGATAATATGCAAACGTCCTACGTTAGAGCTAATAGTTGAGAATGGCAAGTGTAAAAAACCAAAGGCGACGTATGTCTTGGATGCTAATCAAAGAAAGATGGTGTGTGAGTGGATAAAACAGTTGAAATTTCCTGATGGATATGCGTCGAATATCGCACGTTGCATCAATGTAGACGGTGGGAAGATATATGGAATGAAAAGTCACGATTGTCATGTTTTTATGCAAAGGTTAATTCCCCTGGCATTTCGTGATATCTTGCCAAAACCTATATGGGGACCGTTAACAGAACTAAGCTTGTTCTTTAAAGAAGTTTGTGCAACTGAAATTCGTGCTTCCACCATGGAGAATGCAGAGCTTTCTATCATTGAAACAATTTGCAAGTTAGAGAAGATTTTCCCTCCAGCATTCTTTGACGTGATGGAACATCTAGTCGTGCATCTCCCTTATGAAGCTAAGGTTGGAGGACCAGTGCATTACAGGTGGATGTACCCCTTTGAGAGGTGTATGCTGTACTTGAAAAGAAAGGTCCGAAATAAGGCAAAAGTTGAAGGATCTATTTGTGAAGCGTATATTTTAGAAGAAATTTCCAATTTTGCTTCCATGTATTTTGATCCCCACCTACAGACCAGGCGCACTCAAGTTCCTCGGAATGACGACGGTGGGGAAGATACAATTAATGAACGGTTGTCTATTTTTAAACATCCATGTCATCCTATTGGGAGAGGTCGAAATAGATTCTTGACAGATGTGGAATTTCAGATTGCTGAAACATATGTGCTTGTAAATTGTGGAGAAGTAGAACCTTATCTCCAGTAAGTTTACTATCTATCTAATGAATTTATTATTAATGTGCTAAATTTATGCTAAATATTAATTATTGTATTGATTAGACAATTTGAGGATTGGTTAAGGGAAACTAATCCCAATATCACTGATGATCAAATATTGGAAGCTCGAGATAAGGACTTCAGTAGGTGGCTAAAACATCTAGTGAGTCTTTTTATCCATAATAGTGATCTATCATATTAAATTCAATGTTCATTATGCTAGATGTTACAACTATCTACCGTCTATGTAATGATGCAGGTTAATATAGGCCAAGTTGAGGATCAAATGATACGAGAGATAAGTTATGGTTCATCTAAGTCCGTGACTTCTTACTATGGCTTAATAGTTAATGGGTACAGATTTCATACTAAGGTGTACGGACAAAATAAAGCTACCATGAATAGTGGCGTATGTGTTAGAGGTAGTATATATGGTGAGAATGACTTCGACTATTATGGCATCGTTGAAAATATATTGCAATTGTCATATGTAGGAAATCAGAATAGAGTATTTCTTTTACAATGTCATTGGTTTGACCCGATAAATGGAGTCAATGTTGATGAGAGATATGGATTGGTTGACATTAAGCATAAATCAAAACTTCACTTAAATGAGCCATTCGTCTTAGCCGAACAAGCACAACAAGTGTACTATACAAGATACCCACAAAGCGGGAACAGAGCTAACGGTGAATGGTGGGCAGCTTGTAAGGTCAGAGCAAAACTCTTCGTGGCTGAGACATTGAATGACGAAGGTGATGAATTGAATGACCTAACTGCCACTGATTATTACCAAGATGATGGATCCCTTATAACACACAATCCTATCATAGATGATGAAGCAGTCTCCTTGTTTGATGCACATGCCCAAATGGAAGAAGTGAACATACGTGATATACATTATCCAATGGACGATGTGGTTGATGATGAGTTCATTGATGACAACGAAAATAATGAAATTAATGAATTCTCAGATGAAGATGAGGAATCTTTTGCTTCAGACTCAAGTAGTTAAAATTGAAGCTTATTCAATAAATTTTGTTAATGGTATTTACACTGAAATATCATTACTATATTTTGAGGTTTTTATTGACATATAGTTTCTTAACTCATCATGTTTCATTATGTTTCCTTATGCAGATATTCATCATGACCATTCGAGGTAGAGGTGCTAGAGCGGTCGTGGGAGAGGCCGTAATGTTTCATCTGCCCATGATTCTCCACCACTACAGCATTCTCAGCCCTCTCTAGGTATACCTGTAGGATAATCACTTTAATTATTGTTAACTTGTGGTTTATATAAATGTAATATATATGTATTTTTTTGTTTATGTATATTTATGTTAGGTGCAATTTGTCATCGGCCCATCGACCGGTGCGTGTGCCTACCAGCGTCTAGTCCATTGACCATTGGAGGCGCATCAGCTTCTGTCCCACCTCTTACTGACCCAGCGATTTCTATGCCACCCCCTGCTGACCCACCCACTAGCGACCCGAATGTGGTGCCTTCATGTGGAGAATCCAATGTAGAAACAGATAACAGGGAACTTATATATGTGGCGTCTGTCCCTGAACCGTAAGTAATAGTGATATATCACCTTTTATTACATGTATTTACTCTTAAATTACTAACATTATCTTCTTATACTTATAGGAGGAGGTTTCTCCCGTCGAAGGTGACACGTGACATTATGTACAATGTCATGACACGAATGCCTGTTCCGGCTAGTACGTGGCGAGGTTATCCAGCTGAGATGAAGGAAATTCTATTTAATGACTTCATGGTAAGTAATTGTGTCTATAGAATTATATATTATACGTTTATTAAAAAATAAATATACATACATATCATTTGTGCAGGCTAAGCATCGGTTCACATCTGATGCTGATCGCAACATGGCGAGAACTGTCTGGGAATAGACTATCTTGGACCGTTATCCAGACCATTTGAACAAAGTACGAGATAAGGCATTTAAGAGGGCAAATTCAAACAACTTGGCCGATGTTAAGGGTCATGGGCCCAGAGGAATGAGGACGGAAGTGTGGGATGGCCTGGTCGACATTTGGCTGACAGATAAATGGATGACGAGGTCTGCAGCTGCCCGAAGGAACAGGGCAGCCATGCCTGATGCCTTGAAGCATATAGGCGGGTCGATAAGCTTTGGTCAACACAAGAGCAAGATGGTAATATAACTTCATCATTTTAAAATTTTAATGATAAGCATCTGTGTATTAATATGTTGTAATTACTTGAGTTATTTGCCTATCTTGAGTATGACATAATATTTTAGAGGGAGTGCCTTACTTTTGATATGTGTTTATTATATAATATTCTTTCATATGGGATTACAGGAGACAGAGTTAAAGCATCCGGTTTCTTACAGAGATCTGTATGCAAAAGTTCATAAGAAGAAAGACTAAGCTATGTTTCGAGCGCTCGAGGAATTTTATTGTAAGTGTCTTGTTCCTATTCAAAAGTCATATATATTTTAGGTTATTTATTTTTTTGTTGATATTTTTCTTGTTTTTTTTTATTTTTAGGAGTCATATGACACGCGCAATGAGAAAAATATGGAGAAAACTCTTCCTCTCACCCTATGGTTGACCCAGAGGTCTGGATGGATGCGGCAGGTCCCAACAAGAAGGGACGTGTGCATGGCATAGGTAACAGCTTGCATATTGGTAATAACACCGTGCAAGCTTCATCCTCCTCGGTTGCGGGTCCTTCCCGCTCTACACCGTTGACACATGACATATCTGAAGCTGTAAATACAGCAGTGGCAGCAGCGATGACTTCATTTGTCCAGAGTCAACTTGTCCCTATGTTGGCGCCTTTCCAATCATTCCTATCTACGTTCGGATCAACAAATGTTGCTCCATAAACACCATCACAAGGTCTAGGTAGGGAGGGTCGAGAGGAAGAAGAAGACGCAGATGACTTAGACTGATTGCCATTTTTTATTCTTATTGTCTACTTTGTATAACTTTCAACTATATTGATTGATTATTTGTATAATAACTTTAAACTATATTATTGGATTATTTGTATTAGTTTTTTGTTGAAGCAGTTTATAATTATTAGATTGTTTGTTGTTGGATTTCTGTTTGCTGGATTTTTGTTTGCTGTGGTTTGATATGCAGGTTTTGGGGAAGTAATAATATATATAGGTTATAAAAAAAAACTTACCTATTTACCGACGGATTAGCGAGGGATTAGCGACAGAATATGACATGTTAATTAGCGAGGGATTAGCGAGGAAATAGCGAGGTATATTTTAGCGAGGGATTAGCGACGCCATAACGAGGGAAATATAGCGAAGGAATAGCGACCAAATAGCGAGGGAATTTATAACGAGGGAATAGCGACGGAAATTGACAAAATTGGTATATCAAGTTACAAACGGATTAGCGAGGGAATAGCGAGGAAATTTTCAGAGACGGAATAGCGACGGAATTTACCTCGCAAAATAGCGAGGGAATACTGAGGCATATTAGCGAGGGATTAGAGAGGGATTAGCGAGGGAAATGAATTTTCTTGAGACGGATTAGCGACGGAAAGCTTTCCCTCGCTAATTAGCGATAAAAAAAATGACTAAATTATCCCTCGCTAATCCCTCTCTAATCCCTCGCTAATTTTTTTAGCGAGGGATTAGCGAGGGAAATTTCCCTCTCTAATTTCCTGATTTCTTGTAGTGTGAGAGAAAAATAATTTTAAGGATATTTGACTAAAGTCGGGATTAGGTTTTTGATAGTGATTGTGATAACAAGTGGAGTAGATATATTTTTCTTATTAATTACATGTAATACAATTTGAACTCAATAGAAGATTATCTATATTTAATGAATGAGTTTAAGAACTGGAGTGTCAGTATCAAGAAAAGTAAAATTTATTTTGATCTTTAATAAATTACTCTTGCTCATGCTAAAAGATTTTCGTGTAGGCTCTCTCCTAGTGTATTAAGAAAAAAATGCTAAAAACTATTTGAGAAGTACTTTCTTTTTTTCTAAGTCATGTTCCTTACAAAATACATCAATCATCATCCTTGTGTTCAATAATTAAATACTTGAATTTTCTTAACATTATTACATTTTTTCTTATGCTTAATGATAGCCACATTGTACAGTTCAATCATTATGCCTTCTTTAATTTAGACACTTTTTTGAATTAGAGAAGTTGTATCATTCAGATCTCTAGATTGAAAAAGACATATGAGTTGATTTCTATAAGATTTGGTTATCATTGACTGAGTAGAACAGTGTATATAAGAATGTTAATAAAATTCATATATTTAATAGTTAAAATTAATAGTGATGATTGATATATTTTCACAACAAACATTGCTTTGAAAAAAATTATACTTTTCAAATTGTAACAAGTAAGATTGGCATCTCAACTCATCAAGAGAGAAACCAATAAAAGAAAAAAATTAAACATGAGCACAATTGAATTAAGAGCTCAAAAGAAAAATGACTATTTTTTTAAACTGACACTCAGATTCTATACTGATTCGTTAAACTGATTCGCATTCACTGAAAAAAAGTTATAGTAACTCGTCTTTTCGGCAGTAAAAATCTATCGAAAAATCTTGACCTTTGGCAAGTCGTCGTTTTTTTTTCCGGTGGCCAAATCCGCCAGTATTTTCGATAGATTCCAATGAATTTTGATTTTTGGCAAGTTTTTTTTGGGGAACCACTTTTCCTCAGATTTTGAGAATTTTTCAACGGATTTGGCCGATGGTACTTATAGCTGGCAAAATGGGCCAACCCGCCCCAACCCGTCCCGACCCGCGTCAACCCGCTAAAATGCGGGGCGGGGTGGGTTGGCCCGTTTTAAAAAATGGGTTGGAAGAGCTAACCCACCCCGCTTTAAGGTGGGTTGGCGGGTTGGCGGGTTGGCCCGCATAAAAAATAAAATGAGAAAAAATAGATGAGTTGATGGGTAAACTGGTTTAACCCGCCTAAAAAATAAAAAAAATAAATATAAAAAATCAATAAATACTATAAAAAATAATAAATAATAATGGTAAAAAATTTCAAACCACATATCTAAAATATAATTTTTAAAATAGTCTAATTAAATATTCAAACATAAATTATATAATATCAAAGAGTTTTTCATTTATAGTATTACTTATTATTATTTAAAAAAAAAAAAAGAACCAACCCGCAGGGCCAACCCGCCCCCGCCCCGCTTAACCCGCGGGTTATGCGGGGCGGGTTATGCGGGTTGGAAAAGAAATATGGGTTCAATCCTTGAACCCAACCCGCAAAAAAACAGCGGGTTGGCGGGTTGAGCCCGCGGGTTGAACCCGTTTTGCCGGCTCTAATGGTACTCAACGAATTTCTTGTAATGTAAGTACCTTTATTTTTTTTTTTTATCTTTATGCAATTGGACCTACAAAAGCCCGTTTTCACACTGGACCAATTTCGTGGACGTTGGACTGACCGAATGATTAAGTTCTCAACTTCGTAATAAATTCTTTTCCCAAATGATTAGGCCCAATTATCCATTTTCATGATGGGTCAATTTTATGTGCCACTGGGTCCAATTGACCAATACGTATGGTTTTTTTTTTTTAAACTTTATGCAATGCAATCAAAACAGTGGGCTTTGCCAGCGGATCAATCATAATTTCTTATTAACATATTTCTTTTTATAAATGTGTATGTATTATTTTATTTGTAATATGCGTATACAATATCATATCTTTGTGTTGGTAAAAAAATATCGATTCAAAAATAATTTCAAGGGTATGTTAGAAGACTTACATGGATATAATTCAAGTTGAAAATATACTCGAATCCCGACTCCTGTTAGGATCAAAATTGTGATAAATAAATATTGGTTTTGATTTGAAATCAGAGATGATCTTAATCTCATATTATATCATATAATCAAAACATGGGATTCGAAAGGTAGCTACACTTAGCAAAATTTCTAGAAATAGAAGTAAGGGATCTCGACTAAAAGCCAGCAAATATTTAAAGGTTCAATTTTGAATTCAAAAGAAAGGATTTGAATTTGAAATGGAAGTTAGCAGCAAATGAAGATATAAGGTCAAGACAACACAATGATTGCTGACAAAGATTAAGCAGTTACTTGTAGCATGAAGATTGCTGAGAAAGATATGATGGTTACGTGGCAAATATTATCAATCATTAAGTAGTTATCTTTGTTTTTAGACACATGTCAAGATCCTGTAGAAATGGTAGTTACTTAGGAAGTCTATAAATACCAAGAGGATAGAAACACTTAGGGATTGGAAATTCTATACTCACAAACACTTGTAACTCATGCTCTCACATCTTTGACATTTCGAGCAAACAGCACATGTTTAGTCCAGTATGTTTCTATCCACTTTCATTCTTGTACCCTTTACCAATTCAATGCAACTTTAAATTCAGTTTATTTACATTCAGTCTTTATTTTCTTTGTAAATTTTCTTCTACTCTCAATCAAGTGATTCTTCCAAAGATCATTTGAGTTCTGTTTAATTATTTTGCTTACTTTATTGCAATTTTTTCCCCGCACTTTACATGCTTGCAAGTTTATTTTTCATTGTCCTTTTACTTTGCTTTTATTTTATTTCATGCTCTTTAATTTCAACACTTTACATTACTTGTCAAGTTTACTTAATTGCACTTTACTGCTGTTATTTACACTTCATGTTATTTAACTTGCTTTATTTTACTAATTTTCTTACTTTCCAAAGCAAAGTCTCCTTTATTTTTACTTGTTTTTACTAAGTTACTTCTTACACATAAATACTTCGATTTTGATTTACATAATTTTGTATTTCATTCTAAATTAGCCTTTAGCATTCTTACTCAAAGATTAGTCTAGGAATTACAGAATCCTAAGAGGAAGCGGTTTCTTTCTCTGAATTGAGATCCGAAATCAAATTTGTCCTTCTACAAAAGTTTACCATAAACACCTTGTAAATCATGTTCTTCAAATTATATGTTTACGTGCAAGATATAATAGTATACCTACTACAAAAAAACTAATTATTTTGCAATCTTTTAAACAAAATTTAGAGATAAAAAGTGTTCTTAGGGAGAAAATATCTTAAGTCTAATATAGCCGACATAATCAAATTATGGTCTAAACTTAGAACGTCGACCCTTTCACGTTTGACAAGAGAAAAGGAGTAAACTCTCACAAACTACTTTAATCACATTAAAAGGTTTGGTTACAACCTTATGTCTAATGTTGATTGTAATGATATTCAATAAATAAAATGTTTGTCATCGTGTGGAGCATATATTGATTATCAATAAAAGAAAACTAGGCATGCCATTCATTAACAAGCATTGAAAATTGAAAGATAGAATTGAACTTGAAAAGCACACTTTTATAACGCCATTTCAGTTACAAGATGACTGATATGGTATGACCCGAGTTCTATGATAACTTCGCAAAGTGTAGTTATTTGTACCCTATATTTGTGCTATATTGGCTGCTTAGTCCTTGTTTGTATGCATGAATGGAAAATTTTAGCATCATATTCTTCTGATTTCATTTTGATGACTTCCATTGTGATTTTGAGCAAATACTTCCTAAACTATGATTAATTGAGTACATTTGCATGACCTAATAAAGTGGTACTTTCTCTATGATAGGTGATGTTCACATATTTGATGCATTAATAAGCCTTCAGTTTTAGTCATTTACACTCTCCGTGCACTTAATAAATTAAGTTTGGTTATGTTTTGTATATTTTGAACTCAAAATGGATTTAATTGAATTTTTCAGCATGATTTACGTCTTACACTAATTCTGTATTTGGGTCATATTTTGGGCTGTAGGTGGATGTTTAAGGTGAAACTTATGTCATTCTAAAAATAAGAGAGAGCTCTACAATCTTCATGAAGACATCAAAGACTCAATCACACGTTTAGATGGCTCAAATTGGCATTGAATCAAGAACTAAAGTGTTGCTCCTGGCAGAATGACCTATGTGTACTGTTCATTACACTGATTGTAGTGAAAGTTGTAGAATAGGCTACAATTTTGATGGTTGATAGTTAAGACTCAAATCTACAACTTTCATGTTGAATACTTTTCCCGATTCAGACTCCTTGGAGGTGATATTGGGCTTGGAAGTCTGAACAGAGGAGCTGCGACTGGGCCTGAATAGTGTGCAGTAATTTGAACATAACTGGAGCTATAGAAATGATATTGGGCTCAAACCAAAGCCATTTGAAAGCTAAGATCCAGACCTACAATCTTCATGAAGACCACTTGGCTCAAAAATGACGAATGCAATGACTTCAGAGCTGTATGATTTCGGAGACAAAGAATCTCCATAATTTTCCACTCACCAAAAGTCATTCAACATTTTCCACTCATCCACCTACTCCACTCAACCACCATGACTCAGTCCCCTTTTGACATTTTGTACCTCTAAACCCTCTATAAAAGGAAGGCTATGCAGATCATTGTAATATGTAGAGCTTTTATGTAGAAGTGTTGTTATAATTAAAGTTTTAGTGTTTCATTTTGGAGAATTCTCTTCTTCTCTTCCTCTCCTTCTCTCTCTTTGTTATTTTCATTTTGTATGGTTGTTGAAGGTTCTCCAATGATGATGGCTATGGAGAGCTAAACTTCTTTAATCAATCCAAGAGATTGACAGTCTTGATGATTAATCTTGAGATTTTGTTTTAATTGTTATATATTCATCTATTAATCAAGTTTCTCTTTCTCTTCTTCTCTTGTTTAAATTCTGATTTAATGCTTAATTTGATTGGAATTTGCATATGTTAATTGCGTAATTGTCATATGTCATGAGATGAATTTAGAGGTTAAATAATTTATTAAAGGTGTTTGATGAAATATTTAGCTTGGTTGGATCTTGATTTTTAAGTTAATTTGGCTTTTGGATGGATGCTTAATTTGTCTAACCTTAATTAATTGAATTCTAGAAGCATTTCTAGTAGAAGATCCATGGATCATTGAGAGGCATCTTGATGTGATCTAAGACCAAGGATTTGGTTGATAGTTGAATCAATCTATAAAGATCAAGGATGGATTAAAATCAAGATTTGTTAATTCTCTTGGATTGGTTGTTTTCTCAATCTTGTTTACTCATTTTGATTGTTCTTTGTTGTTTAATCTTGCAAAACTTTTCCCCCCTGTTTATTAACCTCTTAATCTGACTTCATAATTAGAGTGATCTACGGGCTCGACCCGGTGTTACCTTATGCTACAAGTAGTTTTGGTAAATCGGTTATAAATTGATTTAAATTTGATAATCTCGACAAGTGTCAAATTTTTGGCGCCGTTGCTGGGGATCATTCTGATTTTGTTCAATCTTATTAAGAGTTTATTTAACTACTAATCTCTCACTAACCTTTATGTTGCTGTGTTTTGGTGGATTTCAGGCGAAAACGGGTGATTACGGGTCATTTTACAAGAATTTCGTATTGACAGAAAATGTGCCCAGAATGAGCTGAAACTTGGTCAGTTGAAGGAAAACGGCCTAATAAACAAGACTCACAGTAAACTGTGAGGTCACCCCTGGTTTTTCCAAAATCCATCGTTTAGACCAGTTTTTCAATTTTTTAATATTTTTTATTGCATTTTTTAGTTTCATTTTTGTGTAGTTTTCATGCTGTACAAGTCCTATAATTTTTAAAAATCATTTCTTTAGTCAATTAGATTTATTTTGGTATATTTTTAGAGTTGTCTAGTGTATTTTACTTGTTTACTTATTTTATTTTATTTTATTTTTGTGTTTTGATTAATGCATGACTAGGTCTAATCCTGATATCTTGCTTGAATTTGATCCTGAGATTGATAGAACATTGCATAGGTTGATTAGAACTCATAGGCTAAGTGAAAGAATTGAGTCTGAATTTAGTTGTGACATTGAATCTGGAAGTGCACTTGAGATCTTAAGTGATTCTAAAATCATGGCTGATAACAGGCAAAATAGGACCCTTAAAGAACTTGCTGCTCCTGATGTAATTTACCAGTCTTTGTGCATTCAATATCCTAATCTTGATGCTGACTTCGAGTTAAAATCTGGATTGATACACTTGTTGCCCAAGTTTCATGGTCTTACAGGTGAAGATCCCCATAAGCACTTAAAGGAGTTCCATGTGGTCTGTTCAACCATGAAGCCACATGGAATCTCTGAGGAGCATATCAAGTTGAGGGCATTCCCTTTCTCTCTTGTGCCGATGTAGCCAAGGATTGGTTGTTCTACCTTTCACCAGGTGTTCGTCACGAGTTGGGATGATATGAAGAAATTATTCTTGGAGAGGTTCTTCCTCGCATCCAGAGTTGCCATTAGAAAAGACATTTGTGGTATAAGGCAAATGACTGGTGAGACCTTGCATGAGTATTGGGAGAGATTCAAAAAGCTGTGTTCGAGTTGTCCCCACCATCAAATTGGTGATCAGCTCTTGATTCAATATTTCTATGAGGGCTTGCTGTCGATGGATAGAAGTATGGTGGATGCCGAATCTGGAGGTGCATTGGTGGATAAAACCCCTACAGCAGCAAGAGATTTGATAGCAAATATGGCAGCCAATGCTCAACAATTTGGCACAAGAGTCCTTACCTCAACCAGAGGAGTTAATGAAGTTCAATCATCTCATGTAGATCAACAGAGAATGGAACATAGACTTGATGAATTGACTTCTTTGGTAAGGCAATTAGCTGTGGGACAACATGTACCAGGTTCTGTACAAGAGCCTGCAAGGGTTTGTGGCATTTGCTCTTGCTCATCTCATCCTACTGATGCATGCCCCACACTTCAGGATGGTGGTTCCGCATTTTCGAAACGTCGATCGCTATAAAGAGCGGTGGCATTTTTCCTAGTAGACCTCAATATCAGCAGTCCCAGCAGCCAAGATATGATCCATTTTCTAATACTTATAACCCTGGTTGGAAGGACCATCCTAACTTGAGATATGGGAATTCTAGTCAGCAGCAACAACCCCAACAGTAGCAATTTAGATACCAAGCTGTAGGTCCTAGCAACAAATACCAACCACCTACATTCAGACAACAACAAACTGTGCAGCCACCTGTGCAGTAGCCCCTCATGTTGCCAAGTCCAGCAACCACTCCATCCGAGCCATCATTGGAAGATTTGATGAAATAGATGGCTACAAATAATGTTCAGTTCCAACAAAATGTCAATGCCACCATTCAGAACCTGCAAACTCAGATTGGGCAGCTGGCCACCACCGTGAGTGAATTGAAAAGCCAAGGATCGAACCAATTGCCTTCACAAACAGTCAACAACCCAAGAGGCAATGTAAGTGCCATTACCTTGAGAAGTGGCAAAGAAATTGATGGTCCTAGTCTGCCACAACCAGAGCTCCCATCGCAGCAGCCAGAGATTGATCAGACACAACAAAATTCGTATGAACTAGATGCCCCAGTCCAGAAGAAATGTGCAGGTAATTCAGACTTGAACATTCCACTACCCTTCCCAAATAGAGTGACACAATCCAAGCAGATAGCGCAAGCAGAAATGGAAAAGGAAGTCATGGAGACATTCAGGAAGGTGGAAATCAATATTCCCCTCCTAGATGCAATCAAGCAAATTCCCAAGTATGTCAAATTCCTCAAGGAGTTGTGTACTCACAAGAGAAGACTTAAGGGTACTGAGAAAGTCAGTATGGGCAGAAATGTTTCTGCGTTGATTCAGCCAAGCATGCCAAAGAAATGTAAAGATCCTGGAACTTTCACAATCCCTTGCACTATAAGTAATTCCAGATTTGGCCATGCAATGCTAGATTTGGGTGCTTCTATCAATGTCATGCCTATGTCAGTGTATAAGTCTTTGAACATTGGCACCTTACAACCCACTGGTATAGTGATTCAGTTGGCAAACAGGACCACTGCTCATCCTGTAGGAGTGCTGGAAGATGTGTTAGTGCGGGTGAATGAGCTAATTTTTCTAGCGGACTTCTACATTCTAGACATGGAAGATGAGTCTTCAACAAATCATGCTCCATTGATTCTAGGAAGACCATTCCTCAAGACAGCTAAAACCAAGATAGACGTGCATGCTGGCACCCTTTCCATGGAATTTGGCGATGATGTGGTACAATTTAATATTTTTGAGGCCATGAGACATCCCCTAGAGGAGCATTCTGTTTTCCATGTTGATGTTATTGATATGCTAGTTGATGATGCTTATGCTGATATTTATGCTGAATTTCCTGATATTGCTGATTTTTTGGATTCTGTTACTTGTGAAACATGTGCTGGCTGTGATATTGTACCATGTGCTGCATGCGCTGAGATTTATGCAGTTATGAGTGGTGATGTAGCTGCTGACTTGAATGATGCAGCATGTGAAAATGAGAGTCAGGAGTATGTTGAATTTAATGTTGCTGAGTTGCTTGTTTCAAATAGCTTGCTGCCTTCTATTATGCATCCCCCATCCATAGAGCTAAAGACTTTGCCAGACCATCTTAAATATGCATATTTGGAAGATGGTGAGAAGTCAGCTACCGATGATTGTCGCTAAGAATCTGCAACCTGAACAAGAAGAAAAATTGCTGCAGGTTTTGAGGCAACATAAGCGTGCTATTGGATGGACACTTGCAGACATTCCTGGTATTAGTCCCTCCACATGTATGCATAGGATTTTATTGGAGGAAGATACCAAGCCAGTGAGGCAACCCCAAAGGAGACTAAATCCCTTGATTCTGGATGTGGTGAAGAAGGAAGTGACCAAGTTGCTGCAAGCTAACATTATTTATCCCATATCTGACAGTAAATGGGTGAGCCCAGTGCAAGTGGTTCCAAAGAAATCTGGAGTCACAGTAATTACAAATCAGAACAATGAGCTCCTTCCCACAAGAATCCAGAACAGTTGGTGGGTGTGCATTGATTATAGGCGGCTTAACCTGGCCACTAGGAAAGATCATTTTCCATTGCCTTTCATTGATCAGATGTTGGAGAGACTGGCTGGCAAGTCGCATTACTGTTTCTTGGATGGATATTCGGGCTATTTTCATATTCATATAGCCCCAGAAGACCAAGAGAAAACCACTTTCACCTGTCCATTTGGAACATTTGCATACAGGAGAATGCCCTTTGGTCTGTGCAACGCTCCGGGAACCTTTCAAAGGTGTATGGTCAGTATCTTCTCTGAATTTTTAGAGAGTTGCATGGATGTGTTTATGGATGATTTTACTGTCTATGGCTCTTCCTTTGATGCATGTTTGGATAGTTTGGATCGAGTTTTGCATAAGTGCATTGAAACTAACCTTGTCCTGAATTTTGAGAAATGTCATTTCATGGTAGAACAGGGTATAGTTTTAGGGCATATAGTATCTAGCAAGGGTGTTGAGGTAGATCCTGCAAAAATAGATATCATTTCATGCCTATCTTACCCCACATGCGTGCGGGAGGTTCGTTGTTTCCTTGGTCATGCAGGTTTTTATCGGCGGTTCATAAAGGATTTTAGCAAAATTGCCCTTCCACTGTCCAACTTGTTGCAAAAGGATGTAGAGTTTCACTTTGACCAGAGATGTAAGGATGCCTTCAATCACTTGAAGCAAGCATTGACCAGTACACCTATCATCCAGCCACCAGATTGGACACTTCCATTTGAACTCATGTGTGATGCCTCTAATTATGCATTGGGAGCTGTCCTTGCACAGAGAGTCGGCAAAGTACCTCATGTCATTTCCTATGCTTCGAGGACTTTAGATGCTGCACAAGTCAACTACACTACAATCGAAAAGAAACTTTTAGCAATTGTTTTTGCTTTAGATAAATTTCGATCATATTTGCTTGGTTCTAGAGTGGTTGTATTTTCAGATCATGCAGCTTTGAAGTTTCTCCTGAAAAAGCCCGATGCAAAGCCTAGGTTGATTAGATGGATGTTGCTTTTACAAGAGTTTGATATTGATATCAGAGATAAGAATGGAGCAGAGAACCTAGTGGCAGATCACTTGAGTCGGATTGAGAGAGAGGCAGATTCTGTTCTTATCCATGATTCCTTCCCTGATGAGCAACTTTTCAAGATGCAAGGTAACATCCCTTGGTTTGCAGATTTGGTTAATTTCTTGGTTGCTAGAGCACTACCTGCACATTTCACTAAGGCACAAATTGATAAACTGAAAAGTGAGTCAAAATATTATGTGTGGGATGACCCTTATTTGTGGAGATTTTGTAGTGACCAAGTCATTAGGAGATGTATTCCTGATCATGAGTTTGATTCTGTCCTTAGTTTTTGTCATGCACTTGCCTGTGGGGGACATTTTGGACCTACTTGTACAGCTAGGAAAGTTTTAGACTCTGGATTATATTGGCCCACTCTATTTCGTGATGCATATTTGTTTTGTAAATCTTGTGAACAATGCTAGAGAACAGAGAATATTTCTCGTAGGAATGAGATGCCCCAACAACCTTTGTTGTTCTGTGAAATATTTGATGTTTGGGGTATTGATTTTATGGGTCCTTTTCCTGTGTCATTTGGTTTTGTTTACATTCTGTTTGCTGTGGATTATGTATCTAAATGGGTGGAGGCAAAAGCCACTCGGACTGATGATTCCAAGGTTGTTGTGGATTTTGTTAGATCACATATTTTCTGCAGGTTTGGAGTCCCAAAAGCCATCATTAGTGATCAGGGTTCGCATTTCTGTAATCGAAGCATGGAAGCCTTGATGAAAAAGTATGGAGTCTTGCATAGAGTTTCTACACCTTACCATCCCCAGACTAATGGGCAAGCCGAGGTTTCCAACAGAGAGATCAAGCAGATACTTCAGAAAATAGTTCAACCTAACAGAAAGGACTGGAGCAAAAGGCTTGAGGATGCTTTATGGGCTTATAGGACCGCCTATAAGACTCCGATTGGGATGTCTCCTTATCGGATTGTTTTTAGCAAAGCATGCCACTTGCCAGTGGAAATTGAGCATCGTGCATTTTGGGCAGTAAAAAGGTGTAACTTGGACCTAAATCAAGCAGGCATAGAGCGGAAGCTACAGTTGCAGGAATTGGAGGAGATCCGCCTGGAGGCTTATGAGAGTTTCAAACTTTATAAAGAGAAGACTAAAGCCTTCCATGATAAGAAGATCATGAGAAAAACATTTAAGATTGGTCAAAAAGTTCTCCTTTATAACTCCCGCCTCAAACTCATGCCCGGATAGCTCAGATCTAGGTGGCTTGGTCCATTTGTTGTTACTAAGATTTTTTCTTATGGTGTCTTTGTGCAGGTTACAAGTGAGACTACTACAAAAGCTTTCACAGTCAATGGACATCGCCTCAAACCATTTTATGAGGGAGCTCAAGAGGATATTTTAGAGGAGGTCCACTTGCAAGAAGTCGTCTACCCCACTTGATAAGTAAGATGCTGCCTCAATGGACACAAAAAAAAAAAGGTTTTTGATTGAGGTAAAAAAAATTTTTTTATTGTGCTGACCATATTTGTTCAATTATTATCCTGATCAAATCTTTTGGAGATTTGTACCCGACAATGAGGTAAGTAGTGTCATTGAATTTTGTCATTCAGAAGCATGTGGAGGTCATTTTTCTTCAAAGCAACTTGTTTGCAAAATCTTGCAAGTATGGATTTTATTGGCCATATTATTCAAGGGCGTTATACTTTTTACAAAAGTCGCGAACATTGTCAAAAATTGGGGTCCATTTCTGAAAGAAAAATGATGCTTCCAAGTTACGCAAATTGCACTTGCATGAATTGCAGAATCAATAAATGATGCATAAAAAATAATAAAAATATAATAATAATAATAATAATAATAATTATAAAGCAAAAAGACTCAAACCATTTTTGGAACATCAAGCTACTGAGGTAGAATCCATCTCCTTTTCTAATCCTTGTTATGAGTAGAATTTATTTTAATTTTAATTTTTTTTTCTTCTTTTTGCGCTTCTTTCGTTCCTAGGTTAAAGCGGATGGATAACGGTATTCGTGACTCTCGAGTCGGTTTGTCTTTCAGTTTCCCATAATAACTGATTTCTTCTCTTTCAAAATGGATGTCATTCTTTCAAATCTAAAAAAGTATTTCCCTTCTGTTCATAAAAATGTTCTAACTAAAATTTACAAAGCTAGGTGTGAGAGATTGAGACTGTTAATGTACAAGGGCATCCCAGAAGATATACGCTGGATAATCGAAGCAAAGGTTCGTTTAGCTGGTGAATCTTCCGATTCATTTGTCCGATACATGCCTGGTCTCGGTAAAAGTTCATTTTCGAAAAAGAGAAGAGCAAAAAGAATGCACGTTTGTTACAAGTGTGCACGATGGAATTGCAACACGCAATGTCATTCTTTAGGAATGGTTTCTGTAAACAGAGAAGATAAAATATTCTTCATCAAGAATGGACTGAGTAAGGAGTCATTAGATAATATCTTATTGACTCTTGAGACGCATTCTTGTGGAATTGTGCAGCGTGAACTTCTTCGTTTGTGGAATCTCTTCAAGGACAAGCAAGAGCGTTATAGTCTTCGGAATCTGACTCAAAAAGACCGTGTTTGCCAATTTAAAAGAAAATTGGATGGGAAGCCTATCCCCGACTCATAGAAGGCGTTTAAGCCGTTTCTGGACGTAAAACTAGAGGAAGATGTGAGCCACAATCACAACAATCTGTATATATTATCTTATGCATTTATTATTTAAAAAAAAACAAAACATAAAAAAAAAACAAAACATAAAAAAAAACAAAACAAAAAAAAAAATTCAAAAGTTTTCTGACAACAGCCAACCTACTCATATAGGAGCTATTATTACTTTTTCTATTCTCTTCCCTATTTAAACACTCCATTTTCCTCACTTTCCTGCAACTCTTAATCATTCAAAAAGAGTGTGAGTGTAGAAATGGAGGGAGCTTCTTCTTCTTCTGTCCGTCGACTTGTCAGTATCTGTGTATTTTGTGGGACAAATTATGGGAAGAGTTTAGAGTTTGTTAACGCAGCAAGCACTCTTGGTAGAACACTTCTGCGAGGAACATCCGTGTAGTAGTATTGGGGGAGGTTGCCTTGGGTTAATGGGAGCTGTATCACCTTGTCTCGCATTTCTAAGAGGTGGTCAAGTTTTAGGTGTCATTCCCGAACCTTTAACTCGAAGGAACTTCGTTGGAAAGATAATTGGACAGAAATTCAAGTATCATCTATGCATGAACGAATGAAGGCAATGCTTGACAACTCGATGCCTTCATAGCCTTTACCGGTGGTTTTGGTACTTTGGAAGAAGTCTTTCAAGTTGTTTCTTGGGCCTAACCTGAACATCCACCATAAACCCATAGGTTTGTTGAATGTTAATAATTTCTTTGATAATTTGTTATCTTTTGTTGACCATCTTTGTGGAACAGTAAATTTGTCACACCTTCGCAAGACAACTCCTTATCTCGGCTTCCACTTGTTGATGAGTTAATTGATAAATTAGAAGCCTTTGTTTATGAACACGATCCAAGATGTGACCTAGATAGATTGGTCAGGAGACAAAGCAACAAGAGAGACAACAACAAGGGAGGCAGCAAGAAACAACAGTGTGACCTGACACTTCATCTATGACTTTCCTTTATCTTTAGTTTTATTCATCGTACTTTGTTTCTGTTTATATTTGTGTAAGGTTTCTCTTTTCCGTAATTGCGAAAGAATGTGTACTATCCTCTATCTTTTTCCTTTCTATTTTTTTTAACATTGAGGACAATGTTATGATCTGGTTGGGGGGAAGGATAGTTGTGTGACAAAAAAAAATTTAGTAAGTGTGTTTATGTTTGTCGTGTGTAGAGTTGTGAAAAAAAAACATGTGTATGTATTAATATGTTTATTGTGTTTTGACAATTGTCGAGATTACCAAATTTAAATCAATTTATAACCAATTTACCAAAACTACTTGTAGCATAAGGTAACACCGGGTCGAGCCCGTAGATCACTCTAATTATGAAGTCAGATTAAGAGGTTAATAAACAGGGGGGAAAAGTTTTGCAAGATTAAACAACAAAGAATAATTAAAATGAGTAAACAAGATTGAGAAAACAACCAATCCAAGAGAATTAACAAATCTTGATTTTAATCCATCCTTGATCTTTATAAATCCGTTCAACTATCAACCAAATCTTTGGTCTTAGATCACATCAAGACGCCTCTCAATGATCTATGGATCTTCTACTAGAAACGCTTCTAAAATTTAATTAATTAAGGTTAGACAAATTAAGCATCCATCCAAAACCCAAATTAACTTAAAAACCAAGATCCAACAAAGCTAAATATTTCATCAAACACCTTTGATGCATTATTTAGCCTCTGAATTCATCTCTTGGCACATGATAATTACGCAATTAACATATGCAAATCCCGATCAAATTAAGCATTAAATCAGAATTTAAACAAGAGAAGAAGAGAAAGAGAAACTTGATTAATAGATGAACATATAACAATTAAAACAAGATCTCAAGATTAATCATCAAGCTTGTCAATCTCTTGGATTGATTAAAGAAGTTTAGCTCTCCATAGCCATCACCATTGGAGAACCTTCAAGAACCATACAAAAATGAAAATAACAAAGAGAAAGGAGGAGAGGAAGAGAAGAAGAGAATTCTCCAAAATGAAACACTAAAGCTTTAATTATAACAACACTTCTACATAAAAGCTCTACATACTACAATGATCTGCATAGCCTCCCTTTTATAGAGGGTTTAAAGGTACAAAATGTCAAAAGGGGCTGAGTCATGGTGGTTGAGTGGAGTAGGTGGATGAGTGGAGTAGGTGGATGAGTGGAAAATGTTGAATGACTTTTGGTGAGTGGAAAATTATGGAGATTCTTTGTCTCCGAAATCATGTAGCTCTGAAGTCATTGCATTCGTCATTTTTGAGCCAAGTGGTCTTCATGAAGATTGTAGGTCTGAATCTTAGCTTTCAAGTGGCTTTGGTTTGAGCCCAATATCATTTCTATAGCTCCAGTTATGTTCAAATTACTGCACACTATTCAGGCTCAGTCGCAGCTCCTCTGTTCAGACTTCTAAGTCCAATATCACCTCCAAGGAGTCTGAATCGGGAAAAGTGTTCAACATGAAAGTTGTAGATTTGAGTCTTAACTATCAACCATCAAAATTGCAGCCTATTCTACAACTTTCACTATGAGAAGTGTAATGAACAGTACACATAGGTCATTCTGCCAGGAGCAACACTTTAGTTCTTGATTCAATGCCAATTTGAGCCATCCAAACGTGTGATTGAGTCTTTGATGTCTTCATGAAGATTGTATAGCTTTCTCTTATCTTTAGAATGACATAAGTTTCACCTTAAACATCCACCTACAGCCCAAGATATGACCCAAATACAGAATTAGTGTAAGACGTAAATCATGCTGAAAAATTCAATTAAATCTATTTTGAGTTCAAAACATACAAAACATAACCAAACTTAATTTATTAAGTGCAAGGAGAGTGTAAGTGACTAAAAATGAAGGCTTATTAATGCATCAAATATGTGAACATCAAATTCCCCCACACTTAACTTTTTGCACTCTTGGGCAAAACACACTAAAACAAAATAAAACAGACTCAAAAATTAAACATTCTAAAAGACTCAATTTCTAATAATATTTAAGAATGAAGAGCAATTGATAATTCAAGTGATCAAAACATTTATGAGGTAACACATCTTCACATCTTAAATCAACAAGCAAGGATACTTCAATTGAAAAGCATGAGTAAAGAATGATAGATCCTCACAGAATTTACTCTCAATCTCTCAAGTGTTTAAAAGGTAGGTATTACACTCAATTCAACTCATGAAAATTGTACTACCATAAGCTTGCTTATCTTCTACTTCTCCACTACTCAGAACACATGCACACACAAATCATGAGGACTTTATTCAAGGTTGTAATGGGGTCAAGGTAAAGGAGAAGGTAATATGGATATGACAAGTTAAACACCAAAGAGAATAAAAGAACATGAAAGCTGAGTTCAATTATCGATCATGAAAGTTCATCCCAACTTCATCTAATACAAATTCCCTTTACGTATTATTTTCCATTCCTTTATTGCCTTGTTGACCCTTTTTTTTTTTACATATATATATATATATATATTTTTTTTGAATTTTTTTATATGTATATAGTTTTTTTTTTTTTTATTTTTTATTTTACAAAAAGAGCATCATAAATACATTTTTCAACCATTCTGCATACACACTCCCACACTTGTTCATGAACTCATCCAATGGCAAAGCTAATGTTCTCTTATTCCCTAAGACTAAGTAAGAACATGATTTTTTTTTTCATTTAAGAAACATAATGAGTTCGAGATAAAGAATAATCAAATAAGCTCAAAGGGGTTAAGCAAGGGAAATATGCAAGGTCAATTGTTTGGTTAAACTAGCTAATTAAGAAAGAGGGACTCAATCATGTTCATGCATGCAAGTGAAACGTAGCCTCAAAAAGAGTCAAAGCAAGTTCTAGAGTGATCATTAACATGAGTGAAAATCACACAAGAAAGAAGAGAATGGCATAAATGTTGAATCCATCCATTAGGCTCAAAATCTCACAAGGTATGCATCTATCAAACTCAATTCATCAATTCAATCATCCATAACCAAGCATATCAGTTCAAGAAGGAAGAAAAGTTATTTAATCATGCAATGAACCCTTTTTTTTTATTTTTTGTTTTTTTTTTGTTTTTTTTTTGTTTTTTTAACAACAAAACAAAACAAAAAATGCTAAAATCTGATCCAGTAACAGAGATTTTAGCATTTTTTTGTTTTGTTTTGTTGTTAAAAAAAACAAAAAAAATAAAAAAAAAACAAAAAACAAAAAAAAAGGTTCATTGCATGATTGAATAACTTTTCTTCCTTCTTGAACTAATATGCTTGGTTATGGATGATTGAATTGATGAATTGAGTTTGATAGATGCATACCTTGTGAGATTTTGAGCCTAATGGATGGATTCAACATTTATGCCATTCTCTTCTTTCTTGTGTGATTTTCACTCATGTTAATGATCACTCTAGAACTTGCTTTGACTCTTTTTGAGGCTACGTTTCACTTGCATGCATGAACATGATTGAGGCCCTCTTTTCTTAATCACTAGTTTAACCAAAAACCAACCTTGCATATTTTCCTTGCTTAACCCCTTTGAGCTTATTTGATTATTCTTTGTCTCGAACTCATTATGTTTCTTAAATGAAAAAAAAACCATGTTCTTACTTAGTCTTAGGGAATAAGAGAACATTAGCTTTGCCATTGGATGAGTTCATAGACAAGTGTGGGGGTGTGTATACAGAATGGTTGAAAAATGTATTTATGATGTTCTTTTTGTAAAAAAGAAAAAAAGAAAAAAAAACATATACATATAAAAAATTCAAAAAAAAATATATATATATATATATGTAAAAAAAAAAAGGTCAACAAGGCAATAAAGGAATAGAAAATAATATGTAAAGGGAATTTGTATTAGATGAAGTTGGGATGAACTTTCATGATCGATAATTGAACTCAGCTTTCATATTCTTTTATTCTCTTTGGTGTTTAACTTGTCATATCCATATTACCTTCTCCTTTACCTTGACCCCATTACAACCTTGAATAAAGTCCTCGTGATTTGTGTGTGAATGTGTTCTGAGTAGTGGAGAAGTAGAAGATAAGCAAGCTTATGGTAGTGCAATTTTCATGAGTTGAATTGAGTGTAATACCTACCTTTTAAACACTTGAGAGATTGAGAGTGAATTCTGTGAGGGTCTATCATTCTTTACTCATGCTTTTCAATTGAAGTATCCTTGCTTGTTGATTTAAGATGTGAAGATGTGTTACCTCATAAATGTTTTGATCACTTGAATTATCAATTGCTCTTCATTCTTAAATATTATTAGAAATTGAGTCTTTTAGAATGTTTAACTTTTGAGTCTGTTTTATTTTATTTTTGTATGTTTTGCCCAGGAGTGCAAAAAGCTAAGTGTGGGGGAATTTGATGTTCACATATTTGATGCATTAATAAGCCTTCATTTTTAGTCATTTACACTCTCCGTGCACTTAATAAATTAAGTTTGGTTATGTTTTGTATATTTTGAACTCAAAATGGATTTAATTGAATTTTTCAGCATGATTTACGTCTTACACTAATTCTGTATTTGGGTCATATCTTGGGCTGTAGGTGGATGTGTAAGGTGAAACTTATGTCATTCTAAAAATAAGAGAGAGCTCTACAATCTTCATGAAGACATCAAAGACTCAATCACACGTTTGGATAGCTCAAATTGGCATTGAATCAAGAACTAAAGTGTTGCTCCTGGCAGAATGACCTATGTGTACTGTTCATTACACTGCTCGTAGTGAAAGTTGTAGAATAGGCTGAAATTTTGATGGTTGATAGTTAAGACTCAAATCTATAACTTTCATATTGAATACTTTTCCCGATTCAGACTCCTTGGAGGTGATATTGGGCTTGGAAGTCTGAACAGAGGAGCTGCGACTGGGCCTGAATAGTGTGCAGTAATTTGAATATAACTGGAGTTATAGAAATGATATTGGGCTCAAATCAAAGCCATTTGAAAGCTAAGATCCAGACCTACAATCTTCATGAAGACCACTTGGCTCAAAAATGACGAATGCAATGACTTCAGAGCTGCATGATTTCGGAGACAAAGAATCTCCATAATTTTCCACTCACCAAAAGTCATTCAACATTTTCCACTCATCCACCTACTCCACTCAACCACCATGACTCAGCCCCTTTTGACATTTTGTACCTCTAAACCCTCTATAAAAGGGAGGCTATGCAGATCATTGTAATATGTAGAGCTTTTATGTAGAAGTGTTGTTATAATTAAAGTTTTAGTGTTTCATTTTGGAGAATTCTCTTCTTCTCTTCCTCTCCTTCTCTCTCTTTGTTATTTTCATTTTGTATGGTTGTTGAAGGTTCTCCAATGGTGATGGCTATGGAGAGCTAAACTTCTTTAATCAATCCAAGAGATTGACAGTCTTGATGATTAATCTTGAGATTTTGTTTTAATTGTTATATATTCATCTATTAATCAAGTTTCTCTTTCTCTTCTTCTCTTGTTTAAATTCTGATTTAATGCTTAATTTGATTAAAATTTGCATATGTTAATTGCGTAATTGTCATATGTCAAGAGATGAATTTAGAGGTTAAATAATTTATTAAAGGTGTTTGATGAAATATTTAGCTTGGTTGGATCTTGATTTTTAAGTTAATTTGGGTTTTGGATGGATGCTTAATTTGTCTAACCTTAATTAATTGAATTCTAGAAGCATTTCTAGTAGAAGATCCATGGATCATTGAGAGGCATCTTGATGTGATCTAAGACCAAGGATTTGATTGATAGTTGAATCAATCTATAAAGATCAAGGATGGATTAAAATCAAGATTTGTTAATTCTCTTGGATTGGTTGTTTTCTCAATCTTGTTTACTCATTTTGATTGTTCTTTGTTGTTTAATCTTGCAAAACTTTTCCCCCCTGTTTATTAACCTCTTAATCTGACTTCATAATTAGAGTGATCTACGGGCCCGACCCGGTGTTACCTTATGCTACAAGTAGTTTTGGTAAATCGGTTATAAATTGATTTAAATTTGATAATCTCGACAAGTGTCAATAGGTAGGGCTCAAGTAAAGCTTGAAAATGAAGAACTTGAAGTAGCTTTGGACCAAGAAGCCCAAGAGGAAGCCAAAATTGAAGATCAGCACTCAACGCCGTGATGTGAGTATATTAATGTCGCGGCGTTGAGCCTCCCCTGTTTCAGTACATGAGACCCGAGGCCAAAGCGTTGCAACGTTGAGAATGGACGCCTTAGGCATCTGTGACCTAATTACACGCACGCCGTGGCATGATGTGTTTGACGCCGCGGCGTGACTCTGTTTTATTCAGCCTATAAATACTATTGTATCCATTTTATATGGGACTTATCACCCTTTTTGGAGAGTAGCTGCTAAGTTTAGGGTTTTTAGACCTAGAGGAAGCAAAAGAGGCTAAGATTGGAAGCCATCCTTCACATGGAGGATGAATCAAGCTTAAAAGATGAAATCTAATGGGCTTCCTCCCTTTCTTTTCTTCTTTCTCTCTTTATTGATTCATGAACATGATGTATCTTGCTATATTTTCGTATTTTATGGCTAGCTAAGCTGTATGTATTTCTTTGTAGTCTCCTATGAATATTGATGATTTTGTAATCTTTTGAGTATATATTGATGTTTAGTTATGTTTAATCATATGGTTCTTAATGCTTTTGAGGGTTTGATCAGCTTTTGATTGATTTGATGAAATCTGATGAACCTAGACATAGGAATTTGGGTTTAAGATCGTATGTATGGTTAATGCATGTTCGATGAGTTCAATTGGTTTGGATAAGTTGATTCACTAACTGGATAGAAATATACCTTTTAGTCATGCATAGTGTGTGATGGAGAATAAATCATTCAAGAGTGAAATTTGCACTAGTTCTCATGGAAACATAGTGAATTAAGTAAATGAAACTAATGTTAATTGACCTAGGCATAGGCTTTTAGATTCTCAAGCTAACTTAACAATTCATTGATGTTGTTGGTAATGATTGCATGTTATTAGTTGAAGTAGGAGATGAAAAAGAATTCCTTATTTCTTTTATTTATCTTAGATTTATTACTTTTTAGTCTTTATATTTCTTTAAACACTCCTTTATAAATTTGATGTTCTTGGATAGAATTAATTAGACTATTGATTAATATTTGGCTTTTATAAGAAGTACGTATTCTTCGTGAGAACGATATCCGACTCTTAGCTATCTTATAAGTGTGATCCGTACACTTGCGGTAAGCAAAAGAGCGAACAAGTTTTTTGACGCCGTTGTCGGGGAATACGACTTATTTCTATTTAGCTGATATTAACAATGAGTTTAGTTAATCCTAATTCAAGTTTTGTTTTGTACATATTAATTTAAGTTTTGCGACTATTTTGTGATATAGGTATTAAAATGGCAAGTGATCACAACCATACGAGGCCTTTGAGGGAGTTTACAACCCTTCAAATGGAGAATTTGCAGTCCAGTATTAGACAACCTACCATCCGTGCCAACAATTTGAAATCAAATCGGCCATCATTCAAATGATACAAACATCTGTGCAGTTTGGCGGTTTGCCTAGAGAGGATCCCAATGCGCATCTCTCAAATTTTCTGGAGATATGTGACACATTTAAGCATAATGGTATCTCTGAACATGCTATTCACTTAAGGCTCTTTCCCTTTTCTCTTAGAGATAGAGCCAAGAGTTGGTTACAGTCTCTACTAGTGGGATCCATCAGCACTTGGATCGATGTTTGTGGTAAATTTCTTAACAAGTATTTTCCACCGACCAAGACTGCTAAAATGGTGAATGATATCATATCATTCACCCAATCTGAATTTGAGTCCTTGTACGAAGCATGGCAGAGGTACAAGGATCTGCTTCGTAGGTGCCCTCATCACGAGATTCCACTGTGGCACCAAGTTTATTCATTTCACAAAGGATTGTTGCCTCACCATCACCCTATATAGTAGATACAGCTGCTGGAGGCTCTTTATTGAGCAAGTCATTTGATAATGCATTTTAACTCCTTGAGGAATTGGCAGCCAATAGCTACCAATGGTCTTTTGAAAAAAACACTTCAAAGAAGGTAGCTGGAGTGCATGATATTGATCTAATGGCAGCATTATCAGCTCAGGTGGTAGTATTATCAAGTAAACTGGATCGTTTAGGGAACAGCCATCAACAAAGCCCATTTGTGCTGTGTGACAAGTATGGAGAAACTCATTATAGCGATAATTGCCTTTCGAGTCCAGAAAGTGCACAATACGTTAGTAACTATTGCTCGTAACAGAATAATCTATACTCGAACTAGGACAACTCAGGATGGAGGAACCATCCCAACTTGTCCTGGAGGGATAATCAAGGAGCTTCCTTATCAGCTCCAGTGAATAACAGACTTTATAATCCTTTAGGATTTCTCTCCTAATCAAGACAACAGATGCAAGACAAGAAACCCTCTTTGGAAGACATGTTTACACAGCTGATGGTAAAGATGCATTCTTATATGACGAAGACAGATGCTCAGTTAGCAAAGGATGAAGTGATGTTCCAGAGCCAATATGCTTCTTTGCGAGCATTGGAGACCTAAGTAGGGCAGTTGGCTAATGCCATTAACAATAGGCCTCCAGGCACCCTCCCAAGTGACACTATTAATAATCCAAAGGGTGCCTCAAATGAGCACTGCCATGTCATCTCACTGAAAAGTGGGAAGAACATTGAAGGAAATCCAAAAACAAAGCTGTTTGAAGAGGAAACTAAAGTTGTTGTAGAAGAAAAGGAAGCAGTGAGCCAAGATGTCGGGCAAAATCCAGATATTGCCAAGAGGAATGGTGAGGAGAAGAAGAAGGCGTTCAAACCTTATATCCATTCTCTACCTTTCCCCAGTAGGCAAGTAAGCAAAAAGCTTGAACACCAATTCCAGAAATTCTTGGAAGTGTTCAAGAAGCTGCACATTAATATCTCATTTGTAGAAGTGTTAGAACAAATGCCGAGCTATGTAAAATTCATGAAGAAAATTCTATCAAAGAAGAGAAGGCTTGTGAATCTAAAACTGTTACCTTGACAGAGGAGTACAGTGCAATTCTGCTTAACAAACTTCCTCCTAAGCTCAAGGATCTCGGAAGCTTCACCATCCCCTGCACAATTGGTGAGAAGTTCCCTGGTTAGGCATTGTGTGACTTAGGAGCCAGTATCAATCTCACGCCCTACTCCATTTATCAAAGATTAGGTTTGGGGGAAGTTTCGCCTACTTCAGTTACTTTACAGTTGGCGGACCGAACCCTTACTCATCCGAAGGGGGTTATTGAGGATGTATTGGTTAAAATAGATAAGTTCATCTTCCCTGCGGATTTTGTCATACTTGACATTAAGGAGGATAGCGAAGTCCCATTGATTTTTGACCAGCCATTCCTAGCAACAGGAAGAACTCTGATTGATGTGGAAAAAGGTGAACTCACCATGAGGGTTCAGGATCAAGAGGTGATTTTCAACATTTTCAATGCAATAAAAGGCCCTCAAGATCAAGAAGATTGCACTATAGTGAGTATATTCGATGGGATAACATCCAAGGAAGGTGGTGTAAGTGATGCTTGTGCTCCAAGTGCAGGTCATGTCATTGCTAATGATGAAATGGAAATAGTGGAGCTGGACCAATTCAAAGCACCAATGGTGGTAAATTTATTTGATGCACTTATTGAACAAGCTCCAAATTTGGAGCTTAAAGTCTTGCCATTCCACATGTATCAAGCCAATTTTGAAAATCAGGAGGAAGATCCTCCTCCCTTATAGAAATGCATTTGGAACAGCAGTCGAGTCCTACTGGGACTGTAAATTAGGCCCTTTTTGGGAGGGAATCCAAAATTTTCATTTTATGTCTTAAATATGTAAATAACTTGATTTTTATGTTTTTATATATTTTTAATTACACTATGTTATTTGACCTGTTGGACATGTTTTATAGGTATTGGAGACGAATTTTGGCCATAAGTCCTAGCAGAATTCAATTTGCTGCAGAATTATGCAGTTAGACTCCTGACGCCGCGACGTAACATGTTACGCGCCGCGGCGTGATGGTGTTATGGGCCAAAATTTAGAGAGCAAAGCGCCGCGACGCATGATACCAGAACGCCGTGGCGTTCTAGCAGGTTTAAAAAAATAAAAAAATAAAAAAAATAAAAAAGTAAAAAGTAAAAAATTATTATGTTAGCAATAGGTAATTAATTTTAAAATTTAAAACTGGTGGGAAGCAGTTTGCACCGCGGCGTTTGAGTTATAACGTCGTGGCACGCAGGGGTAGAATAGGTTAAGTGCTACGACGTTCTGCTTCTTTCTATCTCTCCTTCCTTTCTATCTCTTTCTCTCCCCTTCTCTCTGAGCTTTCCTGCTTCTTTCTTGCTTTCCCTCTCCCATACGCTTAGTCCTAATAATATTAAGGTAAGTTTTTCTTGGTTTTTCTTTATTTGGTGAATATTTTTATCTATTTTTTTAGGTATTTACTGTTTGCCATGTTCCTCTTCGTATTTTTTGTTATATTTGTGTTGAATACTTGTTTTAGGGTTAGTATTTTTACGTTTTTGTTAGTTTTAGTGTTATATTGTGCCTGAAATGCATGATGAGTAGATTAAAGTTGCCGTTGAATGCGTTTCCTAGAAAAATTAGGTTTGTACACCATGACATTTACTTGAATGTCACGGCATGGAGGTTGAATGCCGCGACGTTGTCATGAATGTTGCGGTGTTGTGTTGAATAGATTGAATACCGCAACGTTGGAGTTAATGTCGCAACGTTAAAACCCAGAATTTCTAAAATTGCTCTATTTTTCAAATGCTATACACTTATCCTTATCCAATTTTAACAGTTGCAATTTTTTTTCAGGTAAAATGGCACATAAACGCCAGAGGGGATCTTCTAGTCAACGCAATAGGGCGCCATCTCCTCCTCCGCAACTCGATCAGAGGAGGTTTGTATCTGCCGCTGCCACATAAAAATATACAGCACTGGTTACTAAACCAGTAATCATTGAGCGTGAGTTTTCCTTTTCAGAAACCATTAATGAAGACATAGAGCGGACCATCCGTTTGCTGGGATGGGGCCATTTTGCGAAACATACTAAGGTGGCTGTGTTACCATTAGTTCGCAAGTTTTATGCGAACTTAGCCTTTGTCACCCCATGTGCTACTTCTGTCATGGTGAGGGGATGCCAAGTCTCCTATTCTGTGGAGGATATTTGAATTGAGTTAATACTGCAGCCTCCACCTCTTCTATGTGAGTACACAGAGTTCTGTCGCTGGGAGCCCAAGGAGGGCATAGATCTTGGCTTGGTTACTACTCGAATTTGCACTGCAAAGTCTCAGCCGGTGCAGTGGACGATGAGCATCCAAATGAACAGGCCTCGTTTCTTTCCCAGAGGTTGTTTGACGCCTGAGGCTAAGGCCTGGTACCATTTTATATCTACCAGGATCCTCCCGTCCAATAATTTGTTGGAGTTGACTAGGGATCAGGCGATTCTCATATATACTATTCTAGAGCATCGATCCATCGATGTTGCTCAGATTATACATGCCCAGATTACTAGAGCAGCGAGGGAGGCCAGGAGCTTATTCTTCCCCTCACTCATACATGAGTTATGCCGGAGGCGGGCTATTCAGACTGGTCCTCACGAGGAGAAGATAGATGTAAAACAACCTCTCAATGAGTATTTCATTGTGAGGTTGAGAGGATCAGCAGCTCCAGCTCCAGCACCAGCTCGTTTGAGGCCAGTTCGTGTAGCACCTGAACCCCAGGCAGCGCCTGCCATTGGCGCAGATTGGCATGCTCATATGGAGGATCGGTTAGGACATATGGAGGCCCAGAACACGCAGATGACAGCTATGCTGTCTTACACTATCCAGGCTCAGAGATGGATTACAGTATGCCTCGGCCTTCCGATAGCTGATTATCCAGTTCCTGCATTCCCACCCACTTCTATTGCAGCCCCCTCCCAGGCTGGACCTTCTAGAGCACCTGCTGCAGAGGTCCCGGACAGTGATGATGATGAGGAGGATCGTGATGGTACTGATGCTGATAACCTAGACAGTGATGATCCACTTATTTAGCCATGGCATTCAGGGCACTTACTTTCTTTAATTGTATTTCTTTTATATATATATATATATGTATGCTTCTTTTGTACAGTGAGGACACTATTTTCCTCAGGTTTGGGGGGTGTCTTTAACTTTATGTTTTGACTTTATATGCAGTATTATGATATTTTCATACTATTATGTTTATATGCACATGTTTTAGTTTTATGTGTATGTTAGTTTTATACTTTTTGTAGTATATATATGTGTTTTGGTAATTTTGTTTTGAAATATCCATAGAAGCAATTATCTTGATAAAAATTTTGTTGAAAATCCATGCAAGATATAATTATCATTCCCTTTCACATTGTGAGTTGTAATGTTTAAAAACTAGTGTGTATGATTGTTCAATGATAGATATGGATGCAATATGACCTTCATTTTTCTGTGAATCCATATGCAATCTTTTTGCGCATGCTGAAGCATTTTAGTTTTTTTTTTATGAATAGTGCGTTTCCCATTTGCATGCTTCTTGAACTTTGGAAAGAATAAGAATGTTTGCCTAGAGAAAGTTTATGGATGATGCATTTGGAAAATTTAATTATCGTAGAAATTGTTTGTCAACTCTCTTAAGGCGAAATCCTAGGTTATGCATTATTGAGGAAATGATTAAGACATTGTTTGGACTGATTGAGCCTTTCGAGCTTACTCTGATATGATTATATCCATAGGTCCCTTTTTGAAGCTATATACTTGTTTGACCTTATTTGTTCTTCATAACTATTGTGTTCGTTAACCTGTTAACTGTTCTAATGCATATGAAAACATTACATTTTCTTCCTACCATCATTATTTGTTGAGTTCATAATATGTTATTTCTTGAAGTGAGTCTTGTGATTAGGAGTATTAATGATTCAATACAAAATGAGCCTAAAAGAACTAGATGCAGTCAAAGGAAAAATCATTGCTTTGCAAAAGAAAAAATCATACACACTAGTATTATGTTTATATGCACATGTTTTAGTTTTATGTGTATGTTAGTTTTATACTTTTTGTAGTATATGTATGTGTTTTGGTAATTTTGTTGGTAATTTTGTTTTGAAATATCCATAGGAGCAATTATCTTGATAAAAATTTTGTTGAAAATCCATTCAAGATACAATTGTCATTCCCTTTCACATTGTGAGTTGTAATGTTTAAAAACTAGTGTGTATGATTGTTCAATGATAGATATGGATGCAATATGACCTTCATTTTTCTGTGAATCCATATGTAATCTTTAGAGCATGCTGAAGCATTCTAGTTTCTTTTTTATGCATGGTGCGTTTCCCATTTGCATGTTTCTTGAACTTTGGAAAGAATAAGAATGTTTGCCTAGAGAAAGTTTATGGATGATTGATAATCACATATTTGATACATTAATAAACCCTCATTTTTAGTCATTTATACTCTCTATATACTTAATTGATTGAGCTTGGTTATATTTTGTAAGTTTGGACTCAAATTGGACTTAATTGATTTTTTCAGTATGATTTATGTCTTATATTGTTTCTGTATTTTGGTCATATCTTGAGTTCTAGATTTTTAATAATTATGTATTTTACCTTTTTGGAAAGATAAGAGAGATTTCTACAACTTTCATAAGAGCTCGAGATCAAAGTCGGACATCTAGTGAAACTAATTGGGCTTAGAAATTAGAATATGAGTTTTGTGGTTGGAACTTGAACAGTGTGCAGTAATCAGAGCATAACTTGGGCTGTAAGATCTGGATTGGGCTAAAATTTTGTTATTTGCAATTTAAGACCCATATCAACAACTTTCATGAAGAACACAAGACTCAAATCGGATTCCTTGGAGGTCATATTGGGCTTGGAAGTCAAAATAGAGGAGCTGTAACCAGGCCTGAATACTGTAGTAATTAAACCATATCTCGGGCTGTAGGTGGCCTTTTGAGGTGATTCTAGGGGCATTTGAAAGTTAAGATCCAGGCCTAAAACTTTTATAAAGACCACTTGGTGAAAAAATGACGAATGAAATGACTTCAGAGCTGAGTGATTTCAGAGATAAAGAATCTCCATCATTTTTTACTCATTTCCCACTCATTCACTCACTCATGACTCAGTTCCTTTGTCATTTTGTATCCCTAATCCTCCATAAAAGAGAGCCTTGGCAGATCATTGAAGGTGTTAAGTGTTAGGTAGCAAAATGATGCTATTTTGTTTCTTATTTTTCTTGTAGTAGTTTTCTTGTGTTCTAAATTGAAGTCATGTTCTTCTTCTCTCTTTCTTTCTTCTTATCTATGAGTAACTAAGTTTAATTTTACTTGGGTGAAAGAGTGAAGCTCTTGGTAATGAAATAAGATTAGATTCATTTTTTTCTTATGCTTAAATGATATATTTTCAAGTAATTATTATACGTGTTATATTTTGTTTCCAATTAATTTAGAAACCATCTTTGTAAAGTGGAGATCTTGATTCATTGTATACAAGAGGTTGGCACAATGAATGCTTGAACTCATTTATAAGTGGTGGTGTTAATAAATAATTAAAAGAATCATAATATAATTACGTATATAATTTTTAATGAACTTTGATTGTTATATTTTTCGATTGGAACCTCCATTATGTGTGGATTCTAATTGAGTTATAAAAAGAATTAATCTTGTCCTTATTTTATTTTTTAAGAGTAGATCTCTTAACCCAAGTAAATCTTTTTTATTTGTGACTAAGTTTTATTACTTTTATTGTTGTGACAAAAACATTTACCTTACGTCAAATAAATTTTTCTTCATCAATTCCCTGTGGATCAACCTCGGACTCCCGAGAATTTATTACTTGAAACAACCTACACTTGAGTTTGCAACTTTTAATCCACATCAATGATACATGTGGAAAATTCAATTATCCTGAAAATTATTTGTCAACTCTCTTGAGGCAAAATCCTAGGTTATGCATTATTGAGAAAATGATTGGGGTATTGTTTCGACCGATTGAGCCTTTCAAGCTTACCCTGATATGATTATATCCATAGGTCTATTTTTGAAGCTATATACATGTTTGGCCTTATTTGTTCTTCATAACCATTATGTTCGTTAACCTGTTAACTGTTCTAATACATGTGAAAACATTACATTTTCTTCCTACCATCATTGTTTGTTGAGTTCGTAATGTGTTATTTCTTGAAGTGAGCTTGTGATTAGGGATATTAATGATTCAATACAAAATGAGCCTGAAAAAACCAAATGCAGTCAAAGGAAAAATCATTGCTTTGCAAAAGAAAAAATCATACACACTAGTATTATGTTTACATGCACATGTTTTAGTTTTATGTGTATGTTAGTTTTATACTTTTTGTAGTATATGTATGTGTTTTGGTAATTTTGTTGGTAATTTTGTTTTGAAATATCCATAGGAGCAATTATCTTGATAAAAATTTTGTTGAAAATCCATTTAAGATACAATTGTCGTTCCCTTTCACATTGTGAGTTGTAATGTTTAAAAACTAGTGTGTATGATTGTTCAATGATAGATATGGATGCAATATGACCTTCATTTTTCTGTGAATTCATATGCAATCTTTGGCGCATGCTGAAGCATTCTATTTTCTTTCTATGCATGGTGTGTTTTCCATTTGCATGCTTCTTGAACTTTGGAAAGAATAAGAATGTTTGCCTAGAGAAAGTTTATGGATGATACATGTGAAAAATTCAATTCTCCTAGAAATTATTTGTCAACTCTCTTAAGGCGAAATCCTAGGTTATGCATTATTGAGGAAATGATTAGGGTATTGTTTAGACCGATTGAGTCTTTCAAGCTTATCCTGATATGATTATATCCATAGGTCCCTTTTTTAAGCTATATACTTGTTTGGCCTTATTTGTTCTTCATAACCATCATGTTCGTTAACCTATTAAACATTTTAATGCATGTGAAAGCATTGCATTTTCTTCCTACCATCATTGTTTGTTGATTTCATAATATGTTATTTCTTGAAGTAAGTCTTGTGATTAGGCGTATTAATGATTCAATACAAAATGAGTCTGAAGGAACCATATGCAGTCAAAGGAAAAATCATTACTTTGCAAAAGAAAAAATCATACACACTTGTATTATGTTTATATGCACATGTTTTAGTTTTATGTGTATGTTAGTTTTATACTTTTTGTAGTATATGTATGTGTTTTGCTAATTTTGTTGGTAATTTTGTTTTGAAATATCCATAGGAGCAATTATCTTGATAAAAATTTTGTTGAAAATCCATTCAAAATACAATTGTCGTTCCCTTTCACATTGTGAGTTGTAATGTTTAAAAACTAGTGTGTATGATTGTTCAATGATAGATATGGATGCAATATGACCTTCATTTTTCTGTGAATCCATATGCAATCTTTAGCGTATGCTGAAGCATTATAGTTTCTTTTTATATATTGTGCGTTTCTCATTTGCATGCTTTTGGAAAGAATAAGAATGTTTGCCTAGAGAAAATTTATGGATGATACATGTGAAAAATTCAATTATCCTAGAAATTGTTTGTCAACTATCTTAAGGTGAAATCCTAAGTTATGCATTATTGAGGAAATGATTAGTGCATTGTTTGGACCGATTGAGTCTTTCGAGCTTATCCTAATATGATTATATTCATAGGTCCCTTTTTGAAGCTATATACATGTTTGGCCTTATTTATTCTTCATAACTATTGTGTTCGTTAACCTGTTAACCGTTCTAATGCATGTGAAAGCATTGCATTTTCTTCCTACCATCATTGTTTGTTGAGTTCATAATATGTTATTTCTTGAAGTGAGTCTTGTGATTAGGGGTATTAATGATTCAATACAAAATGAGCCTGAAGGAACCAGATGTAGTCAAAGGAAAAATCATTGCTTTGCAAAAGAACAAAAATGAAAAATGATGAATGAAAATCAATAAAAAAGAAAAGAAAAGTAAAGTAAAGGCAAAACATAAGAAAAGTAAAGTTCGAAAAGCATCAAAATGGTTCTGGCAAGTTTTCTATATTCACTGTTGAATACCCTGCTAATATCAGTTATAGGCTCATGAATTGGAATATCATGTTTATGTTTCTCAATGTTTGTGTTATATCTTATCCTTTTATTCTGTTACCCACTACCCTTGACCTTACATTATAAGCTAATAAAGTCTCTTTTGATCCTCATTCTTGTGTGATTTACATTAGTGGAGAGAGAATTATATTACAATCTTGTGAATTCTATGAATTATATTCATGTGTATGTTTATCAACTCATCTGGGTGAATATGAATTGAATGGAAGAAGTTTTCTTTACATGATTTTGGGGAAAATATCTTGTATGAAAGGAAGTTGTGAATGGTAGTATGTTGAGGATTGTATATATGTGAAACTAATTGCGAGGTATGCGTGTTCTTTGAGGTTTATGCAATCATCATATACTAGCTTGGGTTAGGTGAAAGTGGAATGTTAAAATTGGCTGAATGAAGGTTAATAATGTTGATTTTTGTGAATGTACTTTGTTTTGCTCGAGAACTAACAAAAATTTAGGTTTGGATGTGTGATAACTTCACAAAGTTTAGTTATTTGTACCCTATATTTGTGCTATATTGGATGCTTAGTCCTTGTTTGTATGCACAAATGGAAGATTTTAACATCATATTCTTCTGATTTCATTTTGATGATTTCTATTATGATTTTGAGCAAATTCTTCCTAAACTATGATGAATTGAGTACATTTGCATGAGTTAATAAAGTGGTACTTTCTCTGTGATAGGTAGGGCTCAAATAAAGCTTGAAAATGAAGAACTTGGAGTAACTTTGGACCAGGAAGCCCAAGAGTAAGCCAAAATTGAAGATCAGCACTCAACACCGCGACGTGGGCATGTTAATGCCGCGACGTTGAGCCTCCCCTGTTTCAGTACATGAGACCCGAGGCCAAAGCGTTGCAACGTTGAGAATGAACGCCTCAGGCATCTGTGTCCTAATTACACACGCGTCGCAACGTGATGTGTTTGACGCTGCAGCGTGACTCTATTTTATTCAGCCTATAAATACTATTATATCCATTTTATACGGGACTTATCACCCTTTTTGGAGAGCAGCTGCTAGGTTTAGGGTTTTTAGACCTAGAGGAAGCAAAGGAGGCCAAGGCTGGAAGCCATCCTTCACATGGAGGATGAATCAAGTTTAGAAGATGAAATCTAATGAGCTTCCTCCCTTTCCTTTTTTCTTTTCATTGATTCATGAACATGATGTATCTTGCTATATTTTCGTGTTTCATGGCTAGCTAAGTTGTATGTAGGGTTTTCTTTGCAGTCTCCTATGAATATTGATGATTTTGTAATCTTTTGAGTATATATTGATATTTAGTTATGTTCAATCATATGGTTCTTAATGCTTTTGAGGGTTTGATCAGCTTTTGATTGATTTGATGAAATATGATGAATCTAGACATAGGAATTTGGGTTTTAGATCGTACGTATGGTTGATGCATGTTCGATGAGTTCAATTGGCTTAGATAAGTTGATTCGCTAACTAGATAGAAATATACATTTTAGCCATGCATAGTGTGTGATTGAGAATAGATTGTTCAACAGTGGAGTTTTTACTAGTTCTCATGGAAACATAGTAAATTAGGTAAATAAAACTAATGTTAATTGACTTAGATATAGGTTTTTAACTAAATCATATTCTCAAGCTAACTTAACAATTCATTGATGTTATTGGTAAGGATTGCATGTTATTAGTTGAAGTAGGAGATGAAAAAGAATTTCTTATTTCTCTATTTATCTATTTATCTTAGATTTATTACTTTTCAATCTTTATATTTCTTTAAACACTCTTTTACAAATTTGATGTTTTTAGATAGAATTAATTAGACTAATAGTTAATATTTAGCTTTTATAAGAAATACGTATTCTTCGTAGGAATAATATTTGACTCTTAGTTATATTATAAGTTCGATCTGTGCACTTACAATAAGTAAAATAGTGAACAATCTACTCTTTGGATTGAAGATAAAATTTAAGAAAAATAGTCCAATCTAAAAATGAAAATGAAAAGAGTGATTATTGATAAATCACCTTCTTATATTATGAGTGAGGAGTGTAGAATATTCAAAACTTTTTTAAAATCTTACTAGGATTCCATATTTATAGAAAAATGATTGTCTAGGTAAATCATCTTCTTCTGATAAATCATCTTCCTGGTAAATGATTGTTTAGGTTTTTTTTTTTTTTTTAATCCTCTGTCGGTTCAATTGTTTAAGAGGAGACCGGAAAACCTAAGGCTTGAGTTGTGATTCTCCCCTAGGATTATTATTTAATTATTATTAGACTTGGTTTATGGTCAATTCTTATGTAAAGACTAAAAACAATAAAGACGTGATTTGACACTATATCTGCCACGATTTTTCAACAGTGACACCTACGGCTTGGGTTCTGATTCTCCACTAATATTATTAATTAATTTATTTATTTATTATTAGGTGTGGTACTTAGTTTATGGTCAAAGATGAAAAATGCTTTGTTTATAATTAAATATGTTATCATTTTTATATAATATATTAAATTAATTTAAAATATTAAATTATTCCATATGTGATTATAATATTTTTGTAACATATAAAATAATTTTATGAATGAATTAGATAAATTAAACATATTTTAATTAAACAAATAATATAATTATTAGACTAAAAAATGTAAAAGAATAAGTTAAATGTAATTGTCATGGCACTATATTTATCACGATTCTACAACAGTGATTAAATCAAAGATAAAAATGAAATAGAATGCAACTAGCTTGGATTGTATACCCTATTATTTTTGTCAACCAATATCTTCGCAATAACTTGACCAACAAGTAATTACATAATTAGCAGGACTTCATGTCTTTCTTGCTATGATATCTAATTATATTTTCTTATTTTTCTAAGAAAAAAATCTCATTCCAAAGTCAACAATTTCAGATTATTAATCTTTGATTAATCTATAGAAAATCCCTTAAAAGAAAACACATTGGCATAGTTAAACAAAGATACTACACTCCACATGCATTATACAATTGCCATTTGATAGCCTAGGAAACTATATAGGATTAGCAAGACTAAAAAAGATGTGAAAAGAGTGCCAAAAGAAAAAAATTGTTGTACCCAAATTGTATGAAGTCAAACATTCGAAGCTATAGTTCTAATGTATTTACATGCTTTTTTAAAAAAATAAAAAAGAAAGGATTTTTTTATATTTATACATTAATGTTGTGTATAATTTTCAATTATTATATACGATGTAAAGATTTTGAGATGCAATTATATTTTAATAAATCCATATAATATCAAATTATTGTAAGAATAAGAAAGATAATGTAAGAAACAACTTTCCAAAATAAAAAGTGACTAATGTGGGGAAAGTGTAATTGAGGGAGATAATAATGGTTGAAAAAATCAATTTATCATCTATAAACTTTATAGACATGTTTATATGTGGCTTTTACAAGGAAATGAGACCTAGGGATATGTTCTGTGGAGAGCAACTCAGATGCATGTCACGTCGTTCTTGGAGGATTAGGCCAAACTCCGATGCATTTCACGTCGTTCTTGGAGGATTAGGCCAATTTGGGATTATAACAAGAGCAAGAATAGCTCTAGGAACTGCACCAACGAGGCAGCTATCATTTTTTTTATTCTTTTTTTCTTTTTGGGTACATATATTCTTTTATACTAAAAACTAACAAAAGAAAGAAAAAATTTCTTGCGCACACCATTCTTGTTAGCAAGTCACAATCGCATATATATTAAAAGGCTATATTTCTTTTTGTTTCCACATATGAATCAGTGAATTTTATTAAAGCAATTAGTTGCCTGCAAGTAATAATTAATGTATGATAATGATCCCCCACCCCAACTTGTAAGAAAATCCTATAACTTTCAGTTAGTTTGACAAATGAAAAAACCTAAGGATAAGTTTTCATGCAAATTTTTAGAAATTCTTTTGTTAACATGCATGTCATGCACGGAGTTATAAAAAATTAAAAAAATTTGAATTATATAATAAATTATTAACATTTTTTATATACAATATTAATAAATATTAAAAATTCAAATTATTTATAATAAATGAAAATAAATTTAGAATTTGAATTATGTAATTAGAGATATTAATGATTTTTTTCATAAAATAGATATTAAAAGAGATTCAAACTTTGAATTATTTATAATAATATTACTGAAAATTTAACTTTTAAGTTTTCATGAATAATTTATTGTATATGATACAAGACATAAGAAAAATTTGATTCAAGTTAAAATCATATTAATTTGAATTTTTTTAATAAGATAATAATAATAAAATTCAAATTTGTAATGAGAAGAAATTAGTGGCACAACATATAGATGACATTTGTTTAAAGTGTAATCTAATTTGATTAAATCAGTTACGCCAATATTAATATTATTTGTTTCTGAGTATAATTAAATTAGTTGCCGAAATATAACATAAATAACATAATTTTAATAAATTAATGAAATGTGAAAAGCAATTAACATTGACTAATTTCGCATTGATTGAAATTTCAAATTACCCAATATGATAACCATTTAATACCTATATATATATATATATATGGGATCGTTTACCACTAATTTAAAATGTATTATTACATGATTTCGCATAAATTTAATAAGCATTTATCACTATTTCCAATTGTCATACGCTACCGTGAATTTGAATGGTCATATTGCGTTGATTTTTCTAGATTTGAATTTATGTCGTATGTCAACTTGTGAAAAGCCGTGTAGCATAAATTTAACATTAATTTAAAAATGTCAAACAATAATAAAACAATGAACCATAAAATATGATTTTAACATAAAAATAGTATACTTAATTCTTAACTCCGCACGTATCTTTGATGAGGACCTTCCAAATAATCATTTGGAGGCAACTTATTTAAATCGTAATTAAGGGTAAAAATAAGTTAGATCGCCTAGTAGGAGTTTATGACCTGACTTATGTAAGACCTGGCTTAACAAGGCTTAAAAATAGTAAATAGGTCAAGTCAAAATTGTTTAAAAGTTCATTTAACTAAAAAATTCAGACTTCAAGTTATTTAATAGACTTTTTAAACTTGATGGTCACTTAAACTATTTAATTTTGTATAATATAATATATATTATTATAATTATAATAATTATAATTATAAATTTATTATAATATATTATTATATTTTTAATTAAATTTTAATAAAAATTAATAATTAAAATCTAAGTTAGTAAATTAAAATAAAAATAATATATTATAATTATATTATAACTTAAGATTCTCCTCTTATTTTTATAAATCTTCTTTATTTTTTTATTTTATTTTTTTTTATCGATGTGTGACTTGGAATCAGTCAAATTGTTAAACAAGAAGTTCGTGCTGTCTCCCTCTCCTTAATTTATCAAACAAATTTAAGCAGGAAATGTTAATACAAAATGATGTTTCACCCTGAGAGGAAGCATTAGAGCCGCATGAAAGCAGAAATTTTTATAGGTGAACATGACCCTAGAAATATCAGCCCCCACCTTCCCTTGTGGCGAAGGTTCAATCTGTTAGTTTATAAGTTTTTTAAAAATTTTAATATAAAAAACTACCATTAAAACATAATGATATTAGAATTCATAATTCTTACAAATAAAAAATATAAGAAAACACTACCTTTTATCCATGAATGATTGGTAGGCTATATTCTAAGAGTGTTAGAGAGATTCCAAAACTCACTTTCTATTTATTTGCCTTTTTCTTTATACTTCTTCTACTTTAGTGATGGTGAGGGAAGAAGAAACTCTGACGGTCAAGAACAGACCTAGAGTTTTGCACAGAAACTGTTCCTTAAATACTGCTAACTTCTACCATGTTGCAGTTACTATAATTGTAAAACTGTCATTTCCCTTTTATCCAATAAGAGTTTAGCTCATTAACTTAATTTAATTACTTATTAAACTAATAAGATAAGCCACAAGTCTATCATATGAGACATTTAATCTAATATTCTCTCACTTGACTCATGTAACATTACCTTCTTTATAGTTTGATAAGTCTATCAAAACATAATATGAATTCATATATATAATCAAACTCTTCTTTACATTGGATACATCATTCATCTTGACCAAGAATAAACTAACATGAGTCATGGCGATCGTATATCATCTAATTAACACAGTCCCTTCTATGTACCACAGAATTACTCCTCTCCTTGACATGACCTATAAATGAGAAGCAGATAATTGGTCTAACAATAATATCTTTATTAAAGATAGAACCTGTTATCATCATTCTTATTCACTCATGTATACAAACTAGGAAAACAGGTAAGACAGAAATATATTCATTCATGAGCTCAGAGTGTCAAACTACATAAAACATCATCATTAACATAATACATGTCTACTAAATGTTTTGGGTGGTAACCTTTTCTTCAAAGGGTTAGCAATCATAAAGTCAGTGCTAACGTGCTTTATTGACACTCTATGTTTATCATAAAGTCAGTGCTAACGTGCTTTATTGACACTCTATGTTTCTAAACTTCTTTTTTAACGGCAAAGTATTTCAATTCCATATGTTTAACACCTTTAGAATACTTGTTATTTTTAAAAAAGAAGATTGATGCAGACAATAAACTATAGTTACTTGGCAATACTGTCGACAATTCCAAGTTTTAAATAAAATTGTATAATCATAATTCATTAATAATGGCCTCAAAGTATGTCATAACATTAAATTTTTCTCCTTTCTGAATTGGAACCATACCTGCTGACCATTTATCCATTTTCTATATCTTTATTGATATAGGCTTTCTGAGACAAACTCAACAATCATTGTGATCTGTCACGAAATATTTCTATTCCAATTACATATCTTACCTCTCCCATATCTTTCATTTCAAATTTATTAGAGAGAAACTTCTTAGTTTCACTTAATAGACTAAGATCATTAGTTGCAAACAAAATGTCATCAACGTACAGAACCAAAAAGATAAACTTATTCTCACTGACCTTCAGATATATGTACCGATTAACAATGTTTTCCTTAAATCCGAAGGATGTAATAGTATCATTGAACTTGAGATATCATTGTCGGGAATCTTGCTTAAGTCCGTATTTTGATTCCTTAAGTTTACACACCATGTGTTCTTTCCCCTCAACTGAAAACCCCAGTAGTTGATCCATATAAATATCTTCCTCTAAATTCTTATTTAGAAAGGCAGTTTTCATATCCATTTGATGCAGCTCTAGATCATAATGAGCTACTAATGTCATGATAATTATGAAAGAATCTTTCTTGAAAACTGGTGAAAATGTTTCCTTATAGTCAATACCATTATTTTGAGTAAAACTTTTGGCAACAAGACGAGTCTTGTAGCGTTCAAGATTGTCATGAGAGTCATGCTTAATCTTAAAAACCCATTTACACCCAACTCTCTTGCACCCTTTAGGTAATTCCACAAGGTCTCGTACATCATTATATGTTCCATTGATTTAAGTTCATCTTTCATAGCATCTAACCATTTATCAGCATTATCACTATTGACGGTTTGTGAAAACGAAATTGGATCATTGTCATTAATTCCCAAGTCATTTTTCTGACTCTTGTAGATACACCACATAGTTATTCAGAATAGCTAATCTCCTTTCTCTTTGATATCTTAATGTTATTTTTTGTGGTTGTTCTACTATAGGTTCATCGTTAATCTCAAGATCATTAATTTGTTGTTCTTCTTTATTGTTACTCAGTTCAACAACATGAGGAACAACAATTTCATAAGTAGGAGCACAAGTCAAAGGAACTTGTACTCTAACTTCTTTAATCTCCACATTTCGTGAAGCTTCACTCCCACTAGTTTCACCATTCTTAATGAACCGGGCATTTCTAGTTTCATCAAATCTTCCATAATACTCATCACCTCTATTTGACCTTATGATCTTCAACTTTCTATCCAGTTACCTTTTAACTTCATTTATATAAACTTCCAAAGCATTTACTACTTTAGATTTCTCATACAATAAATAGACATATCTATAATGTGAATAATTGTCAATAAATATGATAAAATACTTTTCTTTACTGAAAGAGTTGACATCAAAGAGTCCATATATATTGGTGTGTATAATTTCAAGAAGCTGAGTGCTTATTGTGACAACATTCTTTTTGTGTGTTTTGTTTGTTTTCCCTTATTTACAATCCACACAAATATTAAGGTCAGTTAAATTCAAATCTGGAAGGATGTCATTCTTAATCAACCTTTCTATTCTTTCTTTGGAAATGTGACCCAAACGTTTATGCCATAAGTAAGCAGAATGTTTATTCATTAAACTACGTTTAATGTCAACATTATAATGCAAGGTCATAAGAGTTTTAGCATATAAATTATCAAGATTCAATTTATATATAAAACATCATAAAGTATACCAGAACTAATCATATAGGTATGCTTATACAAACTAAATCATCAATTACCAAATCTAAAAGAGTATCTAGCAACATCAAGTTTAAAAAAAGAAACTAATTAATTCCCTAGAAATATTAGGTACATACAAAGTTTCAAATAAATGTAAATGATGTCCAGTGTCTAGGATTAAATAGTAAGTCCCAACATCTTCGATTAGAACCTTCACTCTATTTCCTATGCAGACAAACTTCTCATTCGGGCTTATGATTTAGATTGTAAGGAATTCTTGCATCGTATTAGAAATATGAGTTGTACATTCAGATTAATCCACCAAGTATTATAGGAAACTTCAGTTAAATTTGATTCGAAACATACATAAGCTTTTTTTCCAGCTCCTTGATGATTCACATAATTTAGAGAGTGATTTCCTTAATTCTTAAGTTTAGTTTACTCCTGAACTAACATACTGTGCAATTTATGCACATTCTATTTATCTTTCATGGTATTCTAGTTCATTTGGAATGAACCATACTTAAGCAGTAATGAGTTCAGAATGAATTGCACAAGAAAATTCTCATCCACTTTCATTCCCAATGACTTTAGTCTTACTGCAATGTTTGTCATTTCAATGACGTGCTCATCCATAGTATGAGAACTATCAAATTTCATGGTGGTTAAAGTACTCAATAATGTCTTAGGAAGAGACTTGTCAACAGTTTGTGAGCGCTCTTCCACAAATTTCATCATTTCTTTAGCATTCTCAATTTTAGGAAGAACTAACTTAATATTGTTAGCTATACTCATCCACATGTACATCAGACTCAACATGTTTGATCTTTACCAATTTTTTTTATAATGAACTTTCTCTTCAGCAATGCTTAAAACAGTAATAGTATCTGATTTCTCTACTCGAAGAGCAAAATCCGAATCCATTACCCCAAGGTAAAACTGAACTTGCTCACTCCATTCGAAAAAATTAAGTCCATCAAAAATTAAAATAGATGAGAGATGCAAATGCATAACAATAGGCGTACTGTAATGATCACATGTCTGACATTAATACTTTGAGTCATAAATTTAACATACTATATAGATTCAGACAGCAAATCACTTAAGCATTATATATATATATATATATATATATATATATATATCAATGTTCTCTTTTGGGTAATTCATCAATATACCATATTCAACAGAATGATACTAATAAAATTTACATAATTTTGGCAATGATATATGCACTAACTTAAAATATTTATTATCTTTGGATATATAAATAAAATTAATATTGCATTTACACTACCAACAATTATGTCTATTAATTATAAGGACAACTAATCAACTTTTGAGCGATCCATAAATACCTTATAATAATGAACTTTAATTCACTCATACACAAAAAGTCACCATGTCATTCATAACATCCATTCTATAGGTAATTGAAAAAAATAACTTACAATTTGTAATTAAATCAACTTAAAGATTCGACTACTTTATTGAATAACAAATCTATCATACATTAATTCTAAATTGATACCATTATGCATAAAAATCAAATATTTCATATTCTTTAAAATAACTTTCATATAATTTAAGATTAAATCAACTTAAAGATTTGATTACTTTAATTATTAACAAATCTCATGTGATATTATCCTAAGTTAATAACATTATACATAAAAATCAAACATACAATTAATGGTATATATAATAAACTTTCAAACAGATTAACATGTCACGTAAATGGTAGTATATATATATATATATATATATATATATATATATATATATATATATATATATATATATTTATTTATTTATTTATTTATTTATTTATATATATTGTAAACAGCTCATAGTTTTCGTTTCGGTGGAGTCCCACCCATTAGCAACCATCAAAGTCCTTGATTTACGAACTGCAGAAAACTTACTTGATCCACAAAAGGACGTAATATTTGGAATCGTAAATCAAAATCGTAAACATCATATCACACAAACCAAATATTCAGTACTTGCAATATTTGGACATAATTCGCAAGCACCGAACGAGCACTTACGTGACGTGATCAATAATATTACTTACGACTTTATCCATATAATTAGATTTAACAATTCATAATTAGACTCGATAATAAATCATAAAATTAACTCATACAGTGCAACAGAATAATATAATAAAAATATCAAATTTTCACAATTAAGATTCATACAAATTAAAAAAAAACAATCATTATCAATAGAGAATCATAAATTTCATAACTATTCTCTAATACCACATGTTAGTTTATAAGTTTTTTATAAATCTTAATATAAAAATTACCATTAAAATATAAAGATCTTAAAATTCATAATTCTTACAAATAAAAAGTGATAAATTAATTAAACATGATTTTAATAATGAACCATAAATATGATTTTAATTATAAAAATAGTAGACTTAATTCTTAACTCCCCACGTATCTTTGATGAGGACCTTCCAAATAGTCATTTGGAGGCAAGTTCTTTAACTCGTGATCAATTAACCATACGAATATAATTTGTCCATTAATAGATACATGATTTTAATGTATATTTATTGTAACAAATAACAATACTAATTGTATCAATTACATCAAGTGATAAACAGTACCACCTTATCACAATGTACCTTCATTATCTCCTTACAAGTCTCTCCATACCTTACTCTATATATATAATCACCAATTCAAAGCAATAGGACATTGCCAACTTAAATCAACTTCTCTCCCGAAAATGGCAAGGAATAATTTTATGCTTTCAAAAGCATTGGCTCTGCTATGGCTAACCGGCATAGTGCTCACAGAGGGAAAACCCCACCCATGGTCACCCTTCCAAGCACCCAAAGAGCTAGCCCTAAAGCTTACTCGTAACCCTCAAACACTTTCACTAGCCTCAACTGATTTTGGCCTCATAGCTCATGAAAAACCATTGGCAGTTCTTGAGCCATCGAGTGTACAAGATATCTCGGACTTGATAAAGTACTCAAACTCTCTTCCCATCCCTTTCACCATAGCATCCAGAGGGCAAGCCCACTCGACTAATGGACAAGCCATGACACAAGATGGGGTCGTGGTGAATATGACTCAGCTGAACGGTTTCAGAAATGGGTCTAGGATCATAGTATCTGATGGGAAGAGTCCTTTGGGTTATTATGCTGACGTGGGTGGTGAACAGATTTGGATTGATGTGTTGCATGCAACCCTTGAATGTGGACTCACACCCCTCGCTTGGACTGACTATTTGTATTTGTCAATTGGTGGCACGCTTTCTAATGCTGGCATTAATGGCCGAACCTTCCGATTTGGACCTCAGATCTCCAATGTCCTTGAATTGGACGTTGTTACCGGTATGACTCAGTTACTTCTCCTGAGATTAGTCTGTACCCATCTTTCCCTCCCTCGATTTTGATATATAGGATTAATTTTCAAATATTTTATTCTCATTATTAATTATTTCATTACCTTTAAAATCCACATTAATTTGTCCTAAAAACATCTCAAATTAATTCGTTTTATTTATAAACTTTGTTATATCTTCCTAAAATATCCTCTTAATAAACCTCTTACTACTTAATAAAAAAATATTAAATAAAAAATTAAATACAATCACTATTTTGAGAATATAAAATATATTTAATATTTTTTTATTTAATAATTAGGAGGATTATTAGGAGGATGTTTTAGGAGGATTAATCATTTTCGTTTGTTTATATTGATATTTTACTTTTCAAACTTCCTTCAATAACCTATAAAAAAATCATGTTCAAATATTTTATTTATTATTTTACTTTTTTAACTGTGCAAATTAATTTAATTTTTTCAATCTTTCCTATTTTAACCTGGGCTTGAATTTGATAAATACAAACTAATCTAAAAATAATATCACAACATTCAAAAATCACCCTAATAAATTTGACTATCAAAAGTTGTACCTTTTGCTTTTCATATGAAAAGCAATGAGTTTATTCAAATTTGTCCATGAAATTTTAAAATTATCAATCAATAAATGCTTGACAAGTCTCTTTAGATATCGAACCTGTATGCGTGTTTGTCTGTATATAAAATCCAAAAAAAAAACGAAAAAACAAAAGCTCAACAAGTTAGGTACGTGCATATATAAGATTTGAAAGTTCTTTGAGGACTTGCTGAGTTCAACACGTTTAACTAGTTGAGGTTTATCTCTTAATTTACGAATTAATGACTGCTACATTTTCATAGTGTATTTAAATATATGTGATGGGAGTGATCTAAGTATCCAAGTGAAAACTTAGTCTCACGTTTTAAGAGTGTGGAGATCGCATTGGATTCCGACTAATTTGGAATTGAGTCAGGTCGGACTATAAAAATGTAAAGTTCTTTCAACGTTAATTTTTTTTTTATTCACAAAATTCGAACTTGAAACATTACTTAAGAAAAACAAGTGTTGAATTACTTGAACTAACCAAACGTTTATTCTTGCTATGATATCTAACTATATTTTCTTATTTTTCTAAAATAAAAATCCCTTTTCAAAATCAGCAATTTAAGATTATTATTCCTTGATTAATCTATAGAAAATCCCTTAAAAGAAAACACATTAGCAGAGTAAAACAAAGATACTAGACTCCACATGCATTATACAGTTGCCATTTGATAGACTCGCAAACTATATAGGAGTAGCAAGGCTAAAAATAGATGTTGAAATGCATACAAGACGTGAAAACAGTGCCAAAAAAGAAAATTTGTTGTACCCCAATTTCATGAAGTCAAACATTCCACGCTATGGTTCTAATGCATTTACATGCTTTTCTTTCAACAAAAGAAAGGATTTTTTATATTTATATATCAATGTTGTGTATAATTTTTAATTATTATATGATAATTTCCAATTATTATATCATGTAAAGATTTTGAGATGCAATTAATTTTTAATAAATCCATAAAATATCAAATTAGTGTAGGAATAAGAACGATAATGTAAGAAACTACTCCTGAAAAATCCTTTTCCAAAATAAAATTAAAGTGACAAATGTGGGAAAGTATAATAGAGGGGAATAATAATGTTGGAAAAATATCAATTTATCATCAATAAACTCTATAGACAAGTTTATATGTGACTTTTACAGGGAAGGGAGACCTGGTGACTTGTTCTGCGGAGAACAATTCAAAGTTATTTTACGCCGTTCTCGGAGGATTAGGCCAATTTGGGGTTATTACAAGAGCAAGAATAGTTCTAGGACATGCACCAACGAGGGCAAGTATATTGTATTTTTTTATTTATTTTTTATACATATATTTCTTTATGCTAAAAATTAACAATAATAATTCGAGAAAGAAAATTTTCTTTGCACATACCATTCTTGTTCGCAAGCCACTATCACATATAATACAAAAAAAGCTTTATTTATTTTTGTTTCTATATATGAATCAGTGAATTTTGTTAAAGCAATTAGTTGCTTGCTAGTAACAATTACTGTATGATCCCCGACCCCAACCTGTAAGAAAATACTATTACTTTTAGTTAGTTTGACAAATGAAAAACCTAAGGATGAGTTTTCATGCAAATTTTTGGAGATTCTTTTGTGCCTCTTGGTTTTGTGAGGGCGTTGTGCCCTAATAATTAATGACTAGTATTTAGTTATAAGTCTCATTTAATTGAAATTAAATATAAGATTATTTATCTCTATAACCTTTAAATATTATATAATCCTACTATTACTATTTTGAAAAGGTTTACTAAATCCATGAAATTTTCACTACTTTTTTCAAAGTTGTACCAAACTAACTTCAAAGTTAGAGTTTTTATTTTTATTTTACAAGAGATATTTAATTAATTCTGAATTCCTTAATTAATCATAATGAAGCTTTCTGAATTCCTTAATTAATCATAATGAAGCTTTGTTTAATTGCTTGCAGGTGAAGTGGCTCCGTCTGCTTTACAATGAATTCTCTGCATTTTCTGGAGACCAAGAACATCTAAGCTCATTCGACGAAAGGAATGACCCAAATGCACTAGATTTTGTTCAAGGTTCGCTTCTACTGAATGAACCGTCAATGGATCTTTCCTTTTATCCAACACCTGATCAGCCAAGGATAACTTCCTTGGTAACTCAATACGGCATCATATACGTCCTAGAGCTTGTCAAATACTATGACAATAATTCTCTTGCACACGTCAAGGAGGTAACTCCAAACATATTTTATTTGAGTAATGCTGCATTGTTAAAAATAAAATGAAACAGACAAAGTTCAACCAAAATTTGTCAAGTTATATGGTGGTTGTTGGATAAGGCAAAGTATTGGGAACTACTCATTTATCCAAGAATTAATAACAATTGTAACTCATTTTGTTAATAATTCTAACAAAAAAATTATGGTTGTTTATTATTTTTTATTTTATTTTCTTTACTTTAATTTGTTAGGAATCTTCAGTCAAAGATTTGTTAGGAACCTTTTTTAATGATTAATTTAGCTATGAATCAATATTTAACTTAATTAATTATATTCTTGTTTCTTGAATAGGAAATTGCAAATTTGGTTAAAGGGTTAAAGTTTGTTCCTACATTTGTGTTTGAAAAAGATGCGTCATATGAGGATTTTGTGAACAGACTTCATGCATCTGAGCTACTTCTTAGGTCGGAAGGACTTTGGGATGTCCCTCATCCTTATTTGGACATCTTGATTCCAAGATCACGAATCTCGGATTTTAATGAAGGTGTGTTCAAGGGCATTATTCTTAAGCAATATAATTCTACCGGAGGAGTGATTGTATTGTCTGTCATGAACCGAAACAAGTAAGTTTATTTGTGATTAGTTTAAATTTTAAAGTATCAATTAATTAGAACTACAACAGCACAGCCATTATATTTGGTTTTGGAACATATGTGAGGGTTAATAAAATCCATGTATTAATAATTAACAGGTGGGATGAAAGGATGTCAGCAGTTACACCAGACGAAGATATTTTCTACTTAGTGTCTTTTCTGCGTTCAATTGGGTTTGATCAGGTGGAGGCATTTCTGACACAAAACCAACAGATATTTAAGTTCTGTAAGGATGCTGGTATTAAGATCAAGGAATATCTCCCCACAAACAAAACACAAGAAGAATGGATGGAACACTTTGGCTCCAAATGGCAACTTTTTGAAGATAGAAAAGCTGAATTTGATCCTAAAAGAATATTGTCACCTGGACAAGGGATTTTTAACTAAGCAATGTGCTAGCTTAGGTTTCAACTAAGTAAATAAAACTGGTGTAATAAGGAGTGGCTGTAATGTATAACAACACTCAAATAATGCAAAATTCTCTAGCAAAGCTGTGTCTTTAACTCTTTCTTTCTTAGCTAACTCTTATCTGCATTGAGCTTATGTTTGTCTCTAGCGGCAGATATATTTGCTGGCAAATACTTATGTTTCTACATAGACAAATTTCGTACGGAAAGTTCACATAATAATCAAAGAGAGAAGGAAAAGGTTGGTTGATGAAATAAGTGGCCTTCCACGTAATCGTATCAGAAGGTGCTGTGATTTTTTTTTCTGATTACATAACGCGGCTCTGAATGAAATGCTATTGTGCCATTAGCAATTCAGCTTGCTACAATGCTGCTTAATACTGCAAAATTGATTGCCAACAGAAGTTCAGCTTGGCTTCTGAAATATTGCACATGCCAAGCCCTTCATGATTCGGTGCATACTGCTGGTAAGACAGTGGGTTTGGACCATATAGCCACTGGCCCTATCTAGCTAGCATGTTGCTTGCCATGCTATCAGGCATCACCAGTCATAATGTCTTTTCACACACAAAATATGCATATACTCAACTTGTAACTTCATATTCTCGTAATCAATGTATGTAAGAGAATCCAATCGTTAAAACTGATAATTGAAATCTCCTTATTATCAGGCTTCAACCTTTATTTGTTGTTCACTTTCTATATAATCCAAGTCCGATCTTTAATTAATCCAAAAACAGAAAAGAAAAGTCTTCTTGCTTGGTAAATGATTATAATTTACTTATCCTTTTTTTTTATCATATTTCATGACTAAATAGTTAGGGACGAAATTTGAAAATTAATTTTCTCTCTTATTTTGAGTCTCTTTTATGTGAGAATGCAAGAGCGGGAGACTGTAGTCCTCTTTCTTTGGTGGTAGCTCCACCATCTCCTTTTTTTTAAATTTATTTTTTGAGTATTTTTCAATAATTTGATCTTCAAATCTCGAGCTTGGTTGTTGAAATATTCTTTTTCTCAATAACAGATCTTCTAACTTTGTTGCACTTTTTATGAGTGTTTTAATTTTTAATGTTTCTTGTATCAGTCTTTCTGTAGTTGGTCATATCTTGATGATTCTACAAGTAGGGAAGAGTTTCATATCTATTTTGAAAGATGCATAATACACTATTAAGCTGTAACAATTTTTGTATTGATTTCCTATATGAAAGATGCTTAGACGTTAATAATTTTTGGATAAAGAGCAGATATGTTGATCAGTTCAGAGCATAGATTGTATTTACTTATTTCTCTTCTCAGATTTGATGTATCTTTTTAAATTTCTAAGTGAGTAAGCTTTTGTTCATAATAAATTTTCTTTCACATTAAAAAAAATTGAAAATCAATTAATCATTGTATTCCTCTTGCTCAAAACTTATTTTGGGACAAACTTTAAAATTAGAATGAAAAATAATAAAATAAGCATTGAAGTGTTTTGAAAAAGCTAGATATACCATTAACAGATTCACTAATCAATTTGACTTTTAAAACACAAAAACACAAGCCTGGAAGGATAACTAAATGAAAGGAAAAACATACTTCCAAAAGAAAAACACAAAACAAGTGGTTTTCCAAAATCACTTCCAACAAGTTTGAAAGGATAATTAAAAAAAAAACTAACACAAAGACATATATCAATTGCCAACTACGGAATCTCATAGCAAGTACACTTCCCATCCACTTCCATGCCATTCTGGAGGGATCTCTTCTTTGAGCTTGGAAAATCCATTGATGCTTGGATTGCAACTTTAGTTAGTTGGTGCGCCGGAATTGTAGCTTGCCTAGTCTTGGATGATCCTTTCTTGATTTTCTTTTCTATGCGGCCCAATGTGAGAAGAAGAGAGCTACCCATAAAGAAGATACGGGTCTCAGAGCTTGATGGAGTTACCAATGGTATGCTCCGATCCCCAACGACCATCCCTTCTTCCATAGTGTCATTCCCACCAACTTTCAGGCTCTGTTCTTGTTTGCCATTGTTTTTTATAAAGGTAATAACGTTTCCTATTTACTCTGATGAGATCGAGGAAACCCTAGTATAGGGTTATAGCCTCCTCATTGGTTGGAGTGGATTTGATTAGGTAATTCAGATCTTTTGACTGATATTGTCCCTGCCATAGAGTGGGATGACAAGTGGGAGGAATGGATACTTGCTCAACCAGTAGCCCTTGCACCATCTCCTTTTGTTTTGGTTTTGGGGTAGGAGCAAGGCATATTCAAGCTCAGTTGGGTGGCCACCTTCATTTTTTTCACCTGTACTTTCTACCTTCATTACAGTTAGGGCCATACTTTTTAATCATGGCTTTTCCATTCAGTTCATCTTGAATTATGGTAGAGTAAGTCCTACCTTCATAGCCAATGATTCCACAACAATAGTAAAATACAAGCAGTTTCTCATGTTTAAAACCCAAATTTTACTTACATTGGGGCGATTATGAACACCTAATTTTTTTGATCTTTTCTGTTGATTATTAAAAATAGAAAAAAAGAGAAAAAAATGAAAAATACAAAAAATCTTACATTAATAAAAGTCTACCAACTTTGGCCTAACTTTTATTGCTTCTTTAGATCCAAACTTATAACTCATTCAAATCTGATTAAAAAAAGGGAGCAAGTAAAAATGTAAATAAAATAAAATAAAATTGCAAAAAAAAAGGAAAGAAACGTTGGAGTCTTGCTCCCCTTTTTCTACTTTTAAGTGAAAACCAAGACTTAATTTCTCTTAGTTTATGTTTATTTCCTTTCTTTGTCATTCATTTTGCAGTCCCTTACCCTGCAGTGAAGACTAATGTTTTTAAAATCGAATCTATCATTAAACTGATGAAGAAACTAGTTCACAGTTTATTGGTTGGTCAAACTATAGTTGAACCGGTGATAATATATATATATATATATATATATATTTAATATTATATAATATATATTAAGTAATAAATTAATATATTAATATTTTATATTAATTGCTTAGTACTTCAGAGTCTCACATTATATAATAAGTTAAATCTACTTATTATCAGGCTTCAACCTTTATTTGTAGTTCATTTCCTATCTAATCCAAGACCCATCTTTAATTAATTCAAAAATAGAAAGAAAAGTATTCTTGCTTAGTAAATGATTATCATTTACTTATTTTTTAATCATATTTCATGACTAAATAGTTAGATAAGAAATTAGAAAATCAATATTCTCTCTTGTTTTGAGCCTCCTTTTGTGAGAATGCAAGATCAGGGACTACTTGATAGGGAAATTTGCAAGCATACAAAATCAATCAACTATTAAAGTAGTGAATCATATATCATTTCCTCATAGAGTGTTTAATAATTACCAAAATTATTATAACTTTACAATTATTTAAAATGTCAAAAGAAATTTTAATTAAATTAAAACTAAAGAAAATTAAAACTAATGAATCAAATTCCAACGATGTGGGAACTAGCAACAGACAAAATCAATATCAATTAAAACTAAGGTATTTTGATTTGACTTCAACCAATCTTATTTAACTTAATTGATTGATAATCCAATTTTAATCATCTCATGCTAGGGGTAGTAATCCTAAATTATTTAACATGTTCTTCCGAGTCATACCAAACATATTGAAGAATAGCTATTACCTATTTTTCAATAACAATAATAAGCATTAATCAACTCATTAAGATCTATAATTAACCAACTCAATCTCCCATAAGAAAAATATTTAATCTTGTTCCAATTATATTCTTATGGAGTTTATTACCTATGTCAAATTAAGAATATTTTCTTCTGACGTAATCCTAAGATACATATAAAAAAAAATTAAGAACAATAAAACGTTTGTATAAATAAAAAAAATTAATTTAACAAGTATAAATACTCATATATTCAAGCTACATCAAAATTCCTTAAAAGAAATTTAGCTCATGATAAAATTAATTTTTGTCATAGAAAGTTTAATCATACTCATCTTAAGCAATAAGAGAAGAAAATATAATAAAAACTGTGGTAAGCGTTTTTCTCCTTCACTATTGTGTCTTCTTCACGCAATGCTGCCTCTGTTCTCGCTCTTGTGCGTCTGCTGATTTCTCTCTCTATTTCGTGTTTTTGCCCTCCATTTATTCCAAGTTGGTGACTTGCGCTCCACTGATGTAACCATGGGCTTTTAATTTCCTTCCTGGCCTTTTTACTTCATTGGATCACCAATGGCCCCAAATCGCGCCTTAACTATGTCTATATAGATTCTTTAATTTATTGATTCCTTGTCATCAATATATATTTAACCGTGAGCCCTTCACCATTGCTTCACATGTTGCGTCTTCTACGGCGGACCACTTCGATACCACCCAGTTAGCATCAAACTTCTTGTCTTAAGGAGCCAATTTTAACTTCTTCACAAACTTCTTGGAAGTGTTTAAGAAACTGCACATTAATATCCCATTTGCAGAAGCGTTAGAATAAATGCCGAATTATGTAAAATTCATGAAGGAAATTCTATTAAAGAAGAGAAGGCTTGATAAATCTGAAACTGTTGCCCTGATGGAGGAGTGCAGTACAATTCTGCTTAACAAACTTCCTCCTAAGTTCAAGGATCCCAGAATCTTCACCATCCCCTGCACAATTGGTGAGATGTTCACTGGTCAGACATTGTGTGACTTAGGAGCCAGTATCAATCTCATGCCCTACTCCATTTACCAAAGATTAAGTTTGAGGGAAGTTTCGCCTACTTCAGTTACTTTACAGTTGGCGGACCGAATCCTTACTCATCCGAAGGGGGTTATTGAGGATGTATTGGTTAAAGTGGATAAGTACATCTTCCTTACAGATTTTGTCATACTTGACATTAAGGAGGATAGCGAAGTCCCGTTGATTTTTGACCGGCATTCCTAGCAATAGGAAGAACTCTGATTGATGTGGAGAAAGGTGAACTCACCATGAGGGTTCAAGATCAAGAAGTGATTTTCAACATTTTCAATGCAATAAAAGGCCCTCAAGATCAAGAAGATTGCGCTATGGTGAGTATATTCGATTGGATAACATCCAAGGAAGGTGGTGTAAGTGATGCCGATGCTCCAAGTGCAGGTCATGTCATTGCTGATGGTGAAATGGAAATAGTGGAGCTGGACCAGCTCAAAGCACCAATGGTGGTAAATTTATTTGTTGCACCTATTGAGCAAGCTCCAAATTTGGTGCTTAAAGTCTTGCCATTCCATATGTATCAAGCCAATTTTGAAAATCAGGAGGAAGATCCTCCTCCCTTATAGAAATGCATTTGGAACAACAGACAAGTCCTGCCGGGACTGTAAATTAGGCTTTTTTTAGGAGGGAACCCAAAATTTTTATTTTATGTCTTAAATATGTAAATAACTTGATTTTTATGTTTTTGTATATTTTTGCATTACACTATGTTATTTGACCTGTTGGACATGTTTTACAGGTATTGGAGACCAATTTTGGCCATAAGTCCTGGCAGAATTCAATTTGCTGCAGAATTATGCAATTAGACTCCTGACACCGCGGTGTAACATGTTACGCGCCGCGGCGTGATGGTGTTATGGGCCAAAATCCAGCGAGCAAAGCACCGCAACGCATGATACCAGAACGCCGCAACATTCTAGTAAGTTTAAAAAATAAAAAATAAATAAATAAGTAAAAAGTAAAAAAATATTATGTTAGTAATTAGTGATTAATTTTAAAATTTAAAACTAGTGGGAAGCAGTTTGCACCGCGGCGTTGGAGTTATAACGTCGCGGCGCGCAGGGGCAGAATGGGTTAAGTGCTGCGACGTTTTGCTTCTTTCTATCTCTCCTTCCTTTCTATCTCTTTCTCTCCCCTTCTCTCTGAGCTTTCTTGCTTCATTCTTGCCTTCCCTCTCTCGTACTCTCAGTCCTACTAGTATTAAGGTAAGTTTTTCTTGGTTTTTCTTTATTTGGTAAATATTTTTATCTATTTTTTTAGGTATTTACTATTTGCCATGTTCCTCTTCGTATTTTTTGTTATATTTGTGTTGAATACTTGTTTTAGGGTTAGTATTTTTACGTTTTTGTTAGTTTTAGTGTTATATTGTGCCTAAAATGCATGATGAATGGATTAAAGTTGCTGTTGAATGTGTTTCCTGGAAAAATTAGGTTTGTACGCCGCAACGTTTACTTGAATGTTGCAGCGTGGAGGTTGAATGCCGCGACGTTGTCATGAATGTCGCAGCGTTGTGTTGAACAGATTGAATGCTGTGACGTTAGAGTTAATGTCGTGGCATTGAAACCTAGAATTTCTAGAATTGCTCTGTTTTTCAAATGCTATACACTTATCATTATCCAATTTTAACAGTTGCAATTCTTTTTCAGGTAAAATGGCACATAAACGCCAGAGGGGATCTTCTAGTCAGCGCAACAAGGTGCCATCTCCTCCTCCGCAATTCGATCAGAGGAAGTTTGTATCAGCCACCGCCACGCAGAAATATGCAGCACTGGTTACTAAACCAGTAATCATTGAGCGTGGGTTTTCCTTTTCAGAAACCATTAATGAAGACATAGAGCGAACCATCCGTTTGCTGGGATGGGGCCATTTTGCGAAACATCCTGAGGTGGCTGTGTTACCATTAGTTCGCAAGTTCTATGCGAACTTAGCCTTTGTCACCCCAGTGCTACTTCTGTCATGGTGAGGGGATGCCAAGTGTCCTATTCTGTGGAGGATATTTGAACTGAGTTAATACTGCAGGCTTTGCCTTTTCTATGTGAGTACACAGAGTTTTGCCACTGGGAGCCCAGGAAGGGTATAGATCTTGGCTTGGTTACTACTCGGATTTGCACTATGGAGTCTCAACCGGTGCAGTGGACGATGAGCATCTAGATGAACAAGCCTCATTTCTTTCCCAGAGGTTGTTTGGCGCCTGAGGCTAAGGCCTGGTACCATTTTATATCTACCAGCATCCTCCCGTCCAACAACTTATTGGAGGTGACCAGGGATCGAGCGATTTTCATATATGTTATTCTAGAGCATCGATCCATCAATGTTGCTTAGATTATGCATGCCCAGATTACTAGAGCAGTGAGGGAGGCCAGGAGCTTATTCTACCCTTCACTCATACATGCATTGTGCCAGAGGCGAGTTATTCAGATTGGTCCTCACAAGGAGAAGACAGATGTAAAACAACCTCTCAATGAGTATTTCATTGTGAGGTTGAGAGGATTAGCAGCTCCAGCTCCAGCACCAGCTCATTCGAGGCCAGTTTGTGCAGCACCTGAGCCCCAGGCAGTGCCTACGGTTGGCATAGATTGGCATGCTAGTATAGAGGATTGGCTAGGCCATGTGGAGGCCCAGAACACGCAGATGATAGCTATGCTGTCTTACACTATCCAGGCTCAGAGATGGATTGCAGCACGCCTTAACCTTCCGATAGTTGATTATCCAGTTCCTGCATTCCTATCCACTTCTGTTGCAGCCTCCTCCTAGGCCGGACCTTCTAGAGCACCTGCTGCAGAGGTCCCGAACAGTGATGATGATGAGGAGGATGGTAATGGTACTGATGCTGATGGCCCAGACAGTGATGATCCATTTATTTAGTCATGGCATTCAGGGCACTTACTTTCTTTCATTGTATTTCTTTTTGATATATATATGTATGCTTCTTTTGTACAATGAGGACACTGTTTCCCTCAGGTTTGGGGGGTGTCTTTAACTTTATGTTTTGACTTTATATATAATATTATGATATTTTCATACCATTATATTTATATGCACATGTTTTAGTTTTATGTTTATGTTAGTTTTATACTTTTTGTAGTATATGTATGTGTTTTGGTAATTTTGTTGGTTATTTTTTTTTGAAATATCCATAGGAGCAATTATCTTGATAAAAATTTTGTTGAAAATCCATTCAAGATACAATTGTCGTTCCCTTTCACATTGTGAGTTGTAATGTTTAAAAACTAGTGTATATGATTGTTCAATGATAGATATGGATGCAATATGACCTTTATTTTTCTGTGAATCCATATGTAATCTTTGGCACATGCTGAAGCATTTTAGTTTCTTTTTATGCAAGGTGCATTTCCCATTTGCATGCTTCTTCAACTTTGGAAAGAATAAGAATGTTTGCCTAGAGAAAGTTTATGGATGATACATGTGAAAAATTCAATTATCCTAAAAATTGTTTGTCAACTCTCTTGAAGCGAAATCCTAGGTTATGCATTATTGAGGAAATTATTAGGGTATTGTTTGGACCAATTGAGCTTTTCGAGCTTACCCTGATATGATTATATCTATAGGTCCCTTTTTGAAGCTATATACATGTTTGGCCTTATTTTTTCTTCATAACCATTGTGTTCGTTAACCTATTAACCATTCTAATGCATGTGAAAGCATTGCATTTTCTCACTACAAAAAAGATGCTAAATTGCGGCGATTTTTTGTGGGGGTTATTAAACCCCATGAATCAATACATATTGTCGGGGTTTTTTTCCTTTCAGTAGAGGTTATTAACCCCCACAAATTAAAAAGCGCTGATGGTATTCTTTTTTGCTTTTACCTCCATATTTCATTTCCCCCTCACTCTCCCTCTCACTCTCTCGCCCTCTCCCTCTCACTTTCCCCTTCTGATTTTTCTAACTATTCTGCAACGCACATATTTTCCCTTCACTCCACTACATTATTTGCCTCTTTTTCAGATCTGTGTTTAAAGCTTCAAAGATCTGTGTTCCCTGCCTTCGCGTTCGAAGATCTGTGTTCAAAGCTTCGAAGATCTGTGTTCCTTGCCTTCGTATTTGAAGATCTGTGTTCAAAGCTTCGAAGATCTGTGTTCCCTGCCTTCGCCGAGACAAAACTTCGTCGTCCTACCATGGTCTCTGTTCTGATAGCATTGCCATTGTTCATCGCTTTAGCAGCTGCGAGGTGGTAGATGCCTTAGATCTGTTTGTTTTGTTTTGGCTTTTCATTGGTGTTATTTTGTTTTGCATTAATTATGAGATTGATTTTCAGCTGATATTTTCAATTGAAATTGAAATGTAGGTCTTGACGGCACAAATTAGAGCCAAGAAGAGAGGGCTTTCGGATGTGTTATACCTCGATTCAACCACCAAGAAAAATCTAGAGGAGGTCTGTTCTTGTAACATTTTTATTGCTTCGAATTATGTTCATTTTTCCCTTTATTTATTTGCTTCTTGCTTTATGTTTTCTGAACTTACATTCATCCTTTCTCACATACTATATAAATTTGAGTAATCCTTCATAAAATTTGTTTAAATTATACCAATCATTGTTAGTTTAAATTTCTAAAAAAATATTCTTAAAACATTCAAATTACTTCTCATCAAAATTGAATTATCTTTGATGAATCATTACCATACTGCTTATTACCATAATTTTGTTGCCCACTTGCAATCATGTGGAAAAACCACTCCGGAAAGGGCACAAATAGAGAAAATATTTTACTGGATGATGGTGATCTAAGTTGACGCACTGCTATAAGCGTCTTTACTATTAATTATAAACTAAAACAGATAGCCATGTCTTCTATTTCTAAGTTATGCATAGCTAGCATTATTGTTCAAGAAGTAGTGGAAGGTATCCTTTTTACAGTTTTACTCATGATAAAATTTTCCCTTCCTTCACAATTTGAACTTTGAATCAAAATCCATTTAGCCTCTATTGACACACTCTATTTAATACCTTACCAAAAATCCTTGCATGAATACATTCCATTTCTGAAATGATGATAGCGCACATGGTCCATCATAATAATATTGCAGCTATAAATTTGAGAAACTAGCTTGAAGGCAGAATGGCAATCCTCACACACCCTTAGATTCTTCACAATGTGCAGAGTTGTTACTGGTTCTGTATGAAGAAGTCCAAAAGCAACTGCAATTTTTTCACTATGATGCTTAAGTGCAGTTTCCTTTTCTTCCTCTTCAATGTCAAAGGATACCATGGAGGTATTTGGTGAATAACCTTCCATCCGCAGCTTCTTCATCATCCTTTCTAACATCACATATATTTCTTTCATTTGTGGGTGTGAACCATTTCCCATTTTAAATTCATGAACTCTGCCACCCAAATCCATCATGCTAATTCCAGGAATAGTCTTGATTCCTCTTTCCTTCATCAACATTCTAACTCTAGTAACATACATTATTAGTATTAGGCATTGGTACTGTCTTTCTATATATTAATTATAATAATTATTATAATTAATGTAATCCTCATCCCTTTCTATACTAGTAAAAATAGAAAGAAGAAATTTAGTGTAATTTTTTTTAAAAAATAAAGTGAATATAATTTAAAACAAAGTAGTGCTACAGAGTTCAACAAAGTTGTGCTACTGAGCCTTCAGATTTTGTGACAATTTTCTTCTAAAATAAATTTTAAGAGAGATTTGTATAATTTGTTTAATAATTTTTAGCAGTTGAGACTATTTATACTTTCTCTTTATGATAGAACTTATTAATATGTGATATGTGATTAGAAGCTCGCCCAAAATAGCTAGAGAGTGATATATTACAAAGAAACGGCTGTGATTGATGCAGGTTGGTATTTCCAAAAACACCTTTATGGTAATAATATAAAAGGAGGTGGTTTGGACGACTCCTGCAGGAAGAATGATGTTAGAGTTGCAGAGGCACCCACCAAGTGTTTGAAAAAATTTCTAAAAGAATACTGGAAAGAATTTGACATTTTATTTTGTAATCGCCAAATAAAAAATTTTTAAGGTAGATAAATTTTTATCTCCTTAAATTCTATCTCTGAAATTATTGCTCTAGCAATATTTTCTCCCTTAAATTTTAGGGAATACCAAACGCACCCTAGGTGGTTACTTCTAAGAGAAGGACAAAAACAAGACCAAGACCAAAGAACCTTCACTAGGTGGCAACAGTAAGTAATCAAAAAAAGAAAGTGACAGAAAAATCCAACAGTATATAACATTGGCAAAACTCCTAACAAGTGAAAACATTATAATTAAGTAGTATGAAAACAAGGGGCTGAAAAGAAAAATTATTCTTTTCTTCACATAAGCAAGTCACTAGTTAAAGTAAAAAAAAAAAACAATGGCCTACAATAAAAAGCCAATCAATGCTCAAGATAAATCGGTTGAGTGCCACCAGGAAAAAATTCTAAGAGAACTAAAGACAAGTATACATCTTAATCATCTCATTTATAGAGGTCGCAAGTAAAACTGCATTCTGAACTGAACATAAGCATTAGTTTAGTTCAAGCAAAATCTTTGCCATTATTCTTTGAAACCAAATAAATAATACAAAAAAAGAAAAGATTCATTTTCGTGATTATCCTCCCCCTGATTCAAAATATCAAAGGGCTATATATACAAGGTAATAATTGTATAGAATGCTAGAATTAGCTTTATAATAATTGTAATAAAGAATACAAAAAAAGAAAAGATTCATTTGCCTTTGTCCTCCCCTGATTCAAAAACCATATAAAATTAGCTTTATAATTGTTCATTGCTAGAATTCTATTTCAGAGTGCATGACAAAATCCTTTATTCCTCTCCTTCAATTCATGTTATTAATGCTGAGTGTTCATACTTAACAATATATTCCTCACAGGTGGAAACTTTAGCAGTTAAGTTGACACAAAATGAAGGAGAATTGATTCAAGAGAAGTCTTTAACTTGTGCTGAAATTGAGAGTGCTAGGGTTGTGGTGTTGAGAATTGGGGAGGCCCTTGAGGAAAAAGAAAAACCTTCCCAAGCTTCTAAACCATAGGTATGCGTGTATCTGTGTATAACTTTGCATCAATGATTTCATAATCAAACATTACTTCGCACTAAAATAATATTTTATCTGAATGAGAGAATCATATGTATGAGTTAAAAGAAAGAATTGTTAGATAATACAATTTTGGGAAAGAAAAGAGGGGTTCATTCTCTGTATGGTGAAGGACACTGCTACCAGATTACATTCTCCTAAGAAGCCCTTAAATTTAATCATATATGTTAAAAATTCTAATGAACTTAATTTCCTCATTAATCATTCATACAAACTTGGCCTAGAAAATTTCAAAGTATCTTAGATGTGAAACCTAATGCATGAATCCTTTTTTTTTTTTTTAAAGTTTCCCTATATTTGAACTTCTTTCTTTTTGGCAGCATATATGTGTTGAGATTTATCTTGTGAAGCCATCATTTTCGTGATTTTCTGAAGTTGTGCGTGAAGATAATACTTGCTACTGGATAAATCTTGGATTGCAAAGTCAAGGAACACAATTGAATACTCAATTGGTTTAAGTAACTTCCTCAATTTTGCATTTGAGAATGGGGCTGTTGGGGATACAATACGATGTCCGTGTCCAAAGTGTGGGTTTGGGAAATGGCAAACTAGAGATGTAGTCCAAGATCACTTGCTTTGGAAACCATTCCCCTAAAATTATGTTATATGGAATCTTCATGGTGAGAAACAAGTATTAAAGTCTTCTAGAAATATAGATGTTATGCAAGAGACATCACACTCTGAAAATCCAATAGAGACTATGGTTAATGATGCATTTGGAAACTATAGGCACCAAGCCACAGATGCAGGCATGTCACAACCACTGGATGCAGATGAAATATTAAATGAGGGGCCTAGGGAGGATAGTGATTCATTATTTCATGATTCTATTTATCTCTTTGTAATTTCCTACCAAATGTCTTTTATTATTTCAGCCAGGTGATGCTTCAAGTGAACCTACTACTCCATTGGATGCAAGAAGATCATATGGTGGTAGCAACACAAATCACCAATAGTATATTTAGTGTTGATTTTTTATGTTCATTTATTGTGGCACTACTTTAAGTTATTAAGGATTTTAAGTTGTAAGTTGAAACTTTAAGTTACAAGGGATGAATTTATTTAGCTTATTATGGATTCGAACTTGTGTTTTTTTATGTTACTATGAATATTTTTAATGCAATTTGATTCACATCTATACCAGTAGTTTTATACAATTAAGTATTTTGATTGTGCATCCTAAACATTAGAATTAAAAATTAAATATGCAATAAATCTTTCATTTAAAAAAAAGTTCATCAAGTCACAAATGTGATTTACAATAATCAAATAGCATCAATTTTCAACTTCTGCAATTTTTTATAAACAAAATCAGGCAAATAGATAGTGGAGGTTTAAAACCCCCGCAAATTAAAAAAAAACCACCGCAATGTGTTTGGCAAGTAAATTCAAGCAAATAGATAGTGGAGGTTAAAAATTACTGTAAATTTTTAAAAATCACCACAAATTATGGGGGTTTAAAACCGGCTCAAATTGACCACTATTGCGGGGGTAGCTGAAAAACTGCCGCAATATATTACGGTGAATGTAATTGCAGCGGTTTTTAAAATCACCGTAATTTAATTTACGGGGGTTAAAAACCGCCACAAAGTGTAATAAAAATCACTGCAATTTAGCGAATTCTTTGTAGTGTCTTTCTACCATCATTGTTTGTTGAGTTCATAATATATTATTTCTTGAAGTGAGTCTTGTGATTAGGGGCATTAATGATTCAATATAAAATGAGCCTGAAAGAACTAGATGCAGTCAAAGGAAAAAACATTGCTTTGTAAAAGAAAAAATCGTACACACTAGTATTATGTTTATATGCACATGTTTTAGTTTTATGTGTATGTTAGTTTTATACTTTTTGTAGTATATGTATGTGTTTTGGTAATTTTGTTGGTAATTTTGTTTTGAAATATCCATAGGAGCAATTATCTTGATAAAAATTTTGTTGAAAATCCATTCAAGATACAATTGTCGTTCCCTTTCACATTGTGAGTTGTAATGTTTAAAAACTAGTGTGTATGATTGTTCAATGATAAATATGGACGCAACATGACCTTCATTTTTCTGTGAATCCATATGCAATCTTTGGCGCATGCTGAAGCATTCTAGTTTCTTTTTATGCATGGTGCGTTTCCTTTTTGCATGCTTCTTGAACTTTGAAAAGAATAAGAATGTTTTCCTAGAGAAAGTTTATGGATGATACATGTAGAAAATTCAATTATCCTAGAAATTGTTTGTCAACTCTCTTGAGGCGAAATCCTAGGTTATGCATTATTGAGGAAATAATTAGGATATTGTTTGGACCGATTAAGCCTTTCGAGCTTACCCTGATATGATTATATCTATAGGTCCATTTTTGAAGCTATAAACATGTTTAGCCTTATTTGTTCTTCATAACCATTGTGTTCGTTAACCTGTTAACCATTCTAATGCATGTGAAAGCATTGCATTTTCTTCCTACCATCATTGTTTGTTGAGTTCATAATATATTATTTCTTGAAGTGAGTCTTGTGATTAGGTGATGATCACATACTTGATACATTAATAAGCTTTCATTCTTAGTCATTTACACTCTCTATGTACTTAATTGATTGAGTTTTATTATGTTTTGTAAGTTTGGACTCAAATTGAACTTAATTGAATTTTTTTAGCATGATTTATATCTTACACTCTTTCTGTATTTGGGCCATATATTGGGCTGTAGGTGGTATTTGGAGGTGATTTTTGTGGCATTTGAAAGATAAGAGGGAGCTCTATAACTTTCATGAAGATCTCAAAGGCCCAATCATACGAGTAGATAACTCTAATTGGTATTGAATCAAGAACTAGAGTGCTATTCTTGACAGCTTGACCTATGTATACTGTTCCTGCCATTGTTCGAGTTAAAAGTTGTCAAATGAGCTAAAATTTGGATGTTGAATAGCTAAGACCCATATCTACAACTTTCATGTTGAACACTTTTCCAGAATCAGACTTCTTGAAGGTGATATTGGGCTTGGAAGTCAGAACAGAGGAGCTGTGACTGGGCCTGGGTAGTGTGCAGTAATTTGAACGTATCTGGAGTTATAGAAATGATATTGGACTCAAACTAAAGCCATTTGAAAGCTGAGATCCAGGCCTACAACTTTCATGAAGACCACTTGGTTCAAAAATGACGAATGCAATGACTTCAGAGCTACATGATTTCGGAGACAAGGAATCTCCATAATTTTTCACTCACCTAAAGTCATTTGGCATTTTCCACTCATTTTCCACTCATCCACCCACTAATGACTCAGCTCCCTTGTCATTTTGTATCTCTAATCCTCTATAAAAGGGGGCCTTGGCAGATCATTGAGGGTGTTAGGTGTTAGTTACCAAAATGATGCCATTTTGTTACTAGGTTTTCTTGTAGTAATTTTCCTTTGTTCTAAATTAAAGTCATGTTCTTCTTCTTCTCCATCTCTCTTTCTTTCTTCTTATCTATGAGTAACTAAGTTTCATTTTACTTGGGTGAAAGGGTGAAGCTCTTGGTAATAAAATAAGGTTAGATTTATTTTTTTCTTGTGCTTAAATGATTTATATTTTCTAGTAACCATTATACGTATTATAATTTGTTTCTTATAATTTAGAAACCATCTTTGTAAAGAGGAGCTCTTGATTTATTGTAAACAAAATATTAGCACAGTGAGTGCTTTAACCCATTTACAAGTGGTGGTGTTAGAAACTTTCCTTATAAAGTGGAGTTCTTGATTTATTGTAGACAAAATATTGGCACAATGAATGCTTGATCCCATTTATGAGTGATTGTGTTAATAAATGATTAAAGGAATTATAATATAATTACGTATATTATTTTAATGGACTTTTAACATTGTATTTTCCGATTGGAACCTCCATGTTGCGAGGATTCTAATTGAGTTATAAAAGAAATTAATCTTACTTTTACTTTATTTGCCAAGAGTGGATCTTTTTACCCAAGTAAATAATTTTTACCATAGTAACAAAATATTTATTTCACCTTAATCTTCAACAATTCCCTGTGGATCGACCTCGGACTTACCGAGAAATTTATTACTTGAGACAACCTGTACTTGGGTTTGCAATGCAACAATTAAAAAATGTGCATCAAGTTTTTGGCACCGTTGCCGGGGACTTGATTTGAAGACTGAATTTTTGTTGTAAAAATTTTGTATATATACTAATATACTAACTAGTGGGGGAACCTCTCCCTTTTTAATTTCTGTGCATACTAACTTGTGGGGGAAACTCTCCCTAATTTCTCTATAATCTTTAATCATTAATGAAACAATCTTTCTTCTTCTCTCCTCTCTCGCTAGAGCAAAAAATCAGCTTGCCGATTCTCCAAGTTTTAATATTTTAAATTTACTTTCTGCACTTTATTTTCTGCATTTTAATTTCTGTACAGTGGAGGTAATTCTCCATTTTATTTTCTTGTACATATTAACTTAGTGGGGGAACCTCTCCCTTTTATTTTACGCACTAACTTAGTGGGGGAATCTCTCCCTTTTATTTTTTTTGTACTTTACTTTTTGCACTTTATTTTCTCTATTTATTTTTCGTCATTTTTTTGTTATTTATTTTCTGTCATTTTTTTTTTGTTTGCTAACTTACTAACTCTCTTACTAACTATCTAACTTTTTACTTTATCAGCTATCTAACTTTTTATTTTTTCTGCTTCTAACATTTTAATTTATTTGTATACTAACTTTTTAATTTTTATGCTTATTAACTTATTTGGTGGTTGGTTTATACCACACCTTTATTAATATTTAATGGACGAGTTTATTGCTAGCTTGTACATTTTATTTTATGCTGTAAGTTACTTGTTTATACTTAATTGGTATCGTGATTTAAATTCTGGTCGTTTGGTTAGAATTAATCCAGGTACTTTACATATTGATTTGTTTGAATCACAATCACACACATTAAGCACAATGGCTGAAAACGAAAGTGTGCATGATGAACATGAAAATCAACCGTTGCGAACAATGCGTGAGTATTTGCAACCATCTCGAAATTTTAGTCCATCATGTTTTATCTTTCCACTCAATGCCAACAATTTTAGATTCAAGCCAGGTATGATTTCTTTACTTCCTAATTTCCATGATTTAAAATCTGAAAGCCCATATTTACATTTAAAAGAATTTGAGGAAGTATGTACTGCTTTTCATGATCAAACTTGCACTGAAAAAGTTGTTAAGCTTAAATTGTTTCTTTTTTCTTTGAAAGATAAAGCAAAAACTTGGCTTAACACTTTGAAACCAAGATCAATTGGCACATGGCAAGAAATGCAATGTAAGTTTTTGAAGAAATTTTTTCCAACATATAAAACCAATGCTTTGAAAAGAGAAATCCAAAATTTTTCCCAAAATTCAAATGAAGCATATTTTCAAAGTTGGGAACGTTTTAAAGATTTGTCGAATTCTTGCCCATATAATGGTTTTGAAAAATGGCGCACTATAAGCTTCTTTTATGAAAGGTTAACACCTAAAACTAAGCAATTTGTGGAAACAATGTGCAATGGTGAATTTCTTGATAAAGAACCTAATGAAGCTTTAGACTATTTAGACCATTTGGATGAAAATTCTCAATCTTGGCATGGTACTAATCCTTCTGAAAATTCAATTAGATCAAACCTTACAAATGCTATTAAAGGAAAGTATCATCTTAGTCAAGAAGAAGATCTGAATGCTAGGTTTGCTAGTTTGGCTAGAAAGGTTGAAGTCATGGAATCCGGGAAAGTAAAAGAAATCAAATCTATGCAAAATGAAGAAATTTGTGGCATTTGTGATGAATTAAGACACTCAACAAATGAATGTCCAAAAATTCCTATTTTTAAAGAAGTTGTGCATGAGCAAGTAAATGCAATGAATAATTTTAAAAAGCCATTCACTTATTCTTTTTCAGATACATACAATCCGGGATGGAGAAATCATCCGAACTTCAGTTGGAGGAATAGCAACCAGCCACAATTCATGCAACCACCACCTCCTCAGGCACAGCAAGATTCTCAAAATCCTCAAGGATATGCACCCTATGTCCCACCATATAGGAAAAACCTTGAAGGAACATTGCATGCATTCATGGAAAAACAAGAAGCCATCAATAACCACAACAATCAAGCCATGATTAACATAAAAGACACTCTTGCTAAACTTTCTTCTGCCCTTGCCATTCACGAGAAAGGAAAGTTTCCCTCTCAACCTCAACCAAATCCCAAGGGTCAGTTTAGCCTAAATGAGGGTAGTTCAGATAGTCAAAAAATAGATCAAGCAACTCAGTGATAACTCTTAGGAGTGGAAAGGTTGTTGAAAAATAAATTCCTGAACTTTTTGAGAAAGATGACGAGTCAATTCCCAAAGATGAGGAAGGAGTTGATAAGCCACCTAGTCAAAAGGAGATCAAACCCTCGTCTTCACCCCCATTTCCTCAAGCATTAAACAATTCAAGTAAAGTGAATCATAACAGTGACATTTTTGAAATCTTTAAACAAGTGAAGGTCAATATTCCTCTGTTAGATGCTATCAAGCAGATTCCTTGTTATGCCAAATTTTTGAAAGACTTGTGCACTGTTAAAAGGAAACATAATGTGAAAAAGAATGCATTTTTGACTGAACAGGTAAGCTCCATTATTCAAAACAATAATGAGTTGAAATATAAAGACCCTGGTTGTCCTACAGTTTCATGCATTATTGGTGAACATAAAATTGAACGAGCTTTACTTGATCTTGGTGCTAGTGTTAATTTGCTTCCATATTCAGTTTATCAGCAACTCAACCTTGATGAGTTAAAACCAACTTCTGTAACTCTTCTACTTGCTGATAGATCAATTAAAATTCCAAAAGGAATAGTAGAAGATGTGTTGGTACAAGTTGATAAATTCATATATCCTGTGGATTTTATTGTCTTGGAAACTGAACCTATGGTTGATAGTTCTAAGTCAGTTCCTATTATTTTGGGTCGCCCATTTTTAGCAACATCTAATGCTTTGATAAATTACAGAAATGGAGTGGTGAAGCTAACTTTTGAAAATATAACATTGGAGCTTAATGTTTTCAATATGTGTAAGCAACCACAAGAAGTTTATGATGAAAAGGAAGAGATTGAAGGGATTGAGGCCATTATAGATGATCATCTTCAAATCAGGAGTTCTTCTGACCCATTAGAAATCTGTTTAATTAATTCATTTGATTCAGCTACACAATTAGATGATGATATTTTTGAAATATGCTCTTTGCTTGACTGTACACAGGAAATGGAATACAAAGGAAGAAAGTTAAGATTCGAAGAGCTAAAATCCATGAATGATGATGCCCATGAAGAAGTACCCACACTGGAACTGAAGCCATTACCTGATGGGTTGAAGTACACATTTTTGGGAGAAGAACAAAGCTCTCCAGTGGTAATTTCCTCATCCTTGACCAAAGAACAAGAAGGTAAGTTGATAGAAGTACTTAAAAGGTATAAAAGTGCAATTGGATGGACATTAAAGGATATAAAAGGCTTTAATCCATTAATTTGTACACATAGAATACATTTAGAGAATAATGCTAAAACATCTCAACAACCTCAAAGAAGATTAAATCCACATATGAAAGAGGTAGTTAGAGTTGAAGTTCTTAAATTACTTGATGTTGGAATTATCTATCCTATCTCTGATAGCCAGTGGGTAAGCCCTACACAAGTTATGCCTAAGAAATCTGGAATAACAGTGGTTAAAAATGAAAAAGGAGAATTAATACCTACCCGAGTCTCATCTAGTTGGCGTATGTGTATTGATTTCAGAAAATTGAATGCAGCTACTAGGAAAGACCATTTTCCATTGCCATTTCTTGATCAGATTTTAGAAAGAGTAGCAGGACATCCCTACTATTGTTTTCTTGATGGTTATTCAAGGTATAATCAAATACCAATTGCATTAGAGGATCAAGAAAAGACTACTTTTACTTGTCCCTTTGGCACTTTTGCCTATAGAAGAATGCCTTTTGGTCTTTGTAATACTCCGGCAACTTTTCAAAGATGCATGCTAAGTATTTTCAGTGACATGATTGAGCATTATTTAGAGGTTTTCATGGATGATCTGACAGTTTTTGAAAATTCTTTTGAAAATTGTCTTGATAATTTGGAAAAAGTTCTTAAAAGATGCGAAGAAAAATGATTTGTGTTAAATTAGGAAAAATGTCATTACATGGTTACCTCAGGAATAGTGTTAGGTCATGTGATATATTCTAAAGGAATTGAAGTTGATAAGGCCAAAGTTAAATTAATTGCTCATTTGCCTTTCCCAAAAACAGTCAGAGAAGTTCGTTCCTTTTTAGGACATGCAGGATTTTACAGAAGATTTGTAAAGGACTTTAGTGTCATATCTAGACCTTTATATAATCTTCTAACAAAAGATACCATTTGATTGGACTCAAGATTATCAAAAATGTTTTAAAAAATTAATCGGTCTTTTGACTTCTGCTCCTATCATGCAATCTCCTGACTGGTCTTTGCCTTTTGAGTTGATGTGTGATGCTAGTGATTTTGCTGTTGGCGCTGTTTTAGGCCAAAGAAAGGAAGGTAAGTCTCATGTAATTTATTACGCAAGTCGAACTTTGAATAGTGCACAAATAAATTACACCACTACTGAAAAAGAACTACTTGCTGTAATTTTTGCATTAGACAAATTTTGAGCTTATTTAATTAGTTCGTCCACTGTTGTTTTCACTGATCATGCTGCTGTTAGATATTTAATGTCTAAATAGGATGCCAAACCTAGGTTGATACGGTGGATCTTGTTGCTTCAAGAATTTAACATCACAATAAAAGACAAGAAAGGAGCCAAAATATTGTTGCAGATCATTTGTTAAGGCTGACAACAGGTTCATCTTTTGATAGCACACCTATCAATGATTCTTTTCCTGATGAATTTTTATTTTCTATCAATTCCATGCCTTGGTTTGCTAACATTGTCAATTTTCTTGTAACACGTAAGATGTCGCCTCAGTGGACACACTAAGACAGAAAAAAGTTTTTGATTGAGGTGAAAATTTTCTTTTGGGATGACCCATATTTGTTCAAATATTGTCCTGATCAAATCTTTCGGAGATGTGTACCCAACAATGAGGTAAGTAGTGTCATTAAATTTTGTCATTCAAAAGCATGTGGAGGTCATTTTTTTCAAAGGAAACAGCTGTGAAAATCTTGCAGTGTGGATTTTATTGGCCCACTTTATTCAAGGACAGTTATACTTTTTACAAAAGTTGTGAAAGTTGTCAAAAATTGGGGTCCATTTCTAAAAGAAATATGATGCCTTTGAACCCTATCCTTGTCATTGAAATTTTTGATTGTTAGGGAATTGATTTCATAGGTCTATTTCCATCATCTTTTGGATTTGTGTACATTTTGGTTGCAGTTGATTATGTCTCAAAATAGATTGAGGTAATTTCATGTCTGCACAATGATCATAAAACTGTTCTAAAATTTTTAAAAGAAAATGTTTTGAGTCGATTTGGAATTCCTCGAGCTATCATCAGTGATGGGGGAACACATTTTTGCAATAAATCATTTGAATCATTAATGAAGAAATATTGCATTACCCACAAAATTGCAACCCCTTATCATCCTCAGACAAGTGGACAAGTTGAATTAGCAAATAGGGAGATTAAACAAATTTTAAAAAAAATGGTTAACCCAAATCGTAAAGATTGGTCTTTAAGACTAAACGATGCACTTTGGGCTTACCGTACTGCTTTTAAAACATCTTTGGGCATGTCTCCCTATCGGTTAGTTTATGGAAAACCTTGTCATTTGCCTGTAGAATTGGAGCATAAAGCATTTTGGGCCATTAAAGCTTTCAACTTAAGTCTTGATGATGGTTCCAAGTTACGCAAATTGCAATTGAATGAACTTGAGGAATTAAGAAATGATGCATATGAAAACTCAAAGATTTATAAAGTTATAACAAAAACTTTTCATGACAAATCAATTTTGAGAAAAACTTTTGAAATTGGTCAAAAAGTTCTGCTTTATAATTCTCGTCTTCATCTATTCTCTAGAAAATTAAGATCTAGGTGGATTGGTCCTTATATTGTCAAACATGTGTATTCTTATGGGGCCATAGACATTGAGAATCCTAGGAATGGTATTGTATTTAAGGTCAATGGACAAAGACTCAAACCATTTCTGGAACATCAAGTTGTTGAGGTAGAATCCATTTCTCTTTCTAATCCTTGTTATGAGTAGAATTTTTTTTAATGTTGTTTCTTTGTTTTTGCAGTTCTTTGTGTTCTCGGTTAAATGGCGGATAACAGTACTCCGTGACTCTCAAGTCGGTTTGTTTTTCAGTTTCTCATAATAACTGATTTCTTCTCCTTTTAAAATGGATGTCATTCTCTCAAATCTAAGAAAACATTTTCCTTCTCTCCCTCTAAATGCTCTAACAAAAGTCTATGAAGCTAGGTGTGAAAGACTGAGATTGTTAATGTATAAGGGCATCCCAGAAGATATACACTGGATAATCGAAGCAAAGGTTCGTTTAGCTGGTGAATCTTCAGATTCATTTGTCCCATACATGCCTGGTCTCGGTAAAAGTTCATTTTCAAAAAGGAGAAGAGTAAAAAGAATGAAAGTTTGTTACAAGTGTGCATGATGGAATTGCAACACGCGATGTCACTCTTTGGGGATGGTTTCTGTAAATAGAGAAGATAAAATATTCTTCATCAAGAATGGACTGAGTAAGGAGTCATTAGATAATATCTTATTGACTCTTGAGACGCATTCTTGTGGAGTTATGCAGCGTGAACTTCTTAGTTTGTGGAATCTCTTCAGAGACGAACAAGAGCGTTATAGTCTTGGGAATTTGACTTAGAAAGACCCTGTTTGCCAATTTATAAGAAAATTGGATGGGAAGCTTATCCTCGACTCATAGAAGGCGTTTAAGCCGTTTCTGGACGTGAAACCAGAGGAAGATGTGAGTCATAATCACAACATGTATATACTATCTTGTATATCTTCAAAAAAAATGAAGAAAAAAATTAAAATAAAATGAAATAAATTAAATAAAATAAAAAAAGGTAGCTGGAGTGCATTTTAACTCCTTGAGGAATTGGCAGCCAATAGCTACCAATGGTCTTTTGAAAAAAACAATTCAAAGAAGGTAGCTGGAGTGCATGATATTGATCTAATGGCAGCATTATCAGCTCAGGTGGTAGTATTATCAAGTAAACTGGATCGTTTAGGGAACAGCCATCAACAAAGCCCATTTGTGCTGTGTGACAAGTGTGGAGAAACTCATTCCAGCGATAATTGCCCTTCGAGTCCAGAAAGTGCATAATACATTAGTAACTATCGCCCGTAACAGAATAATCTATACTCAAACCAGTACAACTCAGGATGGAGGAACCATCCCAACTTGTCCTGGAGGGATAATCAAGGAGCTTCCTCATCAGCTCTAGTGAATAACAGACTTTATAATCCTTTAGGATTTCTCTCCTAATTAAGACAACAGATGCAAGACAAGAAACCCTCTCCGGAAGACATGTTTACACAGCTGATGGTAAAGATGCATTCTTATATGATGAAGACAGATGCTCAGTTAGCAAAGGATGAAGTGATGTTCCAGAGCCAATATGCTTCTTTGCGAGCATTGGAGACCTAAGTAGGGCAATTGGCTAATGCCATTAACAATAGGCCTCCAGGCACCCTCCCGAGTGACACTATTAATAATCCAAAGGGTGCCTCAAATGAGTACTGCCATGCCATCTCACTGAAAAGTGGGAAGAACATTGAAGGGAATCCAAAAACAAAGCTGTTTGAAGAGGAAACTAAAGTTGTTGTAGAAGAAAAGGAAGCAGTGAGCCAAGATGTTGGGCAAAATCCAGATATTGCCAAGAGGAATGGTGAGGAGAAGAAGAAGGCGTTCAAACCTTATATCCATTCTCTACCTTTCCCCAGTAGGCAAGTAAACAAAAAGCTTGAACACCAATTCCAGAAATTCTTGGAAGTGTTCAAGAAGCTGCACATTAATATCCCATTTGTAAAAGTGTTAGAACAAATACCGAGCTATGTAAAATTCATGAAGAAAATTCTATCAAAGAAGAGAAGGCTTGTGAATCTAAAACTGTTACCTTGACAGAGGAGTACAGTGCAATTCTGCTTAACAAACTTCCTCCTAAGCTCAAGGATCTCGGAAGCTTCACCATCCCCTGCACAATTGGTGAGAAGTTCCCTGGTTAGGCATTGTGTGACTTAGGAGCCAGTATCAATCTCACGCCCTACTCCATTTATCAAGATTATGTTTGGGGGAAGTTTCGCCTACTTCAGTTACTTTACAGTTGGCGGACCGAACCCTTACTCATCCGAAGGGGGTTATTGAGGATGTATTGGTTAAAATAGATAAGTTCATCTTCCCTGCGGATTTTGTCATACTTGACATTAAGGAGGATAGCGAAGTCCCATTGATTTTTGACCAGCCATTCCTAGCAACAGGAAGAACTCTGATTGATGTGGAGAAAGGTGAACTCACCATGAGGGTTCAGGATCAAGAGGTGATTTTCAACATTTTCAATGCAATAAAAGGCCCTCAAGATCAAGAAGATTGCGCTATAGTGAGTATATTCGATGGGATAACATCCAAGGAAGGTGGTGTAAGTGATGCTTGTGCTCCAAGTGCAGGTCATGTCATTGCTAATGATGAAATGGAAATAGTGGAGCTGGACCAACTCAAAGCACCAATGATGGTAAATTTATTTGATGCACCTATTGAACAAGCTCCATATTTGGAGCTTAAAGTCTTGCCATTCCACATGTATCAAGCCAATTTTAAAAATCAGGAGGAAGATCCTCCTCCCTTATAGAAATGCATTTGGAACAGCAGACAAGTCCTACTGGGACTGTAAATTAGGCCCTTTTTGGGAGGGAATCCAAAATTTTCATTTTATGTCTTAAATATGTAAATAACATGATTTTTATGTTTTTGTATATTTTTTAATTACACTATGTTATTTGACCTGTTGGACATGTTTTATAGGTATTGGAGACCAATTTTGGCCATAAGTCCTGGCAGAATTCAATTTGCTGCAGAATTATGCAATTAGACTCCTGACACCCCGGTGTAACATGTTACGCGCCGCGGCGTGATGGTGTTATGGGCCAAAATTCAGAGAGCAAAGCGCCGCGACGCATGATACCAGAACGCCGTGGTGTTCCAGCAAGTTTAAAAAAATAAAAAAATAAAAAAAAAGTAAAAAGTAAAAAGTAAAAAAATATTATGTTAGCAATAGGTAATTAATTTTAAAATTTAAAACTGGTGGGAAGTAGTTTGCACCGCGGCGTTCGAGTTATAACGTCGTGGCACGCAGGGGCAGAATGGGTTAAGTGCTGCGACGTTCTGCTTCTTTCTATCTCTCCTTCCTTTCTATCTCTTTCTCTCCCCTTCTCTCTGAGCTTTCTTGCTTCTTTCTTGCCTTCCTTCTCCCATACGCTCAGTCCTAATAGTATTAAGGTAAGTTTTTCTTGGTTTTTCTTTATTTGGTGAATATTTTTATATATTTTTTTAGGTATTTACTATTTGCCATGTTCCTCTTCGTATTTTTTGTTATATTTGTGTTGAATACTTGTTTTAGGGTTAGTATTTTTACATTTTTGTTAGTTTTAGTGTTATATTGTGCTTGAAATGCATGATGAGTGGTTTAAAGTTGCCATTGAATGCGTTTCCTAGAAAAATTAGGTTTGTACGCCATGACATTTACTTGAATGTCGTGGCGTGGAGGTTGAATGCCGCGACGTTGTCATGAATGTTGCGGTGTTGTGTTGAATAGATTGAATACTGCAACGTTGGAGTTAATGTCGCAGCGTTAAAACCCAGAATTTCTAGAATTGCTCTGTTTTTCAAATGCTATACACTTATCCTTATCCAATTTTAACAGTTGCAATTCTTTTTCAGGTAAAATGGCACATAAATGCCAGAGGGGATCTTCTAGTCAACGTAATAGGGCGCCATCTCCTCCTCCGCAACTCGATCAGAGGAGGTTTGTATCTGCCACTGCCACATAAAAATATACAGCACTAGTTACTAAACTAGTAATCATTGAGCGTGAGTTTTCCTTTTCAAAAACCATTAATGAAGACATAGAGCGGACCATCCGTTTGTTGGGATGGGACCATTTTGCGAAACATACTAAGGTGGCTGTGTTACCATTAGTTCACAAGTTTTATGCGAACTTAGCCTTTGTCACCCCATGTGCTACTTCTATCATGGTGAGGGGATGCCAAGTCTCCTATTCTGTGGAGGATATTTGAATTGAGTTAATACTGCAGCCTCCACCTCTTCTATGTGAGTACACAGAGTTCTGCCGCTGGGAGCCCAAGGAGGGCATAGATCTTGGCTTGGTTACTACTCGAATTTGCACTGCAAAGTCTCAGCCGGTGCAGTGGACGATGAGCATCCAAATGAACAGGCCTCGTTTCTTTCCCAGAGGTTGTTTGATGCCTGAGGCTAAGGCCTGGTACCATTTTATATCTACCAGGATCCTCTCGTCCAACAATTTGTCGGAGTTGACTAGGGATTAGGAGATTCTCATATATGCTATTCTAGAGCATCGATCCATCGATGTTGCTCAGATTATACATACCCAGATTACTAGAGCAGCTAGGGAGGCCAGGAGCTTATTCTTCCCCTCACTCATACATGAGTTATGCCGGAGGCGGGCTATTCAGACTGGTCCTCACGAGGAGAAGATAGATGTAAAACAACCTCTCAATGAGTATTTCATTATGAGGTTGAGAGGATTAGCAGCTCCAGCTCCAGCACCAGCTTGTTTGAGGCCAGTTCGTGTAGCACCTGAACCCCAGGCAGCGCCTGCCATTGGCGCAGATTGGCATACTCATATAGAGGATCGGTTAGGACATGTGGAGGCCCAGAACACGCAGATGACAGCTATGCTGTCTTACACTATCCAGGCTCAGAGATGGATTACAGTACGCCTCGGCCTTCCGATAGCTGATTATCCAGTTCCTGCATTCCCACCCACTTCTATTGCAGCCCCCTCCCAGGCTGGACCTTCTAGAGCACCTGCTGTAGAGGTCCCGGACAGTGATGATGATGAGGAGGATCGTGATGGTACTGATGCTGATGACCTAGACAGTGATGATCCACTTATTTAGCCATGACATTCAGGGCACTTACTTTCTTTAATTGTATTTCTTTTATATATATATATATATATATATGTATGCTTCTTTTGTACAGTGAGAACACTGTTTTCCTCAGGTTTGGGGGTGTCTTTAACTTTATGTTTTGACTTTATATGCAGTATTATGATATTTTCATACTATTATGTTTATATGCACATGTTTTAGTTTTATGTGTATGTTAGTTTTATACTTTTTGTAGTATATATATGTGTTTTGGTAATTTTGTTTTGAAATATCCATAGGAGCAATTATCTTGATAAAAATTTTGTTGAAAATCCATTTAAGATACAATTATCATTTCCTTTCACATTGTGAGTTGTAATGTTTAAAAACTAGTGTGTATGATTGTTCAATGATAGATATGGATGCAATATGACCTTCGTTTTTCTGTGAATCCATATGCAATCTTTTTGCGCATGCTGAAGCATTTTAGTTTTTTTTTTATGAATGGTGCGTTTCCCATTTGCATGCTTCTTGAACTTTGGAAAGAATAAGAATGTTTGCCTAGAGAAAGTTTATGGATGATACATTTGGAAAATTTAATTATCGTGGAAATTGTTTGTCAACTCTCTTAACGCGAAATCCTAGGTTATGCATTATTGAGGAAATGATTAAGACATTGTTTGGACTGATTGAGCCTTTCGAGCTTACTCTGATATGATTATATCCATAGGTCCCTTTTTGAAGCTATATACTTGTTTGACCTTATTTGTTCTTCATAACTATTGTGTTCGTTAACCTGTTAACCGTTCTAATGCATGTGAAAACATTATATTTTCTTCCTACCATCATTATTTGTTGAGTTCATAATATGTTATTTCTTGAAGTGAGTCTTGTGATTAGGAGTATTAATGATTCAATACAAAATGAGCCTAAAAGAACTAGATGCAGTCAAAGGAAAAATCATTGCTTTGCAAAAGAAAAAATCATACACACTAGTATTATGTTTATATGCACATGTTTTAGTTTTATGTGTATGTTAGTTTTATACTTTTTGTAGTATATGTATGTGTTTTGGTAATTTTGTTGGTAATTTTGTTTTGAAATATCCATAGGAGCAATTATCTTGATACAAATTTTGTTGAAAATCCATTCAAGATACAATTGTCGTTCCCTTTCACATTGTGAGTTGTAATGTTTAAAAACTAGTGTGTATGATTGTTCAATGATAGATATGGATGCAATATGACCTTCATTTTTCTGTGAATCCATATGTAATCTTTACACTACAAGAAATTTATGAATTAGCGATGAAATTTAGCGAGGGAAAAATTCCCTCGCAATTCCCTCTCTAATTAGCTATCAAATTGCGAGGGATAAGCAAGGCTAACACTTTCCCTCACTAAAATTCAGAACAAAATCCAAACGTGGATGCAACCAGTAAATAGCGAAGCAATAGCGAGTAAATTGTTTCCCTCGTTAAATTTAGCGAGGGAAGTGAGAGGGAATATTTCCCTCACAAAAATTACCGAGGGAATTGAGATGGAAGATGATAGCCTCGCTAAAATCAGCGAGGGATTTGCGAGGTAATAGGTTCCCTCGCTAAATTTAGTGAGGGAAGTGAGACGGAATATTTCCCTCGCAAAAATTAGCGAGGGAATTGAGATGGAAGATGATAGCCTCGCTAAAATCAGTGAGGGATTTGTGATGTAATAGTTTCCCTCGCTAAATTCAGAGGCATAATTGCGAGGGATTAGCGACTGGATTAATTTCCCTCGTAAAATTTAGAAATCCCGCCCACTCAGAAAAGGGCCAAAATGGCTCGTTTAGGTTACAGATCTCATTTCTCCTCCCCAAATCAAATCTCTTCCCCCCAACAGCCGTACGACCTTCGCCTCCACCACCCAAGCCCTTCCCCGGAGCTGAGCACGGCAGCCACATGACGCGAGTGAGTTCCCCTCCTTCTGCAGGTAAGCCCTTCCATCATTCTGCCTCCTTCTTCGTCTCCTTCTTCGTTTGTTCTGTTTTCAATGTTCTACTTATTGAGCTCAGTCATATTGTTTTTTATCTGTTTCTTTTTATTTTTTCTTTTAACAATTCTAACTTATTTTCTTGTTTCCTCCCTTTCAGAGTCCCAAAAATCTTCTCTGCTTCAGACGAGCTTCTTCCGAGGAAACATCTACTTCAGTAGATGCTAATGAGTTGTTCACAGATTTGAAGGAAAAGGCAAGAAGTTTATTAATTGGCTACTTTCAACAATTGGGTCATTACGTGATTTTTAAAATAATCAAAGGTAACATTTTTTTTTAACTGTCAGATCTCTTTATTTTACGCACCTCTGTTAACTCCTTTTTTAATTTGTATTATATAATGTAGGTTGGTTTCTCTTTCGTCTTCATACTGATCACTGTGATTTGAATATATTTCATTTTAAATCGAATTTTTTACAGAAAATGTATATAATGTCCTTGGCAATTATCATCTATCATCAATTTATGAATGGACAATTATATATTTGCATCCTTTGTATACCTTGTTTCTTCTGAGCGCCTTAGCTGCTGTGTTCTTTTTCTTCACTTAGGTTGCTCCATAGGAGATTTTGCTTCAATGCTAGAACCTCTTTTGAGAGGCGTAAAATTTTATGTCGTGACACTTGAACCTTAGTTAATATGCCAAATAAATTCACTGCTTTTGTCGATCATTAATTTGTGAATTCTTTTGTTTTGCCTAAGATCACATTCATCAATATTCAGTCGTTGATTTACAGTTTTACACTGTTGGATTTGATTCCTTTTATCCTAATTGTGACTTCTTAATCTAACTTATCATCTTTATGTGTGTTTGAATTAGCTTATTTTATATTTAAAATAGTTTATAATCAAAAGTTTCTTAAGAAAGTTTTTGAAAAATACACCATGAATACTTTACTACTTTAGAATCTAACACGTTTTGTTTTCTGCACATAAGTGGTGGTTGTGTATGTAAAAGCCTTCCTGAGATTGCATTGATATCAATGTTGTTGTATTGGTGTTTTGTTTTGTTTTCTTTTCTTCCTTCTAAAGTGAGTTTGTCTCTAAAGTGAGCAAGTAAGGATATATCTACCCTTAGATCATTAAGTGGGTTGAGATCTGTGTGCACTTTATCAAATAAAGGGTGGATACACTCTTATTTACTCACTTTAGAGAGAAACTCATTTTAGAGGTGCCTTTTCCCAAACACTTTTTTAAGATCAATTCTCAATACCACAACACAGAACAATAAATAAAAAATCCTAACTTTATGTGAATTAACGGAACGAAGAGACCTTAAGTTTCAGATCGAAATCAAAGAGAGGTGAGTAATAATGAAAGGAACAAAAAAGGGGGTGTCTCTTTGAGATGGATGAAAGTAGGTGGTTTGAGAAAAAGGCCCCGGCCCCTGAGATCCAATCGCAGCGGAAGAGAGATTTTGAAAGGGAAAGTGGGAAAGTTTCGGATAAAGGAAAGGGGGGGAATTGGGTCTAATTTCTAGGGTTTGGAGATTGAGATTTGAGAGAGTGAAAGAGGTGGTGCTGCTGCTGTTGATTCCGCCATTGGTTTTGGTTGGTTGGATTTGTGTGTTCAATTCATTATTATTGCGTGCGTATGATGTTTGTTGCTGCTATGGTATTGGTATAGGGCTACTTAACCGTCTATCTCTCTATGTGAAGTTGTGAACTGAAGGTTTACTTTCATGGTTTACTAAATAACAATATGTGCAGCACGTTATTGTGTGAACTTGCAAGAGCAAACAGAAAACAGCCTTTATAATTTAAGATATTGTGATTGATTTTTCTACTAATCCTTTTTTTTTTGGTACATTCTACTAATCCTTTATTAATAAATCATTTGTTATAACCATTATAAGTTTTTGTTAAAATTTGTTACATACCTTAACTTTGAAATAAAATAAACTCTAACTTACTATGCTTAGACGTTATTTAAGCCGAAAGAATATCTGAAATAACATAAATTACATTTCTCTTTCTCTAACTTTTTTATTAAAACAAAAAGAAATTAGATAAAATGAATAAGTTGTGAAAATATTATATAGTCAAAATTAGTATGATGTATTACTGATGTTACAGGTTGGATTTTTTTTTGACATGTAATTCTCAAACTATAAAAATGTACCCTTAGTTTCGATGATAAGTGACATATTACAAAATGGCATATTAAATCATATATAGATGTCCTTAATTTTATAAATTAAAAATTTTGACAAAGATTAATTTTGGTAGAAAGTTTACTAACTAATTAGCAAAGACTTTTTTTTTTTGGCTATAAACTAATCAGCAATGACTAATCCTAGTATCCTAGAGCTGGTGTAAGAAGCAAGAGAGATGGAATTCACCTGCCAGCTTCGGTGATGAAGTGTGAGAAGGGCTAGGCAAAAATGTATTTTTAACATAAGTTAAGACATAATTAGAAGATGGGAATGCAACAATTTACCCCTCACTAAGTTGAAAAGGGAAAAAAATTGTAGGAATATTTTTTTCTTGATGATGAAATATTAATATTGCATTCTTAATAACTGCAAACTACACGACTCGATCACAAAAGCTTTAATATCATGTTAAGAAATTTATAAAACTAATAAATCTTAAAAAAACTATGTTTAGGGGGAAGTTTAAAGTAATTTTTATTTCTAACATGCGTGATTGAATACATGTACTTCATTGATTTCAAGTGTGTTATTAGATATTCAGATACACTTATTTTCCAAACTCTCAAATGTTCATAATTATATTTAGGAATTTCAAATGGGTAAGGTGAAAGTTACGAATTCGTAGGTTTCAAACTAGCCCAACCTATAAAATGTGAGTTGTGTTTCAAAGCATTGGTATTTATCAATCCCAGAGCACTTCAACAGGTAGTGTTATATTTAAATATAACAAAATTTAACCAATTAAAAATACGTGTCATATGTATGTATCATATATGCCATACTTAATCATGATATGTGACCCAATAGGAGTGAAGTCCACCTTTTGTCATTGACATGTAATTTACCAAACACTATTTTGTCCTAACTTGGATCCACCTTTGTTTTAGCTAGCAAAGAAAATTAATGTTAAAAAATTGTCTTCCTCTGAAATTGAGTTTTCAATATTGTAACTCAAGTGCTCAGTTCATTTCCAACTGAGTACACAACTGCACCAAACCCGTTAAGAATCACATTAGCATCATCGCTGATCTGCTCTTGAAAGGCATAAAGAATACCATTAATCAGAAGATCTTTTAATTAGGCATCTATATCAGATGCTCCCAAGTTAGTGACTACCTTCTCAATAGTTTTCATAACCATTCGTGGAAAGGTTCACTCTCATCTTTAAGATCCTCAACAATTCTCCCGAAAATATCGGCAACGCCAACTTTGTTTGCCTTCTCTACAGTAGTCTCCACAAGTTGCTTATAGTTTCTTCGATCCAAAGTCATCCTCCTAACCCAGACGTTCTGAAAAAATAAGGGAGAATATCATTTCTAATATAATAACTATGCACACCCTCAAGTAATTACACACTGCTTCACCACATTCAGAACAATTTTCTTCATTTCTTCCTCAGGCGACTGAAATTCATGAATCAAAATAATCATAACTTCCTTAGCATAGTAAGTACCATATAGGGCTTCCATCAACGGAATTGTAAAACCAATTGCCTTTAAGAAATGCTTTTGTCTCCTATCCCAGTACATTTAGGACTATCTAAATATGACATAAATTTTGGATGTTGATTTAATTTTCCATGATTGTGCTTTAACATATGCTTAAAGTTTTATTTTGTTATTCGAGTAAAAGTTTAATTAAAACCTTAGTTTCCCGTTTGAGATTCTATATTAATGAGTACGCATACCTTTTCAAGGTACTGCTCATTGTATTGAATTTTGAATTGTCCAAGTGGGACAGTTTGGTAAGAAATTTTGTCTTCGCTTGGTTAATAGTTTTTCTTTAAATCTCATATGTTATATTTGTTGAAATTTCGGTCTGCAATATTTCTTTTTGTTCTCTGGGTGTATACTTAAACGCAGTAGATCTCACTGCGTTCAAGTCATGCACTTGGAGACCAATGGGAAATGCTGCCAAAATTTTGTGAAGTATAAAATATGATATTTAAGGAATAACTATTAACCAAGTGTTGAAAATGTTTCTTATTGAATGGGATAGGGCCATACCATGTTAAGAAGGAGATGGGGATATAAGGATTGTGTTAATGTGCTAAATCAATTTCAGCAATGATGAGACCCGATCGAAGTTGGATGTCGCGAAGAATTGATCCTACTGGCTATGTAAGTGAAGAATTCAAGGATGGAGTTGATGATTTCATTAGGGTTGCTCAAGGAGACCCAACAGTTATTGATGCATTAAATCGCATCCTTTGTCCATGTGCTAGATGTAAGAATCGTGCTTGGAGGGAGGTATTTGGGGTAGAACAACATCTGTATAAGTACAGATTGATGGTTATGTAAATTGGATCATTCATGGTGAGGACAGATGGGGGGATAGCAGCTCAACATCCATTGTCCATGATGATGAAGTGTAGCCTAGGAATCCATACGTGGATATGGTTATGGATGCCGCAGGTGATAGGTTAAATCCAGAAGCTCAAGATTTAGAAGAAGATCCAAATCCGTCAGCTGCGAAGTTTTATGATTTGCTCAGAGACGCTGACGAACCTTTATGGGATGGTTGCCACAAGCACACGAAATTGTCAGCTGTAACTCAACTTTTGAACTTGAAGTCGGAGTTTAACATGAGTGAGAGTTGTTATGATAGAATGATTGTCATAATTAAGAGCATGCTTCTAGAGCCTGAAAGGTTACCCGAAAACTTCTACAAATCAAAGAGAATGGTTCGTGAGTTGGGATTAGGATATGAGAAGATAGATGCGTGTCTTAATCAATGCATGTTGTATTATAAAGAATACAGTGACAAGAGACTCTACTCAGTTTGCTTAGTATGTGGACACCCACGATTCAAACCGAAGGCGGGACGTTCATCGAATGAGAAGGATGTGCCGCATTAGTGTTACGATATTTTCCCATTATGCCAAGACTCCAACGTCTGTTTATGTCCAAAAACACTGCACAATATATGACTTGGCATGCGGATGGAGTGCATCAAGATGAAACAGTGATCAGGCATCCAGCTGATACTGAGGCTTGGAAACGATTTGATGATACCCATTCTACATTTGCGCTAGACGCTCGAAATGTTAGGCTTGGCCTGTGTACAGACGGTTTTAATCCATTCAGCGGTTCAGCTACACCATATTCATGTTGGCCTGTTTTTGTCACACCGTACAATCTACCTCCAAGTATGTGTATGAGAAGGGAATACATATTCCTCACTCTTGTAATTCCTGGACCAAAGTCACCAGGTAAAAGTTTAGATGTCTATCTTAGACCTCTAATTGACGATCTGAAGATATTGTGGACTGATGGGGTGCAAACTTATGATGTCTGGAAGAAGCAAAATTTTGATATGAAAGCGGCTTTGTTGTGGACAATAAGTGACTTTCTAGCCTATGGAATGCTGTCTGGGTGGAGCACTTATAGAAAACTTTCTTGTCCACTTTGTATGAATCACAGTAAGTCATTTGTGTTGAAGCGCGGTAGGAAATGTTGTTGGTTTGATTGTCATCGCCAATTTTTGCCTTTTGATCATCCATTTTGCCGTGATCAAAACTCTTTTAAGAGATCAACAGTTGAAAAATCCAATCCACCGCAACGGCTGAGTGGGACAGATGTCTTGAATAGAGTGACTCAACTTAAGGAAGTCATTTTCGGCTTGAATTCAGGTAAACAAAAACAAGATGGCTTTGGTATACACCACAATTGGGTGAAGAAAAGCATATTCTGGGAATTGCCTTATTGGTCCACTAATCTAATACGACATAATTTAGATGTTATGCATGTCGAGAAGAACGTGTTTGACAATATCTTCAACACTGTCATGGACATAAAGGGCAAGACAAAAGACAATGCAAATGCAAGAGAAGATTTGAAGATGGTATGCAAACGTCCTACCTTGGAGCTAATAGTTGAGAATGGCAAATGTGAAAAACCAAAGGCGACATATGTCTTGGATGCCAATCAAAGAAGGATGGTGTGTGAGTGGATAAAATAGTTGAAATTTCCTGATGGGTATGCGTCGAATATCGCACGTTGCATCAATGTAGACGGCGGGAAGATATATGGAATGAAAAGTCACGATTGTCATGTTTTTATGCAAAGATTAATGCCTCTGGCATTTCGTGATATCTTGTCAAAATCTATATGGGGACCGTTAACAGAATTAAGCTTGTTCTTTAAAGAAGTTTGTGCAACTGAAATTCGTGCTTCCACCATGGAGAATGCAGAGCTTTCTATCATTGAAACAATTTGCAAGTTAGAGAAGATTTTTCCTCCAGTATTCTTTGACGTGATGGAACATCTAGTCGTGCATCTCCCTTATGAAGCTAAGGTTGGAGGCCCAGTGCATTACAGGTGGATGTACCCCTTTAAGAGGTGTATGCTGTACTTGAAAAGAAAGGTCCGAAATAAGGTGAAAGTTGAAGGATCTATTTGTGAAGCGTATATTTTAGAAGAAATTTCCAATTTTGCTTCCATGTATTTTGATCCCCACCTACAGACCAGACGCACTCAAGTTCCTCGGAATGACGACGGTGGGGAAGATACAATTAATGAACGATTGTCTATTTTTAAACATCCATGTCGTCCTATCGGGAGAGGTCAAAATAGATTCCTGACAGATGTGGAACTTCAGATTGCTGAGACATATATGCTTGTAAATTGTGGAGAAGTAGAACCTTATCTCCAGTAAGTGTACTCTCTATCTAATGAATTTGTTACTAATGTGCTTAATTTATAGTTCCATATTAATTAATGTATTGATTAGACAATTCGAAGATTCGTTAAGGGGAACAGATCCCAATATCACTGATGATCAAATATTGGAAGCTCGAGATAAGGACTTTAGTAGGTGGCTAAAACATCTAGTGAGTCCTTTTATCCATAATTGTGATCTACCATATTAAATTCAATGTTCATTATGCTAGATGTTATAAAATTTCTACCGTCTATGTAATGATACAGGTTAATAGAGGCCAAGTCGAGGATCAAATGATATGAGAGATAAGTTATGGTCCATCCAAGTCCGTGACTTCTTACTGTGGCTTAATAGTTAATGGGTACAGATTCCATACTAAGGTGTACGGACAAAATAAAGCTACTTTGAATAGTGGCGTATGTGTTAGAGGTAGTATATATGGTGAGAATGACTTCGACTATTACGGCATCGTTGAAGATATATTGGAATTGTCATATGTAGGAAATCAGAACAGAGTATTTCTGATCAAATGTCATTGGTTTGACCCGATAAATGGAGTCAATGTTGATGAGAGATATGGGTTGGTTGACATCAAGCATAAATCAAGACTTCACTCAAATGAGCCATTCGTCTTAGCCGAACAAGCACAACAACTGTACTATAAAAGATATCCACAAAGCGGGAATAGAGCTAATGGTGAATGGTGGGCAGCTTGCAAGGTCAGAGCAAAACTCTTCGTGGCTGAGACATTGAATGACGAAGGTGATGAATTGAATGACCTAACTGCTACTGATTATTACCAAGCTGATGGATCCCTTGGAACACACAATCCTGTCAAAGATGATGAAGCAGTCTCCTTATTTGATGCACATGCCCAAATGGAAGAAGTGAACATACGTGATATACATTATCCAACAGACGTTCTATTTGATGATGAGTTCATTGATGATAATGAAAATAATGAAAATAATGAATTCTCAGATGAAGATGATGAATCTTTTGCTTCAGACTCAAGTAGTTAAAATTGAAGCTTGTTCAATAAATTTCGTTCATGGTATTTACACTGGAATATCATTATTCTCCAACGTCTATTTTTATTGACATATAGTTTCTTAACTCATGTTTCATTATGTTTCCTTATGCAGATATTCATCATGACCATTCGAGGTAGAGGTGCTGGACGCGGTCGTGGGAGAGGCCGTAATGTTTCATCTGCCCATGATTCTCCACCACTACAAAGATTTCACTCTCTCCGGTATATACCGTAGGATGTTTCATTTTAATTATTGTTAACTCGTGGTTTATATAAATGTAATATACATGTATTTTGTTGTTTATGTATAATTATGTTAGGTGCAACTTCGCCTATTGGCCCATCGACTAGTGCAGCCTACCAAGTGTCTAGTCCATTGACCATTGGAGGCGCATCGCCCATCGTCCCACCCTTTATTGACCCGGCGATTTCTATGCCACCTCCCGCCGACCCACCCACTAGTACCGAATGTGGTGCCTTCATGTGGAGAATCCAACGTAGAAACAGATAGCAGGAACTTATATATGTGGCGCCTGTCCTTGAACCGTAAGTAATAGTGATATCTCACATTTTATTACATATATTTACTTTTAGATTACCAACATTACCTTCTTGTCCTTACGGAGGAGGTTTCTCTGTCGAGGGTGACACGTGACATTATGTACAATGTCATGACACGGATGCCTGTTCCGGCTAGTACGTGGCGAGGTTATCCAGCTGAGATGAAGGAAATACTATTTACCGACTTTATGGTAAGTAAATGTATTTATAGAATTATATATTATACGCTTATTGAAAAATTAATATACATACATATCATTTGTGTAGGCTAAGCATCGGTTCACATCTGATGCTGATCGCGGCATGGCGAGAACTGTTTGGGAACGGACTATCTTGGACCGTTATCCAGACCATTTGAACAAAGCACGAGATAAGGCCTTTGAGAAGGCAAATTCAGACAACTTGGCTGATGTTAAGGGCCATGGGCCCAGAGGAATGAGGACAGAAGTGTGGGATGGCCTGGTCGACATTTGGCTGACAGATAAATGGATGACAAGGTCTGCAGCTGCCCGGAGGAACAGGGCAGCCATGCCTGATGCCTTGAAGCATACTGGCGGGTCGATAAGTTTTGGTGAACACAAGAGCAAGATGGTAATATAACTTCATCATTTAAAATTTTAATGATAAGCATTTGTGTATTAACATGTTGTAATTACTTAAGTTATTTGTCTATCTTGAGTATGACATAGTATTTTAGAGGGATTGCCTTACTTTTGATATGTGTTTATTATATAATATTCTTCCATATGGGATTATAGGAGGCAGAGGTAAAGCATCCGATTTCTTACAGAGATCTATATGCTAAAGTTCATAAGAATAAAGACGGAAGCTATGTTTCTGAGCGCTCGAGGAATTTCATTGTAGGTGTCTTGTTCTTATTCAAAAGTCATATATATTTTAGTTTTTTTTTGTTAATATTTTTCTTGTTTTGTTATTTTCAGGGGTCATATGACACTGCAATGACAGAAAAATATGGAGAAAACTCTTCCTCTCACCCTATGATTGACCCGGATGTCTGGTTGGATGCGGCGGGTCCCAACAAGAAGGGACGTGTGCATGGCATAGGTAACAGCTTGCACATTGGTAATAACACTATGCAAGCTTCAGCCTCCTCAGTTGCAGGTCCTTCCTGCTCTACACCATTGACACAGGACATATCTGAAGCTATAAATACAGCAGTGGCAGCAGCGATGAGTTCGTTTGTCCAGAGTCAACTTGTCCCTATGTTGGCGCCCTTCCAATCATTCCTATCTACAATCGGATCAACAAATGTTGCTCCACAACCACCATCGCAAGCTTTAGGCAGGGAGGGTCGAGAGGAAGAAGACGACGACTTAGACTGATCACCATTTTTCTTATTGTTTACTTTGTATAACTTTCAACTATATTGATTGATTATTTGTATAATAATTTTTCACTATATTATTACATTATTTGTACAAGTTTTTTTATAGCAGTTTACAATTATTTGATTGTTTGGTGTTGGATTTCTGTTTGTTTCTGTTTGCTGTGGTTTGAAATGCAGGTTTTGGGAAAGTAATAATACATATAGGTTATTTAAAAAAAAAAAACCTAATTACAGAGGGATTGGCGACGGATTAGCGATATAATAGCGACGAATATAACTAGCGAGAGAATAGCGAGGTATTAGCGAGGGAAATATACCACTATGGTATATAATATTAGAGAGGGATTAGCGAGGGTTTGGCGAGGGAAAGTAGCGAGGGAATAGCGAGGAACTAGAGAGGGAAATTTAGAGAGGGAATAGCGAGGGAATAGAGATGGAAATTTACGCATATGGTATATCAGTTTAGAGAGAGAGTAGCGAGGGTTTAGCGAGAGAAATTAGCGAGGTAACAGCGAGGAAATAGAGAGGGAAATTTTAGAGAGGGAATAGCGAGGCAATAGCGAGAGAAGTTGACAGCGAGTCAATAGCGAGGGAACTTCCCTCGCAGAATAGCGACGGAATAATGTAGTACATTACCGAGGGATTAGAGAGCAGTTAGCGAGGGAAATGATTTATCTTGAGACGGATTAGAGAGGGAATTCATTCCCTCGCTAATTAACGACGAAAAAAAAGTGACTAACTTATCCCTCGCTAATCCCTCTCTAATCCCTCGCTAATTTAATTAGCGAGGGATTAGAGAGGGATTAGTGAGGGAAATTTCCCTCTCTAATTTCCTGGTTTCTTGTAGTGTTAGCGCATGCTGAAGCATTCTAGTTTCTTTTTATGCATAGTGTGTTTCCTATTTGCATGTTTCTTGAACTTTGGAAAGAATAAGAATGTTTGCCTAGAGAAAGTTTATGGATGATTAATAATCACATATTTGATACATTAATAAACCCTCATTTTTAGTCATTTATACTCTCTATGTACTTAATTGATTGAGCTTGGTTATATTTTGTAAGTTTGGACTTAAATTGGACTTAATTGATTTTTTCAGTATGATTTACGTCTTACACTGTTTCTGTATTTTGGTCATATCTTGAGTTCTAGATTTTTAATAATTATGTATTTTACCTTTTTGGAAATATAAAAGAGATCTCTACAACTTTCATAAGAGCTCGAGATCAAAGTCGGATATCTAGTGAAACTAATTGGGCTTAGAAATCAGAATATGAGTTTTGTGATTGGAACTTGAACAATGTGCAGTAATCAGAGCATAACTTGGGCTGTAAGATCTGGATTGGGCTAAAATTTTGTTATCTGCAATTTAAGACCCATATCAATAACTTTCATGAAGAACACAAGACTCAAATCAGACTCCTTGGAGGTCATATTGGGCTTGGAAGTCAAAACAGAGGAGCTGTAACCGGGCCTGAATATTGTAGTAATTGAACCATATCTCGGGCTGTAGGTGGCCTTTTGAGGTGATTCTAGGGGCATTTGAAAGTTAAGATCCAGGCCTAAAACTTTTATAAAGACCATTTGGTGAAAAAATGACGAATGAAATAACTTCAGAGCTGAGTGATTTCAGAGATAAAGAATCTCAATAATTTTCCACTCATCAAAAGTCATTTGACATTTTTCACTCATTTTTCACTCATTCACTCACTCATGACTCAGTTCCCTTGTCATTTTGTATCCTTAATCCTCCATAAAAGAGAGCCTAGGCAGATCATTGAAGGTGTTAAGTGTTAGGTAGCAAAATGATGCTATTTTGTTTCTTGTTTTTCTTGTAGTAGTTTTCTTGTGTTTTAAATTGAAGTCATGTTCTTCTTCTTCTTCTTCTCTCTTTCTTTCTTCTTGTCTATGAGTAACTAAGTTTAATTTTACTTGGGTGAAAGAGTGAAGCTCTTGGTAATGAAATAATGTTAGATTCATTTCTTTCTTATGCTTAAATGATATATTTTCAAGTAGTTATTATACGTGTTATATTTTGTTTCCAATTAATTTAGAAACCCTCTTTGTAAAGTGGAGATCTTGATTCATTGTATACAAGAGGTTGGCACAATGAATGCTTGAACTCATTTATAAGTGGTGGTGTTAATAAATAATTAAAAGAATCATAATATAATTATGTATATAATTTTTAATGAACTTTGATTGTTATATTTTCCGATTGGAACCTCCATTATGTGTGGATTCTAATTGAGTTATAAAAAGAATTAATCTTGTCCTTATTTTATTTTTTAAGAGTAGATCTCTTAACCTAAGTAAATCTTTTTTATTTGTGACTAAATTTTATTACTTTTATTGTTGTGACAAAAACATTTACCTTACGTCAAATAAATTTTTCTTCATCAATTCCCTGTGGATCAACCTCGGACTCCCGAGAATTTATTACTTGAAACAACCTACACTTGGGTTTGCAACTTTTAATCCGCATCAATGATACATGTGGAAAATTCAATTATCCTGAAAATTATTTGTCAACTCTCTTGAGGCAAAATCCTAGGTTATGCATTATTGAGAAAATGATTGGGGTATTGTTTCGACCGATTGAGCCTTTCGAGCTTACCCTGATATGATTATATCCATAGGTCCATTTTTGAAGCTATATACATGTTTGGCCTTATTTGTTCTTCATAACCATTATTTTCGTTAACCTGTTAACCGTTCTAATACATGTGAAAACATTACATTTTTTTCCTACCATCATTGTTTGTTGAGTTCGTAATGTGTTATTTCTTGAAGTGAGCTTGTGATTAGGGATATTAATGATTCAATACAAAATGAGCATGAAAGAACCAAATGCAGTCAAAGGAAAAATCATTGCTTTGCAAAAGAAAAAATCATACACACTAGTATTATGTTTACATGCACATGTTTTAGTTTTATGTGTATGTTAGTTTTATACTTTTTGTAGTATATGTATGTGTTTTGGTAATTTTGTTGGTAATTTTGTTTTGAAATATCCATAGGAGCAATTATCTTGATAAAATTTTTGTTGAAAATCCATTCAAGATACAATTGTCGTTTCCTTTCACATTGTGAGTTGTAATGTTTAAAAACTAGTGTGTATGATTGTTCAATGATAGATATGGATGCAATATGACCTTCATTTTTCTGTGAATTCATATGCAATCTTTGGCGCATGCTGAAGCATTCTATTTTCTTTCTATGCATGGTGTGTTTTCCATTTGCATGTTTCTTGAACTTTGGAAAGAATAAAAATGTTTGCCTAGAGAAAGTTTATGGATGATACATGTGAAAAATTCAATTCTCCTAGAAATTATTTGTCAACTCTCTTAAGACGAAATCCTAGGTTATGCATTATTGAGGAAATGATTAGGGCATTGTTTAGACCAATTGAGTCTTTCAAGCTTATCCTGATATGATTATATCCATAGGTCCCTTTTTTAAGCTATATACTTGTTTGGCATTATTTGTTCTTCATAACCATCGTGTTCGTTAACCTATTAAACATTTTAATGCATGTGAAAGCATTGCATTTTCTTCCTATCATCATTGTTTGTTGATTTCATAATATGTTATTTCTTGAAGTAAGTCTTGTGATTAGGGGTATTAATGATTCAATACAAAATGAGTCTAAAGGAACCATATGCAGTCAAAGGAAAAATCATTACTTTGCAAAAGAAAAAATCATACACACTTGTATTATGTTTATATGCACATGTTTTAGTTTTATGTGTATGTTAGTTTTATACTTTTTGTAGTATATGTATGTGTTTTGCTAATTTTGTTGGTAATTTTGTTTTGAAATATCCATAGGAGCAATTATCTTGATAAAAATTTTGTTGAAAATCCATTCAAAATATAATTGTCGTTCTCTTTCACATTGTGAGTTGTAATGTTTAAAACTAGTGTGTATGATTGTTCAATGATAGATATGGATGCAATATGACCTTCATTTTTCTGTGAATCCATATGCAATCTTTAGCGCATGCTGAAGCATTATAGTTTCTTTTTATACATTGTGCGTTTCTCATTTGCATGCTTTTGGAAAGAATAAGAATGTTTGCCTAGAGAAAATTTATGGATGATACATGTGAAAAATTCAATTATCCTAGAAATTGTTTGTCAACTATCTTAAGGTGAAATCCTAGGTTATGCATAATTGAGGAAATGATTAGGGCATTATTTGGACTGATTGAGTCTTTCGAGCTTATCCTAATATGATTATATTCATAGGTCCCTTTTTGAAGCTATATACATGTTTGGCCTTATTTATTCTTCATAACTATTGTGTTCGTTAACCTGTTAACCATTCTAATGCATGTGAAAGCATTGCATTTTCTTCTTACCATCATTGTTTGTTGAGTTCATAATATGTTATTTCTTGAAGTGAGTCTTGTGATTAGGGGTATTAATGATTCAATACAAAATGAGCCTGAAGGAACCAGATGTAGTCAAAGGAAAAATCATTGCTTTGCAAAAGAACAAAAATGAAAAATGATGAATGAAAATCAATAAAAAAGAAAAGAAAAGTAAAGTAAAGACAAAACATAAGAAAAGTAAAGTTCGAAAAGCATCAAAATGGTTCTGGCAAGTTTTCTATATTCACTGTTGAATACCCTGCTAATATCAGTTATAGGCTCATGAATTGGAATATCATGTTTATGTTTCTCAATGTTTGTGTTATATCCTATCCTTTTATTCTGTTACCCACTACCCTTGACCTTACATTATAAGCTAATAAAGTCTCTTTTGATCCTCATTCTTGTGTGATTTACATTAGTGGAGAGAGAATTGTATTACAATCTTGTGAATTCTATGAATTATATTTATGTGTATATTTATCAACTCATCTGGGTGAATATGAATTGAATGGAAGAAGTTTTCTTTACATGATTTTGGGAAAAATATCTTGTATGAAAGGAAGTTGTGAATGGTAGTATGTTGAGGATTGTATATATATGAAACTAATTGCGAGGTATGCGTGTTCTTTGAGGTTTATGCAATCATCATATACTAGCTTGGGTTAGGTGAAAGTGGAATGTTAAAATTGGCTGAATGAAGGTTAACAATGTTGATTTTTATGAATGTACTTTGTTTTGCTCGAGGACTAACAAAAATTTAGGTTTAGAGGTGTGATAACTTCACAAAGTTTAGTTATTTGTACCTTATATTTGTGCTATATTGGATGCTTAGTCCTTGTTTTTATGCACAAATGGAAGATTTTAACATCATATTCTTCTGATTTCATTTTGATGATTTCTATTATGATTTTGAGCAAATACTTCCTAAACTATGATGAATTGAGTACATTTGCATGAGTTAATAAAGTGGTACTTTCTCTGTGATAGGTAGGGCTCAAATAAAGCTTGAAAATGAAGAACTTGGAGTAACTTTGGACCAGGAAGCCCAAGAGCAAGCCAAAATTGAAGATCAGCACTCAACACCGCGACGTGGGCATGTTAATGCCGCGACGTTGAGCCTCCCCTGTTTCAGTACATGAGACCCGAGGCCAAAGCGTTGCAACGTTGAGAATGAACGCCTCAGGCATCTGTGTCCTAATTATACACGCGTCGCAACATGATGTGTTTGACGCTGCGGCGTGACTCTATTTTATTCAGCTTATAAATACTATTATATCCATTTTATACGGGACTTATCACCCTTTTTGGAGAGCAGCTGCTAGGTTTAGGGTTTTTAGACCTAGAGGAAGCAAAGGAGGCCAAGGTTGGAAGCCATCCTTCACATGGAGGATGGATCAAGTTTAGAAGATGAAATCTAATGAGCTTCCTCCCTTTCCTTTTTTCTTTTCATTGATTCATGAACATGATGTATCTTGCTATATTTTCGTGTTTCATGGCTAGCTAACTTGTATAAAGGGTTTTCTTTGCAGTCTCCTATGAATATTGATGATTTTGTAATCTTTTGAGTATATATTGATATTTAGTTATGTTCAATCATATGGTTCTTAATGCTTTTGAGGGTTTGATCAGCTTTTGATTGATTTGATGAAATATGATGAATCTAGACATAGGAATTTGGGTTTTAGATCGTACGTATGGTTGATGCATGTTCGATGAGTTCAATTGGCTTAGATAAGTTGATTCGCTAACTAGATAGAAATATACATTTTAGCCATGCATAGTATGTGATTGAGAATAGATCGTTCAAGAGTGGAGTTTGCACTAGTTCTCATGGAAACATAGTAAATTAGGTAAATGAAACTAATGTTAATTGACCTAGACATAGGCTTTTAACTAAATCATATTCTCAAGCTAACTTAACAATTCATTGATGTTATTGGTAAGGATTGCATGTTATTAGTTGAAGTAGGAGATGAAAAAGAATTTCTTATTTCTCTATTTATCTATTTATCTTAGATTTATTACTTTTCAATCTTTATATTTCTTTAAATACTCTTTTATAAATTTGATGTTTTTAAATAGAATTAATTAGACTAATGGTTAATATTTAGCTTTTATAAGAAGTACGTATTCCTCGTGAGAATAATATTTGACTCTTAGTTATATTATAAGTTCGATCTGTGCACTTGCAATAAGTAAAATAGTGAACAATCTACTCTTTGGATTGAAGATAAAATTTAAGAAAAACAGTCCAATCTAAAAATGAAAATGAAAAGAGTGATTATTGATAAATCACCTTCCTATATTATGAGTGAGGAGTGTAGAATATTCAAAACTTTTTTAAAATCTTACTAGGATTCCATATTTATAGAAAAATGATTGTCTAGGTAAATCATCTTCCTCTGATAAATCATCTTCCTGGTAAATGATTGTTTAGGTTTTTTTTTTTTTAATCCTCTGTCGGTTCAATTGTTTAAGAGGAGACCGGAAAACCTAAGGCTTGAGTTGTGATTCTCCCCTAGGATTATTATTTAATTATTATTAGACTTGGTTTATGGTCAATTCTTATATAAAGACTAAAAACAATAAAGACGTGATTTGACAATATATCTGCCACGATTTTTCAACAGCGACACCTACGGCTTGGGTTCTGATTCTCCACTAATATTATTAATTAATTAATTTATTTATTATTAGGTGTGGTACTTAGTTTATGGTCAAAGATGAAAAATGCTTTGTTTATAATTAAATATGTTATCATTTTTATATAATATATTAAATTAATTTAAAATATTAAATTATTCCATATGTGATTATAATATTTTTGTAACATATAAAATAATTTTATGAATGATTTTGACAAATTAAACATATTTTAATTAAATAAATAATATAATTATTAGACTAAAAAATGTAAAAAATAAGTTAAATGTAATTGTCATGGCACTATATTTATCACGATTCTACAACAGTGATTAAATCAAAGATAAAAATGAAATAGAATGCAACTAGCTTGGATTGTATACCCTATTATTTTTGTCAACCAATATCTTCACAATAACTTGACCAACAAGTAATTACATAATTAGCACGACTTCATGTCTTTCTTGCTATGATATCTAATTATATTTTCTTATTTTTCTAAGAAAAAAATCTCATTTCAAAGTCAACAATTTCAGATTATTAATCTTTGATTAATCTATAGAAAATCCCTTAAAAGAAAACACATTGACATAGTTAAACAAAGATACTACACTCCACATGCATTATACAATTGCCATTTGATAGCCTAGGAAACTATATAGGATTAGCAAGACTAAAAAAGATGTGAAAAGAGTGCCAAAAGAAAAAAATTGTTGTACCCAAATTTTATTAAGTCAAACATTCGAAGCTATAGTTCTAATGTATTTACATGCTTTTTTAAAAAAATAAAAAAGAAAGGATTTTTTTTATATTTATACATTAATGTTGTGTATAATTTTCAATTATTATATACGATGTAAAGATTTTGAGATGCAATTATATTTTAATAAATCCATATAATGTCAAATTATTGTAGGAATAAGAAAGATAATGTAAGAAACAACTAACGATTTTTTTTTTCCAAAATAAAAAGTGACTAATGTGGGGAAAGTGTAATTGAGGGAGATAATAATGGTTGAAAAAATCAATTTATCAATCTATAAACTTTATAGACATGTTTATATGTGGCTTTTACAAGGAAATGAGACCTAGGGATATGTTCTGTGGAGAGCAACTCAGATGCATGTCACGTCGTTCTTGGAGGATTAGGCCAAACTCCGATGCATTTCACGTCGTTCTTGGAGGATTAGGCCAATTTGGGATTATAACATGAGCAAGAATAGCTCTAGGAACTGCACCAACCAGGCAGCTATCATTTTTTTTATTCTTTTTTTCTTTTTGGGTACATATATTCTTTTATACTAAAAACTAACAAAAGAAAGAAAAAATTTCTTGCGCACACCATTCTTGTTAGCAAGTCACAATCGCATATATATTAAAAAGCTATATTTCTTTTTGTTTCCACATATGAATCAGTGAATTTTATTAAAGCAATTAGTTGCCTGCAAGTAATAATTAATGTATGATAATGATCCCCCACCCCAACTTGTAAGAAAATCCTATAACTTTCAGTTAGTTTGACAAATGAAAAACCTAAGGATAAGTTTTCATGCAAATTTTTAGAAATTCTTTTGTTAACATGCATGTCATGCACGGAGTTATAAAAAATTAAAAAATTTGAATTATATAATAAATTATTAACATTTTTTATATACAATATTAATAAATATTAAAAATTCAAATTATTTATAATAAATGAAAATAAATTTAGAATTTGAATTATGTAATTAGAGATATTAATGATTTTTTCATAAAATAGATATTAAAAGAGATTCAAACTTTGAATTATTTATAATAATATTACTGAAAATTTAACTTTTAAGTTTTCATGAATAATTTATTGTATATGACACAAGACATAAGAAAAATTTGATTCAAGTTAAAATCATATTAATTTGAATTTTTTAATAAGATAATAATAATAAAATTCAAATTTGTAATGAGAAGAAATTAGTGGCACAACATATAGATGACATTTGTTTAAAGTGTAATCTAATTTGATTAAATCAGTTACGCAAATATTAATATTATTTGTTTCTGAGTATAATTAAATTAGTTGCCGAAATATAACATAAATAACATAATTTTAATAAATTAATGAAATGTGAAAAGCAATTAACATTGACTAATTTCGCATTGATTGAAATTTCAAATTACCCAATATGATAACCATTTAATACCTATATATATATATATGGGATCGTTTACCACTAATTTAAAATGTATTATTACATGATTTCGCATAAATTTAATAAGCATTTATCACTATTTCCAATTGTCATACGCTACCGTGAATTTGAATGGTCATATTGCGTTGATTTTTCTAGATTTGAATTTATGTCGTATGTCAACTTGTGAAAAGCCGTGTAGCATAAATTTAACATTAATTTAAAAATGTCAAACAATAATAAAACAATGAACCATAAAATATGATTTTAACATAAAAATAGTATACTTAATTCTTAACTCCGCACGTATCTTTGATGAGGACCTTCCAAATAGTCATTTGGAGGCAACTTATTTAAATCGTAATTAAGGGTAAAAATAAGGTAGATCGCTTGGTAGGAGTTTATGACCTGACTTATGTAAGACCTGGTTTAACAAGGCTTAAAAATAGTAAATAGGTCAAGTCAAAATTGTTTAAAAGTTCGTTTAATTAAAAAATTCAGACTTCAAGTTATTTAATAGACTTTTTAGACTTGACAGGTCAGTCTAAATTGTTTAATTTTATATAATATAATATATATTATTATAATTATAATAATTATAATTATAAATTTATTATATATTAATATATTTTTAATTAAATTTTAATAAAAATTAATAATTAAAACCTAAGTTAATAAATTAAAATAAAAATAATATATTATAATTATATTATAACTTAAGATTCACCTCTTATTTTTATAAATCTTCTTTATTTTTTTATTCTATTTTTTTTTATCGATGTGTGACTTGGAATCAGTCAAATTGTTAAACAAGAAGTTCGTGCTGTCTCCCTCTCCTTAATTTATCAAACAAATTTAAGCAGGAAATGTTAATACAAAATGATGTTTCACCCTGAGAGGAAGCATTAGAGCCGCATGAAAGCAGAAAATTTTATAGGTGAACATGACCCTAGAAATATCAGCCCCCACCTTCCCTTGTGGCGAAGGTTCAATCTGTTAGTTTATAAGTTTTTTAAAAATTTTAATATAAAAAACTACCATTAAAACATAATGATATTAGAATTCATAATTCTTACAAATAAAAAATATAAGAAAACACTACTTTTTATCCATGAATGATTGGTAGGCTATATTCTAAGAGTGTTAGAGAGATTTTAAAACTCACTTTCTATTTATTTGTCTTTTTCTTTATGCTTATTCTACTTTAGTGATGGTGAGGGAAGAAGAAACTCTGACGGTCAAGAACAGACCTAGAGTTTTGCGCAAAAACTGTTCCTTAAATACTGCTAACTTCTACCATGTTGCAGTTACTATAATTGTAAAACTGTCATTTCCCTTTTACCCAATAAGAGTTTAGCTTATTAATTTAATTTAATTACTTATTAAACTAATAAGATAAGCCACAAGTCCATCACATGAGACATTTAATCTAATATTCTCTCACTTGACTCATGTAACATTACATTCTTTATAGTTTGATAAGTCTATCAAAACATAATATGAATTCATATATATAATCAAACTCTTCTTTACATTGGATACATCATTCATCTTGACCAAGAATAAACTAACATGAGTCATGGCGATCGTATATCATCTAATTAACACAGTCCCTTCCATGTACCACAGAATTACTCCTCTCCTTGACATGACCTATAAATGAGAAGCAGATAATTGGTCTAACAATAATATCTTTATTAAAGATAGAACCTGTTATCATCATTCTTATTCACTCATGTATACAAACTAGGAAAACAGGTAAGACAGAAATATATTCATTCATGAGCTCAGAGTGTCAAACTACATAAAACATCATCATTAACATAATACATGTCTACTAAATGTTTTGGGTGATAACCTTTTCTTCAAAGGGTTAGCAATCATAAAGTCAGTACTAACGTGCTTTATTGACACTCTATGTTTCTAAACTTCTTTTTTAACGGCAAAGTATTTCAATTCTATATGTTTAACACCTTTAGAATACTTGTTATTTTTAAAAAAGAAGATTGATGCAGACAATAAACTATAGTTACTTGGCAATACTGTCGACAATTCCAAGTTTTAAATAAAATTGTATAACCATAATTCATTAATAATGGCCTCAAAGTATGCATAACATTAAATTTTTCTCCTTTCTGAATTGGAACCATACCTGCTGACCATTTATCCATTTTCTATATCTTTATTGATATAGGCTTTCTGAGACAAACTCAACAATCATTGTGATCTGTCACGAAATATTTCTATTCCAATTACATATCTTACCTCTCCCATATCTTTCATTTCAAATTTATTAGAGAGAAACTTCTTAGTTTCACTTAATAGACTAAGATCATTAGTTGCAAACAAAATGTCATCAACGTACAGAACCAAAAAGATAAACTTACTCCTACTGACCTTCAAATATATATATCGATCAACATTGATTTCTTTAAATCCGAATGATATAATAGTATCATTGAACTTGAGATATCATTGTTGGGAAGCTTGCTTAAGTCGATATATTGATTTTTTAAGTTTACACACCATGTGTTCTTTCCCCTCAACTGAAAACCCCAGTAGTTGATCCATATAAATATCTTCCTCTAAATTCTTATTTAGAAAGGCAGTTTTCATATCCATTTGATGCAGCTCTAGATCATAATGAGCTACTAATGTCATGATAATTATGAAAGAATCTTTCCTGGAAACTGGTGAAAATGTTTCCTTATAGTCAATACCATTATTTTGAGTAAAACTTTTGGCAACAAGACGGGTCTTGTAGCGTTCAAGATTTTCATGAGAGTCATGCTTAATCTTAAAGACCCATTTACACCCAACTCTCTTGCACCCTTTAGGTAATTCCACAAGGTCGCGTACATCATTATATGTTCCATTAATTTAAGTTCATCTTTCATAGCATCTAACCATTTATCAGCATTATCACTATTGACGGTTTGTGAAAACGAAATTGGATCATTGTCATTAATTCCCAAGTCATTTTTCTGACTCTTGTAGATACACCACATAGTTATTCAGAATAGCTAATCTCCTTTCTCTTTGATATCTTAATGTTATTTTTTGTGATTGTTCTACTATAGGTTCATCGTTAATCTCAAGATCATTAATTTGTTGTTCTTCTTTATTGTTATTCAGTTCAACAACATGAGGAACAACAATTTCATAAGTAGAAGCACAAGTCAAAGGAACTTGTACTCTAACTTCTTTAATCTCCACATTTCGTGAAGCTTCACTCCCACTGGTTTCACCATTCTTAATGAACCGGGCATTTCTAGTTTCATCAAATCTTCCATAATACTCATCACCTCTATTTGACCTTATGATCTTCACCTTTCTATCCAGTTACCTTTTAACTTCATTTATATAAACTTCCAAAGCATTTACTACTTTAGATTTCTCATACAATAAATAGACATATCTATAATGTGAATAATTGTCAATAAATATGATAAAATACTTTTCTTTACTGAAAGAGTTGACATCAAAGAGTCCATATATATCGGTGTGTATAATTTCAAGAAGCTGAGTGCTTATTGTGACAACATTCTTTTTGTGTGTTTTGTTTGTTTTCCCTTAATTACAATCCACACAAATATTAAGGTCAGTGAAATTCAAATCTGGAAGGATGTCATTCTTAATCAACCTTTCTATTCTTTCTTTGGAAATGTGACCCAAACGTTTATGCCATAAGTAAGCAGAATGTTTATTCATTAAACTACGTTTAGTGTCAACATTATAATGCAAGGTCATAAGAGTTTTAGCATATAAATTATCAAGATTCAATTTATATATAAAACATCATAAAGTATACCAGAACTAATCATATAGGTATGCTTATACAAACTAAATCATCAATTACCAAATCTAAAAGAGTATCTAGCAACATCAAGTTTAGAAAAAGAAACTAATTCCCTAGAAATATTAGGTACATACAAAGTTTCAAATAAATGTAAATGATGTCCAGTGTCTAGGATTAAATAGTAAGTCCCGACATCTTCGACTAGAACCTTCACTCTATTTCCTATGAAGACAAACTTCTCATTCGGGCTTATGATTTAGATTGTAATGAATTCTTGCATCGTATTAGAAATATGAGTTGTATATTCAGATTAATCCACCAAGTATTATAGGAAACTTCAGTTAAATTTGATTCAAAACATACATAAGCTTTTTTTCCAGCTCTTTGATGATTCACATAATTTATAGAGTGATTTCTTTAATTCTTAAGTTTAGTTTACTCCTAAACTAACATACTGTGCAATTCATGCACATTCTATTTATCTTTCATGGTATTCTAGTTCATTTGGAATGGACCATACTTAAGCAGTAATGAGTTCAAAATGAATTGCACAAGAAAATTCTCATCCACTTTCATTCCCAATGACTTTAGTCTTACTGCAATGTTTGTCATTTCAATGACGTGCTCATCCATAGTATGAGAACTATCAAATTTCATGGTGGTTAAAGTACTCAATAATGTCTTAGGAAGAGACTTGTCAACAGTTTGTGAGCGCTCTTCCACAAATTTCATCATTTCTTTAGCATTCTTAGTTTTAGGAAGAACTAACTTAATATTGTTAGTTATACTCATCCACATGTACATCAGACTCAACATGTTTGATCTTTACCAATTTTTTTTATAATGAACTTTCTCTTCAGCAGTGCTTAAAACAGTAATAGTATCTGATTTCTCTACTCGAAGAGCAAAATCCAAATCCATTATCCCAAGGTAAAACTGAACTTGCTCACTCCATTCGGAAAAATTAAGTCCATCAAAAATTAAAATAGATGAGAGATGCAAATGCATAACAATAGGTACTGTAATGATCACATGTCTGACATTAATACTTTGAGTCATAAATTTAACATACTATATAGATTCAAAACAAAGCATTCAATATATATATATATATATATATATATATATATATATATATATATATATATATATATATATCAATGTTCTCTTTTGGGTAATTCATGAATATACCATATTCAACAGAATGATAGTAATAAAATTTACATAATTTTGGCAATGATATATGCACTAACTTAAAATATTTATTATCTTTGGATATATAAATAAAATTAATATTGCATTTACACTACCAACAATTATGTCTATTTATTATAAGGACAACTAATCAACTTTTGAGCGATCCATAAATACCTTATAACAATGAACTTTAATTTACTCATACACAAAAAGTCACCATGTCATTCATAACATCCATTCTATAGGTAATTGAAAAAAATAACTTACAATTTATAATTAAATCAACTTAAAGATTCGACCACTTTATTGATTAACAAATCTATCATACATTAATTTTAAATTGATACCATTATGCATAAAAATCAAATATTTCATATTCTTTAAAATAACTTTCATATAATTTAAGATTAAATTAACTTAAAGATTTGATTACTTTAATGATTAACAAATCTCATGTGATATTATCCTAAATTAATAACATTATACATAAAAATCAAACATACAATTAATGGTATATATAATAAACTTTCAAACAGATTAACATGTCACGTAAATGGTAGTTATATATATATATATATATATATATATATATATATATATTGTAAACAGCCCATAGTTTTCGTTTCGGTGGAGTCCCACTCATTAGCAACCATCAAAGTCCTTGATTTACGAACTGCAGAAAACTTACATGATCCACAAAAGGACGTAATATTTGGAATCGTAAATCAAAATCGTATACATCATATCACACAAACCAAATATTCAGTACTTGCAATATTTGGACATAATTCGCAAGCACCGAACGAGCACTTACGTGACGTGATCAATAATATTACTTACGACTTTATCCATATAATTAGATTTAACAATTCATAATTAGACTCGATAATAAATCATAAAATTAACTCATACAGTGCAACAGAATAATATAATAAAAATATCAAACTTTTACAATTAAGATTCATACAAATTAAGAAAAACAATCATTATCAATAGAGAATCATAAATTTCATAACTATTCTCTAATACCACATGTTAATTTATAAGTTTTTTTATAAATCTTAATATAAAAAATTACCATTAAAATATAAAGATCTTAAAATTCATAATTCTTACAAATAAAAAGTGATAAATTAATTAAACATGATTTTAATAATGAACCATAAATATGATTTTAATTATAAAAATAGTAGACTTAATTCTTAACTCCCCACGTATCTTTGATGAGGACCTTCCAAATAGTCATTTGGAGGCAAGTTCTTTAACTCGTGATCAATTAACCATACGAATATAATTTGTCCATTAATAGATACATGATTTTAATGTATATTTATTGTAACAAATAACAATACTAATTGTATCAATTACATCAAGTGATAAACAGTACCACCTTATCACAATGTACCTTCATTATCTCCTTACAAGTCTCTCCATACCTTACTCTATATATATAATCACCAATTCAAAGCAACAGGACATTGCCAACTTAAATCAACTTCTCTCCCGAAAATGGCAAGGAATAATTTTATGCTTTCAAAAGCATTGGCTCTGCTATGGCTAACCGGCATAGTGCTCACAGAGGGAAAACCACACCCATGGTCACCCTTCCAAGCACCCAAAGAGCTAGCCCTAAAGCTTACTCGTAACCCTCAAACACTTTCACTAGCCTCAACTGATTTTGGCCTCATAGCTCATGAAAAACCATTGGCAGTTCTTGAGCCATCGAGTGTACAAGATATCTCGGACTTGATAAAGTACTCAAACTCTCTTCCCAGCCCTTTCACCATAGCATCCAGAGGGCAAGCCCACTCGACTAATGGACAAGCCATGACACAAGATGGGGTCGTGGTGAATATGACTCAGCTGAACGGTTTCAGAAATGGGTCTAGGATCATAGTATCTGATGGGAAGAGTCCTTTGGGTTATTATGCTGACGTGGGTGGTGAACAGATTTGGATTGATGTGTTGCATGCAACCCTTGAATGTGGACTCACACCCCTCGCTTGGACTGACTATTTGTATTTGTCAATTGGTGGCACGCTTTCTAATGCTGGCATTAATGGCCGAACCTTCCGATTTGGACCTCAGATCTCCAATGTCCTTGAATTGGACGTTGTTACCGGTATGACTCAGTAACTTCTCCTGAGATTAGTCTGTACCCATCTTTCCCTCCCTCGATTTTGATATATAAGGTTAATTTTCAAATATTTTATTCTCATTATTAATTATTTCATTACCTTTAAAATCCACATTAATTTGTCCTAAAAACATCTCAAATTAATTCTTTTTATTTATGAACTTTGTTATATCCTCCTAAAGTATCCTCTTAATAAACCTCTTATTACTTAATAAAAAAATATTAAATAAAAAATTAAATACAATCACTATTTTGAAAATATAAAAGATATTTAATATTTTTTATTTAATAATTAGGAAAATTATTAAGAGGATATTTTAAGAGGGTTAATCATTTTCGTTTGTTTATATTGAGATTTTACTTTTCAAACTTCCTTCAATAACCTATAAAAAAATCATGTTCAAATATTTTATTTATTATTTTACTTTTTTAACTGTGAAAATTAATTTAATTTTTTCAATCTTTCCTATTTTAACCTGGGCTTGAATTTGATAAATACAAACTAATCTAAAAATAATATCACAACATTCAAAAATCACCCTAATAAATTTGACTATCAAAAGTTGTACCTTTTGCTTTTCATATGAAAAGCAATGAGTTTATTCAAATTTGTCCATGAAATTTTAAAATTATCAATCAATAAATGCTTGACAAGTCTCTTTAGATATCGAACCTGTATGTGTGTTTGTCTGTATATAAAATCCAAAAAAAAAAAGAAAAAACAAAAGCTCAACAAGTTAGGTACGTGCATATATAAGATTTGAAAGTTCTTTGAGTACTTGCTGAGTTCAACACGTTTAACTAGTTGAGGTTTATCTCTTAATTTACGAATTAATGACTGCTCCATTGTCATAGTGTATTTAAATATATGTGATGGGAGTAATCTAAGTATCCAAGTGAGAACTTAGTCTCACGTTTTAAGAATGTGGAGATCACATTGGATTCCAACTAATTTAGAATTGAGTCAGGTCGGACTATAAAAGTGTAAAGTTCTTTCAACGTTGATTTTTTTTTTTATTCACAAAACTCGAACTTGAAACATTACTTAAGGAAAACAAGTGTTGAATTACTTGAACTAACCAAACGTTTATTCTTGCTATGGTATCTAACTATATTTTCTTATTTTTCTAAAATAAAAATCCCTTTCCAAAATCAGCAATTTAAGATTATTATTCCTTGATTAATCTATAGAAAATCCCTTAAAAGAAAACACATTAGCAGAGTAAAACAAAGATACTAGACTCCACATGCATTATACTGTTGCCATTTGATAGACTCGCAAACTATATAGGAGTAGCAAGGCTAAAAATAGATGTTGAAATGCATACAAGACGTGAAAACAGTGCCAAAAAAGAAAATTTGTTGTACCCCAATTTCATGAAGTCAAACATTCCACGCTATGGTTCTAATGCATTTACATGCTTTTCTTTCAACAAAAGAAAGGATTTTTTATATTTATATATCAATGTTGTGTATAATTTTTAATTATTATATGATAATTTCCAATTATTATATCATGTAAAGATTTTGAGATGCAATTAATTTTTAATAAATCCATAAAATATCAAATTAGTGTAGGAATAAGAACGATAATGTAAGAAACTACTCATGAAAAATCCTTTTCCAAAATAAAATTAAAATGACAAATGTGGGAAAGTATAATAGAGGGAAATAATAATGGTGGAAAAATATCAATTTATCATCAATAAACTCTATAGACAAGTTTATATGTGACTTTTACAGGGAAGGGAGACCTGGTGACTTGTTCTGCGGAGAACAATTCAAAGTTATTTTACGCCGTTCTCGGAGGATTAGGCCAATTTGGGGTTATTACAAGAGCAAGAATAGTTCTAGGACATGCACCAACGAGGGCAAGTATATTGTATTTTTTTATTTTTTTTTTATACATATATTTCTTTATGCTAAAAATTAACAATAATAATTCGAGAAAGAAAAATTTCTTTGCACATACCATTCTTGTTCGCAAGTCACTATCACATATAATACAAAAAAAGCTTTATCTATTTTTGTTTCTATATATGAATCAGTGAATTTTGTTAAAGCAATTAGTTGCTTGCTAGTAACAATTACTGTATGATCCCCGACCCCAACCTGTAAGAAAATACTATTACTTTTAGTTAGTTTGACAAATGAAAAACCTAAGGATGAGTTTTCATGCAAATTTTTGGAGATTCTTTTGTGCCTCTTGGTTTTGTGAGGGCGTTGTGCCCTAATAATTAATGACTAGTATTTAGTTATAAGTCTCATTTAATTGAAATTAAATATAAGATTATTTATCTCTATAACCTTTAAATATTATATAATCCTACTATTACTATTTTGAAAAGGTTTACTAAATCCATGAAATTTTCACTACTTTTTTCAAAGTTGTACCAAACTAACTTCAAAGTTAGAGTTTTTATTTTTATTTTACAAGAGATATTTAATTAATTCTGAATTCCTTAATTAATCATAATGAAGCTTTCTGAATTCCTTAATTAATCATAATGAAGCTTTGTTTAATTGCTTGCAGGTGAAGTGGCTCCGTCTGCTTTACAATGAATTCTCTGCATTTTCTGGAGACCAAGAACATCTAAGCTCATTCGACGAAAGGAATGACCCAAATGCACTAGATTTTGTTCAAGGTTCGCTTCTACTGAATGAACCGTCAATGGATCTTTCCTTTTATCCAACACCTGATCAGCCAAGGATAACTTCCTTGCTAACTCAATACGGCATCATATACGTCCTAGAGCTTGTCAAATACTATGACAATAATTCTCTTGCACACGTCAAGGAGGTAACTCCAAACATATTTTATTTGAGTAATGCTGCATTGTTAAAAATAAAATGAAACAGACAAAGTTCAACCAAAATTTGTCAAGTTAAATGGTGGTTGTTGGATAAGGCAAAGTATTGGGAACTACTCATTTATCCAAGAATTAATAACAATTGTAACTCATTTTGTTAATAATTCTAACAAAAAAATTATGGTTGTTTATTATTTTTTATTTTATTTTCTTTACTTTAATTTGTTAGGAATCTTCAGTCAAAGATTTGTTAGGAACCTTTTTTTAATGATTAATTTAGCTATGAATCAATATTTAACTTAATTAATTATATTCTTGTTTCTTGAATAGGAAATTGCAAATTTGGTTAAAGGGTTAAAGTTTGTTCCTACATTTGTGTTTGAAAAAGATGCATCATATGAGGATTTTGTGAACAGACTTCATGCATCTGAGCTACTTCTTAGGTCGGAAGGACTTTGGGATGTCCCTCATCCTTATTTGGACATCTTGATTCCAAGATCACGAATCTCAGATTTTAATGAAGGTGTGTTCAAGGGCATTATTCTTAAGCAATATAATTCTACCGGAGGAGCGATTATATTGTCTGTCATGAACCGAAACAAGTAAGTTTATTTGTGATTAGTTTAAATTTTAAAGTATCAATTAATTAGAACTACAACAGCACAGCCATTATATTTGGTTTTGGAACATATGTGAGGGTTAATAAAATCCATGTATTAATAATTAACAGGTGGGATGAAAGGATGTCAGCAGTTACACCAGACGAAGATATTTTCTACTTAGTGTCTTTTCTGCGTTCAATTGGGTTTGATCAGGTGGAGGCATTTCTGACACAAAACCAACAGATATTTCAGTTCTGTAAGGATGCTGATATTAAGATCAAGGAATATCTCCCCACAAACAAAACACACGAAGAATGGATGGAACACTTTGGCTCCAAATGGCAACTTTTTGAAGATAGAAAAGCTGAATTTGATCCTAAAAGAATATTGTCACCTGGACAAGGGATTTTTAACTAAGCAATGTGCTAGCTTAGGTTTCAACTAAGTAAATAAAACTGGTGTAATAAGGAGTGGCTGTAATGTATAACAACACTCAAATAATGCAAAATTCTCTTGCAAAGCTGTGTCTTTAACTCTTTCTTTCTTAGCTAACTCTTATCTGCATTGAGCTTATGTTTGTCTCTAGCGGCAGATATATTTGCTGGCAAATACTTATGTTTCTACATAGACAAATTTCGTACGGAAAGTTCACATAATAATCAAAGAGAGAAGGAAAAGGTTGGTTGATGAAATAAGTGGCCTTCCACGTAATCGTATCAGAAGGTGCTGTGATTTTTTTCTGATTACATAACGCGGCTCTGAATGAAATGCTATTGTGCCATTAGCAATTCAGCTTGCTACAATGCTGCTTAATACTGCAAAATTGATTGCCAACAGAAGTTCAGCTTGGCTTCTGAAATATTGCACATGCCAAGCCCTTCATGATTCGGTGCATACTGCTGGTAAGACAGTGGGTTTGGACCATATAGCCACTGGCCCTATCTAGCTAGCATGTTGCTTGCCATGCTATCAGGCATCACCAGTCATAATGTCTTTTCACACACAAAATGTGCATATACTCAACTTGTAACTTCATATTCTCGTAATCAATGTATGTAAGAGAATCCAATCGTTAAAACTGATAATTGAAATCTCCTTATTATCAGGCTTCAACCTTTATTTGTTGTTCACTTTCTATATAATCCAAGTCCCATCTTTAATTAATCCAAAAACAGAAAAGAAAAGTCTTCTTGCTTGGTAAATGATTATAATTTACTTATCCTTTTTTTTTTATCATATTTCATGACTAAATAGTTAGGGAAGAAATTTGAAAATTAATTTTCTCTCTTATTTTGAGTCTCTTTTATGTGAGAATGCAAGAGCGGGAGACTGTAGTTCTCTTTCTTTGGTGGTAGCTCCAACATCTCCTTTTTTTTAATTTATTTTTTGAGTATTTTTCAATAATTTGATCTTCAAATCTCGAGCTTGGTTGTTGAAATATTCTTTTTCTCAATAACAGATCTTCTAACTTTGTTGCACTTTTTATGAGTGTTTTAATTTTTAATGTTTCTTGTATCAGTCTTTCTGTAGTTGGTCATATCTTGATGATTCTACAAGTAGGGAAGAGTTTCATATCTATTTTGAAAGATGCATAATATACTATTAAGCTGTAACAATTTTTGTATTGATTTCCTATATGAAAGATGCTTAGACGTTAATAATTTTTGGATAAAGAGCAGATATGTTGATCAGTTCAGAGCATAGATTGTATTTACTTATTTCTCTTCCCAGATTTGATGTATCTTTTTAAATTTCTAAGTGAGTAAGCATTTGTTCATAATAAATTTTCTTTCACATTAAAAAAAATTGAAAATCAATTAATCATTGTATTCCTCTTGCTCAAAACTTATTTTGGGACAAACTTTAAAATTAGAATGAAAAATAATAAAATAAGCATTGAAGTGTTTTGAAAAAGCTAGATATACCATTAACAGATTCACTAATCAATTTGACTTTTAAAACTCAAAAACACAAGCCTGGAAGGATAACTAAATGAAAGGAAAAGCATACTTCTAAAAGAAAAACACAAAACAAGTGGTTTTCTAAAATCACTTCCAACAAGTTTGAAAGGATAATTAAAAAAAAAACTAACACAAAGACATATATCAATTGCCAACTACGGAATCTCATAGCAAGTACACTTCCCATCCACTTCCATGCCATTCTGGAGGGATCTCTTCTTTGAGCTTGGAAAATCCATTGATGCTTGGATTGCAACTTTAGTTAGTTGGTGCTCCGGAATTGTAGCTTGCCTAGTCTTGGATGATCCTTTCTTAATTTTCTTTTCTATGCGGCCCAATGTGAGAAGAAGAGAGCTACCCACAGAGAAGATACGGGTCTCAGAGCTTGATGGAGTTACCAATGGTATGCTCCGATCCCCAACGACCATCCCTTCTTCCATAGTGTCATTCCCACCAACTTTCAGGCTCTGTTCTTGTTTGCCATTGTTTTTTATAAAGGTAATAACGTTTCCTATTTACTCTGATGAGATCGAGGAAACCCTAGTATAGGGTTATAGCCTCCTTATTGGTTGGAGTGGATTTGATTAGGTAATTCGGATCTTTTGACTGATATTGTCCCTGCCATAGAGTGGGATGACAAGTGGGAGGAATGGATACTTGCTCAACCAGTAGTCCTTGCACCATCTCCTTTTGTTTTGGTTTTGGGGTAGGAGCAAGGCATATTCAAGCTCAGTTGGGTGGCCACCTTCATTTTTTTCACCTGTACTTTCTACCTTCATTACAGCTAGGGCCATACTTTTTAATCATGGCTTTTCCATTCAGTTCATCTTGAATTATGGTAGAGTAAGTCCTACCTTCATAGCCAATGATTCCACAACAATAGTAAAATACAAGCAGTTTCTCATGTTTAAAACCCAAATTTTACTTACATTGGGGCGACTATGAACACCTAATTTTTTTGGTCTTTTTTGTTTATTATTAAAAATAGAAAAAAGAGAAAAAAATGAAAAATACAAAAAATCTTACATTAATAAAAGTCTACCAACTTTGGCCTAACTTTTATTGCTTCTTTAGGTCCAAACTTATAACTCATTCAAATCTGATTAAAAAAGGGGAACAAGTAAAAATGTAAATAAAATAAAATAAAATTGCAAAAAAAAAAGGAAAGAAACGTTGGAGTCTTGCTCCCCTTTTTCTACTTTTAAGTGAAAACCACGACTTAATTTCTCTTAGTTTATGTTTATTTCCTTTCTTTGTCATTCATTTTGCAGTCCCTTACCCTGCAGTGAAGACTAATGTTTTTAAAATCGAATCTATCATTAAACTGATGAAGATACTAGTTCACAGTTTATTGGTTGGTCAAACTATAGTTGAACTAGTGATAATATATATATATATATATATATATATATATATATATATTTAATATTATATAATATATATTAAGTAATAAATTAATATATTAATATTTTATATTAATTGCTTAGTACTTCAGAGTCTCACATTATATAATATGTTAAATCTACTTATTATCAGGCTTCAACCTTTATTTGTAGTTCATTTCCTATCTAATCCAAGACCCATCTTTAATTAATTCAAAAATAGAAAGAAAAGTATTCTTGCTTAGTAAATGATTATCATTTACTTATTTTTTAATCATATTTCATGACTAAATAGTTAGATAAGAAATTAGAAAATCAATATTCTCTCTTGTTTTGAGCCTCCCTTTTGTGAGAATGCAAGATCAGGGACTACTTGATAGGAAAATTTGCAAGCATACAAAATCAATCAACTATTAAAGTAGTGAATCATATATCATTTCCTCATAGAGTGTTTAATAATTACCAAAATTATTATAACTTTACAATTATTTAAAATGTCAAAAGAAGTTTTAATTAAATTAAAACTAAAGAAAATTAAAACTAATGAATCAAATTCCAACGATGTGGGAACTAGCAACAGACAAAATCAATATCAATTAAAACTAAGGTATTTTGATTTGACTTCAACCAATCTTATTTAACTTAATTGATTGATAATCCAATTTTAATCATCTCATGCTAGTGGTAGTAATCCTAAATTATTTAACATGTTCTTCCGAGTCATACCAAACATATTGAAGAATACCTATTACCTATTTTTCAATAACAATAATAAGCATTAATCAACTCATTAAGATCTATAATTAACCAACTCAATCTCCCATAAAAAAATATTTAATCTTGTTCCAATTATATTCTTACGGAGTTTATTACCTATGTAAAATTAAGAATTTTTTCTTCTGACGTAATTCTAAGATACATATAAAAAAAAATTAAGAACAATAAAACGTTTGTATAAATAAAAAAAATTAATTTAACAAGTATAAATACTCATATATTCAAGCTACATCAAAATTCCTTAAAAGAAATTTAGCTCATGATAAAATTAATTTTTGTCATAGAAAGTTTAATCATACTCATCTTAAGCAATAAGAGAAGAAAATATAATAAAAACCTGTGGTAAGCGTTTTTCTCCTTCACTATTGTGTCTTCTTCATGCAATGCTGCCTTTGTTCTCGCTCTTGTGCGTCTGCTGATTTCTCTCTCTATTTCGTGTTTTTGCCCTCCATTTATTCCAAGTTGGTGACTTGCGCTCCACTGATGTAACCATGGGCTTTTAATTTCCTTCCTGGCCTTTTTACTTCATTGGATCACCAATGGCCCCAAATCGCGCCTTAACTATGTCTATATAGATTCTTTAATTTATTGATTCCTTGTCATCAATATATATTTAACCGTGAGCCCTTCACCATTGCTTCACATGTTGCGTCTTCTACGACGGACCACTTTGATACCACCCAGTTAGCATCAAACTTCTTGTCTTAAGGAGCCAATTTTAACTTCTTCACAAACTTCTTGGAAGTGTTTAAGAAACTGCACATTAATATCCCAGTTGCAAAAGCGTTAGAATAAATGCCGAATTATGTAAAATTCATGAAGGAAATTCTATTAAAGAAGAGAAGGCTTGATAAATCTGAAACTGTTGCCCTGATGGAGGAGTGCAGTACAATTCTGCTTAACAAACTTCCTCCTAAGCTCAAGGATCCCAGAATCTTCACCATCCCCTACACAAATGGTGAGATGTTCACTGGTCAGGCATTGTGTGACTTAGGAGCCAGTATCAATCTCATGCCCTACTCCATTTACCAAAGATTAAGTTTGAGGGAAGTTTCGCCTACTTCAGTTACTTTACAGTTGGCGGACCGAATCCTTACTCATCCGAAGGGGGTTATTGAGGATGTACTGGTTAAAGTGGATAAGTACATCTTCCTTACAGATTTTGTCATACGTGACATTAAGGAGGATAGCGAAGTCCCGTTGATTTTTGACCGGCCATTCCTAGCAATAGGAAGAACTCTGATTGATGTGGAGAAAGGTGAACTCACCATGAGGGTTCAAGATCAAGAAGTGATTTTCAACATTTTCAATGCAATAAAAGGCCCTCAAGATCAAGAAGATTGCGCTATGGTGAGTATATTCGATTGGATAACATCCAAGGAAGGTGGTGTAAGTGATGCCGATGCTCCAAGTGCAGGTTATGTCATTGCTGATGGTGAAATGGAAATAGTGGAGCTGGACCAGCTCAAAGCACCAATGGTGGTAAATTTATTTGTTGCACCTATTGAGCAAGCTCCAAATTTGGAGCTTAAAGTCTTGCCATTCCACATGTATCAAGCCAATTTTGAAAATCAGGAGGAAGATCCTCCTCCCTTATAGAAATGCATTTGGAACAACAGACAAGTCCTGCCGGGACTGTAAATTAGGCTTTTTTTGGGAGGGAACCCAAAATTTTTATTTTATGTCTTAAATATGTAAATAACTTGATTTTTATGTTTTTGTATATTTTTGCATTACACTATGTTATTTGACCTGTTGGATATGTTTTACAGGTATTGGAGACCAATTTTGGCCATAAGTCCTGGCAGAATTCAATTTGCTGCAGAATTATGCAATTAGACTCCTGACACCGCGGTGTAACATGTTACGTGCTGTGGCGTGATGGTGTTATGGGCCAAAATCCAGCGAGCAAAGCACCGCGACGCATGATACCAGAACGCCGCAACATTCTAGCAAGTTTAAAAAATAAATAAATAAATAAAAAAGTAAAAAGTAAAAAAAATATTATGTTAGTAATTAGTAATTAATTTTAAAATTTAAAACTAGTGGGAAGCAGTTTGCACCGCGGCGTTGGAGTTATAACGTCGCGCCGCGCAGGGGCAGAATGGGTTAAGTGCTGCGACGTTTTGCTTCTTTCTATCTCTCCTTCCTTTCTATCTCTTTCTCTCCCCTTCTCTTTGAGCTTTCCTGCTTCATTCTTGCCTTCCCTCTCTCGTACTCTCAGTCCTACTAGTATTAAGGTAAGTTTTTCTTGGTTTTTCTTTATTTGGTGAATATTTTTATCTATTTTTTTAGGTATTTACTATTTGCCATGTTCCTCTTCGTATTTTTTGTTATATTTGTGTTGAATACTTGTTTTAGGGTTAGTATTTTTACGTTTTTGTTAGTTTTAGTGTTATATTGTGCCTGAAATGCATGATGAATGGATTAAAGTTGCTGTTGAATGTGTTTCCTGGAAAAATTAGGTTTGTACGCCGCAACGTTTACTTGAATGTCGCAGCATTGAGGTTGAATGCTGCGACATTAGAGTTAATGTCACGGCATTGAAACCTAGAATTTCTAGAATTGCTCTGTTTTTCAAATGCTATACACTTATCATTATCCAATTTTAACAGTTGCAATTCTTTTTCAGGTAAAATGGCACATAAACGCCAGAGGGGATCTTCTAGTCAGCGCAACAAGGCGCCATCTCCTCCTCCGCAATTCGATCAGAGGAGGTTTGTATCAGCCGCCGCCACGCAGAAATATGCAGCACTGGTTACTAAGCCAGTAATCATTGAGCGTGGGTTTTCCTTTTCAGAAACCATTAATGAAGACATAGAGCGAACCATCCGTTTGCTGGGATGGGGCCATTTTGTGAAACATCCTGAGGTGGCTGTGTTACCATTAGTTCGCAAGTTCTATGCGAACTTAGCCTTTGTCACCCCAGTGCTACTTCTGTCATGGTGAGGGGATGCTAAGTCTCCTATTCTGTGGAGGATATTCGAACTGAGTTGATACTGCAGGCTTCACCTTTTCTATGTGAGTACACAGAGTTCTGCCACTGGGAGCCCGGGAAGGGTATAGATCTTGGCTTGGTTACTACTCGGATTTGCACTATGGAGTCTCAACTGGTGCAGTGGACGATGAGCATCCAGATGAACAAGCCTCGTTTCTTTCCCAGAGGTTGTTTGGCGCCTGATGCTAAGGCCTGGTACCATTTTATATCTACCAGCATCCTCCCATCGTGACCAGGGACCGAGCGATTTTCATATATGCTATTCTAGAGCATCGATTCATCAATGTTGCTTAGATTATACATGCCTAGATTACTAGAGCAGTGAGGGAGGCCAGGAGCTTATTCTTCCCTTCACTCATACATGCATTGTGCCAGAGGCGAGTTATTCAGACTGGTCCTCACAAGGAGAAGACGGATGTAAAACAACCTCTCAATGAGTATTTCATTGTGAGGTTGAGAGGATTAGCAGCTCCAGCTCCAGCACCAGCTCATCCGAGGCCAGTTCGTGCAGCACCTGAGGCCAAGGCAGTGCCTGCGATTGGCATAGATTGGCGTGCTAGTATAGAGGATTGGCTAGGCCATGTGGAGGCCCAGAACACGCAGATGATAGCTATGTTGTCTTACACTATCCAGGCTCAGAGATGGATTGCAGCACGCCTTAACCTTTCGATAGTTGATTATCCAGTTCCTGCATTCCTATCCACTTCTGTTGCAGCCTCCTCCTAGGCCGGACCTTCTAGAGCACCTGCTGCAGAGGTCCCGAACAGTGATGATGATGAGGAGGATGGTAATGGTACTGATGCTGATGGCCCAGACAGTGATGATCCACTTATTTAGTCATGGCATTCAGGGCACTTACTTTCTTTCATTGTATTTCTTTTTGATATATATATGTATGCTTCTTTTGTATAATGAGGACACTGTTTCCCTCAGGTTTGGGGGGGTGTCTTTAACTTTATGTTTTGACTTTATATATAATATTATGATATTTTCATACTATTATATTTATATGCACATGTTTTAGTTTTATGTTTATGTTAGTTTTATACTTTTTGTAGTATATGTATGTGTTTTGGTAATTTTGTTGGTAATTTTTTTTCTGAAATATCCATAAGAGCAATTATCTTGATAAAAATTTTGTTGAAAATCCATTCAAGATACAATTGTCGTTCCCTTTCACATTGTGAGTTGTAATGTTTAAAAACTAGTGTGTATGATTGGTCAATGATAGATATGGATGCAATATGACCTTCATTTTTCTGTGAATCCATATGTAATCTTTGGCACATGCTGAAGCATTTTAGTTTCTTTTTATGCAAGGTGCATTTCCCATTTGCATGCTTCTTCAACTTTGGAAAGAATAAGAATGTTTTCCTAGAGAAAGTTTATGGATGATACGTGTGAAAAATTCAATTATCATAAAAATTGTTTGTCAACTCTCTTGAAGCGAAATCCTAGGTTATGCATTATTGAGAAAATTATTAGGGCATTGTTTGGACCAATTGAGCCTTTCGAGCTTACCCTGATATGATTATATCTATAGGTCCCTTTTTGAAGCTATATACATGTTTGGCCTTATTTTTTCTTCATAACCATTGTGTTCGTTAACCTATTAACCATTCTAATGCATGTGAAAGCATTGCATTTTCTCACTACAAAAAAGATGCTAAATTGCGGCAGTTTTTTGTGGGGGTTATTAAACCCCATGAATCAATACATATTGTCGGGGTTTTTTTCCTTTCAGTAGAGGTTATTAACCCCCACAAATTAAAAAGCACTGATGGTATTCTTTTTTGCTTTTACCTCCATATTTTGTTTCCCCCTCACTCCCTCTCCCTCTCTCGCCCTCTCCCTCTCACTTTCCTCTTCTGATTTTTCTAACTATTCTGCAACGCACATATTTTCCCTTCACTCCACTACATTATTTGCCTCCTTTTCAGATCTGTGTTCAAAGCTTCAAAGATCTGTGTTCCCTGCCTTCGCGTTCGAAGATCTGTGTTCAAAGCTTCGAAGATCTGTGTTCCTTGCCTTCGTATTTGAAGATCTGTGTTCAAAGCTTCGAAGATCTGTGTTCCCTGCCTTCGCCGAGACAAAACTTCGTCGTCCTGCCATGGTCTCTGTTCTGATAGCATTGCAATTGTTCATCGCTTTAGCAGCTGCGAGGTGGTAGATGCCTTAGATCTATTTGTTTTGTTTTGGCTTTTCATTGGTGTTATTTTATTTTGCATTAATTATGAGATTAATTTCCAGCTGATATTTTCAATTGAAATTGAAATGTAGGTCTTGACGGCACAAATTAGAGCCAAGAAGAGAGGGCTTTCGGATGTGTTATACCTCGATTCAACCACCAAGAAAAATCTAGAGGAGGTCTGTTCTTGTAACATTTTTATTGCTTCGAATTATGTTCCTTTTTCCCTTTATTTATTTGCTTCTTGCTTTATGTTTTCTGAACTTACATTCATCCTTTCTCACATACTATATAAATTTGAGTAATCCTTCATAAAATTTGTTTAAATTATACCAATCATTGTTAGTTTAAATTTCCAAAAAAATATTCTTAAAACATTCAAATTACTTCTCATCAAAATTGAATTATCTTTGATGAATCATTACCATACTGCTTATTACCATAATTTTGTTGCCCACTTGCAATCATATGGAAAACCCACTCCGGAAAGGGCACAAATAGAGAAAATATTTTACTGGACGATGGTGATCTAAGTTGACGCACTGCTATAAGCATCTTTACTATTAATTATAAACTAAAACAGAGCCAAGTCTTCTATTTCTAAGTTACGCATAGCTAGCATTATTGCTCAAGAAGTAGTGGAAGGTATCCTTTTTACAGTTTTACTCATGATAAAATTTTTCCTTCCTTCACAATTCGAACTTTGAATCAAAATCCATTTAGCCTCTATTGACACACTCTATTTAATACCTTACCAAAAATCCTTGCATGAATACATTCCATTTCTGAAATGATGATAGCGCACATGGTCCCTCATAATAATATTGCAGCTATAAATTTGAGAAACGAGCTTGAAGGCAGAATGGCAATCCTCACACATCCTTAGATTCTTCACAATGTACAGAGTTGTTACTAGTTCTGTATGAAGAAGTCCAAAAGTAACTGCAATTTTTTCACTATGCTGCTTAAGTGCAGTTTCCTTTTCTTCCTCTTCAATGTCAAAGGATACCATGGAGGTATTTGGTGAATAACCTTCCATCCGCAGCTTCTTCATCATCCTTTCTAACATCACATATATTTCTTTCATTTGTGGGTATGAACCATTTCCTATTTTAAATTCATGAACTCTGCCACCCAAATCCATCATGCTACTTCCAGGAATAGTCTTGATTCCTCTTTCCTTCATCAACATTCTAACTCTAGTAACATACATTGTTAGTATTAGGCATTGGTACTGTCTTTCTATATATTAATTATAATAATTATTATAATTAATGTAATCCTCATCCCTTTCTATACTAGTAAAAATAGAAAGAAGAAATTTAGTGTAATTTTTTTTAAAAAATAAAGTGAATATAATTTAAAACAAAGTAGTGCTATAGAGTTCAACAAAGTTGTGCTACTGAGCCTTCAGATTTTGTGACAATTTTCTTCTAAAATAAATTTTAAGAGAGTTTTGTATAATTTGTTTAATAATTTTTAGCAGTTGAGACTATCTATACTTTCTCTTTATGATAGAACTTATTAATATGTGATACGTGATTAGAAGCTCGCCCAAAATAGCTAGAGAGTGATATATTACAAAGAAACGGCTATGATTGATGCAGGTTGGTATTTCCAAAAACACCTTTATGGTAATAATATAAAATGAGGTGGTTTGGACGACACCTGCAGGAAGAATGATGTTAGAGTTGCAGAGGCACCCACCAAGTGTTTGAAAAAATTTCTAAAAGAATACTGGAAAGAATTTGACATTTTTTTTTGTAATCGCCAAACAAAATTTTTTTTAAGTAGATAAATTTTTATCTCCTTAAATTCTATCTCTGAAATTATTGCTCTAGCAATATTTTCTCCCTTAAATTTTAGGGAATACCAAACGCACCCTAGGTGGTTACTACTAAGAGAAGGACAAAAACAAGACCAAGACCAAAGAAACTTCACTAGGTGGCAACAGTAAGTAATCAAAAAAAGAAAGTGACAGAAAAATCCAACAGTATATAACATTGGCAAAACTCCTGACAAGTGAAAACATTATAATTAAGTAGTATGAAAACAAGGGGCTGAAAAGAAAAATTATTCTTTTCTTCACATAAACAAGTCACTAGTTAAAGTAAAACAAAAAAAAAATAATGGCCTACAATAAAAAGCCAATCAATGCTCAAGATAAATCGGTTGAGTGCCACCAGGAAAAAAATTCTAAGAGAACTAAAGACAAGTATACATCTTAATCATCTCATTTATAGAGGTCGCAAGTAAAACTGCATTCTGAACTGAACATAAGCATTAGTTTAGTTCAAGCAAAATCTTTGCCATTATTCTTTGAAACCAAATAAAGAATACAAAAAAAGAAAAGATTCATTTTCGTGATTATCCTCCCCCTGATTCAAAATATCAAAGGGCTATATACACAAGGTAATAATTGTATAGAATGCTAGAATTAGCTTTATAATAATTGTAATAAAGAATACAAAAAAAGAAAAGATTCATTTGCCTTTGTCCTCCCCTGATTCAAAAACCATATAAAATTAGCTTTATAATTATTCATTGCTAGAATGCTATTTCAGAGTGCATGACAAAATCCTTTATTCCTCTCCTTCAATTCATGTTATTAATGTTGAGTGTTCATACTTAACAATATATTCCTCACAGGTGGAAACTTTAGCAGTTAAGTTGACACAAAATAAAGGAGAATTGATTCAAGAGAAGTCTTTAACTTGTGCTGAAATTGAGAGTGCTAGGGTTGTGGTGTTGAGAATTGGGGAGGCCCTTGAGGAAAAAGAAAAACCTTCCCAAGCTTCTAAACCACAGGTATGCGTGTATCTGTGTATAACTTTGAATCAATGATTTTAAAATCAAACATTACTTTGCACTAAAATAATATTTTATCTGAATGAGAGAATCATATGTATGAGTTAAAAGAAAGAATTGTTAGATAATATAATTTTGGGAAAGAAAAGAGGGGTTCATTCTCTGTATGGTGAAGGACACTGCTACCAGATTACATTCTCCTAAGAAGCCCTTAAATTTAATCATATATGTTAAAAATTCTAATGAACTTAATTTCCTCATTGATCATTCATACAAACTTGGCCAAGAAAATTTCAAAGTGTCTTAGATGTGAAACCTAATGCATGAATCCTTTCTTTTTTTTTTTAAAGTTTCCCTATATGTGAACTTCTTTCTATTTGGCAGCATATATGTGTTGAGATTTATCTTGTGAAGCCATCATTTTCGTGATTTTCTGAAGTTGTGCGTGAAGATAATACTTGCTAATGGATAAATCTTGCATTGCAAAGTCAAGGAACACAATTGAATACTCAATTGGTTTAAGTAACTTCCTCAATTTTGCATTTGAGAATGGGGCTGTTGGGGATATAATACGATGTCCGTGTCCAAAGTGTGGGTTTGGGAAATGGCAAACTAGAGATGTAGTCCAAGATCACTTGCTTTGGAAACCATTCCCCGAAAATTATGTTATATGGAATCTTCATGGTGAGAAACAAGTATTAAAGTCTTCTAGAAATATAGATGTTATGCAAGAGACATCACACTCTGAAAATCCAATAGAGACTATGGTTAATGATGCATTTGGAAACTATAGGCACCAAGCCACAGATGCAGGCATGTCACAACCACTGGATGCAGATGAAATATTAAATGAGGGGCCTAGGGAGGATAGTGATTCATTATTTCATGATTCTATTTATCTCTTTGTAGTTTCTTACCAAATGTCTTTTATTATTTCAGCCAGGTGATGCTTCAAGTGAACCTACTACTCCATTGGATGCAAGAAGATCATATTGTGGTAGCAACACAAATCACCAATAGTATATTTAGTGTTGATTTTTTATGTTCATTTATTGTGGAACTACTTTAAGTTATTAAGGATTTTAAGTTGTAAGTTGAAACTTTAGGTTACAAGGGATGAATTTATTTAGCTTATTATGGATTCGAACTTGTGTTTTTTTATGTTAATATGAATATTTTTAATGCAATTTGATTCACATCTATACCAGTAGTTTTATACAATTAATTATTTTGATTATGCATCCTAAACGTTATTAGAATTAAAAATTAAATATGCAATAAATCTTTCATTTAAAAAAAAGTTCATCAAGTCACAAATGTGATTTACAATAATCAAATAGCATCGATTTTCAACTTCTGCAATTTTTTATAAACAAAATCAGGCAAATAGATAGTGGAGGTTTAAAACCCCCGCAAATTAAAAAAAAAACCACCGCAATGTGTTTGGCAGGTAAATTCAAGCAAATAGATAGTGAATGTTAAAAATCGCTGCAAATTTTTAAAAACCGCCACAAATTATGAGGGTTTAAAATCGGCGCAAATTGACCACTGTTGCGGGGGTCTCTGAAAAACCGCCACAATATATTACGGTGAATATAATTGCAGCAGTTTTTAAAATCACCGTAATTTAATTTACAGGGGTTAAAAACCGCCACAAAGTGTAATAAAAACCGTTGCAATTTAGTGAATTCTTTGTAGTGTCTTCCTACCATCATTGTTTGTTGAGTTCATAATATATTATTTCTTGAAGTGAGTCTTGTGATTAGGGGCATTAATGATTCAATACAAAATGAGCCTGAAAGAACTAGATGCAGTCAAAGGAAAAATCATTGCTTTGTAAAAGAAAAAATCGTAGACACTAGTATTATGTTTATATGCACATGTTTTAGTTTTATGTGTATGTTAGTTTTATACTTTTTGTAGTATATGTATGTGTTTTGGTAATTTTGTTGGTAATTTTGTTTTGAAATATCCATAGGAGCAATTATCTTGATAAAAATTTTGTTGAAAATCCATTTAAGATACAATTGTCGTTCCCTTTCACATTGTGAGTTGTAATGTTTAAAAACTAGTGTGTATGATTGTTCAATGATAAATATGGACGCAACATGACCTTCATTTTTCTGTGAATCCATATGCAATCTTTGGCGCATGCTGAAGCATTCTAGTTTCTTTTTATGCATGATGCGTTTCCTTTTTGCATGCTTCTTGAACTTTGAAAAGAATAAGAATGTTTGCCTAGAGAAAGTTTATGGATGATACATGTAGAAAATTCAATTATCCAAGAAATTGTTTGTCAACTCTCTTGAGGCGAAATCCTAGGTTATGTATTATTGAGGAAATGATTAAGACATTGTTTGGACCGATTAAGCCTTTCGTGCTTACCCTGATATGATTATATCTATAGGTCCAGTTTTGAAGCTATAAACATGTTTAGCCTTATTTGTTCTTCATAACCATTGTGTTCGTTAACCTGTTAACCATTCTAATGCATGTGAAAGCATTGCATTTTCTTCCTACCATCATTGTTTGTTGAATTCATAATATATTATTTCTTGAAGTGAGTCCTGTGATTAGGTGATGATCACATATTTGATACATTAATAAGCTTTCATTCTTAGTCATTTACACTCTCTATGTACTTAATTGATTGAGTTTTATTATGTTTTGTAAGTTTGGACTCAAATTGGACTTAATTGAATTTTTTCAGCATGATTCATATCTTACACTGTTTCTATATTTGGGCCATATCTTGGGCTATAGGTGGTCTTTGGAGGTGATTCTAGTGGCATTTGAAAGATAAGAGGGAGCTCTATAACTTTCATGAAGACCTCAAAGGCCCAATCACACTAGTAGATAACTCTAATTGGGATTGAATCAAGAACTAGAGTGCTATTCTTGACAGCTTGACCTATGTGTACTGTTCCTGCCATGGTTCGAGTTAGAAGTTGTCAAATGAGCTGAAATTTGGATTTTGCATATCTAAGACTCATATCTACAACTTTCATGTTGAACACTTTTCCAGAATCAGACTCCTTGAAGGTGATATTGGGCTTGGAAGGCAGAACAGAGGAGCTGTGACTGGGCCTGGACAGTGTGCAGTAATTTGAATGTATCTGGAGTTATAGAAATGATATTGGACTCAAACGAAAGCCATTTGAAAGCTAAGATCCAGGCCTACATCTTTCATGAAGACCACTTGGTTCAAAAATGACGAATGCAATGACTTCAGAGCTGCATGATTTCAGAGACAAGGAATCTCTATAATTTCCCACTCACCTAAAGTCATTTGACATTTTCCACTCATCCACCCACTAATGACCAAGCCCCCTTGTCATTTTGTATCTCTAATCCTCTATAAAAGGGGGCCTTGGCAGATCATTGAGGGTGTTAGGTGTTAGTTACCAAAATGATGCCATTTTGTTACTAGGTTTTCTTGTAGTAATTTTCCTTTATTCTAAATTAAAGTCATGTTCTTCTTCTTCTCCATCTCTCTTTCTTTCTTCTTATCTATGAGTAACTAAGTTTCATTTTACTTGGGTGAAAGGGTGAAGCTCTTGGTAATAAAATAATGTTAGATTTATTCTTTTCTTGTGCTTAAATGATTTATATTTTCTAGTAACCATTATACGTATTATAATTTGTTTCTTATAATTTAGAAACCATCTTTGTAAAGAGGAGCTCTTGATTTATTGTAGACAAAATATTAGCACAGTGAGTGCTTTAACCCATTTACAAGTGGTGGTGTTAGAAACTTTCCTTATGAAGTGGAGTTCTTGATTTATTGTAGACAAAATATTGGCACAATGAATGCTTGATCCCATTTATAAGTGATTGTGTTAATAAATGATTAAAGGAATCATAATATAATTACGTATATTATTTTAATGGACTTTTAACGTTGTATTTTTCGATTGGAACCTCCATATTGCGAAGATTCTAATTGAGTTATAAAAGGAATTAATCTTACTTTTACTTTATTTGCCAAGAGTGGATCTTTTTACCCAAGTAAATAATTTTTACCATAGTAACAAAATATTTATTTCACCTTAATCTTCAACAATTCCCTGTGGATCGACCTTGGACTTACCGAGAAATTTATTACTTGAGACAACCTGTACTTGGGTTTGCAATGCAATTATTAAAAAGTGTGCATCAAGTTTTTGGCGCCGTTGCCGGGGACTTGATTTGAAGACTGAATTTCTGTTGTAAAAATTTTGTATATATACTAACATACTAACTAGTGGGGGAACCTCTCCCTTTTTAATTTCTGTGCATACTAACTTGTGGGGGAAACTCTCCCTAATTTCTCTATAATCTTTAATCATTAATGAAATAATCTTTTTTCTTCTCTCCTCTCTCGCTAGAGCAAAAAATTGGCTTGCCGATTCTCTAATTTTCATATTTTAAATTTACTTTCTGCACTTTATTTTTTGCATTTTAACTTCTGTACAGTGGGGGTAATTCTCCATTTTATTTTCTTGTACATATTAACTTAGTGGGGGAACCTCTCCCTTTTATTTTACGCACTAACTTAGTGGGGGAATCTCTCCCTTTTATTTTTTTTGTACTTTACTTTTTGCACTTTATTTTCTCTATTTATTTTCTGTCATTTTTTTGTTATTTATTTTCTGTCATTTTTTTTGTTTGCTAACTTACTAACTCTCTTACTAACTATCTAACTTCTTACTTTATCAGCTATCTAACTTTTTACTTTTTCTGCTTCTAACATTTTAATTTATTTGTATACTAACTTTTTAATTTTTATGCTTATTAACTTATTTGGTGGTTGGTTTATACCACACCTTTGTTAATATTTAATGGATGATTTATCTTTGCTAGCTTGTACATTTTATTTTATACTGTAAGTTACTTGTTTATGCTTAATTGGTATCGTGATTTAAATTCTGGTCGTTTGGTTAGAGTTAATCCAGGTACTTTACATATTGATTTGTTTGAATCACAATCACACACATTAAGCACAATGGCTGAAAACGAAAGTGTGCATGATGAACATGAAAATCAACCGTTGCGAATCATGCATGAGTATTTGCAACCATCTCGAAATTCTAGTCCATCATGTTTTATCTTTCCACTCAATGCCAACAATTTTAGATTCAAGCCAGGTATGATTTCTTTACTTCCTAATTTCCATGGTTTAAAATCTAAAAGCTCATATTTACATTTAAAAGAATTTGAAGAAGTATGTACTACTTTTCATGATCAAACTTGCACTGAAGAGGTTGTTAAGCTTAAATTGTTTCCTTTTTCTTTGAAAGATAAAGCAAAAACTTGGCTTAACACTTTGAAACCAAGATCAATTGGCACATGGCAAGAAATGCAATGTAAGTTTTTGAAGAAATTTTTTCCAACATATAAAACCAATGCTTTGAAAAGACAAATCCAAATTTTTTTCCAAAATTCAAATGAAGCATATTTTCAAAGTTGGGAACGTTTTAAAGATTTGTTGAATTCTTGCCCACATCATGGTTTTGAAAAATGGCGCACTATAAGCTTCTTTTATGAAGGGTTAACACCTGAAACCAAGCAATTTGTGAAAACAATGTGCAATAGTGAATTTCTTGATAAAGAACCTGATGAAGCTTTAGACTATTTAGACCATTTGGCTGAAAATTCTCAATCTTGGCATGGTACTAATCCTTCTGAAAATTCAATTAGATCAAACCTTGCAAATGCTAGTAAAGGAAAATATCATCTTAGTCAAGAAGAAGATCTGAATGCTAGGTTTGCTAGTTTGGCTAGAAAGGTTGAAGTCATGGAATCTGGGAAAGTAAAAGAAATCAAATCTGTGCAAAATGAAGAAATTTGTGGCATTTGTGATGAATTAAGACACTCAACAAATGAATGTCCAAAAATTCCTATTTTTAAAGAAGTTGTGCATGAGCAAGTAAATGCAATGAATAATTTTAAAAAGCCATTCACTTATTCTTTTTCAGATATATACAATCCGGGATGGAGAAATCATCTGAACTTCAGTTAGAGGAATAGCAACCAGCCACAATTCATGCAACCACCACCTCCTCAGGCACAGTAAGATTCTCAAAATCCTCAAGGATATGCACCCTATGTCCCACCATATAGGAAAAACCTTGAAGGAACATTGCATGCATTCATGAAAAAATAATAGGCCATCAATAACCACAACAATCAAGCCATGATTGACATAAAAGACACTTTTGCTAAACTTTCTTTTGCACTTGCCATTCATGAGAAAGGAAAGTTTCCCTCTCAACCTCAACCAAATCCCAAGGGTCAGTTTAGCCTAAATGAGGGTAGTTCAGATAGTCAAAAAATAGATCAAGTCAACTCAGTGATAACTCTTAGGAGTGGAAAGGTTGTTGAAAAACAAATACCTGAACTTTTTGAGAAAGATGATGAGTCAAATCCCAAAGATGAGGAAGGAGTTGATAAGCCACCTAGTCAAAAGGAGATCAAACCCTCGTCTTCACCCCCATTTCCTCAAGCATTAAACAATTCAAGTAAAGTGAATCATAATAGTGACATTTTTGAAATCTTTAAACAAGTGAAGGTCAATATTCCTCTGTTAGATGTTATCAAGCAGATTCCTTGTTATGCCAAATTTTTGAAAGACTTGTGCACTGTTAAAAGGAAACATAATGTGAAAAAGAATGCATTTTTGACTGAACAGGTAAGCTCCATTATTCAAAACAATAATGAGTTGAAATATAAAGACCCTGGTTGTCCTACAGTTTCATGCATTATTGGTGAACATAAAATTGAACAAGCTTTACTTGATCTTGGTGCTAGTGTTAATTTGCTTCCATATTCAGTTTATCAGCAACTCAACCTTGGTGAGTTGTAACTCTTCTACTTGCTGATAGATCAATTAAAATTTCAAAAGGAATAGTAGAAGATATGTTAGTACAAGTTGATAAATTCATATATCCTGTGAATTTTATTGTCTTGGAAACTGAACCTATGGTTGATAGTTCTAAGTCAGTTCCTGTTATTTTGGGTCGCCCATTTTTAGCAACATCTAATGCTTTGATAAATTACAAAAATAGAGTGGTGAAGCTAACTTTTGAAAATATAACACTGGAGCTTAATGTTTTCAATATGTGCAAGCAACTACAAGAAGTTTATGATGAAAATGAAGAGATTGAAGGGATTGAGGCCATTATAGATGATCATCTTCAAATCAGGAGTTCTTCTGACTCATTAGAAATCTGTTTAATTAATTCATTTGATTCAGCTACATAATTAGATGATGATGTTTCTGAAATATGCTCTTTGCTTGACTGTACACAGGAAATGGAATACAAAGGAAGAAAGTTAAGATTCGAAGAGCTAAAATCCATGAATGATGATGCCCATGAAGAAGTACCCACACTGGAACTGAAGCCATTACCTGATGGGTTGAAGTACACATTTTTGGGAGAAGAACAAAGCTCTCCAGTGGTAATTTCCTCATCCCTGACCAAAGAACAAGAAGGTAAGTTGATAGAAGTACTTAAAAGGCATAAAAGTGCAATTGGATGGACATTAAAGGATATAAAAGGCATTAATCCATTAATTTGTACACATAGAATACATTTAGAGAATAATGCTAAAACATCTCAACAACCTCAAAGAAGATTAAATCCACATATGAAAGAGGTAGTTAGAGCTGAAGTTCTTAAATTACTTGATGTTGGAATTATCTATCCTATCTCTGATAGCCAGTGGGTAAGCCCTACACAAGTTATGCCTAAGAAATCTGGAATAACAGTGGTTAAAAATGAAAAAGGAGAATTAATACTTACCCGAGTCTCATCTAGTTGGCGTATGTGTATTGATTTCAAAAAATTGAATGCAGCCACTAGGAAAGACCATTTTCCATTGCCATTTCTTGATCAGATTCTAGAAAGAGTAGCAGGACATCCCTACTATTGTTTTCTTGATGGTTATTCAAGGTATAATCAAATACCAATTGCATTAGAGGATCAAGAAAAGACCACTTTTACTTATCCCTTTGGCACTTTTGCCTATAAAAGAATGCCTTTTGGTCTTTGTAATACTCCGGTAACTTTTCAAAGATGCATGCTAAGTATTTTCAGTGATATGATTGAGCATTATTTAGAGGTTTTCATGGATGATCTGACAGTTTTTGGAAATTCTTTTGAAAATTGTCTTGATAATTTGGAAAAAGTTCTTAAAAGATGCGAAAAAAAAGGATTTGTGTTAAATTGAGAAAAATGTCATTACATGGTTACCTCAGGAATAGTGTTAGGTCATGTGATATATTCTAAAGGAATTGAAGTTGATAAGGCCAAAGTTAAATTAATTGCTCATTTGTCTTTCCCAAAAACAGTCAGAGAAGTTCATTCCTTTTTAGGACATGCAGGATTTTACAGAAGATTTGTAAAGGACTTTAGTGCCATATCTAGACCTTTATGTAATCTTCTAACAAAAGATACACCATTTGATTGGACTCAAGATTGTCAAAAATGTTTTAAAAAATTAATCGGTCTTTTGACTTCTGCTCCTATCATGCAATCTCCTGACTGGTCTTTGCCTTTTGAGTTGATGTGTGATGCTAGTGATTTTCTTTGTTAGTATTTGTTTTAAGCCAAAGAAAGGAAGGTAAGCCTCATGTAATTTATTACGCAAGTCAAACTTTGAATAGTGCACAAATAAATTACACCACTACTGAAAAAGAACTACTTACTGTAATTTTTACATTGGATAAATTTTGAGCTTATTTAATTAGTTCTTCCACTATTGTTTTCACTGATCATGCTGCTGTTAGATATTTAATGTCTAAATAGGATGCCAAACCTAGGTTGATACGGTGGATCTTGTTGCTTCAAGAATTTAACATCACAATAAAAGACAAGAAAGGAGCCGAAAATATTGTTGCAGATCATTTGTCAAGGCTGACAACAGGCTCATCTTTTGATAGCACACCTATCAATGATTCTTTTCCTGATGAATTTTTATTTTCTGTCAATTCCATGCATTGGTTTGCTAACATTGTCAATTTTCTTTTAACACGTAAGATGCCGCCTCAGTGGACACACCAAGACAGAAAAAAGTTTTTGATTGAGTTAAAATTTTTCTTTTGGGATGACCCATATTTGTTCAAATATTGTCCTGATCAAATCTTTCGGAGATGTGTACCCAACAATGAGGTAAGTAGTGTCATTAAATTTTGTCATTCAAAAGCATGTGGAGGTCATTTTTCTTCAAAGAAAACAGCTGCGAAAATCTTGCAGTGTGGATTTTATTGGCCCACTTTATTCAAAGACAGTTATACTTTTTACAAAAGTTATGAAAGTTGTCAAAAATTGGGGTCCATTTCTAAAAGAAATATGATGCCTTTGAACCCTATCCTTGTCATTGAAATTTTTTATTGTTAGGGAATTGATTTCATGGGTCCATTTCCATCATCTTTTGGATTTGTGTACATTTTGGTTGCAGTTGATTATGTCTTAAAATGGATTGAGGCAATTCCATGTCAGCACAATGATCATAAAACTATTCTAAAATTTTTAAAAGAAAATGTTTTGAGTCGATTTGGAATTCCTCGAGCTATCATCAGTGATGGGGGAACACATTTTTGTAATAAATCATTTGAATCATTAATGAAGAAATATTACATTACCCACAAAATTACAACTCCTTATCATCCTCAGACAAGTGGACAAGTTGAATTAGCAAATAGGGAGATTAAACAAATTTTGAAAAAAATGGTTAACCCAAATCGTAAAGATTGGTCTTTAAGACTAAACGATGCACTTTGGGCTTACCGTACTGCTTTTAAAACATCTTTGGGCATGTCTCCCTATCGGTTAGTTTATGAAAAACCTTGTCATTTGCCTGTAGAATTTGAGTATAAAGTATTTTGGGCCATTAAAGCTTTCAACTTAAGTCTTGATGATGGTTCCAAGTTACGCAAATTGCAATTGAATGAACTTGAGGAATTAAGAAATGATGCATATGAAAACTCAAAGATTTATAAAGCTAGAACAAAAGCTTTTCATGACAAATCAATTTTGAGAAAAACTTTTGAAATTGGTCAAAAAGTTCTGCTTTATAATTCTCGTCTTCATCTATTCCCTAGAAAATTAAAATCTAGGTGGATTAGTCCTTATATTGTCAAACATATGTATTCTTATGGGGCCATAGACATTGAGAATCCTAGGAATGATATTGTATTTAAGGTCAATGGACAAAGACTCAAACCATTTCTGGAACATCAAGTTGTTGAGGTAGAATCCATTTCTCTTTCTAATCCTTGTTATGAGTAGAATCTTTTTTAATGTTGTTTCTTTGTTTTTGCAGTTCTTTGTGTTCCCGGTTAAATGGCGGATAACAGTACTCCGTGACTCTCAAGTCGGTTTATTTTTCAGTTTCCCATAATAACTGATTTCTTCTCCTTTTAAAATGGATGTCATTCTCTCAAATCTAAGAAAACATTTTCCTTCTCTCCCTCTAAATGCTCTAACAAAAGTCTATGAAGTTAGGTGTGAAAGACTGAGATTGTTAATGTATAAGGGCATCCTAGAATATATACGCTGGATAATCGAAGCAAAGGTTCGTTTAGCTGGTGAATTTTCAGATTCATTTGTCCCATACATGCCTGGTCTCGGTAAAAGTTCATTTTCAAAAAGCAGAAGAGCAAAAAGAATGAAAGTTTGTTACAAGTGTGCACAATGGAATTGCAACACGCGATGTCACTCTTTGGGGATGGTTTCTGTAAATAGAGAAGATAAAATATTCTTCATCAAGAATGGATTGAGTAAGGAGTCATTAGATAATATCTTATTGACTCTTGAGACGCATTCTTGTGGAGTTATGCAGCGTGAACTTCTTAGTTTGTGGAATCTCTTCAGAGACGAACAAGAGCGTTATAGTCTTGGGAATCTGACTTAAAAAGACCCTGTTTGCCAATTTATAAGAAAATTGGATGGGAAGCTTATCCTCGACTCATAGAAGGCGTTTAAGCCGTTTCTGGACGTGAAACCAGAGGAAGATGTGAGCCACAATCACAACATGTATATACTATCTTGTATATCTTCAAAAAAAAATGAAGAAAAAAATTAAAAAAATGAAATAAAATGAAATAAATTAAATAAAATAAAAAAAGGGCGAAACTTCGGTTGTACTAGGTCTTTAATTAGATTAGGAGCCCCTGCCAGTGGAGTGGCAGACCCGTCATTGACTCGGGTGGACCTTCGCACGCCGGTCGGTAAATAAGGTTCGTGTACCATGCTCTGTAGAGAGTCACGCAAGCATTCCCAGGTTTTAACCAAAGGCTCTGCTTGCTGATGGACAGAAAGAAACGTCCCGTGTTTGCATTCTCGCGTGACAATGCCTCTGAGCTGTATCCTGTGATTTAATGCCATGGGCTCTTCAGCGACCTCTCACTAGCTGTGGTCGTTGGTGGTAGCTATCAGATTTACGCACTTTAATTAGTGGCGTCGTAGCTTAATCCAAAATATCCCACAAGCGGGAGGGAGAAGAATGCCCAGATTGGCTGAGCCGTCTTGGTATTACTGCACTCATGATATGCAGTATAAAGATCTGCCATGAATCCTGTACATAAAGGTATGTAATCATTTGTTATTATTATTTTATCTTTGTATGATTTTGTTGAATTTTGGTTTTGGACAGACGATCCTTTGGATGGGATCCTTCGGGGGTTTCTAGACTTCTTTACCCTGATGGTTTTCTTGAAGTAAAAAAAAAAAACAAAACAAAACAACACAAAAAAAACAAAAAAAAATTATTATTTTTTTTTAAATTTTAAACTTTTCTGACACCAGTCAACCTACCTGTATAGGAGCTATTATTACTTTTTCCTATTCTCTTCCCTATTTAAACACTCCATTTTCTTCACTTTCCTGCAACTCATAATCATTTAAAGAGAGTGTGAGTGTAGAAATGGAGGGAGCTTCTTCTTCTGTTTGTAGATTTGCCAGTATCTGTGTATTTTGTAGGACAAGTTATGGGAATGGTTTAGAGTTTGTAAACACAGCAAGCATTGTTGGTAGAACACTTGCTGCGAGGAACATTCGTGTAATATATGGGGGAGGTTGCCTTGGGTTAATGGGGAAATTTGTATCACTCGCATTTGTAAGAGGTGGTCAAGTTTTAGGTGTCATTCCTGAACCTTTAACTCGAAGGAACATCGTTGGAAAGATAATTGGACTGGAAATTCAAGTATCATTTATACATGGACGAATGAAAGCAATGCTTGAAAACTCTGATGCATTCATTGCCTTACCTGGTGGTTTTGGTACTTTGGAAGAAATTTTTCAAATTGTCTCTTGGGCCCAACTGAACATCCACCATAAACCCGTAGGTTTGTTAAATGTTAATAATTTCTTTGATAATTTGTTATCTTTTGTTGACCATGCTGTGGAACAGAAATTTCTCACACCTTCTGCAAGACGACTCCTTATCTCTGCCTCCACTGTTGATGAGTTGATTGATAAATTAGAAGCTTTTGTTTATGAACCTGATCCAGTAATATTTCAGATAGATTGGTCCGAAGGAAGCGGTGAAGGAAGTGGTGAGGGAAGCAAAATGAAAAGAAAGCCAGTCAAGACACTCCAACTATTTAAATAATTACAAGCTTTAGTTTTATTTATCATACTTTGTTTTTGTTTAAATTTGTGTGAGGTTTTTCTTTTCAGTAATTGCAGCAACAGGTAATATATTCTATTTTTTACCTATCTATGTTTTGACATTAAGGACAATGTTGTGATCTGGTTGGGGGGAAGGATGGATGATTGTAAAAAAAAACCCAAAAAAAAATAAGAGTGTGTTTATTAATATGTTTGTTGTGTTTGTCATCAATTTATTAACAACAAAAGTAATTAGGGATGGCAGAGTAAAGAGTAAATTATTTACTCTTGAGACGCATCAAAAATTGGTGGCAGAGTAAGGAGTAATTGGGGTAGTAACTAGTTTATGTGGAAGTAGCAATTCAAATTCAAGGAAATTTGCATAATTGAGTAAATTGTCTTCTTTCTTAAAATTCACATGCTTGGCTATGGATGTTGAATTGGTGGACTGAGAATGATAGAATTATGTCTTGTGAGATTTTGAGCCTATTGATGAATGGATTGAACATTTGTACCATTCTTTTCTTTCTTGTGTGAATTTCACTCATGGAATTGTTGCTCTAGAACTTGCTTTGATTCTTTTTGAAACTACATTTTCATATGCATACATGAATATGATTGAGGCATTTTTCTTGAAATAGCTACTTTAATCAAATAGCCAGCCTTATTTAGCAGTATGTTGTCTCAATATGATATCAAGCACTCTTATGACTTCTTGGAAATTCTCTGATTCCTGCCAACATAAAGCATTAGAAATGACCTATTTCCCATTGCTTAACCCCTTTGAGCTTATTTGACTATTCTTTGTTTCGAACTCATTATGTGCCTTAAATGAAAAACCATGTTCTTACTTGACCTTAGGGAATAAGAGAACATTAGTTTGTCATTCGATGAGTTCTTGAACAAGTGTGGGGGTGTGTGTGCAGAATATTTAAAAAAAATGTGTATATATGATGTTCTTATTGTAAAAAAAAAAAATCAATCAAAAAAAATGTAAAAAGAAGAGAGTCAACAAGGTAATAAAGGAAAGGAAAAAAATAGATAAAGGGAATTTGTATTAAGTGGAGTTGGGATGAACTTTCATGCTTGTTAATTGAACTCAGTTCTCATGCTCTTTTATTCTCTGGTATTTAATTTGTCATATCCATATTACCTCCTCATTTACCTTGACCTCATTACAACCTTGAATAAAGTCCTCATGATTTGTGTGTGCATGTGTTCTGAGTAGTGGAGAAGTAGAAGATAAGCAAGCTTATGGTAGTGCAATTTTTATGAGTTGAATTGAGTGAAATACCTACCTTTTAAACACTTGAGGGATTGAGAGTGAATCTTGTGAAAATCTATCATTCTTGACTCATGCTTTTCAATTGAAATATCCTTGCTTGTTGATTTGAGATGTGAAGATATATTATCTCATGAATGTTTTGATTACTTGAATGATTGATTGCTCTACATTTTTAAATATTATTAGAAATTGAGTCTTTTAGAGTGTTTAACTTTTGAGTCTGTTTCGTTTTTTTTGTGAGTAATCTTATGTGTTTTGCTCAGGAGTTCAAAAAGATAAGTGTGGGAGAATTTGATGATCACATATTTGATACATTAATAAGCTTTCATTCTTAGTCATTTACACTCTCTATGTACTTAATTGATTGAGTTTTATTATGTTTTGTACGTTTGGACTCAAATTGAACTTAATTGAATTTTTTCAGCATGATTCATATCTTACACTGTTTTTGTATTTGGGCCATATCTTGGGCTGTAGGTGGTCTTTGGAGGTGATTCTAGTGGCATTTGAAAGATAAGATAGAGCTCTATAACTTTCATGAAGACCTCAAAGGTCCAATCACACGAGTAGATAACTCAAATTGGGATTGAATCAAGAACTAGAGTGCTGTTCTTGACAGCTTGACCTATGTGTACTGTTTATGCCATTGTTCGGGTTAGAAGTTGTCAAATAAGCTGAAATTTGGATGTTAAATAGCTAAGACCCATATCTACAACTTTCATGTTGAACACTTTTCCAAAATCGGACTCCTTGAAGGTGATATTAGGCTTGGAAATTATACCAGAGGAGCTGTGACTGGGCCTGGTCAGTGTGCAGTAATTTGAACGTATCTGGAGTTATAGAAATGATATTGGACTCAAACCAAAGCCATTTGAAAGCTACGATCCAGGCCTACAACTTTCATGAAGACCACTTGGTTCAAAAATGACGAATGCAATGACTTCAGAGCTGCATGATTTCGGAGACAAGGAATCTCCATAATTTCTCACTCACCTAAAGTCATTTGGCATTTTCCACTCATTTTTCACTCATCCACCCACTAATGACTCAGCCCTCTTATCATTTTGTATCTCTAATCCTCTATAAAAGGGGGCCTTGGCAGATCATTGAGGGTGTTAGGTGTTAGTTACTAAAATGATGTCATTTTGTTACTAGGTTTTCTTGTAGTAATTTTCCTTTGTTCTAAATTAAAGTCATGTTCTTCTTCTTCTCCTTCTCTCTTTCTTTCTTCTTATCTATGAGTAACTAAGTTTCATTTTACTTGGGTGAAAGGGTGAAGCTCTTGGTAATAAAATAAGGTTAGATTTATTCTTTTCTTGTGCTTAAATGATTTATATTTTCTAGTAACCATTATACGTATTATATTTTGTTTCTTATAATTTAGAAACCATCTTTGTAAAGAGGAGTTCTTGATTTATTGTAGACAAAATATTGGCACAGTGAATGCTTTAACCCATTTACAAGTGGTGGTGTTAGAAACTTTCCTTATAAAGTGGAGTTCTTGATTTATTGTAGACAAAATATTGACACAATGAATGATTGATCCCATTTATGAGTTATTGTGTTAATAAATGATTAAAAGAATCATAATATAATTACGTATATTATTTTAATGGACTTTTAACGTTGTATTTTTCGATTGGAACCTCCATGTTGCGAGGATTCTAATTGAGTTATAAAAGGAATTAATCTTACTTTTACTTTATTTGCCAAGAGTGGATCTTTTTACCCAAGTAAATAATTTTTACCATAGTAACAAAATATTTACTTCACCTTAATCTTCAACAATTCCTTGTGGATCGACCTCGGACTCACCGAGAAATTTATTACTTGAGACAACCTGCACTTGGGTTTGCAATGCAACAATTAAAAAGTGTGCATCATTAGGGGTATCAATGATTCAATACAAAATGAGCCCGAAGGAACCACATGCAGTCAAAGGAAAAATCATTGCTTTGCAAAAGAAAAAATCATACACATTAGTATTATGTTTATAAGCACATGTTTAAGGTTTATGTGTATGTTAGTTTTATACTTTTTTTGTAGTATATGTATGTGTTTTGGTAATTTTGTTGGTAATTTATTTTTGAAATATCTATAGGAGCAATTATCTTGATAAAAATTTTGTTGAAAATCCATTCAAGATACAATTGTCATTTCCTTTCACATTGTGAGTTGTAATGTTTAAAAACTAGTGTGCATGATGGTTTAATGATAGATATGGTTGCAATATGATTTTTTTTTCTGTGAATTCATATGCAATCTTTGGCACATGCTGAAGCATTTTAGTTTCTTTTTATGCATGGTGTGTTTCCCATTTGCATGCTTCTTGAACTTTGGAAAGAATAAGAATGTTTGCCTAGAGAAAGTTTATGAATGATACTTATGAAAAATTCAATTATCCTAAAAATTATTTGTCAGCTCTTTTGAGGTGAAATCCTAGGTTATGCATTATTGAGGAAATGATTAGGGCATTGTTTAGACCAATTAAGCCTTTCGAGCTTACCTTGATATGATTATATCATAGGTCCCTTTTTGAAGCTATATACTTGTTTGGCCTTATTTGTTCTTCATAATCATTGTGTTCGTTAACCGTTCTAATGCATGTGAAAGCATTACATTTTCTTCCTACCATCATTGTTTGTTGAGTTCATAATATGTTATTTCTTGAAGTGAGTCTTGTGATTATGGGGTATTAATGATTCAATACAAAATGAACCTGAAAGAACCAGATGCAGTCAAATGAAAAATCATTGCTTTGCAAAAGAAAAAATCATACACACTAGTATTATGTTTATATGCACATGTTTTAGTTTTATGTGTATGTTAGTTTTATACTTTTTGTAGTATATGCATGTGTTTTGGTAATTTTGTTGGTAATTTTGTTTTGAAATATCCATAGGAGCAATTATCTTGATAAAAATTTTGTTGAAAATTCATTCAAGATACAATTGTCGTTCCCTTTCACATTGTGAGTTGTAATGTTTAAAAACTAGTGTGTATGATTGTTCAATGATAGATATGAATGCAATATGACCTGTGAATTCATATGCAATCTTCGGCGCTTGTTGAAGCATTCTAGTTTCTTTTTGTGCATGGTGCTTTTCCCATTTGCATGCTTCTTGAACTTTGGAAAGAATAAGAATGTTTGCCTAGAGAAAGTTTATGGATGATACATGTGAAAAATCCAATTATCCTAAAAAAAATTTGTCAATTCTCTTTAGGCAAAATTCTAGGTTATGCATTATTGAGGAAATAATTAGGACATTGTTTAGACCGATTGAGCCTTTCAAACTTACCTTGATATGATTATATCCATAAGTCCCTTTTTGAAGCTATATACTTGTTTGACCTTATTTGTTTTTCATAATCATTGTGTTCGTTAATCTATTAACCATTATAATGCATGTGAAAGCATTGCATTTTCTTCCTACCATCATTATTTGTTGAGTTCATAATATGTTATTTCTTGAAGTGAGTCTTGTGATTTGGGGTATTAATGATTCAATACAAAATGAGCCTGAAGGAATCAAATACAGTCAAATGAAAAATCATTGCTTTGCGAAAGAAAAAATCATACACACTAATATTATGTTTATATGCACATGTTTTAGTTTCATGTGTATGTTAGTTTTATACTTTTTGTAGTATATGTATGTGTTGTGGTAATTTTGTTGGTAATTTTGTTTTGAAATATCCATAGGAGCAATTATCTTGATAAAAATTTTGTTGAAAATTCATTTAAGATACAATTATCGTTCCTTTTCACATTGTAAGTTGTAATGTTTAAAAACTAGTGTGTATGATTGTTCAATGATAGATATGTATGCAATATGATCTTCATTTTTCTGTGAATCCATATGCAATCTTTGGCGCATGCTGAATGTAACACCCTAAATTCTGACTATGTAAATAGTAATAGCAGAATTACACTGTTTTACATTTTTTGTGTGTTATAAAAATAGTTTGACTGTTCTGAGATCATTTTTGATCATTTTGTGTGATTTGCTCCGAGTCAAGAAAATAATAATTTTCTGACCGGGAAAAATCTTATTTTAATTAATTAGAGTTGGGGGATCTTACTAAATCCAATTCTAATTGATATATATATATATTAATCTTATAATTTTTAGGATTTAACTGTGCAATAAAATAATTTTGTATTATTATAATATTATTTTATTCAACAGTACCTACTGTCTCAAAAATAGTAAAAAAATTATTTGTGGACTGAAAAAGTTAAATGCGACCACGTTCTTGTATGCAGATCCAACGATTTGATTTGACGATGAAATTTAAACCAATGGGAATTAGTCAAAATAGGTGGCTTGACTTTTTTTAAACTAATTAGAATGAGTCAACAAAAGAAGCATTAACTTCTTTGTGAACCACTAGATTGTAAAGCTTACTTTAGAAGCTTTAATCTTAACCGTTGATCCGATCAATGGTGTAAAATGAATCTTGACAAAACCACTAAGTAATATCCACCGTAGATGAGATCAATGGATAGGAAATCAAGATGATTTCAATGGCTAAGATGAAGTCAACAATAGTGGCTTAAAATTGATTAGTAACTAATTAAGCTTAATTTGATTAATCTAATGGCCTAATTAGCAAGTTAAGTAAACTAACTTAATAATTAATTAGTTATAAACTAATTACTAATTAAATATCCTAATTATTATTAGAGGATATAATATATATAATTATATGTCTAATTAATCAATTATGTAATTGGAAAGTTAATTAAGATTGGTTAGGAAACTAAACCTAATTAACTAGTGAATTAATTAGCAAGTAATTAGACTTGAATTAAAATAAATTAAAGTCCCTAAATTCACTTGAAGCCCATTGTTTGCAGCAGCTTGGAGGAGTCATCTACATGGTTCTTGAACCATCCATAATAGCCGCACAAGTCAAATTGATGACCTATGCCATGTGCACCTCCATGTGCATCCAATTTGTGATATTTTGAGTCAAGTAAATCCTCTAATTTCACTACCCATTCACAGCAGCAGCATTCCATAATTCAATCTCACAAATTTCATTTTCTCTCTCATCCAAAAAGCTTTCATCTTTTCTCTAAAAAATCCCAATAACCAAACAACCATTTTTCCTTCCTTTTCCTTGAGTGGTTCGGCCAAGCACCCTATAATCACCATCACTCACCTATAATTTTCACACACATCATTTCCTAAAGCTAAACAATATTATAAACACTTTCCATTTAGAAAGTTTTCCCAAAATCACATCCTAAGTGCTTCAAAAACCCACTTCTAGCTTACTTCCCTAGAGGTAAACTTGGATTTCTATGGTTTAAATTCATGTTTGTAATTTTCTAAGCCATGTTTGTTCCATGGTTTGTTATTATTAAGCTTTGTTTGTGATTTTACTAGTTGTTTTAGAATTGTTAGGAATTGTTGTGAGCCACAAGAAAATTGAGAAGAAGGAGGGGAGCTTGAAAAGCTTGTCTTCAAGAGGTAAGAGGGAGATTTAACCTCACCAACCAAGTTTTGGTGGTGTGAGGATGGTTTTGTACGGTGAAAAATCCATAAGGGTTCTTCACCGATTATTTGATGTGTTTTGATTGTGTTTGTGTTGTGTTTGATTGTGTTTCTATGCTTGCATGTGTGATAAAATGCTTAAAGCTTTGATATTATGTGTGTATGCGTAATTATGAAAGCATGAGATTGTATGTGTAATTTAGGATGTGAATAACATGATGAACCGATTGTATGAGTACTCCAAAGAGTACAGAGGCTCACAGCCATACCATGGAAAAAGGACCAAAGTCCTTACACTGATGAATTAAAATGAGAACTGAGCGATTTAAATGAATTTGAAAAAAAATTGAGTATAGTAAGGTAAAATGATTTTATGGGTAGTAAAGAAAAGAAATAATGATTTTTGAAAAATAATACCATTTACTAATTTTTAGAGGAATTATATCACAAATTTTTATAAAAGAGGACTAAATTACAAATTTTATCAAAATATGGGGCCATGGTATAAATACTTATTTTTAGAGGGGTCATATTACAAATATTATTTTTAGAGGGGTCAAATTGCAAATATTTTATAAAAGAGGGATGATTTTATAAATATGAATTTTATGAGGAACTTTTTCGTAAATATTAATTTTATGAGAGACTTTTTCATAAATATTAATTTTTGAGGGACTATTTTGTAAATAGTAATTTTTGAGGGACTATGATGTAAATATTAATTTTTGAGGGACTAATATGTAAATATGAGTTTTGAGGGACTAGTGTGCAAATATGGAAAATAAAGCCAATTTTAGTATTAAAATGAGAAAAATAGTATTTTTGATTTAAAACGTAAGAATAATATTTACGCGATTTTGAAAAGGCGACAGAATTGAGTCGCGATTGAGAAAATGCAAAAATATGACTACGCGATTAAAATACAGTAATAATACTGTTAGATTATTTTGTGGACCCTGAATATGTGATATAAATTGAAAATGTGAATAGTGCATAGTACATGCATTGGAAATGTCTGATGGACTGTATGAGGCTAGTTGCCTAGGAGAGACCACACCTCCTGAGTGGGTGCGATATGCGTAGTGTAAGTCACTCGTTGACCTTGGAGGCATTGGGGAACGGGTTGCCTACAATGGGCAGTTGGTAGCTCTTCTGTACCGTGGGTTAGACCGACGCAACACACCAATGATCCGGACTGAGACACTATCCCTAATCATGATCTGATAAAGACTGTCGTGTATATGCTGGATGTGCAAGACTGAGCACGTGGTCCGAGGCATGTTAGTACCGATAATTCTTTTTGATCACTCTCTCCGACTTGAGTTGTAGCTCCATGGAGTAGAAAATTGAGTCTGTGTGCATACATATAATGATAGAGGGTATTATCATAATTCCTGTTTATAATAATTGATTTATTGGTTATTTGATCATTGATAATGGCATGATTGTAATTATAGTATATTACATGTTTTATGATAATAATGATGTTAGTGGCATAACTGTAATTATGGTATGATAGCTGTATGAGATATTGTATGTGTTTATCTTTATTGCTACCATACTAGTATTGGCGTAGGTGATCTCACTTCTTTGTATGTATGTTCTGTGTTATAATTACATTTGTTAAGACGTCGAGCAAGAGATAGAGTGAGAAACTGAGGAGGAGCAGATTCCTGCTGAGGACGTCGAGTTTTGAAGAGATGGAGATGCCTAGTTCCCTTGGCTACCTAAAGCTGACATTCATCGGAGGATATGAGGCATGGACTGTAGATTTAGAGAAAGAGTATATATTACACGGGAGACCTAAATATTAGACTGAGTAAACAACATTTAGGACACGCTTACTTTTCTGTCAATGTTTATGTACAACTAGAGTTCCCAATATCTATTAGGCAGTATTGGGGAGCTTACTATCGTACTCCCAGTACGGTTATTATTGTGTCGTCTGCTCGGACAACTGTCCGTAGGACTGTACATCATGATGGATTCCTATATGTTAAGGAATCTGAGGAGGACTCGTCTGAGGGTTCTGCTATCTAGTAGGACTTGGGCAGTATAATGGTTTAAATTAAAGTTTAAAGTTTAAATATTTTAGAAGTCTAGTTTGTAAGATATCTAAATGTGACGGTACTAAACGCTTGTATGTATATATGATGTAAATTACTTGTGACAATGTTGTTATGTTTTTATTTTCTGCTAAGTTTATCTTATTATCATCAAGAAATTTTATAACTCGTATTTATATTACAAGCGCGATTTCTAATGAAGGGGTAATTTGGTAATTAAGTAATATCAAGTGTGGCGCCCTAAGGAGGGTGTTACACTGAAGCATTATAGTTTCTTTTTATGCATGGTGCGTTTCTCATTTGCATGCTTCTTGAACTTTGGAAAGAATAAGAATGTTTGCCTAAAGAAAGTTTATGGATGATACATGTGAAAAATTTAATTAACCTAGAAATTGTTTGTCAACTCTCTTGAGGCGAAATCCTAGGTTATGCATTATTGAGGAAATGATTAGGGCATTGTTTGGACCGATTGAGCCTTTCGAGCTTACCCTGATATGATTATATCCATAGGTCCCTTTTTGAAGCTATATACATGTTTGGCCTTATTTGTTCTTCATAACCATTGTATTCGTTAACCTGTTAACTATTCTAATGCATGTGAAATCATTACATTTTCTTCCTACCATCATTGTTTGTTGAGTTCATAATATGTTATTTCTTGAAGTGAGTCTTGTGATTAGGGTTATTAATGATTCAATACAAAATGAGCTTGAAGGAACTAGATGTAGTCAAAGGAAAAATCATTGCTTTGCAAAAAAAAAAATGAAAAATGATGAATGAAAATCAATAAAAAAGAAAAGAAAAGCAAAGGCAAAGGCAAAGCATAAGAAAAGTAAAGTTCAAAAAGCATTAAAATGGTTCTGGCAAGTTTTCTATATTCACTGTTGAATACCCTGCTAATATCAGTTATAGGCTCATGAATTGGAATATCATGTTTATGTTTCTCAATGTTTGTATTATATCCTATCCTTTTATTCTGTTACCCACTACCCTTCGCCTTACATTATAAGCTAATAAAGTCTCTTTTAATTCTTAATCTTGTGTGATTTACATTAGTGGAGAGGGAGTTGTATTACAATCTTGTGGATTCTGTGAATTATATTCATATGTATGTTTATAAACTCATCTGGGTGAATATGAATTGAATGGAAGAAGTTTTTTTTTTCATGATTTTGGGAAAAATATCTCGTATGAAAGGAAGTTGTGAATGGTAGTATGATGAGGATTGTATATGTGTGAAACTGATTGTGAGGTATGCGTGTTCTTTGAGGTTTATGCAATCATCATATACTAGCTTGGGTTAGGTGAAAGTGGAATGTTAAAATTGGCTGAATGAATGTTAATAATGTTGATCTTTGTGAATGTACTTTGTTTTGTTCGAGGACTAGTAAAAATCTAGGTTTTGGGGTGTGATAACTTCACAATGTGTAGTTATTTGTGCCCTATATCTGTGTTATATTGGCTGCTTAGTCCTTGTTTGTATGCACGAATGAAAGATTTTAGCATCATATTCTTCTGATTTCATTTTGATGACTTCCATTGTGATTTTGAGCAAATACTTCCTAAACTATAATGAATTAAGTACATTTGCATGAACTAATAAAGTGGTACTTTCTCTGTGATAGGTAGGGCTCAAATAAAGCTTGAAAATGAAGAACTTGGAGTAGCTTTAGACCAGGAAGCCCAAGAGGAAGCCAAAATTGAAGATTAGTACTCAACGCCGCGACGTGGCCATGTTAATGCCACGACGTTGAGCCTCCCCTATTTCAGTACATGAGACTCGAGGCCAAAGCGTTGCAACGTTAAGAATGGACGCCTCAGGCGTCTGTGACCTGATTACACGCGCGTCACGGCATGATGTGTTTGACGTCGCGGCGTGACTCTGTTTTATTTAGCCTATAAATACTATTGTATCCATTTTATACGGGACTTATCACCCTTTTTGGAGAGCAGCTGCTAGGTTTAGGGTTTTTAAACCTAGAGGAAGCAAATGAGGCCAAGGTTGGAAGCCATCGTTCACATGGAGGATGAATCAAGCTTAGAAGATGAAATCTAATGAACTTCCTCCTTTTCCTTTTTTTCTTTCTCTCTTTATTGATTCATGAACGTGATGTATCTTGCTATATTTTCGTGTTTCATGACTAACTAAGCTGTATGTAGGGTTTTCTTTGTAGTCTCCTATGAATATTGATGATTTTTTAATCTTTTGAGTATATATTGATGTTTAGTTATGTTCAATCATGTGGTTCTTAATGCTTTTGAGGGTTTGATCAGCTTTTGATTGATTTGATGAAATCTGATGAATCTAGACATATGAATTTGGGTTTTAGATCATATGTATAGTTGATGCATGTTCGATGAGTTCAATTGGCTTAGATAAGTTGATTCGCTAACTGGATAGAAATATACATTTTAGCTATGCATAGTGTGTGATTGAGAATAGATCATCATTCAATAATAAAGTTTGCACTAGTTCTCATGGAAACGTAGTGAATTAGATAAATGAAACTAAGGTTAATTGACCTAGATATAAGCTTTTAGCTAAATCAGATTCTCAAGCTAACTTAACAATTCATTGATGTTATTGGTAAGGATTGCATTTTATTAGTTGAAGTAGGAGATGAAAAAGAATTCATTATTTCTCTATTTATCTATTTATCTTAGACTTATTATTTTTCAGTCTTTATATTTCTTTAAACACTCTTTTATAAATTTGATGTTCTTGGATAGAATTAATTAGACAATTGGTTAATATTTGACTTTTATAAGAAGTACGTATTCTTCTTAAGAATGATATCTGACTCTTAGTTATATTATAAATGCGATCTGTACACTTACGATAAATAAAAGAGTGAACAATCTACTCTTCGGATTGAAGATAAAATTTAAGAAAAACAGTCCAATCTAGAAATGAAAATGAAAAGAGTGATCTTTGATAAATCACCTTCCTATATTACGAGTGAGGAGTGTAAAATATTCAAGACTTTTTTAAAATCTTACTAGGATTCCATATTTATAGAAAAATGATTTTCTAGCTAAATCATCTTCCTGGTAAATGATTGTCTAAATTTTTTTTATTTTTTATTTTTTTATAATCCTCTGTCGGTTCAATTGTTTAAGAGGAGACCGGAAAACCTAAGGCTTGAGTTGTGATTCTCCCCTAGGATTATTCTTTAGGAGAAAACTTAGGTAAAATTCTTTAGGTACTTGTGGTACTTGTCTCTAATAAAAACATGACATGTGTATATTTTTTTATAATTCATTAATAAAAATTTTGAAAATAATAATTAAGTAACTAGAAAATAAAACACATGTTATGTTTCTATTAGAGACAAGCACTACAAGCACCTAAGAAACTTTACGTAAGTTTTATCCTATTCTTTAATTATTATTAGACTCGGTTTATGGTCAATTCTTATATAAAGACTAAAAACAATAAAGACGTGATTTGACACTATATTTACCACGATTTTTCAACAGTAACACCTAAGGCTTGGGTTCTGATTCTCCACTAATATTATTAATTAATTTATTTATTTATTATTAGGTATGGTGCTTGGTTTATGGTCAAAGATTGAAAATGTTTTGTTTATAATTAAATATATTATCATTTTTATATTATATATTAAATTAATTTAAAATATTAAATTATCTCATATGTAATTATAATATTTTTGTAATATACAAAATAATTTTAAGAGTAAATTAGACAAATTAAACATATTTTAATTAAATAAATAATATAATTATTAGACTAAAAAAATAAAAGAATAAGTTAAATGTAATTGTCATGACATTATATTTATCACGATTCGACAACAGTGATTAAATCAAAGATAAAAATGAAATAGAATGCAACTAGCTTGGATTGTATACCCTATTATTTTTGTCAACCAATATCTTCACAATAACTTGACCAACAAGTAATTACATAATTAGCATGACTTCATGTCTTTCTTGCTATGATATCTAATTATATTTTCTTATTTTTCTAAAAAAAATCTCATTTCAAAGTCAACAATTTAAGATTATTAATCTTTGATTAATCTATAGAAAATCCCTTAAAAGAAAACACATTGGCATAGTTAAACAAAGATACTACACTCCACATGCATTATACAATTGCCATTTGATAGCCTAGGAAACTATATAGGATTAGCAAGACTAAGAAAGATGTTGGAATACATACAAGATGTGAAAAGAGTGCCAAAAGAAAAAAATTGTTGTACCCAAATTTTATTAAGTCAAACATTCGAAGCTATAGTTCTAATGTATTTACATGCTTTTTTAAAATTATAAAAAAGAAAGGATTTTTTTTTATATTTATACATTAATGTTGTGTATAATTTTCAATTATTATATACGATGTAAAGATTTTGAGATGCAATTATATTTTAATAAATCCATATAATATCAAATTATTGTAGGAATAAGAAAGATAATGAAAGAAACAACTCTCGAATTTTTTTTTCCGAAATAAAAAGTGACTAATGTGGGAAAAGTGTAATTGAGGGAGATAATAATGGTTGAAAAACTCAATTTATCATCTATAAACTTTATAGACATGTTTATATGTGGCTTTTACAAGGAAATGAGACCTAGGGATATGTTCTGTGGAGAGCAACTCAGATGCATTTCACGTCGTTCTTGGAGGATTAGGTCAATTTGGGATTATAACAAGAGCAAGAATAGCTCTAGGAAATGCACCAACGAGGCAGCTATCATTTTTTTTATTCTTTTTTTCTTTTTGGGTACATATATTCTTTTATACTAAAAACTAACAATAATAAATTAAGAAAGAAAAAATTTCTTGCACACACCATTCTTGTTAGCAAGTCACAATCGCATATATATTAAAAAGCTATATTTCTTTTTGTTTCTACATATGAATCAGTGAATTTTATTAAAGCAATTAGTTGCCTGCAAGTAACAATTAATGTATGATCCCCCACCTCAACTTGTAAGAAAATCCAATAACTTTCACTTAGTTTGACAAATGAAAAACCTAAGGATAAGTTTTCATGCAAATTTTTAGAAATTCTTTTGTTAACATGCATGCCATGCACGGAGTTATAAAAAATTAAAAAAATTTGAATTATATAATAAGTTATTAACATTTTTTATATACAATATTAATAAATATTAAAAATTTAAATTATTTATAATAAATGAAAATAAATTTAGAATTTGAATTATGTAATTAGAGATATTAATGATTTTTTTCATAAAATAGATAATAAAAGAGATTCAAACTTTGAATTATTTATAATAATATTACTGAAAATTTAACTTTTAAGTTTTCATGAATAATTTATTGTATATGACACATGACATAAGAAAAATTTGACACAAGTTAAAATCGTATTAATTTGAATTTTTTTCTAATAAGATAATAATAATAAAATTCAAATTTGTAATGAGAAGAAATTAGTGGCACAACATATAGATGACATTTGTTTAAAGTGTAATCTAATTTGATTAAATCAGTTACGCAAATATTAATATTATTTGTTTCTGTGTATAATTAAATTAGTTACCGAAATATAACATAAATAACATAATTTTAATAAATTAATGAAATTTGAAAAGCAATTAACATTGACTAATTTCGCATTGATTGAAATTTCAAATTACCCAATATGATAACCATTTAATACCTATATATATATATATATATATATATATATATATATATATATATATATATGTGGGATCGTTTCCCACTAATTTAAAATGTATTATTACATGATTTCGCATAAATTTAATAAGCATTTATCACTATTTCCAATTGTCATACGCTACAATGAATTTGAATGGTCATATTGCGTTGATTTTTCTAGATTTGAATTGATGTCGTATGTCAATTTGTCAAAAGCCGTGTAGCATAAATTTAACATTAATTTAAAAATTTTAAACAATAATAAAACAATGAACCATAAAATATGATTTTAATATAAAAATAGTATACTTAATTCTTAACTCCGCACGTATCTTTGATGAGGACCTTTCAAATAGTCATTTGGAGGCAACTTCTTTAAGTCATAATTAAGGGTGAAAATAAGTTAAATCACTTGTTAGAGGTTTATGACTTGACCTATTTAAGACCTGACTTAACATGACCTAATTAGTAAATAGGTCAAGTCAAAATTGTTTAAAAATTTGTTTAACTAAAAAATTCAGATTTTAAGTCATAATAGGTCTTTTAAATTTGACAGTCGTCTTAGATTGTTTAATTATATATAATATAATATATATTATTATAATTAGAATAATTATAATTATAAATTTATTATCATATATTAATATATTTTTTAATTAAATTTTAATAAAAGTCAATAATTAAAAGTTAAGTTAGTAAATAAAAATAAAAATAATATATTACAATTATATTATAACTTAAGATTCACCCCTTACTTTTATAAATGTTCATCATTTTCTTATTCTAATTGTTTTTATTATCATGTGTGACTTGGAATCAGTCAAATTGTTAAACAGGAAGCTCGTGCTGCCTCCCTCTCCTTAATTTATCAAACAAATTTAAGCAGGAAATGTTAATACAAAATGATGTTTCACCCTGGGAGGAAGCATTAGAGCCGCATGAAAGTGGAAAATTTTATAGGTAAACATGACCCTAGAATTATCAGCCCCCACCTTCCCTTGTGGCGACGGTTAAATCTGTTAGTTTATAAGTTTTTTAAAAATTTTAATATAGAAAATTATCATTAAAATATAAAGATATTAGAATTCATGATTCTCATAAATAAAAAATATAAGAAAACACTAATTTTTATCCATAAATGATTAGTAGGCTGTATTCCAAGAGTGTTAAAGAGATTACAAAACTCACTTTCTATTCATTTGCCTTTTTCTTTATGCTTTTTCTACCTTAGTGATGGTGAGGGAAGAATAAACTCTGACGGCCAAGAATAGACTTAGAGTTTTGCGCAAAAATTGTTCCTTAAATACTGCTAATTTCTACCAAGTTATAGTTACTATAATTACAAGACTGTCATTTCTCTTTTACCCAATAAGAGTTTAGTCCATTAACTTAATTTAATTACTTATTAAACTAATAAGATAAGTTACAAGTCCATCACATGAGACATTTAATCTAACATTCTCTCACTTGACTCATGTAACATTACCTTCTTTATAGTTTGATAAGTCTATCAAAACATAATATGAATTCATATATATAGTCAAGCTCTTCTTTACATTGGATACATCATTTATCATGACCAAGAATAAACTAACATGATTCATGATGATCGTATATCATCTAATTGACATAGTCCCTTCCATGTATCACAGAATTACTCCTCTCCTTGACATGACCTATAAATGAGAAGCAGATAATTGGTCTAACAATAATGTCTTTATTAAATATAGAACCTGTTATCATCATTCCTATTTAATCATGTATGCAAACTAGGAAAACAGGTAAGACAAAAACATATTCATTCATGAGCTCAGAGTGTCAAAGTACATAAAACATCATCATTAACATAATATACAATAATGTCCATACTTTTAACATGTCTACTAAATGTTTTAGGTGGTAACCTTTTCTTCAAAGGGTTAGCAATCATAAAGTCAGTGCTAACGTGCTTTATTGACACTCTATGTTTCTAAACTTCTTTTTTAAAGGCAAAGTATTTTAATTCCATATGTTTAGCACCTTTAGAATACTCGTCATTTTTAAAAAATAAGATTGATGCAGATAATAAACTATAGCTACTTGGCAATACTATCGACAATTCCAAGTCTTAAATAAAATTCTACAACCATAATTCATTAATAATGGCCTCAAAACATGCCATAACATTAATTTTTCTTCTTTCTGAATTGGAACCACACCTGCTAACCATTTATCCATTTTCTATATCTTTATTAATATAGGCTTTCTGAGACAAACTCAACAATCATTGTGATTTGTCACGAAATATTTCTATTTCAACTACATATCTTACCTTTCCCATATCTTTCATTTCAAATTTATTAGAGAGAAACTTCTTAGTCTCACTTAATAAACTAAGATCATTAGTTGTAAATAGGATGTCATCAACGTACAGAACCAAAAAGATAAATTTACTCCCACTGACCTTCAGATATAGGCATCGATCAATAATGTTTTCCTTAAATTCGAAGAATACAATAATATCATTGAACTTGAGATACCATTGTCGGGAACCTTACTTAAGTCCGTATTTTAATTTCTTAAGTTTACACACTATGTGTTCTTTCCCCTCAACTAAAAACCCCATTGGTTGATCCATATAAATATCTTCCTCTAAATTCTTATTTAGAAAGACAGTTTTTACATCCATTTGATGTAGCTCTAGATCATAATGAGCTACTAATGTCATGATAATTATGAAAGAATCTTTCTTGGAAACTGGTGAAAATGTTTCCTTATAATCAATCCCATTATTTTGAGTAAAACTTTTGGCAACAAGATGGGCCTTGTAGCCTTCAAAATTGTCATGAGAGTCATGCTTAGTCTTAAAGACTCATTTACACCTAACTCTCTTGCACCCTTCAGGTAATTCTATAAGGTCTCATACATCATTATATGTTCCATTGATTTAAGTTTATCTTTCATGGCATCTAACCATTTATCAGCATTATTACTATTGATGGTTTGTGAAAATGAAACTAGATCATTGTCATTAATTCCCAAGTCATTTTCTGACTCTTGTCGATACACCACATAGTCATTCAGAATAGCTGATCTTCTTTCTCTTTGATATCTTAATGCTATTTTTTGTGGTTATTCTACTATAGGTTCATCATTAATCTCAAGATTATTAATTTGTTGTTCTTCTTGATTGTTATTCAGTTCAACAACATGAGGAATAACAATCAAGAAGAATAACAAATTATATAAACTAGAATAATACTCATCACCACTATCTGACCTTATGATCTTCACCTTTCTGTCCAGTTACCTTTTAACTTCATTTATATAAACTTCCAAGGCATTCACTACTTTAGATTTCTCATGCAGTAAATAGACATATCTATAACGTGAATAATTATCAATAAAGGTGATAAAGTACTTTTCTTTACTGAAAGAGTTGAAATCAAAGGGTCCATATATATCAGTGTGTATAATTTCAAGAAACTGAATGCTTATTGTGACAACATTCTTTTTGTGTGTTTTGTTTGTTTTCCCTTAATTACAATCCACACAAATATTAAGGTCAATGAAATCCAAATCTGGAAGGATGTCATTCTTAATCAACCTTTCTATTCTTTCTTTAGAAATGTGACCCAAACGTTTATGTCATAAGTAAGCAGAATGTTCATTCACTAAACTATGTTTGCTGCCAACATTATGATGCAAGGTCATAAGAATTTCAGCATATAAATTATCAAGATTCAATTTATATATAAACCATCATAAAGTATACCAGAACTAATCATATAGGTATGCTTATACAAACTAAAACATCAATTACCAAATCTAAAAGAGTATCCAGCAACATCAACTTTAGACAAAGAAACTAATTTCCTAGAAATATTAGGTACATAAAAAGTTTCAAATAATTGTAAATGATGTCCAGTGTCTAGGATTAAACAGTAAGTCTCGACATCTTCGACTAGAACATTCACTCTATTTCCTACGAAGACGAATATCTCATTCGGGCTTATGGTTTAGATTGTAAGGAATTCTTGCATCGTATTAGAAACATGAGTTGTACATCCAGAATCAATCCACCAAGTATTATGGGAAACCTCAGTTAAATTTGATTCGAAACATACATAAGCTTTCTTTCCAGCTCCTTGATGGTTCACATAGTTGATAGAGTGATTTCCTTGATTCTTAAGTTTAGTTTTCTCTGAACTAACATATTGTGCAATTCACGCACATTCTATTTATCTTTCATGGTATTATAGTTCATTTGGAATGGGTCATACTTAAGCAGTAATGAGTTCAAAATGAACTACACAAAAAAATTCTCATCCACTTTCATTCCCAATGACTTAGGTCTTACTGCAATGTTTGTCATTTCAATGACGTGCTCATCCATAGTATGAGAACCATCAAATTTCATGGTGGTTAAAGTACTCAATAATGTTCCAGGAAGAGACTTGTCAACAGTTTATGAGCGCTCTTACACAAATTGCATCATTTCTTTAGCATTCTCAGTTTTAGGAAGAGCTAATTTAATATTGCTAGCTATACTCATCCGCATGTACATCAAATTCAATATGTTTGATCTTTCCCAATTTTTTTTATAATGAACTTTCTCTTCAGTAGTGCTTAAAACAATAATAGCAACTGATTTCTCTACTCGAAGAGTCAAATCCAAATTCATTACCCCAAGGTAAAACTGAACTTGCTCACTCCATTCAGAGAAATTAAGTCCATTAAAAATTAGAATAGATGAGAGATGCAAATGCATAATAAAGGTACTGTAATGATCACATGTCTGACATTAATACTTTGAGTCATAAATTTAACATACTATATAGATTCAGACAACAAATCACTTAAGCATTCAATATATATATATATATATCAATGTTCTCCTTTGGGTGATTCATCAATATACCATATTCAACAGAATGATGCTAATAAAATTTACATAATTTTGGCAATGATATTTGCACTAACTTGAAATATTTATTATCTTTGGATATATAAATAAAATTAATATTGCATTTGCACTACCAACAATCATGTCTATTTATTATAAGGACAACTAATCAACCTTTGAGCGATCCATAAATACCTTATAATATTGAACTTCAATTTATCCATACACAAACTATGTCATTTATAGCATCCATTCTATAGGTAATTAAAAAAATAACTTACAATTTGTAATTAAATCAACTTAAAGATTTGATCACTTTATTTATTAACAAATCTATCATACATTAATTCTAAATTGACATCATTATGCATAAAAATCATATATTTCATATTCTTTAAATAACTTTCATATAATTTAAGATTAAATCAATTTAAAGATTTAATCACTTTGATGATTAACAAATCTCATATGATATTATCTCAAATTAATAACATTATACATAAAAATCAAACATACAATTAGTGGTATATATAATAAACTTTCAAACAGATTTACATGTCAAGTAAATGGTAGTTTTATATATATAAAATATTGTAAACAACCCATAGTTTTCGTTTCGGTGGAGTCCCACTCATTAGGAACCATTAAAGTCCTTGATTTACGAACAATTGCAGAAAACTTGATCCACAAAAAGACGTAATATTTGGAATCGTAAATCAAAATCGTAAACATCATATCACAGAAACCAAATATTCAGTGCTTGCAATATTTGGACATAATTGGCAAGCACCGAACGAGCACTTACGTGACGTGATCAATAATATTACTTACGACTTTATCCATATAATTAGATTTAACAATTCATAATTAGACTCAATAATAAATCATAAAATTAACTTATACAGTACAACAGAATAATATAATAAAAATATCAAAATTTCACAATTAAGATTCAAACAAATTGAGAAAAACAATCATTATCGAATCATAAATTTCATGTCTATTAATAGATACAAGATTTTAATGTATATTTACTACAACAAATAACAATATTAATTGTATCAATTACATCAAGTGATAAACAGTACCAGCTTATCACAATGTACCTTCATTCTCTCCTTACAAGTCTCTCCATGCCTTACTCTATATATAATCACCAATTCAAAGCAATAGGGCATTACCAACTTAATTCAGCTTCTCTCCGGAAAATGGCAAGGAATAATTTTCTGCTTTCAAAAGCATTGGCTCTGCTATGGCTAACCGGCATAGCGCTCACAGAGGGAAAACCACACCTGTGGCCACCCTTCCAAGCACCCAAAGAGCTAGCCTTAAAGCTTACTCGTAACCCTCAAACACTTTCACTAGCCTCAACTGATTTTGGCCTCATAGCTCATGAAAAACCATTGGCAGTTCTTGAGCCATCGAGTGTGCATGATATCTCGGACTTGATAAAGTACTCAAACTCTCTTCCCATCCCTTTCACCATAGCACCCAGAGGGCAAGCCCACTCGACTAATGGACAAGCCATGACACAAGATGGGGTCGTGGTGAATATGACTCAGCTGAACGGTTTCAGAAATGGGTCTAGGATTATAGTATCTGATGGGAAGAGTCCTTTGGGTTATTATGCTGACGTGGGTGGTGAACAGATTTGGATTGATGTGTTGCATGCAACCCTTGAATGTGGACTCACACCCCTCGCTTGGACTGACTATTTGTATTTGTCAGTTGGTGGCACGCTTTCTAATGCTGGCATTAATGGCCGAACCTTCCGATTTGGACCTCAGATCTCCAATGTCCTTGAATTGGACGTTGTTACCGGTATTTCTTACTCAATTATCTATAGTAACTTCTCCTGAGATTAGTCTGTACCCATCTTTCCCTCCCTCGATTTTGATATATAGGGTTAATTATCAAATATTTTATTCTCATTATTAATTATTTCATTACCTTTAAAGTCCACATTAATTTGTCCTAAAAACATCTCAAATTAATTCGTTTTATTTATATTGAGATTTTACTTTTCAAACTTCCTTCAATAACCTATAAAAAATCATGTTCAAATATTTTATTTATTATTTTACTTTTTTAACGGTGCAAATTAATTTAATTTTTTCTATCTTTCCTATTTTAACTTGGGCTTGAATTTGATGAATACAAACTAATCTAAAAATAATAGCCCAACATTCAAAAATCACCCTAATAAATTTGACTATCAACAGTTGTCCCTTTTGCTTTTCATATGAAAAGCAATGAGTTTATTCAAATTTGTCCATGAAATTTTAAAATTATCAATCAATAAATGCTTGACAAGTCTCTTTAGATATCGAACCTGTATGTGTGTTTGTCTGTATATAAAATCCAAAAAAAAAAAACAAAAACAAAAGCTCAACAAGTTAGGTACGTGCATATATTAGATTTGAAAGTTCTTTGAGGACTAGCTGAGTTCAACACATTTAACTAGATGAGGTTTATCTCTTAATTTACGAATTACTGACTGCTCCATTGTCATAGTGTATTTAAATATATGTGATGGGAGTGATCTAAGTATCCGAGTGAGAACTTAGTCTCAAGTTTTAAGAGTGTGGAAGTCGCATTGGATTCCGACTAATCTGAAATTAAGTCAGGTTGGATTACAAAAGTGTAGAGTTCTTTCAACGTTAATTTTTTTATTTTATTCACAAGACTCAAACTTGAAACATTACTTAAGAAAAATAAGTGTCGAACTACTTGAACTAACCAAATGTTTATTCTTGCTATGGTATCTAACTATATTTTCTTATTTTTCTAAAATAAAAATCCCTTTTCAAAATCAACAATTTAAGATTATTATTCCTTGATTAATCTATAGAAAATCCCTTAAAAGAAAACACATTAGCAGAGTAAAACAAAAATACTACACTCCACGTGCATTATACTATTGCCATTTGATAGACTCGCAAACTATATAGGAGTAGCAAGGCTAAAAAAAGATGTTGAAATACATACAAGATGTGAAAACGGTGCCAAAAAAGAAAATTTGTTGTACCCAAATTTCATGAAGTCAAACATTCCACGCTATGGTGCTTTTCTTTCAAAACAAGAAAGGATTTTTTATATTTATATATCAATGTTGTGTATAATTTTTAATTATTATATGATAATTTCCAATTATTATATCATGTAAAGATTTTGAGATGCAATTAATTTTTAATAAATCCATAAAATATCAAATTAGTGTAGGAATAAGAACGATAATGTAAGAAACTACTCATGAAAAATCCTTTTCCAAAATAAAATTAAAGTGACAAATTTGGGAAAGTATAATAGAGGGAAATAATAATGGTGGAAAAATATCAATTTATCATCAATAAACTGTATAGACAAGTTTATATGTGACTTTTACAGGGAAAGGAGACCTGGTGACTTGTTCTGCGGAGAACAATTCAAAGTTATTTTACGCCGTTCTCGGAGGATTAGGCCAATTTGGGGTTATTACAAGAGCAAGAATAGTTCTAGGACATGCGCCAACGAGGGCAAGTATATTGTATTTTTTTATTTATTTTTTTATCCATATATTCCTTTATGCTAAAAATTAACAATAATAATTCGAGAAAGAAAAAATTCTTTGCGCATACCATTCTTGTTCGCAAGTCACTATCACATATAATACTAAAAAAGCTTTATTTATTTTTGTTTCTATATATGAATCAGGAGAGATTCTTGGTTACACACAATTGTACCATATCATCTTTACATACACTCACATAAATTTGGAAAGAAAGAAAAAATGAGACCCTCTAAACTCACTTATCATAAAAAATCATCTTCTCTCTCTAATTTTTTTATGAATGTGTGTAAGGATGATGTGGTACAATTGTGTATAACCAAGAATTTCTCATGAATCAGTAAATTTTGTTAAAGCAATTAGTTGCTTGCTAGTAACAATTAATGTATGATCCCCCACCCCAACCTGTAAGAAAATACTATTACTTTTAGTTAGTTTGACAAATGAAAAACCTAAGGATGAGTTTTCATGCAAACTTTTGGAGATTCTTTTGTGCCACTTGCTTTTGTGAGGGCGTTGGGCCCTAATAATTAATGACTAGTATTTAGTTATAAGTCTCATTTAATTGAAATTAAATATAAGATTATGTATCTCTATAACCTTTAAATATTATATAATCCTACTATTACTATTCTGAAAAGGTTTACTAAATCCATGAAATTTTCACTACTTTTTTCAAAGTTGTACCAAACTAACTTCAAAGTTAGAATTTTTATTTTTTTTACAAGAGATATTTAATTAATTCTCAATTCCTTAATTAATCATAATGAAGCTTTGTTTAATTGCTTGCAGGTGAAGTGGCTTCGTCTGCTTTACAATGAATTCTCTGCATTTTCTGGAGACCAAGAACATCTAATCTCATTCGACGAAAGGAATGACCCAAATGCACTAGATTCTGTTCAAGGTTCGCTTTTACTGAATGAATCGTCAATGGATCTTTCCTTTTATCCAACACCTGATCAGCCAAGGATAACTTCCTTGGTAACTCAATACGGCATCATATACGCCCTAGAGCTTGTCAAATACTATGACAATAATTCTCTTGCACACGTCAAGGAGGTAACTCCAAACATATTTTATTTGAGTAATGCTGCATTGTTAAAAATAAAATGAAATAGACAAAGTTCAACCAAAATTTGTCAAGTTAAACGGTGGTTGTTGGATAAGGCATAGTATTGGGAACTACTCATTTATCCAAGAATTAATAACAATGGCAACTCATTTTGTTAATAATTTTAACAAAAAAATTATGGTTGTTTATTATTTTTTATTTTAATTTCTTTACTTTAATTTGTTAGGAATCTTCAGTCAAAGATTTGTTAGGAACCTTTTTTTAATGATTAATTTAGATATGAATCAATATTTAACTTAATTAATTATATTCTTGTTTCTTGAATAGGAAATTGCAAATTTGGTTAAAGGGTTAAAGTTTGTTCCTACGTTTGTGTTTGAAAAAGATGCGCCATATGAGGATTTTGTGAACAGACTTCATGCATCTGAGCTACTTGCTAGGTCAGAAGGACTTTGGGATGTCCCTCATCCTTATTTGGACATCTTGATCCCAAGATCACGAATCTTGGATTTTAATGAAGGTGTGTTCAAGGGCATTTTTCTTAAGAAAAATATTACTACCGGAGGACTGATTGCATTGTCTGCCATGAACCGAAACAAGTAAGTTTATTTGTGATTAGTTTAAATTTTAAAGTATCAATTAATTAGAACTACAACAGCACAGCCATTATATTTGGTTTTGGAACATATGTGAGGGTTAATAAAATCCATGTATTAATAATTAACAGGTGGGATGAAAGGATGTCAGCAGTTACACCAGACGAAGATATTTTCTACTTAGTGTCTTTTCTGCGTTCAATTGGGTTTGATCAGGTGGAGGCATTTCTGACTCAAAACCAACAGATATTTCAGTTCTGTAAGGATGCTGGTATTAAGTTCAAGGAATATCTTCCCACAAACAAAACACAAGAAGAATGGATGGAACACTTTGGCTCCAAATGGCAACTTTTTGAAGATAGAAAAGCAGAATTTGATCCTAAAAGAATATTGTCACCTGGACAAGGGATTTTTAACTAAGCAATGTGCTAGCTTAGGTTTCAACTAAGTAAATAAAACTGGTGTAATAAGGAGTGGCTGTAATGTATAACAACACTCAAATAATGCAAAAATCTCTTGCAAAGCCGTGTCTTTAACTCTTTCTTTCTTAGCTAACTCTTATCTGCATTGAGCTTATGTTTGTCTCTAGCGGCAGATATATTTGCTGGCAAATACTTATGTTTCTACATAGACAAATTTCGTACGGAAAGTTCACATAATAATCAAAGAGAGAAGGAAAAAGTTGGTTGATGAAATAAGTGGCCTTCCACGTAATCGTATCAGCAGGTGCAGTGTTTTTTTTTTTTCCTGATTACGTAACGCGGCTCTGAATGAAATGCTATTGTGCCATCAGCAGTTCAGCTTGCTACAATGCTGCTTAATACTGCAAAATTGATTGCCAACAGAAGTTCAGCTTAGTAAGACAGTGGGTTTGGACCATATAGCCACTGGCCCTATCTAGCTAGCATGTTGCTTGCCATGCTATCAGGCATCCCCAGTCATAATGTCTTTTCACACACGAAGTGTGCATATACTCAACTTGTAACTTCATATTCTCGTAGTGAATGTATGTAAGAGAATCCGATCATTAAAACTGATAATTGAAATCTCCTTATTATCAGGCTTCAACCTTTATTTGTTGTTCACTTTCTATTTAATCCAAGTCCCATCTTTAATTAATCCAAAAACAGAAAAGAAAAGTCTTCTTGCTTAGTAAATGATTATAATTTACTTATCCTTTTTTTTATTATCATATTTCATGACTAAATAGTTAGAGAAGAAATTTGAAATTTAATTTTCTCTCTCATTTTGAGTCTCTTTTATGTGAGAATGCAGGAGCGGGAGACTGTAGTCCTCTTTCTTTGGCGTGCATGGTAGCTCCACCATCTCCTTTTTTTAAATTTATTTTTTGAGTATTTTTCAATAATTTGATCTTCAAATCTCGAGCTTGGTTGTTGAAATATTCTTTTTCTCAATAACAGATCTTCTAACTTTGTTGCACTTTTTATGAGTATTTTAATATTTAATTTTTAATGTTTCTTGTATCAGTCTTTCTCTAGTTGGTCATATCTTGATGATTCTACAAGTAGGGAAGAGTTTCATATCTATTTTGGAAGATGCATAATACACTATTAAGCTGTAACACTTTTTGTGTTGGTTTCTTATATGAAAGATGCTTAGACGTCAATAGTTTTTGGATAGAGAGCATATATGTTGATCAGTTCAGAGCATAGATTGTATTTACTTATTTCTCTTCCCAGATTTGATGTATCTTTTTCAATTTCTAAGTGAGTAAGCTTTCGTTCATAATAAATTTTGTTTCACATTAAAAGAAATTGAAAATCAATTAATCATTATATTCCTCTTGCTCAAAACTTATTTTGGGACAAACTTTAAAATTAGAATGAAAAATAATAAAATAAGCATTGAAGTATTTTGAAAAAGCTAGATATACCATTAACAGATTCACTAATCAATTTGACTTTTAAAACACAAAAACACAAGCCTGGAAGGATAACTAAATGAAAGGAAAAACATACTTCCAAAAGAAAAACACAAAACAAGTGGTTTTCCAAAATCACTTCCAACAAGTCTGAAAGGATAATTAAAAAAAACTAACACAAAGACATATATCAATTGCCAACTACGGAACCTCATAGCAAGTACACTTTCCATCCACTTCCATGCCATTGTGGAGGGATCTCTTCTTTGAGCTTGGAAAATCCATTGATGCTTAGATTGCAACTTTAGTCAGTTGGTGCTCCGGAACTGTAGCTTGCCTAGTCTTGGATGATCCTTTCTTTATTTTCTTTTCTGTGCGGCCCAATGTGAGAGGAAGAGAGCTGCCCACAAAGAAGATAAGGGACTCAGAGCTTGATGGAGTTACCAATGGTATGCTCCGATCCCCAACTACCATCCCTTCTTCCATAGTGTCATTCCTGCCAACTTTCAGGCTCTGTTCTTGTTTGCCATTGGTTTTTATAAAGGTAATAACGTTTGTGTCTGTCAATTGTTGGGACTCTAGGGTCGTGTTGCTTTCCTATTTACTCTGATGAGATCGAAGAAGCCCTGGTATAGGGTTATAGCCTCCTCATTGGGTGGAGTGGATTTGATTGGGTAATTCAAATCTTTCAATTGACATTGTCCCTGCCATAGAGTGGGATGACAAGTGGGAGGAATGGATACTTGCTCAACCAGTCTTGCACCATCTCCTTTTGTTTTGGTTTTGGGGTAGGAGCAAGGCATATTCAAGCTCAGTTGGGTGGCCACCTTTATTTTTTTCACTTGTACTTTCTACCTTCATCCCAGTTAGGGCCATACTTTTTAATCATGACTTTTCCATTCAGTTCATCTTGAATTATGGTAGAGTAATTCCTACCTTCATAGCCAATGATTCCACAACAATAGTAAAATACAAACAGTTTCTCATGTTTAAATTCCACCCAAATTTTACCTACATTGAGGTGACTATGAACACCTATTTTTTTGGTCTTTTTTTGTTATTATTAAAAATAGAAAAAAAGAGAAAAAATGAAAAATACAAAAAATCTTACATTAATAAAAGTCTACCAACTTTGGCCTAACTTTTATTGCTTCTTTAGGTCCAAACTTATAACTCATTCAAATCTGATTAAAAAAAAAGGGAACAAGTAAAAATGTAAAAAAAAAATAAAATTGCAAAAAAGGGAGGAAAGAAACGTTGGAGTCTTGCTCCCCCTTTTCTACTTTTAAGTGAAAATCAATACTTAATTTCTCTTAATTTATGTTTATTTCCTTTCTTCCGCATTCATTTTGCACTCCCTTACACTGCAGTAAAGACTAATATTTTTAAAATTGGACCAATCATTAAATCGATGAAGATACTAGTTCACAGTTCATTGGTTGGTCAAACTATGGTTGAATCAGTGATAATTATATATATATATATATATATATATATATATAATATTATATAATATATATTAAGTAATAAACTAATATATTAATATTTTATATTATATTGCTTAGTATTTCAAAGTCTCACATTATATAATAAGTGAAATCTACTTATTATCATGCTTCAACCTTTATTTGTAGTTCATTTATCTAATCCAAGACCCATCTTCAATTAATTCAAAAATAGAGAGAAAAGTATTCTTGCTTAGTAAATGTTTATCATTTACTTATTTTTAATCATATTTCATGATGACTAAATAGTTAGATAAAAAATTAGAAAATCAATATTTTCTCTCGTTTTGAGCTTCCCTTCCGTGAGAATGTAAGATCAGGGACTACTTGATAGGGAAATTTGCAAGCATACAAAATCAATCAACTAATAAAGTAGTAAATCAGATATCGTTTCCTCAGAGAGTATTTAATAATTACCAAAATTATTATAACTTTGCGATTATTTAAAATGTCAAAAGAAATTTTAATTAAATTAAAACTAAAGAAAAGTAAAACTAATGAATCAAATTCCAACAAGGTGGGAACTAGCAATAGACAAAAACAATATCAATTAAAACTAAGGTATTTTGATTTCACTTCAACCAATCTTATTTAATTTAATTGATTGATAATCCAATTTTAATCATCTAATGCTAGAGGTGGTAATCCTAAATTATTTAATATGTTCTTCCGAGTCATACCAAACATATTGAAGAACACATATTACTTATTTTTCAATAACATTAATTAACTCATTAAGATCTATAATTAACCAACTCAATCTCTTATAAGAAAAATCTTTAATCTTGTTCCAATTATATTCTTATGAAGTTTATTACCTATATCAAATTAAGGAATTTTTCTTCTTACGTGATTCTAGGATACATATAAAAAAAATAAGAATAATAAAACTTTTGTATAAATGAAAAAAACTAATTTAACAAGTATAAATACTCATATATTCAAGTTACATCAAAATTCCCTAAAAGAAATTTACCTCATAATAAAATTAATTTTTGTCATAGAAAGTTTAATCATACTCATCTTAAGCAATAAGAGAAGAAAATATAATAAAACCCTGTGGTAAGCGTTTTTGTCCTTCACTAATGTGTCTTCTTCACGCAATGCTGCCTCTGTTCTCGCTCTTGTGCGTCTGCTGATTCCTCTCTCTATTTCGTGTTTTTGCCCTCCATTTATTCCAAGTTGGTGACTTGCGCTCCACTCATGTAACCATGGGCTTTTAATTTCCTTCCTGGCCTTTTTACTTCATTGGATCACCAATGCCCGAAATCGTGCCATAACGATGTCTATTTAGATTCTTTAATTTATTGATTCCTTGTCATCAATATATATTTAACCGTGAGCCCTTAACCAAAATATTATCACTTTCTTTTGAAATCATTAAAAAATAAATTTATTTTGTTTTAAATATCCCTTCAAATCACTTTCCAAATCTTATAATTTCAAATATGCTGAATAAAAATGGTCAGATAAGAGGGATTTAGATTTGTCTAAATACACGAATCATTTCTAATTAAGTAAGATTGAACTGTATACCTAGGTCGTAGACTGAACTAAGGTTGTATAACTAAGGGTGTAAAATAGATGGATTGATTTGATTTTGAATTGGATCATAATGGATGAATTTAAAATAAACTATTAATCTATTTAAAACTTATTACAAAATGTTTAATATTATCTAATTCATCTATGACTCAATTTAATGGATTGATATTCAATCCATTCATTAATTTATTTTAATATATTGAATGAATGAATATTCAACCCACTCATTTAAAAAAAAATTCTATCTCTAAAAATTTTTATTCTCTCTCTAAAATTTTTTAATGAATGATTATTCAATCTATCTTTTAATTCATTTTAATAGATTGAATAAATAAATATTTAACCTACTCATTTTAAATAAAATCTATTTCAAAAAATTTTCCGGTCGCCTGGGTTCATGATCGGTTCTCCAGTTGGGTAAACAAATCTTTTATGGACTTTGTTATTCTATTTGAAACTTAATATCTTTTGCAGCTTTGAACGCATATTCAATAGTTCTTTACTCGGGGCACTTTGTGACACACTGCGCACACACACCACCAGCTATCATGAAGAACTATCACAGGAACGAAGCCATGAATGGCACAACCGCACAACACTTCTACATAAGAATATTTGATCCACCTTGACTGAAGGCCAACTTTTTTCTGCATATTTCAGCCACGCCCAAACAAGGGTGACACACGAGAAATATTTGGTTATATATTAATTACATCATTACTTAAGTACTTTTTTTAAGAGTTGACATATATAAATGCATTTTTTAAAAATTAGTACATTTATAATATGAGCTATACATCCTCACATATATTTAATATTAAATGGAATACCTATAGGAAACACTGCCTAATGTCCATAGGAAAATTTCCCAGGAGGAACGCAACCAGTTGCAGAGAAGCAAGAAAAAAGTTAGGAAAGCAGATGGTGAGTTCTTGAGGACGGCCTCATAATCCACTGGATTGGATTTTAATTAAATATCTATTAGATATTTAATACATGCTTTAATTGAATTATTAACTATTCATAATTAAATTTAATCTAATAAAATACATTATTTTAATTAAATAAATTAGACTAATTTTAATATAGATAAATTAAATGGATTAAAAATTAATAAATTTTATTACCAGGCTATAATAAAAGTGTTCCTAAAATCTGCTTCACGTCATGTTGCGTCCAAAGAAAAAGAAATGTAGACTTCTTCAACTTCAATTTGAAGTGAATACGGGACTTAATTGGAAAGCAAAATATTATATCACTATCTTTTGAAATAAAATAAAAAAGCAATTAATTCTAACAAAAAAAAAAGAAATCAATTAAAAATATATCCAAAAATTTAAGTAAATTTTTTATATATAATTAATATAAGAATGATTTCAAAATCAACTTATTTTAAAATTTCTAAATAAAAATATTTCAAAATCAAATCAATTCTTATTTTTTAACTTTCTAAACAACATATTTTATTTATAAATGAAAGCACTTCTCAAAATTTATAATTTCAAATTCTTAATAAAAAAATGTCAGTTAAGAGTGTTCAAAAACATGGCAATAGCATGATAAAAGTGAGATATGGATGAAAAGAAGAAAGTGAAATTCACTAAATGGTAAAAGGTGTGCGATACAAAGTTTTTTTTTTTTTGATAGGCAAAAGAAACTTAAATAAAAGGAGTACAAGGGGTACTCCAACCCTTACAAAGAAATCCAGCAAAGTTAATTAAGGGCATGAAAACATCCCAAAGGATTTACACACCAATTAGCAAAAAAAAGACTTAAATTTCTACCTTCCCTATAGATAAGCCACCCCCAAGAGACGAACTTAATATGAGCAACCACAGCAGTGCAATCTGTAATAACACCTCGAAATACAATTTTATTTCGCAGCAACCATAGGCACCACACAACAGCACACCAAACAAGATATCTAACTTTTCGCACCTTCTTGCCTCTTAAAAGCGCACCATGCTGTAAGAAATGATTAACACCATCTCTGTGAAAAACTCCATCAAAACCCAACCAAGCATAAATTAAGGACCATACTTTATATGAAAAGGAACAAGAGAAGAACAAGTGGCTAACAGATTCACACTGAGAAAAGCAGAATACACAACATTGTGCATAAGGATCCGAAATTATGCCCCTGTGATGCAACAGCTCTCTTGTAGGTAAGCGCTCCAGAATTAATCTCCAAACGAAAACAATCACCTTAGACAGGATTGCACCCAACCAAAGCTCCTTATAAAACTTGACAAGATTATGGTCCAAAGAGGTAGAGCAAAAAGAATTCAATAAGTGCAAATATGTTGACTTAACACTAAAAGAATTTGAATTATCCAACAACCACACTCATTTATCTCTACCTTCCTTTTGGGGTGCAATAGAAGACACCATAGTTTGAAGATCGTCTAGAAGTTCTTCCTCCCAAGCAAACAAGGGCCTCCTCCACTGCCAAATCCAAACCCACCTATCATCACACCAAGCACCAGAGTTTACCACTGACACATTGGTGTTTTCAGCAACCTGAAAAAGTCTCGGAAAGCAATCTTTTAGAGAAGAAAAGCCCAACCAAATATCATTCTAAAAACTTATATCAGAACCCGTTCCAAGTTTAAGGCGAACTGCATCCAAGAACCAAAAAGGCCTAGTATTCCTACCCAAATCTAACGAAACTAGATCCTTCCATCACAAGGAAGAGTGCTGGAAACCTGAAGGGGTGATTAAACATCCCTTAGTAAGAGGGCCGTATTTGTGAGACAACAATTTGTACCAAAGAGCGTTATGGTCAACCAAGCAATGCCATTTCCATTTAGTCAGGAGACTGATATTAAACAATTCAAGGTTCTTTACCCCTAAACCACCAAGCTTCTTAGGCAAGCATACTTTATCCCAGCTAACCCAATGTACTTTTTGTGTTTCACTAGAACCTCCCCACAAAAAATTCCTCTGGATGCAAATCAAAGTGCTCAAAACTTTCTTTGGAGCTTTATAAAAAGAGAAAAAGTAAAGGGGCAAGCTAGACAAAATAGAATTTATTAAGGTGATTCTACCTCCCAAAGAAAGAAAGCGCCCTTTCCACAAGGATAATCTCTTCTTCATAGATTCCACCACCGGGGACCAAGTTGTGCTTCTCCTTGGGTTAGCTCCGACCGGGATACCAAGAAAATTAAAAGGAATGCTCCCAACATAGCAAGATAAGAAATTAGAAGCAGCTGACAAAAAGTAATCATCCACGTTCAAGCCAAAAAGATTACTTTTGAAAAAATTCACCCTTAGTCCGGAAACAAGTTCAAAACTTCTCAAAATCGTTTTAATACTCCACAAAGAGTCCCAAGAGGCCTCGCACAACAAAATGGTATCATCTGCATACTGGAGAATAGGAAAAGAAAGCTCTTGGCTAACTTTATACCCTTGAAAAAGGTTCAGACCCACAGCTTTTCCTACCAGTCCTGACAATCCCTCAGCTGCGATAAGAAAAAGAAAAGGAGCTAGAGGATCGCCTTGTCTAAGGCCCTTCTTAACATCAAAATCATCTGTGGGACTTCCATTCACAATAACCAAAACTGAACTAGAGAAAATGCATGCCTTTATCCACCTTCTCCACTTAACACTAAAACCCAACCGAACCAGCATGTATTCCAAAAACTTCCAGTTAACTGAGTCATATGCTTTTTCGAAGTCGACCTTTAGAAGGAGACAATGATTTTTCCTCCTTTTTGCCAAGTCGATAATCTCGTTAACAGTCAAAACCCCGTCAAGAGTCTGCCTGTTTGGAAGGAAAGTAGATTGGCAAGGAGAGATAACCTTACCCAGAACTCTTTTCAATCTTGATGCCAACAGCTTTGAAATAATTTTATACAAGCAACCAATAAGGGAAATAGGTCTGTATTCAAGTAAAGATTAGGGGTGATCCTTTTTGGGAATAAGGACCAAGAAGGAAGCAGTTATAGCTTTTGGCAAGAAAGCATTTGAGTGGAATTCCTGAATGAAAGCACACACCTCATCCTTCAGCAAATCCCAACAAGATTTAATGAAATTAAAGTGAAACCATCAGGCCCAGGACTTTTATTTCCATCACAACTCCACACAGCTTCTTTAATCTCTTCATATGTAAACCGGGCGGTAAGAACACTATTATCCTCATCTGAAATCTGCAAGAAAGGAATACCGTCCAAGGTAGGTCTATTAAAGTTATGTTCAGAAAAGGAAAGAAGAAAGTGACTCTTGACTTCAGCTTTGACACCCTCCACATCGCCAACCCAAGCACCACCCACTTTTAGAGCAGGAATTTGATTTTTTCGCCTTTTCGCACATAGGCATGCATGAAAATACCTGCTATTAGCATCCCCCTCCTAGATCCATTTAGCTCTTGACTTTTGCAGAATCAAGCTCTCTTTAGCGTGTAGTTGCTGCCAAAACTGAGCAGATAACAACTTTCTACTATCTAAATCAATACAAGTACCCTCTGTTGCGGCAACGTCCAGACTATTAATTTCTTCCACTATTTTATCAATTTTTAAATCCATAATGCCAAAAACCTCCCTATTCCACCATTTCAGCTTCTCCTTTAATAACTTTAATTTTTCCTTGAGAACATACCCCTTCCAACCGTCTACCTTAAAGTTATTCCAGCAATTTTCCACAAAAGGTTTAAACTCCTTATGATCCAGCCAACAGTTGTTGAAACGAAAGGGTTTAGGGCCCCAATTAAGTTCAGAGATTTTCAGCCAAATTGGACAATGATCGGATATATCTCGGTCACCAACCCATTGAGCAGAGACCTTCCATTCAGCAATAAGATCCTCAGACAATAAAAATCTATCAATTCTGCTAATAGAAATGCCATCCGCACTGAACCATGTAAATTTCTTCCCCAATAAAGGAATATCAACAACCTCCGTATTTTCAATAAAAGTCCTGAACTCCACTAATTCAGTCTTATTAACCTGCGTATTCAACCCCTTTCTTTCCTTTCTGGAGACTATGACATTAAAATCCCCTGCTATGCACCAAACCCCTTTAGCAAAACCCCTTTTAGACATGCATAAATCATTCCACAATTTACGTTTACCCGCTAATGTGCAAGGAGAGTACACGTTAACAATGTAAAGCAAAGAGGTAGAATTCTTCATAGAAACGCACACACCAAGAAAATCGGCTCCAGTGAAATGAAAATTAACAGTAAACAAACCAGATTTCCATACAGATATTAAGCCACCAGAAAACCCTTCAGCAGGAATGGCGAACCAATCAGCATCCAACCCACCCTATATGCTCCCAATCAAATTATTATCAACCACCGAACATTTAGATTCTTGAATCAAGCAACAATCGAAATTACCTGATAGTAGGAAGGATCGAATTCTTTTCCTTTTTGCCCGATCCCGAAGTCCTCTCACGTTTAAGGAAACAATCTTCATGGATACACTGATTTTATCTCCCTCATAACCTTGGCCGAACGATCTCTGACCTCCATTTCCTTGATCACGGCAACATAATTATCATCCCTTTCTTTTCCGGAGACGCCCAACTGCTTTGCGAACTTCCAGATTTTAGTGGCAACACCGCGCTCATGGCTGTCCCAAAGCTTATTGTTACAACGGTGAATGTCGGAATCTGATATAGATCCCCCACACAAAACAGAACCACCAGAGAATTTAGAACTTCCCATGAAGGAAGAATCGCTGTCTGACGCTCGCGGAGGAAGATGAATGCTGTTTGCAATAAAGGAGAAGTCGTTCTCACCTTCTAGAAGCCCGTCTAAAGACCCCGCGCACCCCTCTACGCGGTCATCAGTTAAAGAGCCTATAAAACCTCTATTTCCTTTGCTAGGCTCCAATGCCAAAACCGCTCCTTGCGTGTTAGGAACGTCCACAGAAGAACCGGACTGGATTGCACGCACCACACATCCTTCTGATCCAGAACCAGGCCCAAAAGAGATCTTGTTCGAAGGGGAAATGGGCTCAAGAGGCCACTCCGGACTTACCATTTTGCCACGCGTTATAGAATTATCAGGAAATACTTGACCAATAGGTTCTATTTGCAAAAAGTTCTGATTATTGTTGTCCCCACTAAATTGCTTTAAAAGTCCATCACCACTAACGTCTCCACATCCATTATTAACTCCCTCCAGGCACTGAACCTGCCTATTCCTCGAACCTTCCACTTCATTGATAACATGGGAAATCTCATTAAAATTAAGGTCCTTAAATGTTTCATTGTTATTGGAATTGCAATCATCCCCTGCATCAGAGAACTCTCCATCTTCACCTTCCACCGAGAAATTGAGATCACCATCGACGGTCTCATTGTCAGAACTGGACATTGACAGTGTTTTTTTTATTGGAGAAGACCATTGAATAGGTCCATACCAATCTTCAACCATCTTAATAGAGAACAAATCACCGTTAATATCTACTTTTACCACCCTGTTCACCAGGTCATGATACCTGGTTCTGTACAGGATTCTTGCAACATCCATAGAGCCCTTATTTCTTGTGTTATCGTCTACTGAAACGAAAACACCAAAGCCAGAAACTAAGAACTCGAAAAACTCCTCCGACCAGGCGTGTGCTAGCACACCGTAACAACGAATCCTGGCTAACCTCTCGTTATCAACCACGCCAGGGCTCCATTCACGGATTTCAACAAACCACTGAGATAACCAGTCCTTGGCGTCATTAATCAGCGCCGAGATTTCCCCATCGTCATTGGATTCCATAAGAACGAGATTGGAGCCCAAGGGTGTGATCCTAACAGCAAAGTAACCTTGTCTGTGGAATTCTTCTTGCATACTATATGTCGCTCCTGCGTTAATCACCTTCCCAACAAACACTTTTCTCAGCCTTTGCATCTGATCTTCCCCTATGACAAAATTAAGATGTGCAAAATCATTCCTTTTAATGAATCTACTTTTATCCGTCTCAACTTCATCTTTGGAACTGTTACCCTTCTTCACAGCATTAGCGTAAGAGATCCCCTCTCTTCGTTGTGCATGTTGCCTAGCCGCCACGTAAAAACACTTTGGCTGCGAATTAATGTTTCCCTGACCCGAAATGCTCCTCATACTACGATGAAACCTAGGAAGGTTTACGTGAATCTTCTGAGAGCCGATGAAAATGTTATCAAGTTTAGTAGCAAAAAAGACAGGATCCCTAAAGTCCAAAAAACGTACAAAGCCAAAGCGACGTCCTCTTTTGTCACATTTTGAAGGAATGACAACTTCATCTACCCTCCCATACTTCTGGAAAACCTTCCACATCTCTCTCGCCCCGAAATCATCTGGAAATTCTGAGAAGAAAAAAGAAACAGAATCCTTACTATCTGTTTGCCCCCCTACATCGTTACAAGAAACGTCCATTCTCCAGTTTGATCTCCTTCCTGGTGAAACAGCCACATGTCTTCGTCATCTCCTGGTTACCCTTGTCCACTCCATTCTATGTGTGTTTGTGTAGGTAGTAACATTATGTGTGCGACACAAAGTTAATATATGGTTTGTATAGGTTAGAGAAAGTAATTAACGAGTAACTAACTATGACTCAGCAAACTAATTTAATTAATCTCTAACTAAAATTAATATAATTTTTTTGTCAGACAATGTATCCCCATACTCTTTAGTATGAAACTTATCTTCATTTGAGATGCTGAAGTTGAACCTGTACAATAAGTGTTCTTTTGCAAATTCGAACCCTGACATTACAATGGTCCTTTAGCCGCTAAGCTCAAGTATGCTCATTTATTTGAGCCATCCTTATGGGTAAAATCAAACCAAACTAACTATACGGTAGCAAAGAGATTTTTTTTAATATAAAAAAGAAGGAAAAAAAATATTTTTTGTTCACCCAGAATACGGTGAATGTATGTCCATTGTTTTCTGACGTGAGATAGATATCAAATCAAGTTGTATGTAATTGTAGTATTTTTGTAAGATACAAAATAAATTTATGAGTGAGTTGAAAAAAAATTAAAGTATAAAAGTTAGACAAATAATGAAGTTGAAAAAAAAAAAAAGAAGAGAGAGAACTACATTATAGGGGAACATCATACCAACGCGATCTGCCAGCAGACGCATTGACAGCTGGTGGGTTGGATCTTCCCAGACATGACAACCAGTATGAATCATTTAGATAAGTCTAAATACATGAAAGATACGTTTTTCCGGGGTGAATGTTGTGCGATATTTTGATTTGTACATATAAACCTGCTTACAATTTATTATATTTTATGTGTGACGATCAACTAATAACGCTAAGCTATACTTCAATATAGGCTAGGAATCTCTCATAGTATGTCAACTTCTTTAAAATGATATGTTGATTTTGACAATTTGTCACACGTATCTCTGTCCAATTATCTAATATGAATTCTTCTAACCACAAAAAGGAAAAAAATTGATATGAAATCTTCAACATTTGACTATATATTGTTAAAGTGAAGGGAAACTTATTGATATGATCGGCATAGCGAGTGCAATTGAAAAACGGAAGTTACAGATCTCCATACGCCAAAAAAAAAAATCTCTTGAAAGACAAAAACCTTATTTTAGTCTCTTACTAATGCTTTAATTCTCAATTTAGTCACTCACGGATTAATTTATGCAATTTAGTCCCTCACTAATATAAATTAACATGAATTTAATCTCTCTGTTAACTCACTGTTAAGTCACTGGTAATAAAGAACATGAAATACTTACATATCAATGTGATAATCTTAAATGACATCACAATCAATATTTTTTGGATGTACTTATGATTTATGATACACTGTTAATGTAATTTTTTTTATATTATTAACTAATCATGCATTGTTATATTACTAAAATTGTTTAATTCTCATAATAATTATTTCAAAAGTCATATATAATAACGTATGGTTGATTAATAATATAAAAAACTTTATATCGTGCATCAAAATTAAACTCATATTTTTTCCTTACTAATTATTTAACTCTTTTATTTTGGGGTAAAAAATACAAAGATCGTGACTCCACTAACTTGCAACATTGTTACTATGCCTTGCAGCACTGTAATTACACCATCCCAGGAGATCAACAGGCTCTGATTTGCTATGGATTGCAGAAAAGAAAATCTAAAATATCGAAAAAAAAGAGATATTATTATATCTATAATTGCTGGTTTTTATCTCGATTTTCTGCTTTTCGTTTTTGAAAAATGTTTTTGATTGGTTGAGCACTTGAATGATATTACTTTCAACTTCAAGATGTAATAATGTTTGGGTCTTTTAATTACACTTGCTTGAATGCTTCGTAATTGACCCTTTCATTTTCCTTTGGCTATTTTTCTTACTCTTTTTTTTAAAAAAAAATTTTAAGTTGGATTCTAGGTTTTTATTGATGTCCGTTGAATCTATTTGAATCTGTGCAGTTATCATGGATCATGTAGTTCATTTAGACCCAATTCAGCTGGCCCGTCTGAGCATATCTCAGCTGCTAGTATATGGAAGAAGTCCACCAATTTGCAGCGACATTGGAGGTACAGTGGCTATTCCTGGCTGCTCCATCCCACTTGCAAGCCCTTGCTCTGATGATGATGCAACAATCCTGTGTTTTTCACCCCAAAATTAAAGAGTTAAATAATGAGTAGGAAAAAAAAAACACTTATTGTGATACCATATAAGATCCTCAAGTTAACATGTAAGCATTTTATGTTTTTTACTAACTGTGACTTAACGAAATGATTAAATTGAGACTAATTTTAATTAGTGAGAGACTAAATTGCATAAATTAATATGTGAGGGACTAAATTGATAATGAAAGCATTAGTTAGAGGAGATATTTTTATATCCACACAAATGTAATATATCATATTTATACACAAGAAATAAAAAGTTAGAGAGAGAAGAAAATAGGTCCCACTAAATCTATTTATCACAAAAAATTATACTCTCTCCAACTTTTTGTTCTTTGTATGTAAATTTGATGTGTTATATTTGTGTGTATACAAGAATATCTCTAATTAGAGACCAAAGTAGGGCTTTTGTCTCTCTTGAAATAATAGATGTGTACGAATATTTGAATGAACAGATTTGTTGAAAAATGTAAAATAATTTAATTTAGTAATAGTGAAAATGAACATCTCAAAATATCACGTAATGTCTTCTCTATAGTTTTTTGTCCATAAATAAGGTAATTTATTTATGAAAATGAAAGGAAAAACATAGGTCCAAAGGAAAAACACAAAACGAGAGGCTTTTCAAAATCACTTCCAACAAGTTGGAAGAATAACTAAAAATCAACCAACACAAAGACATATATCAATTGCCAACTACGAAACTACATAGCAAGTATGCTTCCCATCCACTGCCATGTCATTGTGGAGGGATCTCTTCCTTGAGCTTGGAAACTCCATTGCTGCTTGGATTGCAACTTCAGTCAATTGGTGCTCTTGAATTGTAGCTTGCCTGGGCTTGGATGATCCTTTCCTGATTTTCTTTTTTGTGCGGCCCAATGTACGAGGGAGAGAGCTACCCACAAAGAAGATAAGGGCCTCAAAGCTTGATATGAAAGAAAATACTTATCGGATCTATTAATCCTAATAATTTATGACATATTAATTTCATATAAAAGATTTTAGGATTACCTTGAAATAGCATCGATGAAAAAGACATTGTCGAACAATCTTGAAAAGTAAAATACGATGAGGGAGAGATATTATTCCTATCCCACAATAGTCGCTCACGCGTCAGTATCAATGGGGCAACTGTACGCACTAGAGTGGTTAGAAATAGGGGTCTCTCCCTGTATATATAAAATAAGTATATTAGGTTAAACCTACCCAATATGGTAAACTCATATATAGAACCCATAAACAAGACTCACATATATGAGCAGTGCTTTAACAACAATAGGTCCATTAACAATACTGATCACAATTTGGGCTAAACAAAATGCTCTAATAATTTTGACATCCAATTAATCTGAGTTCTATATAATATGATTTATGTTTGTCCATAAATAAAAATTCTAACATTCTCCCACTTGAACAACATAAGTCACATTATATCACTTTAATAAGAAAATAATTCTTCAGATTAATCAAACAATATGTGGCCACAATATGATGTCAAAATCGAGCTAGCACTCTCAATAAATGGTCCAAAATGAGACTACAAGTATCCAAATGATGCAGAAAATCATACTCGAAGGACTACTGATATCATACATGCAACATACTCATATCTTGGTGACCCATCAAAATGTGGTAAATGGGTAGTGGGAAAGCATATCCAAAATTTGCATGCCAATATGTGATCAAAGTGCATTTCCTAACAAAATAGACCTAAGCATCTGCCCAAAATACTTTCTAAGATTTAACATCTCAGCACAACAACAAAATGAGACTGGGTCCAAAATGTCTCCACAATATGTCATATCATAAATAAACAAAATTGTGCAGATTAATAACAATAACAATATTATATGACAACGATAATAATAATATAATTGTCTCGAGACATAATAAAATGAAGTCATAACAAAATTACAAAATTAAACTCCCACTAACCCAAAACATCAAAAGACCTCACTATACCCATACGGGTCACATGATCAACAAAAACTTTACCAGCTAAACCTTTAGTTAGTGGGTCTGCAATCATAAATTCTGTAGGGATATGCTCAACACGAGTCTGAAACTCCTGAATCTTCTCTCTAACAAACGTGAATTTTGTATCAAAATACTTTGAACGCTTTGAGCTTTTATTAATTTGAGAGAAGCACACTACGATAGAATTACCACAATAAATACTAAAAGGCCTGGAAATACTCTCCACAATAAGAAATTCAGTAATCAAATTTTTCAACCATATCGCTTGATGCGTAGCCTCATAATAAGCTATATATTCTACCTCCATAGTAGAAGTAGCTGTAAGTGTCTGTTTAACACTCTTTCAAGAAACAGCTCCTCCTGCTAACATAAAGATATACCCTGGTGTGCACTTATAGTCATCTGGACAACCACCATAATCAGAATCAGTATAGCCTATCACCTTAAGGTGGTCAGACCTCCTATAGGTGAGCATACAGTCTTTGGTACCCTGCAGATACCTCATAACTCGTTTTGCAGCCTGCCAATGAGCCACACCAGGTTTGCTCAAGTATCTCCCAAGTACACTAACAACAAAAGCAATATCAAGACGTGTACAAACTTGAGCATACATAAGGCTGCCAACAGCGGAAGCATATGAGACTTTCTCCATTTCAGCAACATCTTTATCACTTTGAGGATACTGGGTATTAGAGAGTCTTTCACCCTTTTGAATAGGTGCAGTATAAGGATTACAAGATTTCATATTAAATCTATTCAGAATCTTTTCAATATAAGCTTTCTGAGACAAGCCAAGAGTACCACGAGATCTATCATGGTGAATCTCAATACCTAATACAAAAGAGGCATCACCAAGATCTTTCATATCAAAATGTGCTGTCAACATCTGCTTTGTCTCATTCAGAAAAACATAATCATTACTCGCCAACAATACATCATCAACATATAAAACAAGAATGATGAATCTGCTCCCACTAAATTTCAAATAAATGCATTGGTCAACAGTATTCTCTTTAAAACCAAGAGAACTAACAATATAATCAAATTTCAAATGCCATTGCTTTGAAGCCTATTTCAATCCATAAATGGATCTTCTCAATTTGCATACCATATGATCTTTACCATTTTCAACAAAACCATCAGGTTGATCCATATACACATCCTCATACAAATCACCATTTAGGAAGGCGGTCTTAACATCCATTTGATGAAGTTCCAAATCAAAATGAGCAACCAAGACCATCACAACACGAAAAGAGTCTTTAGTGGAGACCTGTGAGAAAGTCTCCTTATAATCAATGCATTCCCTCTAGTTATATCCCTTAGCAATAAGTCTGGCCTTATACCTCTCAATTTTACCTCGAGCATTACGTTTGGTCTTAAAGACCCTTTTACAACCAACAGTTTTACAACCAGTAGGCAATTCTACCAATTCCCAAATATTATTCTTTCTCATAGAAGCCAATTCATCCTCCATAGCCACTAGTCATTGTGCACTATCAGGACTAACCATAGTCTCTTGAAAAGAAATAGGATCAGAATCCTTAACTGAATTAAACTCATGCTCCTGTAGATACACAACATAATCCCTGAATCTAGTAGACTCAGTGGATATAGGAACCCACTCAGATCTTCTTAATAGAGTCACAACAACATCTAGAATCTGTACATTATTTTTGACTTGTTGAGGGATATCGACATTATCAACAGGATCAACAAAATTATCATTATAGATAAGAGGAGATGACATTATCTCTGGAAATGGATCAACAAGAATAGGAACAACAACATGCTCATCACTAAAATCAATAATTCGCGGCTCCTGAGTTCCACCATGTCCTAAGTCCCCTTCAAAATAGATAGTCCGATCGGATTCAATAACTCTAGTAGTATGAGAAGGACAATAGAACTTAGAACCTCTTGAGCCAATACAATAGCCAATGAAGGAACCATTGATGGTTTTGGGATCAAGCTTCTTTAAATGTGGGTTATAAGGTCTCACCTCTGCCCTACATCCCCAAACACGGAAATGCCTCAAGGTATGCCGTTTTTCTATCATAAGCTCATATGGAGTCTTCAACACAGATTTACTTGGCACATGATTCAATATATAAGCAGCAGCCTTCAAGGCATCTCCTCACAAGAATTCTGGAAGAGTAGAATGACTAAGCATACATCTCACTATATCCATAAGAGTACAATTTCGTCTCTCTGCAATTTTGTTTTGTTGTGGAGTGCCTGGCATGGTGTATTGTGCCTCAATACCACAGTCCTGTAAGAACCTAGCAAAAAGTCCAGGATTTCTACCAGTTTCATCATACCTGCCATAGTATTCACCACCTCTATTAGACCTCACACATTTGATCTGATTACTAAATTTCAATTCAACAGTGACTTTGAATGCTTTAAAAACATCTAAAGAATCATATTTCTCACGTAGCAAATTAATCCACCTGTTTCTAGAGAAGTCATCAATAAACATGATAAAGTACCTAAAACCACCCGTAGCAATAGGAGTAATGGGCCCATAAATATCTGTATGAATCAACTGTAGTATTCCTTTGCTCTTGATAACCCCATTCTTTCTGGCTCCAGCTGTGAATTTCCCTCTTATACAATCAACACAGGTATCAAAATCAGAGAAGTCCAGATCATGAAGAATATTCTCCTTGATCAACCTCTCCATTCTCTCCCTAGATATGTGTCCTAAACATTTGTGCCACAACATAGAAGATTTTTCAACAACTTTACCATGCTTGTTTCCAACAACATTATTGATATCTAAATCCCGTTAATCAATAGAAAAAGAATCAACATTCAACATGTATAAACCATTAGACAATACTCTAGAACCAACAAGAACACAATCATAATATAAAGAAACTTTTGCATTACTAAAATGGAAAGAGTAGCCACAACTATCCAAAACAGAAACTGAAATCAAATTCCTCCTCATAGAAGGCATATAAACTATATCTTTCAAAACTAAATCATGTCCAGTACACAACTTTAATGAAACCATTCTTATATGTTCTACTTTGACTTTGGCTCCATTTCTTACTGTGATCATCAACTCCCCTTCACTTGGTTTCCTCCTGCTTTTGAATTCCTATAATGAATTTGTAATATGAATAGTTATACTAGTATCTAGCCACCAGGTATTTAAAGGAACATCAACTAGATTCGATTCAAAACATACTAGAGCCAAGGCGTTACCTTTCTTTTTCTCAAGTCAACTCTTAATCTTCAAACAATCAGACTGCTTATGTCTATATATATCACAAAACTTACAATTTCCATTAAAACGATATATGGGCTTAACACCAGAAGGCTCACCAGGACCAGAAGATGACTTAGTAGAATATCTAGGCTTATCATTCCACTTTTCTTAAACTAAGGCTTACTGTTTTTTCCTTTAGCAAATTTATTCTTCTTTTCACCATTCTTGTGAGAAGCAAACTGCACATTGTGAGCCTTGCCCTTCTTCATGGTATGCTCCTCTTGAGTAAGAACATATATAAGTTCATCAACAATCCACTTCTCCTTTTGAGCATTGTAAGTGGTTCTCAGGACATCAAAACTAGCCGGAAGAGATTCAAACACCTGCCAGACCAGGAAATCCTCTCCCAACTCCACTTTCATGGACCTCAACTTGTTGCACCAGTTCACAAGCTTCAAAACATGTTCACGAACACCACTCACACCATCATATGTAGTCTTTGTCAACAAAGAGAGGTAATAGGCCTTTTCAGTTTTATCGAACTTCTTGAATTTCTCACCAACAGACTTGAGGAACTCTTTAGCATTATTTGTTTCAGGAATGCTCTCTTTAATAGTTTTTTCCATGCTATACTTCATGGTCATCAAACAAACTTTATTGGATTGAACCCACCTTTCATGCTTCTTCTTTTCTGTAGCAGAAGATGCATTTGTGGGTCTTTGAGATTCATCCTCAGTGAGAGCAGCATCAACATTAGAGACAGTCAGGAACAATTTCACAAAATCTACCCAGTCCTCAAAATTAGTCCCATTCAATTTTGTTATAGCACTCATTTGCATCGATGAAGCTGAAAGAACGATACATTAAAGGAAGATTTTGTCAAGCATATCAACATGTACAATATTTGAGCAAAACTATAATTGAGTTTTTCCATGCAATTGCAATCCTACCTAAGGGTCCCGAATTACAATACATGAGTAGACTCCCACAGACATCAAAATTATGTCCCTAAAGCTAGTACTGAAAGGATACTAAGAACTCTAAGGTCAGAACCTCAATGCCTTTAACAAATCATTAGGAATCACATTAATAAAGGCAAACCGATAGGATAAGCGCATTACCAATATAATCCCCAAAGCCACAACATAACAATATTTTATCAATAAAATAGTACCTTACAATAATTGGTCCCGCGAAGGCGAGATTACAATAATACAATAATACTTTAAACAATAACTCTCAGAATTAATCGCATAAATAACAACAAAACATATAGTTTTCAAAATATTATATATTAATTTATGCACAAAATAGCACCAAAAAATTATTTGAGTGACCAAACAACATCAACTTTGAGAGTGTGTAATATATATCATGCCCAACAACATCACAATAACACAAAAAAAATTTCAGAAGCAAAAGAGGAGAGCACCATATATTTTTAATAATTTTAATCTCTGAAAATTTTAAAATAAATATTAAATGGGCATTAAAAAATAAATAAAAAATACCAAAAAATATTAAAGGGCACGTGGAGCACAACCCAAAAAACAGAAGTTGAAAATCACCCATAATGAGCCCACACACGCCTCTACGTGCCGCCTGTGCGGTGGGGAAACATTGGAGACAGGATCTCCTTCTTCACCCGGTTGGCTGTAAAAGGGTCGCGCGACCCAGTTCATCCAGGAACCGGTCGCGCTATTTTTTCCCTCGATTCTCCACCAAAATTCAATTTCTTGGTGTCTATAGATTCTGAAAAACGGGCTCTATAATTTCCCTAGTTTAATTTGCAGAAAAAATGACATAAAAGGATGGGTTTTCTCAACCAAAGGAAGAACACACGTGCATACTGTATTTTAGAGAATTTCCAGTTGTTTCACAACCAAAAGAAACGATCCATGCGTTTTTAGACTCATGAAACAGGGATCTACAATAGCCCTAAATCAATTTGTTGAAAAAACTCCAAAAAAGAAAACGAATCATAAAAAATTACACCTTTAGGGTTCAATGGGTTTGTATAAAATTATTTGTACATTCACAATATCAAAATACAATAAATATGTTTCTGAATTCAGAACAACCTAATGTATAAAACCCTAACTTTATTCTTTGAAATTGATTTTAAAAAAATTAATTAAACATTACATACGTTAAGATTTCAGGATTAAAACAAGATATTGATAGTCATAATCAGGATTAAAACATACGCTCTGATACCAATTGAAAGAAAATATTTATCGAATCTATTAATCCTAATAATTTATGACATATCAATTTCATATAAAAGATTTTAGGGTTACCTTGAAATAGTATCGATGAAGAAGACATTGTCGAACAATCCTGAAAAGTAAAACATGATGAGGGAGAGATACTATTCTTATCCCACAATAGTCGCTCACACGTCGGTATCAATGAGGCAACTGTACGAACTAGAGTGGCTAGGAATAGGGGTCTCTCCCTGTATATATAAAACAAGTATATTAGGTTAAACCTACCCATTATGGTAAACCCATATACAGGACCCATAAATAAAACTCATATATATGAGCAGTGCTTTAATAACAATAGGCCCATTAACAATACTGATCACAATTTGGGCTAAACAAAATGCTCTAATAATTTTGACATCCAATTAATTTGGGTTCTATATAATATGATTTATGTTTGTCCATAAATAAAAATTCTAACATGATAGAGTTACCATTGGTATGCTCTGATCCCCAGCAGCCATCTCTTTTCCATAGTGTTATTCCTTCCAGTTTTCAGGCTCTTTTCTTATTTGCCATTATTGTTGATAAAGGAAATTGACGTTTGTGTTTGTTAACTGTTGGAACTCTAAGGTGGCATTGCTTTCCTGTTTACTTTGATGAGGTCGAGGAACCAATGGCAGGGTTATAGCCTCCTCATTAGTTGGAGTGGATTTGATTGGGTTCAAAATTTGAATCTTTCACTGATATTGTCCTTGCCATAGAGAAAGGTGATAGGTGGGAGGATACTTGCTTGATCAGTCCTTGCACCATCTCCTTTTGTTTTGGTTTTAAAGTAAGAGCAAGGCCAGTACTCACACTCAATTAGATGGCCACCTTCATTTTTCTCAATTGTATTTTTTGCCTTCATTTCGAAGTCGTACTTTTTAATGATGGTTTTTCCATTCAATTCATTTTGAATCATGGTAGAGCAATTCATGCCTTCATGGCCAATAAGTCCACAACAATAGTAAAATATAAGCAGTTTCTCATATTTAAATTCCACCCAAATCTTACTTGCATTGGACTGAGAAGGGGACACGGTGAAAATCATGCTTAGACATGGGTTGCTCTGGATGCCATTGTTTGAGCACCAAAAGTTGTTGTTTGTAATTCCACGGCTAATTGTGAAGGATCTATAACAAATCGATTTCACTATTGAAATAGAACTTGTAATATTGGGGTTCGATTTCTTCACATGTAAGATCTTCTAGGTTGTTCCAAACCACAATGAGAACGTTCTTCATAATTGTTCGGAGTTGATGGCACTTGGAAAAGAGATGGTCAATCAGACATCGCTTGGATGCTTCCACATGCTGTCTGGTTTCCTCTTCATCAAAGACAACGACGTCGTCATTGTCATCTATCTGATAGGCACCCTCCACCGCAGGGTCATTGGTGTTTAAAGGCGGCGGTTTCTGTTCCACCATTGACATCGCACTTGAAGATGAGGGCTCTTGCTGGTTCTCGGGACAGTTCCAATGACTACGATTGGTTGAGGAGATACTTGAGGAATGTCTGATCTGATCCCATGATCAACTTGATGCACGCCGTAGATTGACGGGTTTTGGGTTGGGATGAGCTAGTTTTCCATTATCAAAATCGAAGGAATAGAGATCGTGGGGATGAAAAGGGGTGATGCTAGAACATTGATGGCTGCCTAGAGGACTCCACGCAGGAGAGAAAGGAAGCAAAAAGGTTGATGAACGGAAAACAACACCTTGGGTGGCGACTACAGTTGAGAGAAACATAGTTTTCTTAAACTGTCACTTGTAGTAAAATTATTTATCAAAATGTTAAATTTTTTAAATTATTTATTAAATTATCATTTTTTAAAACTATTTAATAAAATATTACTTTTTTAAAATTATCTACCAAATTGGCACCCTTTTGTCTAACATGATATTTTTTAATAATTTTTTATCCACATAAGGTGCGCCAAATGGTTGGCGTAATCTTTATGGATGCGCCACCCTATTTGGAAGATCCAACATGAATGCGCCATCTTTCATGACATTTTTTACATGGATACGTCATGTAAGATGACGATTTTTAGTTAAAAATGTCAACACATTTAGCATTTTTCACGTGGATAAAAATAAAAAATAAAAAAATATTTATAGGGCACTTAACTCATTTTATGTGGTTCTTGCACTCTTTCCAAAGACACATGCATTTCACATGCCTACTAGAGAGTGCACCATAACATTGAAAGACATCAATATCAATTAGCTTATTTATAGGCAAAGCGTTTGCTTCTAATACGTAAAGTAGTCAATGTGAGACTTTGGTATTGGTAAGGTAAAACAACTAAGTAAGGCAACAAGATATCTTTGTTTGATGTGGGACTTGGTGTTGGTAAGATAGCAATTAAGTAAGACAACAAAGTACCTTTATTCAATGTGAGACTTTGATCTAATCAAATATCCTAAATATGATAAAGGAAATGATTGAAACGTGAACGAAGTCAATGAAATGAAGTGTGTAAGTTGTCTGGTGTAAAAATTCAATCCACTATCTGAACCAACCTATATTAGAGTTGGTACTCAATTACTGAATCCAAACTATTTTTTTTCTTGCTAGTGTAGACTGGGTTGGTAGGTCATAGGATCAAAAAACACCCATGATAGTTTATCCAATACATAAGAAGTATGATACGTCAACAATGCTCCACTTAAAGAATGGAGCATCCATTGTGTCTGATCCAATGTTTTATCTGGATTTTATATCTATGGTAAAAAATAATTACCTGCAACTTGATTAATGCTAATATTTAAATATTTGCCTAGCAAAAAGTGAAATTGTTTGAATGTTGAAAAACAAAACCCATGTATTTAGTAGTTCCCCTTTGTTCAGCAATGTCACCACTTTCCATCACCACCTTTGTCCCCTTCATGTTCTTCCTCTGTATTAGCAATGAAAATTCTTCATTGAAAAAATGGTAAAATATGTTACAACTGACACAGTAGAGAGTATATATACATCTCTTCTTTACACAACTTTTACATACTTCTATAATAGAAACTTCTAGTTGTGATTCAAAATGTAACAAACTCACGAAACATTGTAACTAATTATATCTATCTTCATCAAGAAAAACTATTTATATCTATCATAACAAAAGCAAATGGATAGAGCTATTTCTCTATGCACGTTGGTGTATGGTCCTCCTCGTATGAAAGACTCATGGAGTGAAGAGAGTGTGCAGACACTTAGCTTCCTCAATGATGCCCTAGTTACGATCTTCGCCACCACTCAATTTGACTTTGGCACCTTAACCTTGAGCACCCTCAAGCTCCTCACAGATGCCCACATGAACAACAACTCTATAAGCTTCAACGGTGCCGTCCCCAATGACAGTGCAACTGCAATCAAGTGAAAGACAATTAAAATGAGGGAAATAAAGTGAAAAAATATGGGATTATGAAGCTGGCACATCTCCTCTAGGAAAGAAGAATAAAAACAATACTTACCAAGTAGGGGTTGTTTCCAATTTTGCTTCTTAATGAGCTCTTGGTATTTTTTCAGGAACATATCATAGTAACTGTGAAAAAAATTTAAAATGCCTAAAAGTAGAGCTTGCAAACTTCCTTCATCTTAAATGACAAGTTGAAGGAAGTTAGCAATATGCATAAAAGTAGTATATAATGATATATTTAATTAGATCAAAGTTCCACATCGAACAAATGTATTTTATTTTCTTACTTACTTGCTTTGTCATGCGAACACCAAAGTCCCACATCAAATAAAGGTACTTTGTAGCCTTACTTAGTTGCTTTGTCTTGCTAACACCAAAGTCCCACATAGACTACTTTATGGATCAGAAACAAACACTTGACCTATAAATAAGCTAATTGATACTAATGTCTCAATGTATGGTGCACTTTCTAATTGGCATGTGAAATGCATGTGTTTGGGAGGAGTGTGAGAACCACGTGAAATGAGTCAAGTGCTCTATAAGTATTTTTTTTATTTTTTTTGTCTGCGTGAAAAATGTCAAATATGTTACCGTTTTTAACTAAAAAATGCTATCCTACATGACGTATTCACATAAAAAATGCCATGTAGGATGCGCCAAAAAGGATAGTGCATCCACGTGGATTATGCCAACCGTGTTGGCTTAATCTTCATGGATGTGCCATCCTATTTGACGCATCCTATGTGACCATAAAATATTAAAAAATATCATGTTAGACAAAAAGGTAGCAATTTGGTATATAGTTTCAAAAGAGTTACATTTTGGTAAATAGTTTAAAAAAACTAATAATTTGATAAATAGTTTAAAAAATAATATTTTAATAAATAATTTTACTACCAAGAACAATTTAGTAAAAAATTGAGAAACACATAGGAAACCCTATGATTGAAAGTCAAATATCACATAACATCTTCTCTATTATTTCCTTAATAAATTTTATATATATATATATATATATTATAAATTTGTCTTCACACTTATAAAAAAATTAAAATAGCCTCTTCTGTAAACTTCCATTATAACACCGTGAGTTAATTGGTTGATCCAATATTTCTTTGTCTAGTAAGTATTCATTATATACATATTTTATCTATGAAACGTCAATGGTATTCTTTGATTTTTGTACCAGCTCCTTTATATATATATAGGCATCAAACTTTTAATTTAACCAAATGAAAAATAAACTATATTTAGTCTATTTTATCATAGTTTGAACTCGATTTACTAGTTTTTTTCTTTAGTTTTCAGTTTTTATTTTGTATTTACCAAATATTGATTGCATTCATGATCAGTTGTATAAAGATTATTTTTCTTTTTGGTATTATGGTTAAGGAATGTTCCAGCCAACTTGCACACACCTCGATTAATCTACCTTTCTAGTCCGATTAAACATGGGTCATCTACGTTCGGATTAAGAGATTCACAATTATATTCCTTGTGACTTAGTCCTGTGAAATTGGTATAGATGGGATTCAAACGTTTGACCTTGCACTAACCCATACATCACATACTTATCTATTGTTAGGCCAACCCCTTAGGGTTTTTGCATTAAAATTATTGATTTTCATATATTTAAGTCATTTTCCCCTTAGTTTTTGATATTTTCTCCCACATTTAATATGTGTTGATTGCGTTTACGTATTTCATATTAAGAATATTGATTATCACTATGGGTTGGTTATGGTGGTAAGCAAGCCACACGCCCACAAAGAAGACAAACTTCAATGCCTCTATTGATTTATAGATATTAGTTCTATTTTCCTTTTAGTTTTGGGGGTCTTTTTTCCTACATTTTAGTGTATATTGATTGCATTGGGTAAATTACCAATTTATTCCCTAGAATTATTTATCACTTGCAATTTACTTCCTAAATTTAATTATTATGAGTCACATTTACAAATTTCGTTTCAAGTTAGTCCTTCTTAAGTATCAAAGTAAGATACAAAATGGACTAAATCAATATAAGTTTTATAAATTCAAGACTTGACTCATATTCATAATTAGATTTAGGGACTAAACAATAAGTCAAGAATAATTTCAGTAAATTGCTAATTTAATTACTTGCATTCATGTTCTTCCATATTAAAAGTTTATATACTACGTATTCAATTTGGCTATGCAATCAAGTGCAGAGGGAAGCAGGACTAGTTGGCCCCAAACCCTTAACATCCCTCTTTAGGATTTAAACATTCTTTTAAAATGAATTTGATTAACATGCATGCCATACACGAAGTTATGAAAGATTAAAAATTTGAATTATGGAATTTTTTTTTATAAACAATACTAATAAATATTTTGATTTTAAATCATTTATAATAAATTAAAAAATTTAGAATTTTTTTTTATTTCTCATAATATCCCTTCACCTGATAAGAGAGAGACTAATCTCTCGGAATATAATCAGACTCTTAAGTAAGGACATTTCCTAACGGTGTTAAAAAAGATATTAAAATTTTAGAATTTGAATTATGTTATCAGATATTAATGAATTTTTTTCACAAAAAAATATTAAAATAATTCAAACTTTCAATTATTTATAATGATATTAATGAAGATTTAAATGATCAAAATCATATTAATTTGAATTTTCCTCTAATAAGATAAAAACGAATTTTAAATTTGTAAGGAGAATAAATTATTACATGCTCTTAAAGCAACAATAAATGCATGTTCTAAGATGTTTTTCACCATTGATGTAAGTTATTTAATTTAAAATTTATGTGAGTGTGTGTTAATAGTGAAGACCATCTTGGAGCATACATTTATTAATACTTGAGGAACATGCAATAACTTCTCATTACATGAGATATTAGTGGCACAACACGTAGATGACATTTGTTTAAAAGTGTATCTAATTTGATTAAACCAGTTATGCAAATATTAATATTATTAGTTTCTAAGTATGATTGAATTAGTTGCTGAAATATAATAACATATATAACATAATTACAATAAATTAATGAAATCTGAAAAGCAATTACCATTGACTAATTTCGCGTTGATTTAAATTTAAAATTTCCCAATGTGATGACCATTTAATACCAAAAAAAAATAATCTATGGGATCGTTTACCACTAATTTGAAATGTATTATTGTATGATTTCACATAGATTCAATAAACATTTATCACTAATTACAATTGTCATATACTGCCTTGAATTTGAATTGTCGTATTGGGTTGATTTTGCTAGATTTGAATTGAAAGTTGTATGTCAATTTGTGAAAAGCAGTGTAGGATAAATTTAACATTAATTTAATTTTTTTAACAATAATAAATCAATGAACCATAAATAAGAATTTAATATAAATTCAAAAATTAAAATTATTTCTTTAAATAATAAAACAATACACATATTACCAAATTAATATGCCATTTTTGTTATGATTTTATTGAGAGAGATATCATAAAATAATTTTACCCGGGATGGAAAGTGCAACGACTCACAGACTCAAGAAACGTCAAAAGAGATACTTCGCAGAAGTATAAGCGTGATAACTGCACTAAACATGTTAGTTCAGAGTTGCTGCTAGAGAAACTTGGCAGCAGCTATATATTTTCAGAAACTTCGGAACATTGTTAGAGATGATGTATCTAACTTTGTTCTAAATATTTTGATTAATGGAGCAGATCCTAGTTCTATATCAATGATACTTTTATTTGTCTCATCTCCAAAGTAAAGAAACCAGTTCATACAAAGGAGTTCAAGCCAATTTCGTTATGTAATGTCATTATGAAAACAATTCTAATTTTTTCACGTCATTTTTTTACACAACTTTTTACATTGATTAATGAAGTACAAATTCGTAGATAATTACAGTTTTCTTTCTAACTATGGGTTCAAGATAAAATAAAAAATTTGGGACCGAATGATGTAGCGGTTTTAGCTGTTCTGGCTCATGGAATTTGGATTTCAAGGAACAAAATTTGTTTTGACCAGGTTGAAACTCCTATGGAGATTGTCCTAAACAGATCTTCCATTGCTCTGAGAGAATTTCTTGATGCCAACACTGGAATGGAGGCTCACGCTGCAGCAAGTATCAGTCCTCAAAATAGCCCCAAAGTCTGGTTTCCACCTGGTCTGGGTGTATTTAAACTTAACATAGATGCAGTCTTTTTGGGTAACGATGATGGGGAATAGGTGCTATTTTCAAGGATGATGAAGGAAATGTCTTAGCTGCCAGGATCCTCTCCCTCTTTGAGAAAAGGAGAATGAGAGAATTATGTTCTTGATCCAATGGTCCAAGTTCATTGGATCAAGAACTTGAATTTATTTTATTATGACCCAATGAACTTTTGAGCCATTGGATCATAAACATAACTCTCACCTTTTTTCAAAGAAAATGAGAGGATCCTTATCCTAGTTGCTGCTGCAACGTGGTGTATTTGTCAATCTTTTGGCATAAAATAGGAAAATGATATTATCACATTATTTTTTTAAAAAATACTATTATTTATACCATTATTTAATGATTGTGATTAAGTGAGAGAAATTAATTTGAAAAAAGTAATATAATAAATGATATAGGGAATAATATAAAAAATGATGTGAGGAAAAAATAGTCTGAGAAAATTATGGTTGCGTAAATGGAAACGTTTTTTGTCCACCCAAAACACAATGGATATATGTCTATCGTATATCCGCATGAGATAAATGTCAAATCATATTGAATGTGATTATAGTATTCCTGCAAAATACAAAATAAGTTTGTGAATGAGTTAAAAAATATTAAACACATAAAAGATTAACGAATAACAGGATTGTTGCGTAAAATATGCTGAAGGAATGGGTATAAAGCTAGGACTTCAACTTGCTCTTGATCGCTGCTTTTGGAAGCTAGAAGTTGGGGTTTTTGACCAAATTGCCCTTAGTGGCAAAAATATTTATCAAATTACCATCATTTTCAAAATATTTATCAAACTGTCACTTTTTTTGCCATGCTATCATTTATTATTATTTTTTGTTCCACGTGGGATGCGCCAACACGTATGGCGCATCCAACTAGGATGCGCCAACACATGTGGCATTTACACATGGAAAATGTCACACTTGCTGACGTAGCCACGTGGGTTGATTTGTATTGATTGGGTTGAAAGTGAGAAGTTGTTATATTCTTGTGCGTCATAATCTATCTGTCATATTTTCAACCTGATTATGCTTTGTATTGATTTATTCATAAGCATTCTTTACCCTATTTTATCCCTTCTTCCTACCTTCCATTTTACCCTTGGCCTCGTTACAACCAAAGGAAAGTCCTTTTGATTCTTGTATTGTTTGTGAACTTGGAAGTGAAGATGGGATTGATAAGCAAGCCTATGATATTGCATTTTTTTCAAGAGAAATTTGAGTGATCTCTTCGTCCTTAAACACTTGAGCAATGAAAAGTTGAGTGATCTCAGATGTTTGATGAAGAGAACAGTTGCAAGCTAGACTCAAGCCTTTAATTGTTTAAGTGCTAAATGATCTTGCTTGATTGGATTTGATTGCTAAACTTGAATTTCTTTTAATTGTGAAATTTTCCTTTGATTCATGTTTCTTGATGTTGAATTTGATCTTGTTGTTGATTCCTATTCTTTGCTTGAGGACAAGCAAAGCTCAAGTGTGGGGGAGTTGATGAACCGTTAACATGTCATATTTAATTCCTTAGTTTTTCATATTCTTTTTATTTATTTATTGAATTTTGTTTGTTTGTTTTGTTATATTTTTAGTAATATTTAATTATGTTTTTATTAAGTATTTTGTGTGTTTTTGTCAGGTAATTGTACAGGGAGAAGATCGAATGTGCAAAGGAGCAAAAAAGAGAGGAAATTTCATTAGGTGACCAACGCTTGAGAGCTAATGTTGGAGCGCCTAGGCCTGAGCACCCAGAGTGTATGCAGCAATGGTGATTTAGTGATTCAGCGCTTAAGCGCTGAGAAGGAGCACCTGAGCACGCAACGTGTAGCAGCGCATGTATTGACTTAAGTGATTGAGCGTTTGAGTGCTTAGAACTGAGCTCCTAGGCGATGAGCAGACGTAACAGCAGAAGTGATTTTCATTAAATAGAAAAGTTACGCCACAGACAACACATTGAGCACCTTACATAGAAAATCCCTAATCCTGAGAGTTGTTTTGGGGTAACAGACCTTGGAGGGCGGCTTCAAAGGAGGATTCTTGAAGGCTTGAAGATCATAATCTCTATTAAAGGGGTTTTTGATTTCTCTTTCTTTCTAGTTTCTTTTTTCCTTGGGTTGAAAGTGAGAAGTTATTATATTCTTATGCATCATGCTCCATCTGTCATCTTTTCAACCTGATTATGTTTTGTATTGATTTATTCATGAGTATTCTTTACCCTATTTTATCCCTTCTTGCTACCTTCCATTTTACACTTGGCCTCGTTACAACCAAAGGAAAGTCCTTTTGATTCTTGTGTTGTTTGTGAACTTGGAAGTGAAGATGGGATTGATAAGCAAGCCTATGATATTGCATTTTTTTCAAGAGAAATTTGAGTGATCTCTTCGTCCTTAAACACTTGAGCGATGAAAAGTTGAGTGATCTCAGATGTTTGATGAAGAGAACAGTTGCAAGCTAGACTCAAGCCTTTAATTGTTTAAGTGCTAAATGATCTTGTTTGATTGGATTTGATTGCTAAACTTGAATTTCTTTTAATTTTGAAATTTTCCTTTGATTCATGTTTCTTGATGTTGAATTTGATCTTGTTATTGATTCCTATTCTTTGCTTGAGGACAAGCAAAGCTCAAGTGTGGGGGAGTTGATGAACCGTTAACATGTCATATTTAATTCCTTGATTTTTCATATTCTTTTTATTTATTTATTGAATTTTGTTTGTTAGTTTTGTTATATTTTTAGTAATGTTTAATTGTGTTTTTATTAAATATTTTGTGTGTTTTTGTCAGGTAATTATATGGGGAGAAGATCGAATGTGCAAAGGAGCAAGAAAAAGAGGAAATTTCATCAGGTGACCAGCGCCTGAGCGCTAGTGTTGGAGCGCCTGAGCACCCAGAGCATAAGTGTTGGTGTATGCCCTAGAGGCTAATACACTTTCTGTATTTACATATATTCTATTATGCTATTTTATATATGAGGCATTTCATTTATTGTGTTCTTTTTGATAAACATAATAAAGTCCTTAGAATAGTAAGTTTGATGCCATAGAGCATCAAGTGGATGACTTGATCGTGAGATCCTTTTGGTTACAACACTATTCTTAAATGTCCCTAGTCAAGTATTATTGTTAATTAGGACAACAATAATACATTGAGACTAGTATGTGTAGAGACTGATGACCGCATCTCACGGGTCATGGATATGAGATATCAAGTCTTCACATTGGTACATATTAGAGTAATGATGTCTTGGATCGACCCACCATGAGAACGCTACATGGATTGTTACGTGAGTGTCATAAGCGATTCTCATAGTGACAATGGTGTTTGTGGTCCTTTGACCTGAAATCACTACGATTCCTACATGAGGAGTTGTGTGTTTTAATGTCATCAAACGTCATCTGTAACAAGGTGATTATAAAGTTGGTTATTGGACATACCGCAAATCATGCAGAGGGATGTGAGTGACCTAGATGGAATTTGTCACTCCTACATAACAGGAGCGATATCTTCGAGCCCCCTGATTGAGTGAGACTGCGAAATGTATGGCCATACTCAAATGAGTTAATATGAGATATTGATCTCATTTGTTGTTACAAAGTCTACTCGAGTATCAGGAAATGAATGATTGGACTATATAAGGGTGACGCATTCCATGCCTTGTGTTCAATCTAGATATCTTGACAAAGGGACTAAACGACACGGAAACATTGGTCACGAAAAGGTTATGTCAAATCACTGACATTCTTATTACTTGGGTAGCAGCGATGTGTTGCTAGATACCGCTCACTGCTTGTAATATTAAAATGGGATTTTAATATTACTGCCAACGTAATAAGAACCTACAGGGTCACACATATAGAGCGAGACTAAAATTGGAGCAATGGATCCAAGTTGGACTCAGATTCAAATATGGGCCGACTCATAACGAGATGGGTCTAGGGTTGCTGACTTACCTTCTTCTTGCGCTCACACTCACTTAAGGCAGTCACTATTATAAATAGTACTGCTAAGGGGGCTGCTAAGTTAGATAATTCTGAACCCTAGCCGCACCTACAGAATAGTGAGTGAGAGAGCGACGTGTTTCTTCTCTTCTCTTCGCAGCTAGCACTGTGTGAGAGACGTGAGGCTCCTCTTTGCGGACGTTGGACGTTCGTGAGTCTGTTCGTGTGGATACCGCGAGACATCGTTTCTATTACGGTGTTAATGATTCATGCTTCAAGAGGTAAATCATTTAAAAAAAAAACTCGGATTATGGCTTTTTTCGCATGGATCCTTGGTGGGAATCCTTGTTTTCCACTGCGTGTTGTATCCACAAAAAATTCCCAACAGTGATATCAGAGCGTCTTGCGAAACCATGATTCGGTTTTTTGTTTTCGTTTACATGAGATAACATGTTTTCGGTTCTTGTTTTGACAAAAGATATGATCTTTAATATGTTATTTCTGAAAACCGTATGAAACCTTTTGCGAAAACATATTCTGTTTCTTATGTTGTATGCAAAACTGTGATGTTGTTTTCAAAACTTCATGAAGATGTTCATATGTTCTGTGAAAACGATTTTGTATTAAGATATATGTTTTTGCGAAGCTTTCTGGTATGTATGTGATACAAACAGCATTATGGAATCCTTATTCTCAATGCATGGTGCAAGGGTTTAGGAAACCTTGTTCTTGGCTTGCGGCGGCAGGGGTTATGGAATCCTTGTTTCTGCACAAGAGGCGCAACAAGCGCAAGGGGTTTTGGAAACCCTATTCTTGTTTTACTACAAGCAGAAAGCATCAAGTGTTGATGTCAAGCCGCCAACGAGGCGCCTGAAGTTCAAGTGTTGAACGACGGCGCAAGGGTTTCCTGCGGCACATGAAGTGTTCATGCTGTTCGGGCTTAGGGTTTCGCGCGACACATGCTGCACTAAGGGAGGCGCAAGAGATTCAACTCTTGTTTTTGGTCCAATTTTTCGGCCCGGGGCGCTACCCCGCACCCCGCAAGGGGCGGCCTCCCCTTGACCCCCGCCCGCTGACCAGGCAGCGGAACCCCCGTGCTGCCTCTGCGTAGTGTGTTATTCGAAAGCGCAATATTTTTTATCCTTTTATAACTCACGAAAAATAATTATGTATTATTGTTATGAATTTATATGTTCTTTGTGATGCATGGTGCATGGTTATGGCCTTAGTCCTCTCTTTATGCTTTTTGGTTTTAATAAATATGACCTGCGTGTCGTGCCTTTCTCTCTACATTCTGATTGTACATTCTCTTCTCACCTAACTCCCCTCGAATGTAAAAGAGGTTTCTATATAATGTAATTATGATGTAGAGACAAGAAGGCAGCATCAAGTGAGGACGTTGGTGGGAGATGCTTGATGAAGCTGGCTTAGTTAATGCTACTCTCTTAAGGGCCATAACCATGTCACTTTTATTATATGCCTTTTATGTATGAGATGCATGGATATTGTTTATGGTATGATAAACAGTTTAATAAATGGTGAGATCTAATAATAATAATAATAATTCCCTCAAAGCAAATATTAAGTCATTATGTGATGCCTTCCAATGTGTGGCACTCGTCAAGACTAGTATCGATCAAGTGCAGGTCTGCCAAAGCAGGATGCCTTTATCTATATTAGTAAGACGCGATAGGATAAAGGTAATATCCAACTGCCAACCATTGGGTCTGACTTAACTAGGCCATTTTAATAGGATTGAAGGCTTAGAGGCATGAAGTTGGGCTTTGGTCCATTAGATGGACTTGAATAAGTGTTATTTACCCAACTATCCAAGAGTTACATGTGATGTAATTGGAAAGTGTTTCCTACCTAAATAACTGAATTTTGGGTGATCAGCCAAAGCTGACTCAAAACTAGGTGAAATATGGATCTTGGCCTACTAGGAAATCTTACGATGGGATTTTTCGAGTCAATGTTGAGGGTCATTGACTTGAATAAAGTAGTGGGAGACATATTTAATTAAAAGACCTCATTAAATATGTTTATGGCATGATACTTATATTTTGCATATTTCTGTTAATAGATAACCATGGCAACAAACACATCGGGTACTTTATCATTGCGATCCATCCTTGAGAAGGACAAGTTGTCTGGAACGAATTTTCTAGACTCGGTACAGAATTTGAGGATTGTCCTCAAGCAAGAGAAAAAGTTGTATGTTTTGGAACAGCCTATTCCTGAGCCACCTGCTGCTAATGCCCCTAGAACTGAAAGAGATGCTTATAAGAAGCATTAAGATGATGCCTTGGACATTGGATGTCTAATGTTGGCCACTATGAACTCTGAGCTCCAAAAGCAACATGAGAACATGGATGCATACGATATGATCGTACACCTTAAGAAGCTCTATCAAGAGCAGGCCAGGCATGAGAGATTTGAGGTCTCTAAAGCACTGTTTCAGTGCAAGCTGGTAGAAGGAAGCCCTGTTGGTGCTCATGTACTCAAGATGATTGGGTACATTGAAAACCTAGAGAGACTTGGTTTTCCTTTGGGCCAAGAGTTGGCCATTGACTTAGTCCTGCAATCGTTGCCGGAAAGTTTCAGTCAATTTGTCATGAACTACAACATGAATGATTGACAAATCACTACCAGAGCTGCTAGGCATGTTGAGAACTGCTGAGCAGAACATTAACAAAGGCAAAGGGAAGGCCATAATGATGGTCCAAAAGAATAAGGGCAAGAAACAGCAAAAAAGGCCCAAGGACAACTGGAAGGGCAAGGGCAAGGACAAGTCTAAGCCTAGCACTTCTGGCTTGAAACCAGTGGATGGAGTGGCTAAGGAAGGTACATGCTTCCATTGTGGTCAGACCAGACATTGGAAGAGGAACTGTGCCAAGTTCCTAGAGGAGCTCAAAAAGAAGAAGGGAAGTGAGACTTCTACTTCAGGTATTTTTGTTATTGAAGTCAATTTATCTACTTCTGCATCATGGGTATTAGATACTGGATGTGGATCTCACATTTGTATAAATGTCAAGGATCTAAAGAGCAGTAGACCATTGACGAAGGGCGAAGTCGACCTACGAGTTGGAAATGGAGCAAAGGTTGCTGCATTAGCTGTAGGGACTTACTTATTATCTTTGCCCACTGGGCTTGTAATAGAGTTAGAGAACTGCTATTTTGTGCCTGCTATTAGTAGGAATATCATTTCTGTTTCTTGTTTGGACAAGAAAGGTTTTTCTTTTATAATAAAGGACAAGTGTTGTTCTATTTATATGAATGATATTTTTTATGGTAATGCACAATTGAGTAATGGACTTTATGTACTTGATCTCGAAACGCCCATTTATAACATAAATACAAAGAGGTTTAAATCAAACGATCTGAACCCAACTTTTCTCTGGCATTGTCGTTTGGGCCATATAAATGAGAAACGCATCTCCAAACTCCATAAAGATGGATTCTTGGACTCATTTGATTTTGAACCATATGAGATATGTGAATCTTGTTTATTGGGGAAGATGACAAAGGCCCCATTTACTGGACAAGGTGAAAGGGCTAGTGATCTTTTAGGCCTTATACATAGTGATGTATGTGGGCCACTAAACACAGTCGCTAGAGGCGGTTTTCAATACTTCATTACATTTACTGATGATTTCAGTAGATATGGATTTGTATATCTTATGAAGCACAAATCAGAATCCTTTGAAAAGTTCAAAGAGTTCAAGAATGAAGTACAAAACCAACTTGGCAAGAGTATTAAAATCCTTCGATCAGATCGAGGAGGAGAATACTTAAGCCAACAGTTTGATGATCATCTGAAAGAGTGTGGGATAATATCTCAACTCACTCCACCAGGAACACCACAATGGAATGGTGTCTCGAAAGGAGGAACCAGACCTTGTTGGACATGGTCCGATCCATGATGAGTCATGCAAACCTTCCAGGCTCCTTTCGGGGACATGCTCTGTTAACAATGCTTTCACACTTAACCGTGTTCCATCTAAGACGATTCAAAAGACACCATATGAGATATGGACTGGGAGACGGCCCAAGTATGTCTTTCTTGAAGATTTGGGGCTCGCGAAGCTTACGTGAAACGTCAAGTTTCGATAAGCTTGGACCTAAATCGATAAATGCTTCTTTGTGGGGTATCCAAAGGAAACCAAGGGATACTTTTTCTATAATCCTACTGAGGGCAAAGTGTTTGTCGCACGGACAGCTGTGTTTCTAGAAAGGGAGTTTATCTCCAAAGGAACCAGTGGGAGAAAAGTAGAACTTAAAGAAGTTCAAGTTTCACAAAGCAGCAATGAACTAATGGTGGAAATAAAGCAGCCTCCACAAAATGTTGTGGAACAAAGAACCTCGCTGCTCTAGTAACACAAGACTGCGTAGGTCTAACAGATACGTCATCAACCGGAGAGAGATATGGATTTCTCATGACCCAACAAGGTGACGTATTGCTCATGGATCAAGATGAGCTCGTGACTTACCAGGAAGCCATTATTGGCCCGAGATCCGAGAAATGGCTTGAGGCCATGAGATCCGAAATGGATTCCATGTATGCCAACCGGTATGGACCTTGGTTGACCCACTTTGAAGGGTAAAACCCATTAGGTGCAAGTGGATTTTCAAGAAGAAAACCAACATGAATGGTAATGTGCATACCTTTAAGGCGCGATTGGTGGCTAAAGGTTTCAAACAAATTCATGGTGTAGACTATGATGAGACTTTTTCCCCAGTTGCGATGCTTAAATCCGTTCGGATCTTGCTTGCTGTTGCAGCATACCATGATTATGAAATCTGCAAATAGAAGTCAAAAACTGCTTTCCTTAATGGAAATCTTCTCGAAGATGTGTACATGACACAACCTGAGGGTTTTGCCACTCCAGAGGATGCTAGAAAAGTATGCAAGTTGCAACGATCTATTTATGGATTAAAGCAAGCTTCCAGAAGCTGGAATCTTTGTTTTGATGATACAATAAAACAGTTTAGTTTCATCAAGAATGAAGAAGAATCTTGTGTCTACAAGAAGGTTAGTGGGAGCACTATTATCTTTCTGGTATTGTATGTTGATGACATACTACTTATTGAAAATGACATCCCTACCCTACAGTCTGTAAAAACTTGGTTAGGGAACTGCTTCTCTATGAAGGACTTGGGCGAAGCCACCTATGTATTAGGTATCAGGATCTATAGAGATAGATCACTGAGACTGCTTGGCCTAAGTCAAAGTACATACATAGACAAAGTGTTAAGACGATTTAACATGCATGAATTCAAGAAAGGACTCTTGCCTATGTCACATGGTGTAAGCCTATCTAAGGCTCAATCCCCTTCCACCCAGGATGAGAGGGATCGCATGAGCAAGATTCCATATGCATCTGCAATTAGATCTATCATGTATGCCATGTTATGTACTTGACCAGACATCTCGTATGCTTTGAGCATGACGAGTAGGTACCAGTCTGATCCCGGTGAAAGTCACTAGACTGCTATCAAGAACATCCTTAAGTACTTAAGAAGGACTAAGGATTCGTTCTTGGTATATGGAGGCGAGGAAGAGTTAGTCGTAAAAGGTTACACTGATGCTAGCTTCCAAACCGATAAGGACGATTCCAGATAGCAATCAGGTTATGTTTTTTGCCTAAATGGTGGGGCTGTGAGCTGGAAGAGTTCAAAGCAGGAGACAGTCGTCGATTCTACCACAGAGGCTGAGTATATTGCTGCCTCCAATGCAGCAAAGGAGGCCGTTTGGATCAGGAAGTTCATTACTGAACTTGGCACTATTCCTAGTATTGTGGACCCAGTGGACCTCTATTGTGATAATAATGGAGCCATTGCACAAGCTAAGGAGCCTAGATCTCACCAGCGATCCAAATATATACTTAGGCGCTTCCATCTCATTCGAGAGATCATCGATAGAGGAGATGTGAAGATATGCAGAGTACCAACAGATGATAACATTGCTGATCCACTGACGAAGCCTCTTGCACAGCAAAAGCATGAGGGTCACACTAGGTCTTTAGGCATTAGATGTATGCCTGATTGGCTCTAGTGCAAGTGGGAGATTGTTGGTGTATGCCCTAGAGGCTAATACACTTTCTATATTTACATATATTCTATTATGCTATTTTATATATGAGGCATTTCATTTATTGTGTTCTTTTTTGATAAACATAATAAAGTCCTTAGAATAATAAGTTTGATGCCATAGGACACCAAGTGGATGACTTGATCGTGAGATCCTTTTGGTTACAACACTATTCTTAAATGTCCTTAGTCAAGTATTATTGTTAATTAGGACAACAATAATACATTGAGACTAGTATGTGTAGAGACTGATGACCGCATCTCACGGGTCATGGATATGAGATATCAAGTCTTCACATTGGTACATATTAGAGTAATGATGTACTGGACTGACCCACCATGAGAACGCTACATGGATCGTTACGTGAGTGTCATAAGCAATTCTCATAGTGACAATGGTGTTTGTGGTCCTTTGACCTGAAATCACTACGATTCCTACATGAGGAGTTGTGTGTTTTAATGCCATCAAATGTCATCTCGTAACAAGGTGATTATAAAGTTGGTTATTTGACATACCGCAAATCATACGAGAGGGATGTGAGTGACCTAGATGGAATTTGTCACTCCTACATAACAGAGCGATATCTTCTGCCCCCGATTGAGTGAGACTGCGAAATGCATGGCCATGCTCAAATGAGTTAATATGAGATATTGATCTCATTTGTTGTTACAAAGTCTACTCGAGTATCAGGAAACGAATGATTGGACTATACAAGGGTGACGCATTCCATGCCTTGTGTTCAATCTAGATATCTTGACAAAGGGACTAAACGACACAGAAACATTGGTCACGAAAAGGTTATGTCAAATCACTGACATTCTTATTACTTGGGTAGCAGCGATGTGTTGCTAGATACTGCTCACTACTTGTAATATTAAAATGGGATTTTAATATTACTGCCAACATAATAAGAACCTGCAGGGTCACACATATAGAGCAGACTAAAATTGGAGCAATGGATCTAAGTTGGACTCGGATTCAAATATGGGCCAGACTCATAACAGATGGGTCTAGGGTTACACAGCTTACCTTGCTGTTGCTCACACTCACTTAAGGCAGTCACTATTATAAATAGTACTGCTAAGGGGGCTGCTAAGTTAGATAATTCTGAACCCTAGCCGCACCTACAGAATAGTGAGTGAGAGAGCGACAGGTTTCTTCTCTTCTCTTCGCAGCTAGCACTGTGTGAGAGACGTGAGGCTCCTCTTTGTGGACGTTGGACATTCGTGAGTCTGTTCGTGTGGATACCGCAAAGACATCGTTTCTATTACAGTGTTAGTGATTCACGCTTCAAGAGGTAAATCATCTTAAAAAAAACTCGGATTATGGCTTTTTTTGCATGGATCCTCGGTGGGAATCCCTGTTTTCCGCTGCGTGTTGTATCCACAAAAAATTCCCAATAATAAGCAGCAATGGTGATTTAGTGATTCAGAGCTTAAGCGCTGAGAAGGAGTGCCTGAGCATGCAATGTATAGCAGCGCATGTATTGACTTAAGTGATTGAGCGCTTGAGCGCTCAGAACTGAGCGCCTAGGCGCTGAGCAGACGTGATTTTCATTAAATAGAAAAAGTTACACCACAGACAACACATTGAGCACATTACATAAAAAATCCCTAATCTTGAGAGTTGTTTTGAGGTAACAGACCTTGGAGGGCAGCTTCAAAGGAGGATTCTTGAAAGTTTGAAGATCATAATCTCTATTATAGGGGTTTTTGGTTTCTCTTTCTTTCTCGTTTCCCTTTTCTTTGGGTTTTCTTATCATGGGCTTATATCTTGATATGTGTTTGTTTGTATTGAACATGAGTAGGTAAACCCATAGCTAGGGCTATGGGGAATCTTGTTTTCTTTATTATTTGGATTTGATTTCTAATTTGATTATGGTAATTTTTTTTTGGGTTTATTATATTGCTTGTATTCTTGTCAGAATTTGATCACTTTTGGCATGTGTTAATTCATTGTTTGATCGGTAATCATCTGCATTCAATGAGTGGATCTGTATGGTAAGCCTATGATTAGATTGGTGAATGACCAAACATCAATTTTTCCTACCAATGGAATTGACAGGTATGTTAGTTCATCTCTTGAATTGAAGCTTAATGCATTATTCTTGATTAATTCAACTAAATGACCAAATAGGTGAATTAAATTAGGAATAGAATATTGTTTCATCCATGACCATTGAGATTCAATAGCAAATAAGAGAATATTGACAAAAGAATTACCTTAATTATAATTGAAAGAAAATCTGAATAATTGGATTCAAGTGAACCTTACGCCCTAGTCTCTCTTTCATTGATTACCTTTTCTTTGTTTAATTGTTCATTATTTTTCTTTATTTGTTTATTTTGATTTTAACCTTGAATTTCTTCATACACTTTCAATTGTCTGAATAACAAAGAGTTTAGCGAATCTAGTAATTACCAATTATTCCTCATGGGATCGATAACTGGGATTCAAGTCCTATATTACTTGGCGATAGAGTGCACTTGCTCTTAGTGTATTTTATGCGTACCACAATACTTCCTAAACTATGATGAATTGAGTACATTTGCATGAGCTAATAAAGTGGTACTTTCTCTATAATAGGTAGGTCTCAAATAAAGCTTGAAAATGAAGAACTTGGAGTAGCTTTGGACCAGGAAGCCCACGAGGAAGCCAAAATTGAAGATCATCACTCAACGCCGCGACGTGGGCATGTTAATGCCGTGGCATTGAGCCTCCCCTGTTTCAGTACATGAGACCCGAGGCCAAAGTGTTGCAATGTTGAGAATGGACGCCTCAGGCGTCTGTGACCTAATTACACGCGCATCGCGGCGTGATGTGGTTGACGTTGCGGCATGACTCTGTTTTATTCAGCCTATAAATACTGATGTATTCATTTTATACGGGACTTATCACCCTTTTTGGAGAGCAGCTACTAGGTTTTGGGTTTTTAGACATAGAGGAAGCAAAGGAGGCTAAGGTTGGAAGCCATCCTTCACATGGAGGATGAATCAAGCTTAGAAGATGAAATCTAATGAGCTTCATCCCTTTCCTTTCTTCTTTCTCTCTTTATTGATTCATGAACATAATGTATCTTGCTAAATTTTCGTGTTTCATGACTAGCTAAGTTGTATGTAGGGTTTTCTTTGTAGTCTCCTATGAATATTGATGATTTTGTAATCTTTTGAGTATATATTAATGTTCAGTTATGTTCAATCATATGATTCTTAATACTTTTGAGAGTTTGATCAACTTTTGATTGATTTGATGAAATCTGATGAACCTAGACATAGGAATTTGGGTTTTAGATCGTATGTATGGTTGATGCATGTTCGATGAGTTCAATTGGCTTGGATAAGTTGATTCGCTAACTAGATAGAAATATACCTTTTAGTCACGCATAGTGTGTGATTGAGAATAGATCATTGAAGAGTGGAGTTCGCACTAGTTCTCATGGAAACATAGTGAATTAGGTAAATGAAACTAAGGTTAATTGACTTAGACATAAACTTTTAATTAAATTAGATTCTCAAGTTAACTTAACAATTCATTGATATTATTGGTAAGGATTGCATGTTATTAATTGAAATAGGAGATGAAAAAGAATTTTTTATTTCTCTATTTATCTTAGATTTATTACTTTTCAATCTTTATATTTCTTTAAACACTCTTTTATAAATTTAATGTTCTTGGATAGAATTAATTAGACTATTGGTTAATATTTGACTTTTATAAGAAGTACGTATTTATAGTGAGAACGATATCTGACTTTTAGCTATATTATAAGTGCGATCTGTGTACTTGCGATAAGTAAAAGAGTGAACAATTTACTCTTGAGATTGAAGATAAAATTTAAGAAAAATAGTCCAATCTAGAAATGAAAATGAAAAGAGTGATCATTGGTAAATCACCTTCCTATACTACGAGTGAGAAGTGTAGAATATTCAAGACTTTTTTAAAATCTTACTAGGATTCTATATTTATAGAAAAATAATTGTCTAGGTAAATCATCTTCCTCTGATAAATCATCTTCCTGGTAAATGATTGTCTAGGTTTTGTTTTTTTTTTTATCCTCTGTCGGTTCAATTGTTTAAGAGGAGACCGGAGAACCTAAGGCTTGAGTTGTGATTCTTCCCTAGTATTATTATTTAATTATGAGTTGTGATTCTCCCCTAGTATTATTATTTAATTATTATTAGACTTGGTTTATGGTCAAGTCTTATATAAAGACTAAAAACAATAAAGACGCGATTTGACATTATAACAACCACGATTTTTCAACAGTGACACCTAAGGCTTGGGTTCTGATTCTCCACTAGTATTATTAAATAATTTATTTATTTATTATTAGGTGTGGTACTTGGTTTATGGTCAAAGATGAAAAATGTTTTGTTTATAATTAAATATATTTATCATTTTTATATTACATATTAAATTAATTTAAAATATTAAATTATCTCATATGTGATTATAATATTTTTATAACATACATAATAATTTTATGAGTAAATTTGATAAATTAAACATATTTTAATTAAACAAATAATATAATTATTAGACTAAAAAAGTAAAAGAATAAGTTAAATGTAATTGTCATGACACTATATTTATCACGATTCTACAACAGTGATTGAATTAAAGATAAAAATGAAATAGAATGCAACTAGCTTGGATTGTATACCCTATTATTTTTGTCAACCAATATCTTCACAATAACTTGACCAACAAGTAATTACATAACTAGCACGACTCCATGTCTTTCTTGCTATGATATCTAATTATATTTTCTTATTTTTCTAAAAAAAAATCCCATTTCAAACTCAACAATTTAAGATTATTAATCTTTGATTAATCTATAGAAAATCCCTTAAAAGAAAACACATTGCAATAGTTAAACAAAGATACTACACTCCACATGCATTATACAATTGCCATTTGATAGCCTAGGAAACTATATAGGATTAGCAAGACTAAAAAAGATGTTGGCATACAAACAAGATGTGTAAAGAGTGTCAAAAGAAAAAATTGTTGTACCCAAATTTTATTTAGTCAAACATTCTAAGCTATAGTTCTAATGTATTTACATGCTTTTAAAAAAAATAAAAAAGAAAGGATTTTTTTTTTTATATTTATACATTAATGTTGTGTATAATTTTCAATTATTATATACGATGTAAAGATTTTGAGATGCAATTATATTTTAATAAATCCATATAATATCTAATTATTGTAGGAATAAGAAAGATAATGTAAGAAACAACTCATGATTTTTTTTTTCCAAAGTAACAAGTGACTAATGTGGGGAAAGTGTAATTGAGGGAGATAATAATGGTTGAAAAAATCAATTTATCATCTGTAAACTTTATAGACATCTTTATATGTGGCTTTTACAAGGAAATGAGACCTAGGGATATGTTCTGTGGAGAGCAACTCAGATGCATTTCACGTCGTTCTTGGAGGATTAGGCCAAATTCAGATGCATTTCACGTCGTTCTTGGAGGATTAGGCCAATTTGGGATTATAACAAGAGCAACAATAGCTCTAGGAACTGCACCAACGAGGCAGCTATCATTTTTTTTATTCTTTTGTTCTTTTTGGGTACATATATTCTTTTATACTAAAAACTAACAATAATAAATTAAGAAAGAAAAAATTTCTTGCACACACCATTCTTGTTAGCAAGTCACAATCGCATATATATTAAAAAGCTATATTTCTTTTTGTTTCTACATATGAATCAGTGAATTTTATTAAAGCAATTAGTTGCCTGCAAGTAACAATTAATGTATGATCCCCCACCCCAACTTGTAAGAAAATCCTATAACTTTCAGTTAGTTTGACAAATGAAAAAGCTAAGGATAAGTTTTCATGCAAATTTTTAGAAATTCTTTTGTTAACATGCATGCCAAGCACGGAGTTATAAAAAATTTTAAAAAAAATGAATTATATAATAAATTATTAACATTTTTATATACAATATTAATAAATATTAAAAATTTAAATTATTTATAATAAATGAAAATAAATTTAGAATTTGAATTATGTAATTAGAGATATTAATGATTTTTTTTTCATAAAATAGATATTAAAAGAGATTCAAAATTTGAATTATTTATAATAATCTTACTGAAAATTTAACTTTTAAGTTTTCATGAATAATTTATTGTATATGACACATGACATAAGAAAAAAAAAATTTGACACAAGTTAAAATCGTATTAATTTGAATTTTTTCTAATAAGATAATAATAATAAAATTCAAATTTGTAATGAGAAGAAATTAGTGGCACAACATATAGATGACATTTGTTTAAAGTGTAATCTAATTTGATTAAATCAGTTACGCAAATATTAATATTATTTGTTTCTGAGTATAATTAAATTAGTTGCCGAAATATAACATAAATAACATAATTTTAATAAATTAATGAAATGTGAAAAACAATTAACATTGACTAATTTCGCATTGATTGAAATTTCAAATTACCCAGTATGATATCCATTTAATACCTATATATATATATATGGGATCGTTTACCACTAATTTAAAATGTATTATTACATGATTTCGCATAAATTTAATAAGCATTTATCACTATTTCCAATTGTCATACGCTACCGTGAATTTGAATGGTCATATTGCGTTGATTTTTCTAGATTTGAATTGATGTCGTATGTCAATTTGTGAAAAGCCGTGTAGCATAAATTTAACATTAATTTAAAAAATTTAAGCAATAATAAAACGATGAACCATAAAATATGATTTTAATATAAAAATAGTATACTTAATTCTTAACTCCGCACGTATCTTTGATGAGGACCTTCCAAATAGTTATTTGGAGGCAACTTCTTTAAGTCGTAATTAAGGATGAAAATAAGTTAGATTGTTTATTAGGGATTTATAATTTGATCTCTTTAAGACCTGACTTAACATGGCCTAATTAGTAAACAGGTTAAGTCAAAATTATTTAAAAGTCCATTCAATTAAAAAATTCAGACTTCAAATCATTTAATAAGTTTTTTAAATTTGACAGGTTGGTCTAGATTATTTAATTATATATAATATAATATATATTATCATAATTATAATAATTATAATTATAAATTTATTATAATATATTTTTAATTAAATTTTAATAAAAATTAATAATTAAAATTTAAGTTAATAAATTAAAATTAAAATAATATATTATAATTATATTATAACTTAAGATTCACTTCTTATTTTTATAAATGTCCATCATTTTTTTATTTCAATTTTTTTCATCGATGTGTGACTTGGAATCAGTCAAATTGTTAAACAGGAAGTTCGTGCTGCCTCCCTCTCCTTAATTTATCAAACAAATTTAAGCAGGAAATGTTAATACAAAATGATGTTTCACCCTCAGAGGAAACATTAGAGCCGCATGAAAATGGAAAATTTTATAGGTAAACATGACCCTAGAAATATTGTTGCGACGGTAAAAAATCGTAGCAAAATAATAACTTAAATTAAAAAATATTAATTTTAGGAGTCGCTACTAATTTTATTTTTTTATTAGAAAAAATTAAAAAATCCAAGAAAAATGATCTTTGAAACCAGATTGGATTCAGAAGTCGGTTATGTATAGGGAAGGGTAAAAACTTAATTCCACAGCACCCCTAGCACACCCGTCCTAAGACGGTACCTTAAGTTAATTATGCAAATTCTTAATAATCTTTGAAAATATTTTTTTTACCCCTTTTGTAAAAAAAATGAAATAGACAAATGAATTATAAAAAATAATTTTTGGCTTGACAGAATAGATATTCTACTCCTACGTATCCCCAGGTGCAATGAGAAAATCAAAGTAACGTAATTCTTTAGAAAATATTGTGAGTTAGTTGATTTTAATTAAAAATTTATTTTATGAAAATTTGAATTAGCAGGTCGCCGCGACTCAATTAATCAAATTAAGGTTTAAATAGATGAAACTCGTGTCACGCTAGAGACGTCACCCACTGATTATCAAATTTGTTACAAAATTTTTATTTAAAATTATCTAGGAAAAAAATTTTGGTTGATTTTATTTTTTATTTTTTTAAAAGAAACTTTAATTTTTATTTTTTTAAAAAAAATTAAATTAACAAGTCATCACGACTCTGTTAATCAAATTAAAAATTGAATAGTTGAAGCTCGCGTTACGCTAGAGACGTCACCCACTAATTATCAAATTTGTTTGTCACGACCGTGATCGCGGTGAAATAGCAACTTAAATTAAAAAAAAAATAGGAGTCACCACTAATTTTATTTTTTACTAGGAAAATGTGAAAAACCCAAGAAGAATGGTCTTTGAAACCAGATTGAATTCCGAATTCGATTATGTGTAGGGAAGGGTGGAAACTTAATCCCACAGCACCCCTAACACACTCGTCCTAAGATGGTACCTTAGGTTAATTATGTAAATTCTTAATAATCCTTGAAAATATTTGTTTTACCCTTTTTGTAAAAAAATAAAATAAAATAAACAAATAAATTATGAAAATTAATTTTTGACTTGACAGAATAGAAATCCTGCTCCTACGTATTCTCAAGTGCAATGAGGAAATCAAAGTCATGTAGTTCTCTAGAAAATACTTGTGGGTTGGTTGATTTTATTAAAAAAACTTTGAAAATTTAAATTAACAAGCCGTCGCGACTCAGTTATTCAAATTAAGGATTGAATAGGTGAAGTTCGCCTCACGCTAGAGGAGTCACCCACTAATTATCAAATTTGTTACAAAAAATTTATTTTAAATTTTTTTACCAATTAGTGATTTAACTTATAAAAAATTTGAAAAAAAACAAGATAATAATAATAATAATAATAATAATAATAATAATAATAATAATAATAATAATAATAATGTAAATCATTAAGTTGTCGCAACTTAGATGATTACAAAAATACAATGATTAGCAAGTCATTGCAGTAACTCGATAACCCATTTTATTCTTTATTTTTTTAAGAAAAGAATTACAAAATTAGTATAAACAGATCAATAATATAATAAACATATAAAAGAAAACTAAGTCAACAAAGAAAATAAAACATCCTTTAAAAAAAAAGATCAAAATGCATTTTTTTTGTATCAGCACCTAAAGATTCAAATAAGAGAACAACTTTAGTATAAAAAAGTGGTTAGCCCCAAAAACAAAATAAAGCCCAAATGCAAATTAAGGCTTAGAAAAAAATAATATCAGAAACGCAAAAGCAATACTAGAAACATAAAATGGAAGGAGAAAATGGTTGCAAACGCAACAAAGGCAAGGAGCATGGATGAGAGAGTGGTACGACAACAAGGGGTGGCGGAGGTTCCTGAGTCGTAAGGTGTTGCAGGTTCTGATTGTGTCGAATCTGGTGGTTTTATGGAGGTTCTGTGGTGATGGGTTTTTAGCAGGGCTGTGTTTTAGAATGAAAAGAAGAAGGAAAAAAATGGTTGCGATAGGCAGAAATGTATACGTATGAAGGCTGAAAGTCAGTGAGTTTCTAAGTCTTTTCTGTGTATGGGTTATGTGGTTTTATAGGATGGGATAAGGTTGAAGAGTTTGAGTTAAAATGTGATTGTAATTTGTTTAGGATGATAAGTTGTGGTTGGTTTAGTATAAGTGCTTAGGAATTCGGATGACTGATGGAGTTTGTTTAGGATAAGTAGGATAAGTGCTTAGGAATTAGGATAACTGATGGAATTTTTTTAGGATAAATGCTGACAGATGGGTTATGGGTTAATGGGTTGAAAGATGAATTTTTTTTATTTTTTTTATTTTTTTTATTTTTACAATGTCCCGGACAAAATTGGGTGTTCACAGTTGTCCTTCTTTACTTGTTTCTTACTAGATAAAAAATAATAGCCGTAGTTTTTCATTTTATCATGGTAAGGAACGAGTAAAGACATTAACTCGAATTTTGTTCGGGAGCGAAAAGAAACAAAATAATGCAAAGAGCGATGCACTCAATGACAGAAAATTAAAAGACAAGAGTCGATGTGCTCAAAAGCGAAAGACATGAGCTGATGCACTAACAAAAATGACAAGAATTTAAAATGCATGGAATACATGGAGCCAATGCGCTCAACAGAACTTAAAATGCATGGAGCTGATGCACTCAAAGAAATTGACAGAAATTTAAAATGCATGAAATGCATGGAGCCGATGCGCTCAACAGAACTTAAAATGACAATGGGCAACTAAGTCCCAGAATTTAAAAGGCAATGGGCAACTGAGTCCCGAAATTTAAATGACAATGGGCAACACTGAGTCCCAAAATTTAAAAGGCAATGGGCCACACTGAGTCCCGAAATTTAAATAACAATGGGCAACTGAATCCCGAAATTTAAAAGACAATGGACAACTGAGTCCCTAAATTTAAATGACAATGAGCAACTGAGTCCCAGAATAACAATGGGCAACTGAGTCCCGAAATTTAAAAGACAATGGGCAATTGAGTCCTGAAATTTAAAAGACAATGGGCAACTGAGTCCCGGAATTTAAAAGACAATGGGCAACTGAGTCTCGAAATTTAAATGACAATAGGCAACCGAGTCCCGGAATTTAAATGACAATGGGCAACTGAGTCCCGAAAATTAAAAGACAATGGGCAACTGAGTCCCGAAATTTAAATGACAATGGGCAACTGAGTCCTAAAATTTAAAAGACAATGAGCAACTGAGTCCCGGAATTTAAATGACAATGGGCAACTGAGTCCCAGAATTTAAATGGCAATGGGCAAGTGAGTCCTTGAATTTAAATGACAATGGGCAACTGAGTCCCGGAATTTAAATGACAATGGGCAACTGAGTCCCAAAATTTAAAAGACAATGGACAACTGAGTCCCGAAATTTAGAAGACAATGGGCAACTGAGTCTCGAAATTTAAAAGACAATGGGCAGTTGAGTCCCAGAATTTAAAAGACAATGGGCTACTACGGCCCGAAAGACAGAAATTTTTAAAAGGCAATGGGCATCTTGACCCAAAAAGATTTTCTCTTCTTTTTTTCTTTTTTTTCTTTTTTCTTTTTTTTTTCTTTTTTTTCTTTTTTTTCCTTTCTCTTTTCTCTTTTCTCTTCTCTTTTTCCTTTGTTTTCCTTTTTTTTGTTTTTTTTTTTCACTTTTTTTTTTTAATTTTTTTTAAAAAGAAAAAAAATCATTTGAACCAGGACGACTTTGGAAAGCTTTGATCAATCAAACACTTGTTCACATGCTTTTGCCCGTTGGACCAGATAACTTCGGTCCTTCTTACTCATCCTTTCTTTTCTCCTTCTTCTTCTTTCTCTTTTTTTTTTGTTTTCCACTCTTAACACTCCTAATGAGAAATGAGATGATCATCCCTTGTCATGATCCCTTGCTTGGCTGAGTCCTTGAGAGAAAATTTTACTTCAGTATTTAACTTTGTCCCTTATCCAATTGATTCCCTGCAACTACTTGATTATTCATATCTTCTCTTTAATCCTTCAAAATTTTGCCCCAGTATGACCAATTGAACAAAATTGCCCCAATTTGGTGAACTTTTCAAGGGGCTTCAGGCCATCTTCCTATTTATTTGCCCTAGCTTTTGCTTAAACTGCCCTTTCAGATTTTTAGTCTAACGGGCTCTTTTTCCTTTTTGCTTAGGTACCTCTTATTTATGGATTATCCCTTGAGATATCATTTTCTCCTTTAATTGGAACTTCTAAGTTCTTTTCGATCTGAATTGTTCATCAGGGGATTGCCATCGGATGGTCAAATCATAATGTTGTACTCATGTTCACCTTACCTGAAGCATTATGTAATAGATAGACATGGATTCAAAAGTACAACAGAATAGGAATTGACTAAGTGAACAACTTCTAGATTGACCTTAGAAGATTGACAACACAAAAGGGTACATATGGAATAAGACACAAATGATGTTATGGGATTCAAAGAAGAGTTGCCTTGATATGGATTGGTTTGATCCTCATGAAAACGATCTTTAGTTGCTCACTAGACATTATGACCAGGGATTTTCTTCTACTGAACATCTACATCAAGTTAAATTGAACCAAAGAGAAATTTACCCCAGTTTAGGATTGAATAGAATAAGGCTAACACTCGCCCTAGTGACCCAAAAATTTACCCCAGTGTAGGTCAAATTAAATCAAGAAAAAGAAAAATTACCGTACTTTAGAGTCAAATCGAGCAAGGCAGAAACTTGTCCTAGTGTAAGAACTTGCCCTAGTGACCAAAAGATTTGCCCTAGTGTAAGAATGTCCCAGTGTAGGGCTAGCTCGAACATGGTAGAAATTTGTCTTGGTGTAAGTATCTTTTTTCTCTTTTCCTTTTCTTTTTTTTAAAAGAGCAATGAACTAGATACTTGGATGAGCGTAACCTTTGTCTCAAAATTAAAGTTAATGAAAATGACAACAACCCTTCATTGATCATAATGGACTTTTTGAGGCTTGTAACGTGGCCAAGGCTAAGGGTTATGAAAGGAAAGATATAAGGCTCAAACAAGAGTTGAGGGGTTGAATGAGACTAAGGATCATTGACCAAAACTAAACTTCGTCAACTGCTTTTGCGCTTTCAAGCACACCTTTCTTTTATTGTTCTCCATTTCTTCCCCATTTCATTTTATTTTCTTTCTCCTTTCTTTCCCTTCTCTTTTTTTTGTTTTTCCTTTTTTTTTGGTTTTTTTATCATTTTTTTTATTTCTTGCCCCTTTCATCTTTTCTTCCTTTTTCATTATGCTTCAAAATAGTCACCATGACAATCAACATTTGTCTTGTACTATCCCCTAGTGTAGGGGTGATCCTTATCCAAGGTTTATTGAAGAAATTTTCAAACTCAAAAGGGGTAGCAAGGGATAATGAAATTTTGTAAAAGATAGAGAAAAATGGCTAGTCTTCATTTCCAAATCATGATTTTTTATCTTCAAAACTTTAATTTTGAGACAAAAAGATAGTGCACATCAAATGATCACTTTATTGCTCTTTTTTATTTTTTTTTCTCTTTTTTTTTTTTTACAAATGGCACTTGCAGACGCGAACTTTACTGACATATATCAAACTGAGAATTGCCAAGAATTGGTGTTCAACGGGATCCAAATTCAGGGAAAACACTTCGAAGAAACGAAAGCGAATAAATGTCAAGAAAGACAACGTGATGAAAATGAAAGGAAACAAGATATCCATGCGAATTCATTACACTAATGCTTCAAGAAAGTTATCATAAGTTCAAAACCCAAATGATTTCATTGATCGAACAAGCATAGGGTTGATACAATTAAACCATCGTTTCACAGTAACTACTTGATAAACAAATCAGAATACCAGTCACTTAGAAATTCCCCAGTGTTGGAGGACTCTAAGATATTGTTTATGAACCACCACTAAGTTGAACTTTATGAGGTTTCCTTGATCAACTATTCTAAGCATTTACCCCATTCCTTCCACCATGATTAGGAATTGGGTTGTTGACAATATTGGGTCCAGCTTCCTCCTGGATATCAAGCTTCCTATAAGCAATTAACTTCCTCACTGCTGTCTTAAAAGCTTCACAGTCTTCAATGGAATGCCCAGAAACGTCCATGTGAAATTTACAAGTCAAATTTGGGTTATGCTAACTTGGGAATGGTGAGTCTGTGGGGCGCACAGGACTCCCTGAAATTAAATAGGCATCATAGAACCTTTGGAATAACTCTGCATTCGAAATGGACAATCTTGGGAAAGGAGGTAGGCTTTGGGGACGAAAACGACCTTAATTTTGGAAGTTTGGCTAAGGTTATGGGTAATTTTGTGGAGGTGCAGATAGATATTAGTTATAGGTTGGGCGGGTTGGTACATATGATTGACGTGTGGGAACATTGTTGATGTGGAACTGTGGGATTTGAGGTGTATTTGCAGGTGGAGCAGTTAGGCCAGATAGATGAGAAGACGCAAGTGTCTGATAGGAAAGGTGGAGGTTTGGGTTATATGGAGGGGCTCAATAGGCAGGGTAAGGCAGTAGATAGAGGGGTTGTGAAGGTTGTTGATTTTGCAGATAGCTCACTTCTGGCTCATTTTTCTTAGTGGAAAACCCCTTCTTGAAACTACCTTTATTATTGCTAATTGGTAATTTGCCAGCCTTTACCAGAATTTCAATCCTTTGTCTAGCAGCAATTAATTCATCAAAGTCTTGGTAAGCAGCACCTACCATTGTCCCAACATAGGGAGCTCATAAAGTCCCAAGAAGTATGAGCACATTTTCGTCAGAGTTAACGGCGGTTGCACTTGAGCTGCGAGAGTTCTCCACCTCTGGGCATATTGCTTGAATGTCTCCTCATTTTTCTTCTGTAGTGTTCCCAACTGCTCTCGGGTTGGAGCTGTATCCAGATTAAACCGATACTGTCCTATAAACAAATTCAGCTAGTCATCCTAAGAGGAGATTTTTGAAAAGTTCTGTTGGATACACCACTCCAAAGCAAGCCCAATCAAACTTTCATAAAAGAAGCTGACGAGAAACTTTCAGTCCTTAGACCAAATAGATATTTTGGTAATGTAAGTTTTTAGATGGAAAAGGGGGTTGGTGCTCCCATCATACTTGACAAATTCTGGGATTTTAAAATCCTTGGGGATGATGATGTTAGAAGTAGGGCACAATTCTTCTATCCCAAGGGGACCATAGGTGCTAGGACCCTTGATCGGCTTGATTTGCTCCTCTATTTTTTCCATCCACTATTCTTTCATCTTAATATTCTAAACAGTTGTGCACCTAGTACCGGCAGGAAATCCAGTTGGCATCGGAATAGACATACATGGTGGTTCCCACATGAACTCAATATTACCATGGACCTCATTTCTAGTATCTTCCAATGAATGATATCTTTCTCTGATAGGAATCACTACTGATGTAATGTTTGAGGTTCCTTCCATGGAAGGTATCTCAGTAGTGACCCCTGGGTTTGTCCTCATGGAAGTGATATTTAGTGGGTATGAATATGCCCCAGTTACTCCTGTACTTCCAGCTGCCCCCATCAAGGTGAGGGTCTTCCTTATAGCTAACATCATTTCCTCCATTCTTCTTTGAGACTCTGTCACCTCATTCATCCTTCCTTTCACTTCATCCATTTCCAAACTTAGGTTCCTGCCTTCGTTTTCAGCTACCATCGCTGCAAGCAACTTTGTTCGAGCCCTTGTATTGTGAACACGGGTTTGATTGGTGTCTTCTTTTCTTAGTCGTGCAATGGTTGCTGAACACGGTAACATCATACAAGGAATGAGATTAAATGAATGAGATTAATGGCATGCATAAGATGAAATGAAAACATTTTTTTTTAAATGCATGGAATGAAAATGCATGATTTTTTTTTTTAGAATGATAAAGATGCCATGAACATGCAAGATGATATTTTTTCTTTTGAAGAGTGTTAAGAATGCCATGAAAATGTAAGACATTTAAAAAAAATGCTAAGAATGACATGAAAATGTAAGATGATTTTTTTTAAGAATGCTATGAATGCCATGAAAATGTATTTTGTTAAGTTTTTTTTTTAATGCAAGAATGGATGGCATGAGGAAAGAAGAAGTATGCTCCCTTTGTGTCCTAATGGGATTGCCTTAAACTTGAGACTTTATATCCTAAAGATCTAAGAGTCCTTCTGATCCGTACGAATTTTTATTGGGTGGCACTTTTGCTCTAAAAGTCTCTAGAGCTAAGTCCTATTTCAGAATGTTGACCACAAAATAGTCGGTAAACCACTAGGTGTGGGACATTCATGAAAAAGACACACTCTAGATAAAGTTTTTGCGATAACCAAACAGGATGTACATCCAAAATGGCTACCACTATGCAACCTCTACCTAATTTAGACTTCACTCAGAGCCAGGTATAGGGCCCCACTCAGGCGTGTGTGATAAACGTGTAGGTGTAGTGGGTGTAGGGAGCATACAAACATTTACAATCCTAAAGACTAGCCATATCCTACAAAACAAAGCAACAAACAAACTCCAAAAGTTTTCTACCCTAAAGTTTAGGTAATAAAATAATTAACTAAAAAAAGAATAATCAAATATAAAAAAGAGGAAAAAAAGAAAAAAAGAAAAAGGGTAAAACAAACACATAAAGATCTTAATATTTGCATAACCAACTTGTATAGGCTTGACTCTCAAGTGTCCCCAGTGGAGTCGCCATTTGTCGCGACCGAAAAATCGCGACGAAATAGCAACTTAAATTAAAAATTTTAAATTTAGGAGTCGCCACCAATTTTATTTTTTATTAGGAAAATTTTGAAAACCCAAGAAGAATGGTCTTTGAAACTAGATTGAATTCGAAAGTCGGTTATGTGTAAGGAAGAATGGAAACTTAATCCCACAGCACCCCTAACACACCCGTCCTAAGACGGTACCTTAAGTTAATTATGAAAATTCTTAATAATCCTTGAAAATATTTGTTTTACCCTTTTGTAAAAAAAGATAAAATAGACAAATAAATTATGAAAATTAATTTTTGGCTTGACAGAATAGAAATCCTGCTCCTACGTATCCTCAAGTGCAATGAGGAAATCAAAGTCACGTAGTTCTCTAGAAAATACTTGTTGGTTGGTTGATTTTATTAACAAAAACTTTAAAAATTTGAATTAACAAACCGTCGCAACTCAGTTATTCAAATTAAGGATTGAATAGGTGAAGCTCGCGTCACGCTAGAGACATCACCCACTGATTATCAAATTTGTTATAAACATTTTATTTTAAATTTTTTTACCAATTAGCGATTTAACTTATAAAAATTTGAAAAAAAACAAGATAATAATAATAATAATAATAATAATAATAATAATAATAATAATAATAATAATAATAATAATAATAATAATAATAATAATAATAATGTAAATCATCAAGTTGTCAGTAACTTAGATGATTACAAAAATACAATGATTAGCAAGCTGTCGCAACTCAGATAACCCATTTTATTCTTTATTTTTTTTAAGAAAAGAATTGCAAAATTAGTATAAACAGATCAATAATATAATAAACATACAAAAGAAAACTAAGTCAACAAAGAAAATAAAACATCCTTTAAAAAAAAGATCAAAATGCATTTTTTTTTGTATCAGCACCTAAAGATTCAAATAAGAGAACAACTTTAGTGTAAAAAAGTGGTTGGCCCAAAAACAAAATAAAGCCCAAATACAAATTAAGGCTTAGAAAAAATAATAATATCATAAACACAAAAGCAATACTAGAAACATAAAATGGAAGGAGAAAATGGTTGCAAACGCAACAAAGGCAAGGAGCATAGGTGAGAGAGTGGTGCGACAACAAAGGGTGGCAGAGGTTCCTCAGTGGTAAGGTGTTGCAGGTTCTGATTGTGCCGAATCTGGTGGTTTTACGGCGGTTCTGTGGTGATGGGTTTTTAGCAAGGCTGTGTTTTTAGAATGATAAGAAGAAGGAAAAAAAATAGCTGCGATAGGCAGAAGTGTATACATATGAAAGTTGAAAGTCAGTGAGTTTCTAAGTCTTTTTTGTGTATGTGTTATGTGGTTTTATAGGATGAGATTAGGTTGAAGAGTTTGAGTTAAAATGTGATTGTAATTTGTTTAAGATGATAAGTTGTGAATGATTTAGGATAATTGCTTAGGAATTAGGATGACTGATAGAGTTTGTTTAGGATAAGTAGGATAAGTGCTTAGGAATTAGGATAATTGATGGAATTTGTTTAGGATAAGTGCTGACAGATGGGTTATGGGTTAATGGGTTGAAAGATGAATCTTTTTATTTTTTCCTTTTTTTATTTTTTTTTATTTTACAATGCCCCGGACAAAATTGGGTGTTCACATTGTTAAAAAAAATTATTTAAAATTATCTAGGAAAAAAAATTTGGTTGATTTTATTTTTTATTTTTTTAAAAGAACTTTAATTTTATTTTTTAAAAAAAATTGAATTAACAAGTCCTCACGACTCTGTTAATCAAATTAAAGATTGAATAGGTGAAGCTCACGTCACGTTAGAGACATCACCAAATAATAATAATTATAATAATGATAATTTGAATCATCAAGCTGTCGCAAGTCAGATGATTACAAAAATTATAGGATCAACAAGCTGTCACAACTCAGTTAATCATATTTTATTCTTTTCTAAAAAAAGTTTTATTATTTACATTTTTATTTTCTCATATTTTACCATTTACTTTAATGTTTTTTTTTGTTTTCCAAACAAAAATAATAGAGCTTTAGAAAAGGGAAAAATAAAAAAAATAAAAAAACAAAAGAAAACAAAACTCACGAGGAGATAGAAACAAAAGGGAAAGGGGGATTCAACGATGGCTGTTACGGTATGGAAGGGCAGCTATCCTGGTTCGGGATCGAGCGGCACGCGGTGCGGAAGGAGCGACGGTTTGGTTTCGGTCAGCTGGGCGTAACATGCGGCATAGCGATTGACAGAATGGAGCCTATTCTGGGCTTTTCGGTTCGGCTATGGCTTCAGGCGACGACGATGTTCGCAAGGAGCTCCGAGGATGGTGTCGTTGGCGAAGAGATAGCAGGTTCAAGGTTGCCGGCAGTTGATTGGAGCAGGACCCGTGGTTCACCGATCTGGGCTGGTTCACGAGTAGGTGCTGGCAGTTAGATCTGTTTGGCTGGTATTGAGCGGCGCTGGTGGTCTGGTGGAGAAGCTTTTTTTTATTTTTATTTTTATCTGATGGTGGTTTGTTTGGTGATGGAAGTGAAGATGATGGTGAGGATGTGTTGTTGTTAATGGTGGTTATTAATGGAGTTTGTGGGTGGTTGCGGGTTGAAGATGAAGTAGTGGTATGGTGCTGATATAAATTTGAATTTTGGCAAAGGTAAGGGGAAGGTCACGTGAGTAAAAAAAAAGTGGGTAGAAGTGTGTTTCAAGACTGAAAAATAAGTCTAGTTAGAACGGTGGGTGTGGAACAGAGGTGAAGCTGTGTGATAGTGAAGATGAAGATGGTAAGGTAGAGAATGGAGATGAGTTGACTCTGTTACGGGGTAGAAGATAAAATGGTGCTATTGCAAGGAAGGCTAAGTGAGTGAAGAAAAATATTAAGCTTAAAATTCAAAAGTCAAGTTCTGAGTATGTTTTCTATGTATGGGTTATGTGTTTTTATAGGAGGGGATTAGGCTGAAGTGTTTGAGTTAAAATATGATTAGGAGTTTATTTAGGATAAGTGACGGGATTTGTTTAGGATAAGTGTTGGGTTTAGGATAAGTGATGAAGTCTATTTAGGATGAGTTATGATTGGTTTAGGATAGGTAATGAAGTCTATTGAGGATGAGTTTAAGTGTTAGGATAACTGATGGAATTTGTTTAGGATAAGTGTTAGTATATGAGTTGTGGGTTAATGGGTTGGATAACAGGTTATGGGTTAACAGGTTGGTTTATGAGTTATGGGTTGGATAACGGGTTGGTTTATGGGTTAATGGGCCACTGAGTCTTTTTTTCTATTTTTTTTTTACAAAATGTCCCGGACAAAATTGAGTGTTCACAAATATCAGCCCCCACCTTCCCCTGTGGCGAATTAGGTTCAATATGTTAGTTTATAAGTTTTCTAAAAATTTTAATATAGAAAACTACTATTAAAATATAAGAATATTAGAATTCATGATTTCCACAAATAAAAAATATAAGAAAACATTAATTTTTATCCATGAATGATTGGTAGGCTGTATTTCAAGAGTGTTAGAGAGATCTCAAAACTTATTTTTTATTTATTTGCCTTTTTCTTTATGCTTCTTCTACTTTAGTGATGGTGAGGGAAGAAGAAACTCTAACGGCCAAGACTAGACCTAGAATTTTGTGCAGAAACTGTTCCTTAAATGCTGCTATTTTCTACCATGTTGTAGTTACTATAATTGCAAAACTGTCATTACCCTTTTACCCAATAAGAGTTTAGCCCATTAACTTAATTTAATTACTTATTAAACTAATAAGATAAACCACAAGTCCATCACATGAGACATTTAATCTAACATTCTCTTACTTGGAACATGTAACATTATCTTCTTTATAGTTTGATAAATCTATCAAAACATAATATGAATTCATATATATAGTCAAACTCTTCTTTACATTGGATACATCATTCATTATGACCAAGAATAAAGTAACATGAGTCATGGTGATCGTATATCATCTAATTGACATAGTCCCTTCAATGTACCACAGAATTACTCCTCTCCTTGTCATGACCTATAAATGAGAAGCAGATAATTAGTCTAACAATAATGTCTTTATTAAAGATAGAACCTGTTATCATCATTCATATTCAATCATGTATACAAACTAGGAAAACAGGTAAGACAGAGACATATTCATTCATGAGCTCAGAGTGTCAAAGTACATAAAACATCATCATTAACATAATATACAATAATATCCATATTTTCAACATGTCTACTACATGTTTTGGGTGGTAACCTTTTCTTCAAAGGGTTAGCAATCATAAAGTCGGTGCTAACGTGATTTATTGACACTCTATGTTTCTAAACTTCTTTTTTAATGGCAAAATATTTCAATTCCATATGTTTAACACATTTAGAATACTTGTTATTTTTAAAAAAGAAGATTGATGCAAACAATAAACTATAGCTACTTGGCAATACTGTCGACAATTCCAAGTCTTAAATAAAATTCTACAACTATAATTCATTAATAATGGTCTCAAAGCATGCCATAACATTAAATTTTTCTCCTTTTTGAATTGGAACCACATCTGCTGACCATTTATCCATTTTCTATATCTTTATTGATATAAGCTTTCTGAGACAAACTCAACAATCATTGTGATCTGTCACAAAATATTTCTATTCTAATTATATATCTTATATCTCCCATATCTTTCATTTCAAATTTCTTAGAGAGGAACTTCTTAATCTCACTTAATAGACCAAGATCATTAGTTGCAAACAAGATGTCATCAATGTACAAAACCAAAAAGATAAACTTACTCCCACTGATTTTCATATATATGCACCGATCAACAATATTTTTCTTAAATTCGAAGGATACAATAGTATCATTGAACTTGAGATACCATTGTTGGGAACCTTGCTTAAGTCCGTATTTTGATTTCTTTAGTTTACACACCATGTGTTCTTTCCCCTCAACTGAAAACCCCATTAGTTGATCCATATAAATATCTTCCTCTAAATTCTTATTTAGAAAGGCAGTTTTCACATTCATTTGATACAGCTCTAGATCATAATGAGCTACTAATATCATGATAATTATGAAAGAATCTTTCTTGGAAACAGGTGAGAATGTTTCCTTATAGTCAATACCATTATTTTGAGTAAAACTTTTAGCAACAAGACGGGCCTTGTAGTGTTCAAGATTGTCATGAGAGTCATACTTAGTCTTAAAGACCCATTTACACCCAACTCTCTTGCATCCTTCAGGTAATTCCATAAGGTCTCATACATCATTATAAGTTCCATTGATTTAAGTTCATCTTTCATGGCATCTAACAATTTATTAGCATTATCACTATTGAAGGTTTGTGAAAACGAAAAAGGATCATTGTTATTAATTCCCAAGTCATTTTCTGACTCTTGTAGATACACCACATAGTCATTCAGAATAGCTTATCTCCTTTCTCTTTGATATCTTAATGCTATTTCTTGTGATTGTTCTACTATAAGTTCATCGTTAATCTCAAGATCATTAATTTGTTGTTCTTCTTGATTGTTATTCAGTTCAACAACATGAGGAACAACAATTTCATAAGTAGGAGCACAAGTCAAAGGAACTTGTACTCTAACTTCTATAATCTCCATATTTCGTGAAGCTTCACTCCCACTGGTTTCACCATTCTTAATGAACCAGGCATTTCTAATTTCATTAAATCTTCCATAATAGTCATCACCTCTATCTGACCTTATGATCTTCACATTTCTGTCCAATTACCTTTTAACTTCATTTATATAAACTTCCAAGGCATTTACTACTTTAGATTTCTCATGCAGTAAATAGACATATCTATAACGTGAATAATTGTCAATAAAGGTGAAAAAGTACTTTTCTTTACTGAAAGAGTTGACATCAAAGGGTTCATATATATCGGTGTGTATAATTTCAAGAAGTTGAGTGCTTATTGTGACAACATTCTTTTTGTGTGTTTTGTTTGTTTTCCCTTAATTACAATCCACACAAATATTAAGGTTAGTGAAATCCAAATCTGGAAGGATGTCATTCTTAATCAACCTTTCTATTCTTTCTTTGGAAATGCGACCCAAACGTTTATGCCATAAGTAAGTAGAATGTTCATTCGCTAAACTATGTTTAGTGCCAACATTATGATGCAAGGTCATAAGAGTATCAGCATATAAATTATCAAGATTCAATTTATATATAAACCATCATAAAGTACACCAGAACTAATCATATAGGTATGCTTATACAAACTAAAACATCAATTACCAAATCTAAAAGAGTATTTAGCAACATCAAGTTTAGACAAAGAAACTAATTTCCTAGAAATATTAGGTACATAAAAAGTTTCAAATAAATGTAAATGATGTCTAGTGTCTAGGATTAAACAGTAAGTCCCAACATCTTCGAGTAGAACCTTCACTCTATTTCTTATGAAGATGAACTTCTCATTCGGGCTTATTGATGATCACATATTTGATACATTAATAAGCTTTCATTCTTAGTCATTCACACTCTTTATGTACTTAATTGACTGAGTTTTATTATGTTTTGTAAGTTTGGACTCAAAATTGAACTTAATTGAATTTTTCAGCATGATTCATATCTTACATTGTTTCTGTATTTGGGTCATATCTTGGGCTGTAGGTGGTCTTTGTAGCTGATTCTAGTGGCATTTGAAAGATAAGAGAGAGTTTTATAACTTTCATGAAGACCTCAAAGGCCCAATCACACGAGTAGATAACTCAAATTGGGGTTGAAGCAAGAACTAGAATACTATTCCTGATAGTTTGACCTACGTATACTGTTCATCACAGATTTTGGGCTAGATGTTGTAAAATAGATTGAAATTTGGATGCTGAATAGTTAAGACCCATATCTACAACTTTCATGTTGAACACTTTTCCAGAATCGGATTCCTTGAAGGTGATATTGGGTTTGGAAGTCAGAACAGAGGAGCTGTGACTGGGCCTAGATAGTATGTAGTAATTTGAACGTATCTGGAGTTGTAGAAATGATATTGGATCTAAACCAAAGCCATTTGAAAGCTAAGATCCAGGCCTACAACTTTCATGAAGACCACTTGGTTCAAAAATGATGAATGCAATGACTTCAGAGCTGCATGATTTCAGAGACAAGGAATCTCCATTATTTCCCACTCATTTAATGTCATTTAATGTCATTTAATGTCATTTGGCATTTTCCACTCATTTTCCAATCATCCACCCACTAATAACTCAGCCCCCTTGACATTTTGTATCTCTAATCCTCTATAAAAGGAAGCCTTGGCAGATCATTAGGGTATTAGGTGTTAGTTACCAAAATAATGCTAGTTTGTTACTAAGTTTTCTTGTAGTAATTTTCCTTTGTTCTAAATTGAAGTCATGTTTTTCTTCTTCTTCTTCTCTCTTTCTTTCTTCTTATCTATGAGTAACTAAGTTTTATTTTACTTGGGTGAAGAGGTGAAGCTCTTGGTAATGAAATAAGGTTAGATTAATTTCTCTTTTATGCTTAAATGATATATTTTCAAGTGATCATTATACGTATTATATTTTGTTTCCAAACTCTCCTTGTAAAGTGGAGTTCTTGATTTGTTGTAGACAAGAGATTGGCACAATGAATGCTTTAACCCATTTACAAGTGGTGGTGTTAGAAACTCTCCTTATAAAGTGGAGTTCTTGATTTGTTGTAGGCAAAATATTGGCACAATGAATGCTTTAACCCATTTATAAGTGGTAGTAATATTTTTGGAAACATAATATAAATACGTATATAGTTTTAATAGACTTTTAACGTTGTATTTTCCGATTGGAACCTCCATGTTGTGAGGATTCTAATTGAGTTATAAAAGGAATTAATCTTACCTTTATTTTATTTACCAAGAGTGGATCTTTTAACCCAAGTAAATAATTTTAATTATAGTAACAAAATATTCACTTCACCTTAATTAATCTTCAACAATTCCCAGTGGATCGACCTCGGACTCCCGAGAAATTTATTACTTGAGACAACCTGCACTTGGGTTTGTAAATGCAACAACTAAAAAGTGTGCATCAAGTTTTTGGCGCTGTTGCCGGGGACTTGATTTGAAGACTGAATTTTTGGTGTAAAAAAAAAATTTGTATATATACTAACATACTAACTAGTGGGGGAACCTCTCCCTTTTTAATTTCTGTGCATACTAACTTAGTGGGGGAACCTCTCCCTTTTATTTTACACACTAACTTGGTGGGGGAATCTCTCCCTTTTACTTATTTTTTTTTTCTTCTTTAAATTTACTTTCTGCACTTTATTTTTTTTTTTGCATTTTAATTTCGTACAAATTGGGGTAATTCTCCATTTTATTTTTTGTACATTTTAACTTAGTGGGGGTAACTCTCCCTTTTATTTTTATTTTTTATTTTTTGTATTTATTTTCTGTCATTTTTTTGTTATTTATTTTTTGTCATTTTTTTTTGTTTACTAACTTACTAACTTTCTTACTAACTATCTAATTTTTTCTTTATCGCTTCTAACATTTTAATTTATCTCGCATACTAACTTTTTATTTATTTATTTATTTTTATTTTATTTGGTGGTTGGTTTATTACCCCACCTTTGTTAATATTTAATGGACTGTTTATACTGCTAGCTTGTGTCTTTTTTTTTTTTTTGCTATTGTAAGTTACTTGTTTATGCTTAGTTGGTATCGTGATTTAAATTCTGGTCGTTTGGTTAGAGTTAATCCAGGTACTTTACATATTGATTTGTTTGAATCACAATCACACACATTAAGCACAATGACTGAAAATGAAAGTGTGCATGATGAACATGAAAATCAACCGTTGCGAACCATGCGTGAGTATTTGCAACCATCCCGAAATTCTAGTCCATCATGTTTTATCTTTCTAGTCAATGCCAACAATTTTAGATTCAAGCCAGGTATGATTTCTTTACTTCCTAATTTCCATGGTTTAGAATCTAAAAGCCCATATTTACATCTAAAAGAATTTGAAGAAGTATGTACTGCTTTTCATGATCAAACTTGCACTGAAGAGGTTGTTAAGCTTAAATTGTTTCCTTTTTCTTTGAAAGATAAAGCAAAATCTTGGCTTAACACTTTGAAACCAAGATCAATTGGCACATGGCAAGAAATGCAATGTGAGTTTTTGAAGAAATTTTTTCCAACACATAAAACCAATGCTTTGAAAAGACAAATCCAAAATTTTTCCCAAAATTCAAATGAAGCATATTTTCAAAGTTGGGAACGTTTTAAAGATTTGTTGAATTCTTGCCCACATCATGGTTTTGAAAAATGGCGCACTATAAGCTTCTTTTATGAAGGGTTAACACCTGAAACCAAACAATTTGTGGAAACAATGTGCAATGGTGAATTTCTTGATAAAGAACCTGATGAAGCTTTAGACTATTTAGACCATTTGGCTGAAAATTCTCAATCTTGGCATGGTACTAATCCTTCTGAAAATTCAATTAGATCAAACCTTGCAAATGCTAGTAAAGGAAAATATCATCTTAGTCAAGAAGAGGATCTGAATGCTAGGTTTGCTAGTTTGGCTAGAAAGGTTGAAGCCATGGAATCCGAGAAAGTAAAAGAAATCAAATCTGTGCAAAATGAAGAAATTTGTGGCATTTGTGATGAATTAGGACACTCAACAAATGAATGTCCAAAAATTCCTGTTTTAAAGAAGTTGTGCATGAGCAAGTAAATGCAATGAATAATTTTAAAAAGCCATTCACTTCTTCTTTTTCAGATACATACAATCCGGGATGGAGAAATCACCCGAATTTCAGTTGGAGGAATAGCAACCAGCCACAATTCATGCAATCACCACCTCCTCAGGCACAGCAAGATTCTCAAAATCCTCAAGGATATGCACCCTATGTCCCACCATATAGGAAAAACCTTGAAGGAACATTGCATGCATTCATGGAAAAATAAGAGGCCATCAATAGTCAAAACACTCAAGCCATGATTGACATAAAAGACACTCTTGCTAAACTTTCTTCTCGCACTTGCCATTCATGAGAAAGGAAAGTTTCCTCTCAACCTCAACCAAATCCCAAGGGTCAGTTTAGCCTAAATGAGGGTAGTTCAGAAAGTCAAAAAATAGATCAAGTCAACTCAGTGATAACTCTTAGGAGTGGAAAGGTTGTTGAAAAACAAATTCCTGAACTTTTTGAGAAAGATGATGAGTCAATTCCCAAAGATGAGGAAGGAGTTGATAAGCCACCTAGCCAAAAGGAGATCAAATCCTTGTCTTCACCCCCATTTCCTCAAGCATTAAACAATTCAAGTAAAGTGAATCATAACAGTGATATTTTTGAAATCTTTAAACAAGTGAAGGTCAAAATTCCTCTGTTAGATGCTATCAAACAGATTCCTTCTTATGCCAAATATTTGAAAGACTTGTGCACTGTTAAAAGGAAACATCATGTGAAAAATAATGCATTTTTTGAACAATGTAAGCTCCATTATTCAAAACAATAATGAGTTGAAATATAAAGACCCTGGTTGTCCTACGCTTTCATGCATTATTGGTGAACATAAAATTGAACGAGCTTTACTTGATCTTGGTGCTAGTGTTAATTTGCTTCCATATTCGTTTATCAAAGAACTCAACCTTGGTGAGTTAAAACCAACTTCTGTAACTCTTCTACTTGCTGATAGATCAATTAAAATTCCAAAAGGAATAGTAGAAGATGTGTTGGTACAAGTTGATAAATTTATATATCCTGTGAATTTTATTGTCTTGGAAACTGAACCTATGGTTGATAGTTCTAAGTTAGTTCCTGTTATTTTGGGTCGCCCATTTTTAGCAACATCTAATGCTTTGATAAATTGCAGAAATGGAGTGGTGAAGCTAACTTTTGGAAATATGACATTGGAGCTTAATGTTTTCAACATGTGCAAGCAACCACATGAAGTTTATGATGACAATGAAGAGATTGAAGGGATTGAGGCCATTATAGATGATCATCTTCAAACCAATAGTTCTTCTGATCCATTAGAAATTTGTTTAATTAATTCATTGGATTCATCTACACAATTAGATGATGATATTTCTGAAATATGCTCTTTGCTTGACTGTACACAGGAAATAGAATACAAAGGAAGGAAGTCAAGATTTGAAGAGCTAAAATCCATGAATGATGATACCCATGAAGAAGTACCCACACTGGAATTGAAGCCATTACCTGATGGGTTGAAGTACATATTTTTGGGAGAAGAACAAAGCTTTCCAGTGGTAATTTCATCATCCCTGACCAAAGAACAAGAAGGTAAGTTGATAGAAGTACTTAAAAGGCATAAAAGTGCAATTGGATGGACATTAAAGGATATAAAAGGCATTAATCCATTAATTTGTACACATAGAATACATTTAGAGGATAATGCTAAAACATCTCAACAACCTCAAAGAAGATTAAATCCACATATGAAAGAGGTAGTTAGAGCTGAAGTTCTTAAATTACTTGATGTTGGAATTATCTATCCTATCTCTCGATAGCTGGGGGTAAGCCCTACACAAGTTGTGCCTAAGAAACTGGAATAACAAAGTGGTTGAAAATGAAAAAGGAGAATTAATACCTACCCGAGTCTCATCTAGTTGGCGTATGTGTATTGATTTCAAAAAATTGAATGCAGCCACTAGGAAAGACCATTTTCCATTGCCTTTTCTTGATCAGATTCTAGAAAGAGTAGCAGGACATCCCTACTATTGTTTTCTTGATGGTTATTCAGGGTATAATCAAATACCAATTGCATTAGAGGACCAAGAAAAGACCACTTTTACTTGTCCCTTTGGCACTTTTGCATATAGAAGAATGCCTTTTGGTCTTTGTAATGCTCCGGTAACTTTTCAAAGATGCATGCTAAGTATTTTTAGTGATATGATTGAGCATTTTTTAGAGGTTTTCATGGATGATTTGACAGTTTTTGGAAATTCTTTTGAAAATTATCTTAATAATTTGGAAAAAGTTCTTAAAAGATGCGAAGAAAAAGGATTTGTGTTAAATTGGAAAAAATGTCATTACATGGTTACCTCAGGAATAGTGTTAGGTCATGTGATATCTTCTAAAGGAATTGAAGTTGATAAAGCCAAAGTTGAATTAATTGCTCATTTGCCTTTCCAAAAACACGATGAGAAGTTCATTCCTTTTTAGGACATGCAGATTTTACATAAGATTTGTAAAGGACTTTAGTGCCATATCTAGACCTTTATGTAATCTTCTAACAAAAGATACACCATTTGATTGGACTCAAGATTGTCAGAAATCTTTTGAAAAATTAATCGGTCTTTTGACTTCTGCTCCTATCATGCAATCTCCTGACTGGTCGTTGCCTTTTGAGTTAATGTGTGATGCTAGTAATTTTACTGTTGGCGCTGTTTTAGGCCAAAGAAAGGAAGGTAAGCCTCATGTAATTTATTACGCAAGTCGAACTTTGAATAGTGCACAAATGAATTACACCACTACTGAAAAAGAACTACTTGCTGTAATTTTTGCATTGGATAAATTTTGAGCTTATTTAATTGGTTCATCCACTGTTGTTTTCACTAATCATGCTGCTGTTAGATATTTAATGTCTAAACAGGATGCCAAACCTAGGTTGATACGGTGGATCTTATTGCTTCAAGAATTCAACATCACAATAAAAGACAAGAAAGGAGCCAAAAATGTTGTTGCAGATCATTTGTCAAGGCTGACAACAGGCTCATCTTTTGATAGCACACCTATCAATGATTCTTTCCCTGATGAATTTTTATTTTCTGTCAATTCTATGCCTTGGTTTGCTAACATTGTCAATTTTCTTGTAACAGGTAAGATGCCGCCTCAGTGGACACACCAAGACAGAAAAAAGTTTTTGATTGAGGTGAAAAATTTCTTTTGGGATGACCCATATTTGTTCAAATATTGTCCTGATCAAATCTTTCGGAGATGTGTACCCGACAATGAGGTAAGTAGTGTCATTAAATTTTGTCATTCAGAAGCATGTGGAGGTCATTTTTCTTCAAAGAAAATAGCTGCGAAAATCTTGCAGTGTGGATTTTATTGGCCCACTTTATTCAAGGACGGTTATACTTTTTGCAAAAGTTGTGAAAGTTGTCAAAAATTGGGGTCCATTTCTAAAAGAAATATGATGCCTTTGAACCCTATCCTTGTCATTGAAATTTTTGATTGTTGGGGAATTGATTTCATGGGTCCATTTCCATCATCTTTTGGATTTGTGTACATTTTGGTTGCAGTTGATTATGTCTCAAAATGGATTGAGGCAATTCCATGTCGACACAATGATCATAAAACTGTTCTAAAATTTTTAAAAGAAAATATTTTGAGTCGATTTGGAATTCCTCGAGCTATCATCAGTGATGGGGGAACACATTTTTGCAATAAACCATTTGAATCTTTAATGAAGAAATATTGCATTACCCACAAAATTGCAACCCCTTATCATCCTCAGACAAGTGGATAAGTTGAATTAGCAAATATAGGAGATTAAACAAATTTTGGAAAAAATGGTTAACCCAAATCGTAAAGATTAGTCTTTAAGACTAAACGATGCACTTTGGGCTTACCGTATCGCTTTTAAAACATCTTTGGGCATGTCTCCTATCGGTTAGTTTATGAAAAACCTTGTCATTTGCCTGTAGAATTGGAGCATAAAGCATTTTGGGCCATTAAAGCTTTCAACTTAAGTCTTGATGATGCTTCCAAGTTACGCAAATTGCAATTGAATGAACTTGAGGAATTAAGAAATGATGCATATGAAAACTCAAAGATTTATAAAGCTAGAAAAAAAGCTTTTCATGACAAATCAATTTTCAGAAAAACTTTTGAAATTGGTCAAAAAGTTCTGCTTTATAATTCTCGCCTTCACCTATTCCCTGGAAAATTGAGATCTAGGTGGATTGGTCCTTATATTGTCAAACATGTGTATTCTTATGGGTCCATAGACATTGAGAATCCTAGGAATGGTATTGTATTTAAGGTCAATGGACAAAGACTCAAACCATTTCTAGAACATCAAGTTTTTGAGGTAGAATCCATTTCTCTTTTTAATCATTGTTATGAGTAGAATTTATTTTAATGTTGTTTCTTTCTTTTTGCAGTTCTTTGTGTTCCCAATTAAATGACGGATAACGGTACTCCGTGACTCTCAAGTCGGTTTGTTTTTCAGTTTCCCATAATAATTGATTTCTTCTCCTTTCAAAATGGATGTCATTCTCTCAAATCTAAGAAAACATTTCATTCTCTCCCCCTAAATGCTCTAACAAAAGTCTATGAAGCTAGGTGTAAAAGACTGAGATTGTTAATGTATAAGGGCATCCCAGAAGATATACGCTGGATAATCGAAGCAAAGGTTCGTTTAGATGGTGAATCTTCAGATTCATTTGTCCCATACATGCCTGGTCTCGGTAAAAGTTCATTTTCAAAAAGGAGAAGAGCAAAAAGAATGAAAGTTTGTTACAAGTGTGCACGATGGAATTGTAATACGCGATATCACTCTTTGGGGATGGTTTTCATAAACAGAGAAGATAAAATATTCTTCATTAAGAATGGACTGAGTAAGGAGTCATTAGATAATATCTTATTGACTATTGAGACGCATTCTTGTGGAGTTGTGCAGCGTGAACTTCTTAGTTTGTGGAATCTCTTCAAGGACGAGCAAGAGCGTTACGCTGTCTTGGGAATCGACTCAAAAAGACCTGTTTGCCAATTTATAAGAAAATTGGATGGGAAGCCTATCCTCGACTCATAGAAGGCGTTGAAGCAATTATTGGTCGTAAAACCAGAGGAAGATGTGAGCCACAATCACAACTACATGTATATATTTTGTTGTATTTCTTCTTCTTATGACAGCCCTGATCCAGTAGCAGCTCAACTAGAAGTGGTCCGAAGGAAATGTTGTGTGAAGCAGTGAGAAAAGGAAGCAGTCAAGATACTCCATCTGTATAAATAATTTCAATCTTTGGTCATATTTTGTTTCTGTTTATATTTGTGTGAAGTTTCTCTTTTCAATAATTGCGGTAACAGGTACTATCTTGTATCTTTTTCCTTTCTATTTTTTAACATTGAGGACAATGTTGTGATCTAGTTGGGGGGAAGGATAGTTGTGTAAAAAAAAGGGTAAAAAAAATAAAAAAAATATAGTAAATGTGTTTATGTTTGTCGTGTGTAGAGTTGTGTAAAAAAAAAACCCAAAAAAAATTTTTTTTAGGAAGTGTGTGTATTAATATATTTGTTGTGTTTATATGTTTGTTAGTAACTACTAAACCAGTTAAGGATGGCAGAGTAAGGAATAAATTTTACTCTTGAGACGCATCTTAATTAGGGTAGTACCTAGTTTATGTGGAAGTAGCAATTCAAATTCAAGGAAATTTGCATGATTGAGTAAATTGTCTTCTTTCTTAAAATTCACATGCTTGGTTATGGATGTTGAATTGGTGGACTGAGAATAATAGAATTATGCCTTGTGAGATTTTGAGCTTATTGATGAATGAATTGAACATTTGTACCATTCTTTTCTTTCTTGTATGAATTTCACTCATGGAATTGTTGCTCTAGAACTTGCTTTGATTCTTTTTGAGACTACATTTTCATATGCATACATGAATATGATTGAGGCATTTTTCTTGAAATAACTACTTTAGCCAAATAGCCAACCTTGTGCATATTTTCCTTTGCTTAACCCCTTTGAGCTTATTTGACTATTTTTTGTTTCGAACTCATTATGCGCCTTAAATGAAAAATCATGTTCTTACTTGACCTTAGGGAATAAGAGAACATTAGTTTGTCATTCGATGAGTTCTTGAACAAGTGTGGGGGTGTGTGTGCAGAATATTTTAAAAAAAATGTGTATATATGATGTTCTTCTTCTTAAAAAAAAATTCAAAAATCAAAAATCAAAAAATAAAAAAAATAAAAAAAAAATTGTAAAAAGAAGAGGGTCAACAAGGTAATAAAGGAAAGGAAAAGAATATGTAAAGAGAATTTGTATTAGGTGGAGTTGGGATGAATTTTCATGCTTGTTAATTGAACTCGCTCTCATGTTTCTTTATTCTCTCGGTGTTTAACTTGTCATATCTATATTACCTCCTCCTTTACCTTGACTCCATTACAACCTTGAATAAAGTCCTCATGATTTGTGTGTGCATGTGTTCTGAGTAGTGGAGAAGTAGAAGATAAGCAAGCTTATGGTAGTGTAATTTTCATGGGTTGAATTGAATGAAATACCTACCTTTTAAACACTTGAGGGATTGAGAGTGAATCTTGTGAAAATCTATCATTCTTGACTCATGTTTTTCAATTGAAATAACCTTGCTTGTTGATTTGAGAAGTGAAGATATGTTACCTCATGAATGTTTTGATTACTTGAATGATTGCTCTTCATTTTTAAATATTATTAGAAATTGAGTTTTTTAGAGTGTTTAGCTTTTGAGTCTGTTTCGTTTTTTTTTTGTGAGTGATCTTATGTGTTTTGCTCAGGAGTGCAAAAAGCTAAGTGTGGGAGAGTTTGATGATCACATATTTGATACATTAATAAGCTTTCATTCTTAGTCATTTACACTCTTTATGTACTTAATTGATTGAGTTTTATTATGTTTTGTAAGTTTGGACTCAAAATTGAACTTAATTGAATTTTTCAGCATGATTCATATCTTACACTGTTTCTGTATTTGGGTCATATCTTGGGTTGTAGGTGGTCTTTGGAGCTGATTCTAGTGGCATTTGAAAGATAAGAGAGAGTTCTATAACTTTCATGAAGACCTCAAAGGCCCAATCACATGAGTAGATAACTAAAATTGGGGTTGAAGCAAGAACTAGAATACTATTCCTGACAGCTTGACCTACGTATACTGTTCATCACAGATTTTGGGCTAGATGTTGTAAAATGGATTGAAATTTGGATGCTGAATAGTTAAGACCCATATCTACAACTTTCATGTTGAACACTTTTTCAGAATCGGATTCCTTGAAGGTGATATTGGGTTTGGAATTCAGAATAGAGGAGCTGTGACTGGGTCTGGATAGTATGTAGTAATTTGAACGTATCTAGAGTTGTAGAAATGATATTGGATCCAAACCAAAGCCATATGAAAGCTAAGATCCAGGCCTACAACTTTCATGAAGACCACTTGGTTCAAAAATGACGAATGCAATGACTTCAGAGCTGCATGATTTCGGAGACAAGGAATCTCCATTATTTCCCACTCATTTAATGTCATTTAATGTCATTTGGCATTTTCCACTCATTTTCCAATCATCTACCCACTAATAACTCAGCCCCCTCGACATTTTGTATCTCTAATCCTCTATAAAAGGAGGCCTTGGCAGATCATTAGGGTATTAGGTGTTAGTTACCAAAATAATGCTAGTTTGTTACTAAGTTTTCTTGTAGTAATTTTCCTTTGTTCTAAATTGAAGTCATGTTTTTCTTCTTCTTCTTCTCTCTTTCTTTCTTCTTATCTATGAGTAACTAAGTTTCATTTTACTTGGGTGAAGAGGTGAAGCTCTTGGTAATGAAATAAGGTTAGATTAATTTCTCTCTTATGCTTAAATGATATATTTTCAAGTGATCATTATACGTATTATATTTTGTTTCCAAACTCTCCTTGTAAAGTGGAGTTCTTGATTTGTTGTAGACAAGAGCAATACAATGAATGCTTTAACCCATTTACAAGTGGTGGTGTTAGAAACTCTCCTTATAAAGTGGAGTTCTTGATTTGTTGTAGACAAAATATTGGCACAATGAATGCTTTAACCCATTTATAAGTGGTAGTAATATTTTTGGAAACATAATATAAATACGTATATAGTTTTAATAGACTTTTAACGTTGTATTTTCCGATTGGAACCTCCATGTTGTGAGGATTCTAATTGAGTTATAAAAGGCATTAATCTTACCTTTATTTTATTTACCAAGAGTGGATCTTTTAACCCAAGTAAATAATTTTAATCATAGTAACAAAATATTCACTTCACCTTAATTAATCTTCAACAATTTCCTGTGGATCGACCTCGGACTCCCGAGAAATTTATTACTTGAGACAACCTGCACTTGGGTTTGTAAATGCAACAACTAAAAAGTGTGCATCACTTATGGTTTAGATTGTAAGGAATTCTTGCATCATATTAGAAACATGAGTTATACATCCAGAATCAATCCACCAAGTATTATGGGAAACTTCAGTTAAATTTGATTCGAAATATAAATAAGCTTTCTTTCCAGCTCCTTGATGGTTCACATAATTGATAGAGTGATTTCCTTGATTCTTAAGTTTAGTTTCCTCCTGAACTAATATACTGTGCAATTCATGCACATTCTATTTATCTTTCATGGTATTATAGTTCATTTTGAATGGACTATACTTAAGCAGTAATGAGTTCAAAATGAACTGCACAAGAAAATTCTCATCCACTTTCATTCCTAATGACTTAAGTCTTACTGCAATATTTGTCATTTCAATGACGTGCTTATCCATAGTACGAGAACTATCAAATTTCATGGTAGTTAAAGTACTCAATAATGTCCCAGGAAGAGACTTGTCAACAGTTTGTGAGCGCTCTTCCACAAACTTCATTATTTCTTTAGCATTCTTAGTTTTAGGAAGAGCTAACTTAATATTGCTAGCTATACTCATCCGCATGTACATCAGACTCAATATGTTTGATCTTTCCCAATTTTTTTTATAATGAACTTTATCTTCAGCAGTACTTAAAATAGTAATAACATCTAATTTCTCTACTCGAAGAGTCAAATCCAAATCCATTACCCCAAGGTAAAACTGAACTTGCTCACTCTATTCAGAGAAATTAAATCCATTAAAAATTAGAATAGATGAGAGATGCAAATGCATAACAATAGGTACTGTAATGATCACATGTTTGACATTAATACTTTAAGTTATAAATTTAACATACTTTATAGATTCAGACAACAAATCACTTAAGCATTCAATATATATATATATATATATATATCAATGTTCTTCTTTGAGTGATTCATCAATATACTATATTCAACAGAATGTTGCTAATAAAATTTACATAATTTTGGCAATGATATATGCACTAACTTGAAATATTTATTATCTTTGGATATATAAATAAAATTAATATTGCATTTACACTACCAACAATTATGTCTATTTATTATAAGTACAACTGATCAACTTTTGAGCGATCCATAAATATCTTATAATAATGAATTTCAATTTACTCATACACAAAAAAGTCACCATGTCATTCATAGCATCCATTCTATGAGTAATTGAAAAAAATAACTTACAATTTGTAATTAAATCAACTTAAAGATTCAACCACTCTATTGATTAACAAATCTATCATACATTAATTCTAAATTGATACCATTATGCATAAAAATCAAATATTTCATATTCTTTAAAATAACTTTCATATAATTTAGGGTTAAATCAACTTAAAAATTTGACCACTTTAATGATTAACAAATCTCATATGATATTATCCCAATTTAATAACATTATACATAAAAATCAAACATACAATTAATGGTATATATAATAAACTTTCAAACAGATTTACATGTCACGTAAATGATAGTTTTATTTATATATATATTTATATATATATATATATATTTATTTATATATATTGTGAACAACCCATAGTTTTCGCTTCGGTGGAGTCCCACCCATTAGGAACCATCAAATTCCTTGATTTACGAACAATTGCAGAAAACTTGATCCACAAAAAGACGTCATATTTGGAATCGTAAATCAACATCGTAAACATCATATCTCAGAAACCAAATATTCAGTGCTTGCAATATTTGGACATAATTCGCAAGCACCGAACGAGCACTTACGTGACGTGATCAATAATAGTACTTACGACTTTATCCATATAATTAGGTTTAACAATTCATAATTAGACTCAATAATAAATCATTAAATTAACTCATGCAGTGCAACAAAATAATATAATAAAAATATCATATTTTCACAATTAAGATTCATACAAATTAAAAAAAATAATCATTATCAATAGAGAACCATAAATTCCATTACTATTTTCTGATACCATATGTTTGTTTATAAGTTTTTTAAAAATCTTAATATAAAAAATTATCATTAAAATATAAAGATTTTGAAATTTATGATTCTTACAAATAAAAAGTGTAAGAAAACATTAACTTTTATCTATAAATGATTGATAAACTGTATTCGAAGAGTGTTAGAAAGATCTCAAAACTCACTTTCTATTCCTTTACCTTTTTCTTTATACTTATTCTACTTTACCCTATGTTTGGATGTTTTTTCATTAATGGAACGGAACGGAATAGGTAGGAATGGAATGGAAAGGAAAGGAATAGAATGGAACATAGTTTTTATTCTCTTTGTTTGGAAGTTTCATTAACGGAACGGAACGGAACGGAATTATCCATGTGTTCTCCTCATTCTCCCTCAATTTTGGAGGGAACAAAAGTTGGGCATTTGAGGAGAAGAGGTGGGAAATGATTCCCCATGTGTTCTGTTCCGTTCTTATGCATTTTAAAATTTCCAAACAAGAAAAGTTATTTCCGTTCCCCCCATTCTCTTTCCGTTCCTCTCGTTACCTATCAACCAAACATAGTGTTAGTTATGGTGAAAGAAGAAAAAAACCTTGACGGCCAGAAACAAACTTAGAATTTTACGTAGAAATTGTTCGTTAAATACTACCAACTTCTATTAAGTTGACAGTTACTATAATTATAAAACTGCTCTTTCTCTTTTACCTAATAAGAGTTTAGCCCATTAATTTAATTTAATTCTTATTAAACTAATAAGGTAAGTTACAAGCCCATCACATAATACATTTAATCTAACCCAATCATAGACACAATCTTTTCTAATTGCCTTTGTGCTCTAGTTGGGACCCCAACAACTTTAAGTACATGACTGTCCTCAAGCATTCTTCTGATTGCTTTGCTTTCTCCTCCTTTAGTCTGCTAGAAACCATAGCAGAAGAGGAAGAAGAAAGCTTCTTTGCCTGTGACAAAAATCTAACAAAGTTTTTGACATGATGTTGAGCTGACTTTAAAGCATAATTCCACCTGCACACGCCCTGGTCCTTCAAGGCCTCCACAACTCCAACATTGGCTGCCACAATCCAAGCTCTGCTTGCTGAGCTCATCATTTTAGTTTTACGTCAAGAGTTGGTTTCTTTTCTTTTATGGATGGGAACGCAAAATCTGTGGGATCGTTTTACCACTAATTTAAAATGTATTATTACATGATTTCGCATAAATTTAATAAGCATTTATCACTATTTCCGATTGTCATACGCTGCCTTGAATATGAATGGTCATATTGTGTTGATTTTTCTAGATTTGAATTGGTAGTCGTATTAGCATAAATTTGACATTAAATTTAAAAATTTTAAACAATAATAAAACAATGAACCATAAATATGATTTTAATATAAAAATAGTAGACTTAATTCTTAACTCCGCACGCATCTTTGATGAGGACCTTCCAAATAGTCATTTGGAGGCAACTTCTTTAACTCGTGATCAATACACGATTTTAATGTATATTTATTGTAACAAATAACAATACTAATTGTAACAATCAATTACATCAAGTGATAAACAGTACCAGCTTATCACAATGTACCTTCTTTCTCTCCTTACAAGTCTCTCCATACCTTACTCTATATATAATCACCAATTCAAAGCAATAGGACATTACCAACTTAATTCAGCTTCTCTCCCGAAAATGGCAAGGAATAATTTTAAGCTTTCAAAAGCATTGGCTCTGCTATGGCTAACCGGCATAGTGCTCACAGAGGGAAAACCACACCCATGGTCACCCTTCCAAGCACCCAAAGAGCTAGCCCTAAAGCTTACTCGTAACCCTCAAACACTTTCACTAGCCTCAACTGATTTTGGCCTCATAGCTCATGAAAAACCATTGGCAGTTCTTGAGCCATCGAGTGTACAAGATATCTCGGACTTGATAAAGTACTCAAACTCTCTTCCCATCCCTTTCACCATAGCATCCAGAGGGCAAGCCCACTCGACTAATGGACAAGCCATGACACAAGATGGGGTCGTGGTGAATATGACTCAGCTGAACGGTTTCAGAAATGGGTCTAGGATCATAGTATCTGATGGGAAGAGTCCTTTGGGTTATTATGCTGACGTGGGTGGTGAACAGATTTGGATTGATGTGTTGCATGCAACCCTTGAATGTGGACTCACACCCCTCGCTTGGACTGACTATTTGTATTTGTCAGTTGCTGGCACGCTTTCTAATGCTGGCATTAACGGCCGATCCTTCCGATTTTGGTAACTTCTCCTGAGATTAGTCTGTACCCATCTTTCCCTCCCTCGATTTTGATATATAGGGTTAATAATCAAATATTTTATTCTCATTATTAATTATTTCATTATCTTTAAAATCCACATTAATTTGTCCTAAAAACATCTCAAATTAATTCGTTTTATTTATGAACTTTGCTATATCCTCCTAAAATATCTTCTTAATAATCTTTCTATTACTTAATAAAAAATATTAAATAAAAAATTAAATACAACCACTATTTTGAGAATATAAAAGGCATTTAATATTTTTTTATTTAGTAATTAAGAAGATTATTAGGAAGATGTCTTGGGAGGGTTAATGATTTTCGTTTATTTATATTGAGATTTTACTTTTCAAACTTCCTTCAATAACCTATAAAAAAATCATGTTCAAATATTTTATTTATTATTTTACTTTTTTAACTGTGCAAATTAATTTAATTTTTTCTATCTTTCCTATTTTAACTTGGGCTTGAATTTGATAAATACAAACTAATCTAAAAATAAAATCACAACATTCAAAAATCACCGTAATAAATTTGACTATCAACAGTTGTCCCTTTTGCTTTTCATATGAAAAGCAATGAGTTTATTCAAATTTGTCCATGAAATTTTAAAATTATCAATCAATAAATGCTTGACAAGTCTCTTTAGATATCGAACCTGTATGTATGTTTGTCTGTATATAAAATCCAAAAAAAAAAAAAAAGCTCAACAAGTTAGGTACGTGCATATATAAGATTTGAAAGTTCTTTGAGGACTAGCTGAGTTCAACACATTTAACTAGTTGAGGTTTATCTCTTAATTTACGAATTAATGACTGCTGCATTGTCATAGTGTATTTAAATATATGTGATGGGAGTGATCTAAGCATCCAAGTGAGAACTTAGTCTCACGTTTTAAGAGTGTGGAAGTCGCATTAAATTTTGACTAATCTGAAATTAAGTCAGGTTAGACTACAAAAGTGTAAAGTTCTTTCAATGTTAGTTTTTTTTTTTTTATTCACAAGACTCGAACTTGAAACATTACTTAAGGAAAACAAGTGTCAAATTACTTAAACTAACCAAACGTTTATTCTTGCTATGGTATCTAACTATATTTTCTTATTTTTCTAAAATAAAAATCCCTTTTCAAAATCTGCAATTTAAGATTATTATTCCTTGATTAATCTATAGAAAATCCCTTAAAAGAAAACACATTAGCAGAATAAAACAAAGATACTAGACTCCACATGCATTATATTATTGCCATTTGATAGACTCGCAAACTATATAGGAGTAGCAAGGCTAAAAAAAGATGTTGAAATGCATACAAGATGTGAAAACAGTGCCAAAAATGAAAATTTGTTGTACCCCAATTTCATGAAGTCAAACATTCCACGCCATGGTTCTAATGCATTTACATGCTTTTCTTTCAAAAAAAGAAAGGATTTTTTATATTTATATATCAATGTTGTGTATAATTTTTAATTATTATATGATAATTTCCAATTATTATATCATGTAAAGATTTTGAGATGCAATTAATTTTTAATAAATCCATAAAATATCAAATTAGTGTAGGAATAAGAACGATAATGTAAGAAACTACTCATGAAAAATCCTTTCCAAAATAAAATTAAAGTGACAAATGTGGGAAAGTATAATAGAGGGAAATAATAATGGTGGAAAAATATCAATTTATCATCAATAAACACTATAGACAAGTTTATATGTGACTTTTACAGGGAAGGGAGACTTGGTGACTTGTTCTGCGGAGAACAATTCAAAGTTATTTTACGCCGTTCTCGGAGGATTAGGCCAATTTGGAATTATTACAAGAGCAAGAATAGTTCTAGGACATGCACCAACGAGGGCAAGTATATTGTATTTATTTATTTATTTATTTTTTTATACATATATTTCTTTATGCTAAAAATTAACAATAATAATTCGAGAAAGAAAAATTTCTTTGCACATACCATTCTTGTTCGCAAGTCACTATCACATATAATACTAAAAAAGCTTTATTTATTTTTGTTTCTATATATGAATCAGTGAGTTTTGTTAAAGCAATTAGTTGCTTGCTAGTAACAATTACTGTATGATCCCCGACCCCGACCTGTAAGAAAATACTATTACTTTTAGTTAGTTTGACAAATGAAAAACCTAAGGATGAGTTTTCATGCAAATTTTTGGAGATTCTTTTGTGCCTCTTGCTTTTGTGAGGGTGTTGTGCCCTAATAATTAATGACTAGTATTTAGTTATAAGTATCATTTAAATGAAATTAAATATAAGATTATTTATCTCTATAACCTTTAAATATTATATAATCCTACTATTACTATTTTGAAAAGGTTTACTAAATCCATGAAATTTTCACTACTTTTTTCAAAGTTGTACCAAACTAACTTCAAATTTAGAATTTTTATTTTTATTTACAAGAGATATTTAATTAATTCTCAATTCCTTAATTAATCATAATGAAGCTTTGTTTAGTTGCTTGCAGGTGATGTGGCTCCGTCTGCTTTACAATGAATTCTCTGCATTTTCTGGAGACCAAGAACATCTAACCTCATTCGACGGAAGGAATGACCCAAATGCACTAGATTTTGTTCAAGGTTCGCTTCTACTGAATGAACCGTCAATGGATCTTTCCTTTTATCCAACACCTGATCAGCCAAGGATAACTTCCTTGGTAACTCAATACGGCATGATATACGTCCTAGAGCTTGTCAAATACTATGACAATAATTCTCTTGCACACGTCAAGGAGGTAACTCCAAACATATTTTATTTGAGTAATGCTGCATTGTTAAAAATAAAATGAAACAGACAAAGTTCAACCAAAATTTGTCAAGTTATATGGTGGTTGTTGGATAAGGCAAAGTATTGGGAACTACTCATTTATCCAAGAATTAATAACAATGGCAACTCATTTTGTTAATAATTCAAACAAAAAAATTATGGTTGTTTATTATTTTTTTATTTTATTTTCTTTACTTTAATTTGTTAGGAATCTTCAGTCAAAGATTTGTTAGGAGCCTTTTTTTTGTTAAGAATATTGAGTTATTTTGTTTTATTATTTATTAAGGGTAGAATAGTATTTTCCTTTCCCTGTTTAGCCTATATATAGTTTCTTTGTATTTAGGTTAAATTGACTTTTGCATTTCAACAATCAATGAAATCCTTGTTTCTTCTTCACAAATGTTCTTGTATTTTTCTTTGAATTCTTTATCATTTTTAATGATTAATTTAGCTATGAATCAATATTTAACTTAATAAATTATATTCTTGTTTCTTGAATAGGAAATTGCAACTTTGGTTGAAGGGTTAAAGTTTGTTCCTACGTTTGTGTTTGAAAAAGATGCGTCATATGAGGATTTTGTGAACAGACTTCATGCATCTGAGCTACTTCTTAGGTCAGCTAGAATATCGTTGGTGTGTTCAAGGGCATTATTCTTAAGCAATATAATTCTACCGGAGGAGCGATTATATTGTCTGTCATGAACCGAAACAAGTAAGTTTATTTGTGATTAGTTTAAATTTTAAAGTATCAATTAATTAGAACTACAACAGCACAGCCATTATATTTGGTTTTGGAACATATGTGAGGGTTAATAAATCCATGTATTAAAAATTAACAGGTGGGATGAAAGGATGTCAGCAGTTACACCAGATGAAGATATTTTCTACTTAGTATCTTTTCTGCGTTCAATTGGGTTTGATCAGGTGGAGGCATTTCTGACTCAAAACCAACAGATATTACAGTTCTGTAAGGATGCAGGTATTAAGATCAAGGAATATCTTCCCACAAACAAAACACAAGAAGAATGGATGGAACACTTTGGCTCCAAATGGCAACTTTTTGAAGATAGAAAAGCTGAATTTGATCCTAAAAGAATATTGTCACTAAGCAATGTGCTAGCTTAGGTTTCAACTAAGTAAATAAAACTGGTGTAATAAGGAGTGGCTGTAATGTATTACAACACTCAAATAATGCAAAAATCTCTTGCAAAGCTGTGTCTTTAACTCTTTCTTTCTTAGCTAACTCTTATCTGCATTGAGCTTATGTTTGTCTCTAGCGGCAGATATATTTGTTGGCAAATTCTTATGTTTCTACATAGACAAATTTCGTACGGAAAGTTTACATAATAATCAAAGAGAGAAGGAAAAAGTTGGTTGATGAAATAAGTGGCCTTCCACGTAATCGTATCAGAAGGTGCTGTGATTTTTTTTTTTTTCTGATTACGTAACGCGGCTCTGAATGAAATGCTATTGTGCCATCAGCAGTTCAGCTTGGCTTCTGAATTATTGCACATGCCAAGCCCTTCATGATTCGGTGCATACTGCTGGTAAGACAGTGGGTTTGGACCATATAGCCACTGGCCCTATCTAGCTAGCATGTTGCTTGCCATGCTATCAGGCATCACCAGTCATAATGTCTTTTCACACACAAAATGTGCATATACTCAACTTGTAACTTCATATTCTCGTAGTCAATGTATGTACGAGAATCCGATCGTTAAAACTGATAATTGAAATCTCCTTATTATCAGGCTTCAACCTTTATTTGTTGTTCACTTTCTATTTAATCCAAGTCCCATCTTTAATTAATCCAAAAACAGAAAAGAAAAGTCTTCTTGCTTAGTAAAGGATTATAATTTACTTATCCTTTTTCTTTAATCATATTTCATGACTAAATAGTTAGAGAAGAAATTTGAAAATTAATATTCTCTCTCATTTTGAGTCTCTCTTATGTGAGAATGCAGGAGCGGGGAACTGTCGTCTTCTTTCTTTGGTGGTAGCTCTACCATCTCCTTTTTTTTAATTTATTTTTTGAGTATTTTTCAATAATTTGATCTTCAAATCTTGAGCTTGGTTGTTGAAATATGCTTTTTCTCAATAACAGATCTTCTAACTTTGCTGCACTTTTTATGAGTGTTTTGACTTTCAATTTTTAATGTTTCTTGTATCAGTCTTTCTGTAGTTGGTCATATCTTGATGGTTCTGCAAGTAGGGAAGAGTGTCATATCTGTTTTGGGAGATGCATAATACACTATTAAGCTGTAGCACTTTTTGTGTTGGTTTTCTATATGAAGATGTTTAGACGTCAATAGTTTTTGAGTAAAGAGCAGATATGTTAGTCAGTTCAGAGTATAGATTGTATTTACTTATTTCTCTTCTTAGATTTGATGTATCTTTTTTAATTTCTAAGTGAGTAAGCTTTCGTTCATAATAAATTTTCTTTCACATTAAAAAAAATTAAAAATCAATTAATCACTGTATTCCTCTTGCTCAAAACTTATTTTGGTACAAACTTTAAAATTAGAATGAAAATAATAAAATAAGCATTGAAGTGTTTTGAAAAAGCTAGATATACCATTAACAGATTCACTAATCAAATTGACTTTTAAAACACAAAAACACAAGCCTGGAAGGATAACTAAATGAAAGGAAAATATACTTCCAAAAGAAAAACACAAAACAAGTGGTTTTGCAAAATCATTTCTAACAAGTCTAAAAGGATAATTAAAAAAAACTAACACAAAGACATATATCAATTGCCAACTACGGAACCTCATAGCAAGTACACTTCCCATCCACTTCCATGCCATTGTGGAGGGAACTCTTCTTTGAGCTTGGAAAATCCATTGAAACTTGGATTGCAACTTTAGTCAATTGGTGCTCCGGAATTGTAGCTTGCCTAGTCTTGGATGATCCTTTCTTGATTTTCTTTTCTGTGCGGCCCAATGTGAGAGGAAGAGAGCTACCCACAGAGAAGATACGGGTCTCAGAGCTTGATGAAGTTACCAATGGTATGCTCCGATCCCCAACGACCATCCCTTCTTCCATAGTGTCATTCCCGCCAACTTTCAGGCTCTGTTCATGTTTGCCATTGTTTTTGATAAAGGTAATAACGTTTGTGTCTGTCAACTGTTGGGACTCTAGGGTGGTGTTGCTTTCCTATTTACTCTGATGAGATCGCGGAAGTTCATATTGAATTAGGGCCATACTTTTTAATCATGACTTTTCCATTCAGTTCATATTGAATTATGGTAGAGTAATTCCTACCTTCATAGCCAATGATTCCACAACAATAGTAAAATACAAACAGTTTCTCATGTTTAAATTCCACCCAAATTTTACCTACATTGAGGTGACTATGAACACCTATTTTTTTGGTCTTTTTTGTTATTATTAAAAATAGAAAAAAAGAGAAAAAATGAAAAATACAAAAAATCTTACATTAATAAAAGTCTACCAACTTTGGCCTAACTTTTATTGCTTCTTTAGGTTCAAACTTATAACTCATTCAAATCTGATTAAAAAAAAGGGAACAAGTAAAAATGTAAAAAAAAAAAAATTGCAAAAAAGAGAGGAAAGAAACGTTGGAGTCCTGCTCCCCCTTTTCTACTTTTAAGTGAAAATCAAGACTTAATTTCTCTTAGTTTATGTTTATTTCCTTTCTTTGGCATTCATTTTGCAGTCCCTTACACTGCAGTAAAGACTAATATTTTTAAAATTGGACCGATCATTAAATCGATGAAGATACTGGTTCACAGTTCATTGGTTGGTCAAACTATGGTTGAATCAGTGATAATTATATATATATATATATATATATATATAATATTATATAATATATATTAAGTAATAAACTAATATATTAATATTTTATATTATATTGCTTAGTATTTCAGAGCCTCACATTATATAATAAGTGAAATCTACTTATTATCATGCTTCAACCTTTATTTGTAGTTCATTTATCTAATCCAAGACCCATCTTCAATTAATTCAAAAATAGAGAGAAAAGTATTCTTGCTTAGTAAATGATTATCATTTACTTATTTTTAATCATATTTCATGATGACTAAATAGTTAGATAAAAAATTAAAAAATCAATATTCTCTCTCGTTTTGAGCTTCCCTTCCGTGAGAATGCAAGATCAGAGACTACTTGATAGGGAAATTTGCAAGCATACAAAATCAATCAACTAATAAAGTAGTGCATCAGATATCGTTTCCACATAGAGTATTTAATAATTACCAAAATTATTATAACTTTGCGATTATTTAAAATGTTAAAAGAAATTTTAATTAAATTAAAACTAAAAAAAAGTAAAACTAATGAATCAAATTCCAACAAGGTGGGAACTAGCAATAGACAAAAACAATATCAATTAAAACTAAGGTATTTTGATTTCACTTCAACCAATCTTATTTAATTTAATTGATTGATAATCCAATTTTAATCATCTCATGCTAGAGGTTGTAATCCTAAATTATTTAATATGTTCTTCCGAGTCATACCAAACATATTGAAGAACACATATTACTTATTTTTCAATAACAATAATAAACATTAATTAACTCATTAAGATCTATAATTAACCAACTCAATCTCTTATAAGAAAAATCTTTAATCTTGTTCCAATTATATTTTTATGAAGTTTATTACCTATGTCAAATTAAGGAATTTTTCTTCCGACGTGATTCTAGGATACATATAAAAAAAATTAAGAATAATAAAACTTTTGTATAAATGAAAAAAACTAATTTAACAAGTATAAATACTCATATATTCAAGTTACATCAAAATTCCCTAAAAGAAATTTACCTCATAATAAAATTATTTTTTGTGATAGAAAGTTTAATCATACTCATCTTAAGCAATAAGAGAAGAAAATATAATAAAAACCTGTGGTAAGCGTTTTTCTCCTTCACTAATGTGTCTTCTTCACGCAATGCTGCCTCTGTTCTCGCTCTTGTGCGTCTGCTGATTCCTCTCTCTATTTCGTGTTTTTGCCCCCATTTATTCCAAGTTGGTGACTTGCGCTCCACTCATGTAACCATGGGCTTTTAATTTCCTTCCTGGCCTTTTTACTTCATTGGATCACCAATGCCCCAAATCGTGCCCTAACTATGTCTATTTAGATTCTTTAATTTATTGATTCCTTGTCATCAATATATATTTAACCGTGAGCCCTTCACCATTGCTTCACATGTTGCGTCTTCTACTTCTATTGGCGGCCCACTTCGATGCCACCCAGTTGGCATCAAACTTGTTGTCTTAAGGAGCCAATCTTAAACTTCTTCACAAATTATATCCCATTTGGTGCAAGTGCATTTAATATATAGGGTTAGAAAAAAGGTTGGACTATGTTAGGCTGTATTTGCCTTAAATATGAGAGGTTTGTTTTTTAAGGAAGTTATTATTGGTATTATTAAATGTCTATTCACGCTTTTCATTAACCATTTATAATTATTTATAAAAACAAATTTTAATTGATATGTAAAAAATAAGTGCCAATAACTTCACCCTATTTTTTGAAACACCGGTATCTTAATCGAAACTCCATCACCCACCCTCGAAATCAACTCCATATCCCAACATCTTCCTACCTTCTAAGATACTACTCCATTGAAGGATAGATTTGCACCCAGATTTGCATCCAGAAAAACGGCCAATAGAATTTGCACAACATTCTCCCCAGCTTTCCACATAAAGAATTGGATATTTTAAAGCATGACATAGTATAGCATATTACATGCCTGAGTAATTTGTTGCTTCGAATCCCAGGGAATAATATTGGGAGTAAACAGAATTTAAGATATATCAAAATTGACCATCTGACCTGACGCCATGCCATAGATTATAACTTTTATACAACCTTTACATTTCATTTCATATTAAATATTGAATCTATATATTCTGTCTATTATGTATAAAAGTAATAAAATCTTCCTAAAATCTACTTCAGGTCATGTTGCAGGCCAAAAACAAGAAAAACAAAGGGAGACCTCTTCAACTTCAAAGTAAATCACGGACTTAGTTGGAAATAACCAAAATATTATCACTTTCTTTTGAAATCATTAAAAAATAAATTTATTTTGTTTTAAATATCCCTTCAAATCACTTTCCAAATCTTATAATTTCAAATATGCTGAATAAAAATGATCAGATAAGAGGGATTTAGATTTGTCTAAATACACGAATCATTTCTAATTAAGCAAGATTGAACTGTATACCTAGGTCTTAGACTGAACTAAGGTTGTATAACTAAGGGTGTAAAATAGATGGATTGATTTGATTTTGAATTGGATCATAATTGATGAATTTAAAATAAACTATTAATCTATTTAAAACTTATTACAAAATGTTTAATACTATCTAATTCATCTATGACTCAATTTAATGGATTGATATTCAATCCATTCATTAATTTATTTTAATAGATTGAATGAATGAATATTCAACCCATTCATTTAAAAAAAAATCTATCTCTAAAAGTTTTTATTCTCTCTCTAAAAATTTTTAATGAATGATTATTCAATCTATCTATTAATTCATTTTAATAGATTGAATAAATAAATATTTAACCTACTCATTTTAAATAAAATCTATTTCTAAAAATTTTCCGGTCGCCTGGGTTCATGATCGGTTCTCCAGTTGGGTAAACAAATCTTTTATGGACTTTGTTATTCTATTTGAAACTTAATATCTTTTGCAGCTTTGAACGCATATTCAATAGTTCTTTACTCGGGGCACTTTGTGACACACTGACGCACACACACCACCAGCTATCATGAAGAACTATCACAGGAACGAAGCCATGAATGGCACAACCGCACAACACTTCTACATAAGAATATTTGATCCACCTTGACTGAAGGCCAACTTTTTTCTGCATATTTCAGCCACGCCCAAACAAGGGTGACACACGAGAAATATTTGGTTATATATTAATTACATCATTACTTAAGTACTTTTTTTAAGAGTTGACATATATAAATGTATTTTTTAAAAATTAGTACATTTATAATATGAGCTATACATCCTCACATATATTTAATATTAAATGGAATACCTATAGGAAACACTGCCTAATGTCCATAGGAAAATTTCCCAGGAGGAACGCAACCAGTTGCAGAGAAGCAAGAAAAAAGTTAGGAAAGCAGATGGTGAGTTCTTGGGGACGGCCTCATAATCCATTGGATTGGATTTTAATTAAATATCTATTAGATATTTAATACATGTTTTAATTGAATTATTAACTATTCATAATTAAATTTAATTCATTAAATTTAATCTAATAAAATACATTATTTTAATTAAATAAATTAGACTAATTTTAATATAGATAAATTAAATGGATTAAAAATTAATAAATTTTATTACCAGGCTATAATAAAAGTGTTCCTAAAATCTGCTTCACGTCATGTTGCGTCCAAAGAAAAAGAAATGTAGACTTCTTCAACTTCAATTTGAAGTGAATACGGGACTTAATTGGAAACCAAAATATTATATCACTATCTTTTGAAATAAAAAAAAGTCAATTAATTCTACCCAGAAAAAAGAAATCAATTAAAAATATATCCAAAAATTTAAGTAAATTTTTTATATATAATTAATATAAGAATGATTTCAAAATCAACTTATTTTAAACTTTCTAAATAAAAATATTTCAAAATCAAATCAATTCTTATTTTTTAACTTTCTGTACAAGCATATTTTATTTATAAATGAAAGCACTTCTCAAAAATTATAATTTCAAATTCTTAATAAAAAATGTCAGTTATGAGTGTTCAAAAACATGGCAAGAGCATGATAAAAGTGAGATATGGATGAAAAGAAGAAAGTGAAATTCACTAAATGGTAAAAGGTGTGCGATACAAAGTTAATATATGGTTTGTGTAGGTTAGAGAAAGTAATTAACTAGTAACTAACTATGACTCAGCAAACTAATTTAATTAATCTCTAACTAAAATTAATATAATTTTTTTGTCAGACAATGTATCCCCATACTCTTTAGTATGAACTTATCTTCATTTGAGATGCTGAAATTGAACCTGTACAATAAGTGCTCTTTTGCAAATTCGAACCCTGACATTATAATGGTCCTTTAGCCGCTAAGCTCAAGTATGCTCATTTATTTGAGCCATCCTTATAGGTAAAAATCAAACCAAACTAACTATACGGTAGCAAAGAGATTTTTTTTAATATAAAAAAGAAGGAAAAAAAAAGAAAAATGTTTTTTGTCAACCCAGAATATGATGGATGTATGTCCACCATATTTGACGTGAGACAGATGTCAAATCAAGTTATATGTGATTGTAGAATTCTCGCGGGATACAAAATAAGTTTATGAGTGAGTTGAAAAAAATTAAAGTATAAAAACTAGACGAATAATGAAGTTGAAAAAAAAAAGAAAAGAAGAGAGAGAACTACATTATAGGGGAACATCATACCAACGAGATCTGCCAGCAGACGCATGGACAGCTGGTGGGGTGGATCTTCCCAGACATGGCAACCAGTATGAATCATTTAGATAAGTCTAAATACATGAATCATTTCTAAGTAAGATACGTTTTTCCGGGGTGAATGTTGTGCGATATTTTGATTTGTACATATAAACCTGCTTACAATTTATTATATTTTATGTGTGACGATCAACTAATAACGCTAAGCTATACTTCAATATAGGCTAGGAATCTCTCATAGTATGTCAACTTCTTTAAAATGATATGTTGATTTTGACAATTTGTCACACGTATCTCTATCCAATTATCTAATATGAATTCTTCTAACCACAAAAAGGAAAAAAAAATTGATATGAAATCTTCAACATTTGACTATATATTGTTAAAGTGAAGGGAAACTTATTGATATGGTCGGCACTGTTAAAGGAAAATCCAAGTTTTTACCCAAAGCGAGTGCAATTGAAAAACGGAAGTTACAGATCTCCATACGCCAAAAAAAAAAATCTCTTGAAAGACAAAAACCTTATTTTAGTCTCTTACTAATGCTTTAATTCTCAATTTAGTCACTCACGGATTAATTTATGCAATTTAGTCCCTCACTAATATAAATTAACATGAATTTAATCTCCCTGTTAACTCACTGTTAAGTCACTGGTAATAAAGAACATGCATGAAATACTTACATATCAATGTGATAATCTTAAATGACATCACAATCAATATTTTTTGGATGTACTTATGATTTATGATACACTGTCAATGTAATTATTTTTTATATTATTAACTAATCATGCATTATTTTATCACTAAAAATGTTAAACTCTCATAATAATTATCTCAAAAGTCATATGTAATGACGTATGGTTGATTAATAATATAAAAAACTTTATACTGTGCATCAAAATTAAACTCATATTTTTTTTCTTTTCTAATTATTTAACTCTTTTATTTTGGGGTAAAAAATACAAAGATCGTGACTCCACTAACTTGCAACATTGTTACTATGACTTGCAGCACTGTAAATACACCATCCCAGGAGATCAACAGGCCCTGATTTGCTATGGATTGCAGAAAAGAAAATGTAAAATATCGAAAAAAAAGAGATATTATTATACCTATAATTGCTGGTTTTTATCTCAATTTTCTTGTTTTCGTTTTTGAAAAATGTTTTTGATTGGGTGAGCACTTGAATGATATTACTTTCAACTTCAAGATGTAATAATGTTTGGGTCTTTTAATAACACTTGCTTGAATGCTTCGTAATTGTCCCTTTCATTTTCCTTTGGCTATTTTTCTTACACTTTTTTTTTATTATTTTTAAGTTGGATTCTAGGTTTTTATTGATGTCCGTTGAATTTATTTGAATCTGTGCAGTTATCATGGATCATGTAGTTCATTTAGACCCAATTCAGCTGGTCCATCTGAGCATATCTCAGCTGCTAGTATATGGAAGAAGTCCACCAATTTGCAGCGACATTGGAGGTACAGTGGCTATTCGTGGCTGCTCCATCCCACTTGCAAGCTCTGATGATGATGCAACAATCCTGTGTTTTTAACCCCAAAATTAAAGAGTTAAATAATGAGTGGGAAAAAAAAAATACTTGTTGCGATACCATATAAGATCCTCACATTGACATGTAAGCATTTAATGTTTTTTACTAACTGTGACTTAACGAAATGATTAAATTGAGACTAATTTTAATTAGTGAGAGACTAAATTGCATAAATTAATCTGTGAGGGACTAAATTGATAATGAAAGCATTAGTTAGAGATCCCAAAGTAGGGTTTTGTATCTCTTGAAATAATAGATGTGTACGAATATTTGAATGAACAGATTTGTTGAAAAAGTAAAATAATTTAATTTATTAATAGTGAAAATGAACATCTCAAAATATCACGTAACGTCTTCTCTATTTTTTTTTTGTCCATAAATAAGGTAATTTATTTATGAAAATGAAAGGAAAAACACAAAACGAGAGACTTTTCAAAATCACTTCCTACAAGGCTGGAAGAATAACTAGAAAACAACCAACACAAAGACATAATATATCAATTGCCAACTACTAAACTACATAGCAAGTATGCTTCCCATCCACTACCATGTCATTGTGGAGGGATCTCTTCCTTGAGCTTGGAAACTCCATTGCTGCTTGGATTGCAACTTCAGTCAATTGGTGCTCTTGAATTTTAGCTTGCCTGGGCTTGGATGATCCTTTCCTGATTTTCATTTTTGTGTGGCCCAATGTACGAGGGAGAGAGCTACCCACAGAGAAGATAAGGGGCTCAAAGCTTGATAGAGTTACCATTGGTATGCTCTGATCCCCAGCAGCCATCCCTTTTCCACAGTGTTATTCCTGCCTGTTTTCAGGCTCTGTTCTTATTTGCCATTATTGTTGATAAAGGAAATTGACGTTTGTGTTTGTTGAGTAAGGTGGCATTGCTTTCCTGTTTACTCTGATGAGGTCGAGGAACCACTGGCAGGGTTATAACCTCCTCATTAGTTGGAGTGGATTTGATTGGGTTGGAATCTTTCACTGATATTGTCCTTGCCATAGAGAAGGGTGACAAGTGGGAGAATACCTGCTTGATCAGTCCTTACACCATCTCCTTTTGTTTTGGTTTTAGGGTAGGAGCAAGGCCGGTACTCACACTCAATTGGATGGCCACCTTCATTTTTCTCAATTGTATTTTTTGCCTTCATTTCCGGGCCGTACTTTTTAATCACGGCTTTTCCATTCAATTCATTTTGAATCATGGTAGAGCAATTCATGCCTTCATGGCCAATGATTCCACAGCAATAGTAAAATACAAGCAGTTTCTCATATTTAAATTCCACCCAAATCTTACTTGCATTGGACTTAGAAGGGGACATGGTGGAAATCATGCTTAGAGATGGGTTGCTCTGGATGCCATTGTTTGAGCACCAAAAGTTGTTGTTTGTAATTCCACGGCTAATTGTGAAGGATCTATAGCATATCGATTTCACTATCGAAATAGAACTTGTAATATTGGGGTTTGATCTCTTCACATGTAAGATCTTTTAGGTTGTTCCAAACCACAGTGAGATGTTCTTGATAATCAGACATCGCTTGGATGCTTCGATAGGAGATACTTGAGGAATGTCCGATCTGATCCCATGATCAACTTGATGCACGTCCTAGATTGACGGGTTTTGGGTTGGGATGGGCTAGTTTTCCATGATCAAAACCGAAGGAATAGAGACCGTAGGGCTGAAAAGGGGTGATGCTAGAACATTGATGGCTGCCTAGAGGACTCCACGCGGGAGAGAAAGGAAGCAAAAAGGTTTACTAACGGAAAACAGCACCTTGGGTGGCGACTACAGTTGAGATAAACATGACTTTTTTATTAAACTGTAGGTGGTAGTAAAATTATTTATTAAAATATTAATTTTTTTAAATTATTTATCAAATTGTTATTTTTTTAAATTATTTATCAAAATGTTACTTTTTTAAAATTATATACCAAAATGTCATATTTTTATCCAACGTGATATTTTTTAATAATTTTTTGTTTACATAGGATGCGCTAAATAGTTAGCGTAATCTTCATGGATGCATTACCCTATTTGGTGGATCCAATGTAAATGCGCCATTCTACATGACATTTTTTTACGTGGATATGCCATGTAAAATGATTTTTTTTAGTTAAAAATGACAACATATTTAGCATTTTTCACGTGGACAAAAGTAAAAAATAAAAAAAAATACTTATAAGACATTTAACTCATTTCACGTGGTTCTCACACTCCTCCCAAAGACATATGAATTTAACTTGCCTACTAGAGAGTGCACCATAACGCTGGAAGACATCAGTATCAATTAACTTATTTATAAGTAAAGTGTTTGTTTATGATCTGTAAAGTAGTCGATGTGGGACTTTGGTATTGGTAAGGCAAAACAACTAAGGCAACAAGATACCTTTGTTCATTGTGGGACTTTGGTGTTGATAAGACAAAGCAACTAAGTAAGACAAAAAATACCTTTGTTCGATGTATGACATTGATCTAATTAAATATCCTAAATATGAGAAAGGAAATGACTGAAGCATGAACGAAGTCAATGAAATGAAGTGTGTAAGTTATTCGGTGTAAAAATTCAATCCACTATATGAACCAACCTATATTAGTGTTGGTACTCGATTACTGAATCCAAACTATTTTTTTTTCTGGCTAGTGTAGATTAGGTTGGCAGGTCATAGGATCAAAAAACACCTATGATAGTTTATCCAATACATAAGAAGTATGATACGTCAACAATGCTCCACTTAAAGAATCACTACTAGAAATTTGGCTTTTAGAGACCAAAAAATCGGTCTCTAAATCAAGAAAATCGATCTCTAAAATAATTAGAGACCGATTTAAATCGGTCTCTAAAAGCCTCGTCGCTAAATATTAGAGACCGATTTAGAGACTGATTTTAAAGAGACCAATTTTTTTGTCTCTAAATCGGTCTCTAATTTTTGGTCAAATATTGATTAATTATATTTCAAAAAAGTACAGTAAAGACTAATTTAGAGACCGATTTTTAGAGACCGATTTTTCAGTCTCTAAATGGGTCTCTAAAAACATGAATATATATTATATATTTTATAAAATTGGTCGCTAATGCAGTCTCTAAAGTAGAGACTGATTTATCGGTCTCTAAATCAGTCTCTAAATCAATCTCTAAATCGGTCTCTAAAATTCTAAATATATTATATATTTTATAAAATCGGTCACTAAATCGGTCGCTAAACTAGAGACCAATTTATCAGTCTCTAAATCGGTCTCTAAAGTCTCTAAATGTCTTTTTTAATAATCACTAGAAGATCCATATGTAAAACCCAAACTTCAATTTAATAATATTATTATTCTTTTTGTTGTTTTTCAGAGAGGAAAATTCTGAATTTTTCTTATTTCAATTGATTGTAAAATACAGAGGAATATATAGGAGAAAACATGGCTACAGGTCTACCACTAAATCTCTTGAATTCCAATAAAAATCTCCTAAATTAAACTTTTAAGCATATTCCTTCAACCAATTTGCCAATAAAATGGAGCATCAATGAGTATGTATAAACTTTATATAATGGTTGTCCACTGCACTCTAATGGAAGTAATAGCATGCAAATCTTGGCAATTGATTGGCTCTTTACCTTCTTAAACAAAGGGAAAACACTATAATCTGACTAAAGAATAAAAGTCAGACAAATACGTTTTCTTTCTTTAATGCATGAGATATAGACTTGCACATACATTTCAACTCAAAAGATACAAGGATTTTCAGATAGAGAAAGAGAGAGAGAGAGAGAGAGAGAGAGAGAGAGATACAAGGATTTGTCACTATCAAGATGATTCTTAAACAAAATACAAGAGAAACAAATAATTTCAAAAACTGGATCCACCTTAAGCAAGAAATTTGGTCCTGCTACAAGACAAGCCATTTCATCTTCTTTATCAGGATTAACTCCGAGTTTTTCTTTGAAAAGGTCAGCAAATTTATATGTTCCACCACCAGTAGCCTTTGTCACAAAATGAATGCATTAATGGAGTACTTCAACAGCAGTAACACAGAACAAGCAGTAAAGAATTACAAAATTAATTATAATCACAGCTTTCAATCCAAAATCTCAACAGATCTATCAAAATCTGAGTTTGGAAAAGAGTTAAAGATGAAGAGGAAAGGAGAGAAAACCCCCTACCTTGTCTTGGCTCCAAGCTTTTCTCTTCTATTTTCTTTCTCCATTTCCCCCATTTTTCGTTTCTTCCATCATGCTCTTTCTTCTCCTTGTCAAAACCAGCAAACCTTTTATCACTGAGGAATATCTAGATTAAATGATTAAATGATACTAATCAAATACTATGTGTAAGTGGTATGACAATTAATAACTAAAAAGAACAAATTCACTTTAAGCATATAAAACCACGTATTCATCGAATATTAACCTATAGATTAACAATAGGATACAAATCGAACCACAAAGCGGTATTTTGGAGTGTTGTACTTGTTCTCGTCTTGATTAATGAAGTGAATCTTGGCTCCGTAATCTATTTTTCCCTCTGCAGAATTTTCAGTAAATAAAGTTAGCTATAGAAGCAATGTGGGGATGAATATGATAGAGAAAGAGGAAGTGAAACGAGGTAAACAACTATGATACCCCTAATATCATCATAGTTAATAACTAACATGGAGAGGCTCATATAGTGTAACTGGTTTAGTGCCATGTGCATATCTCCATTAACTCTTTCTGCTAGTTCCTCAAGAGCAATCTTAAACAATCATGGTGAACGATCAAAGAAAATAGGTTAATCAAAATGAATGAAAAATTATACACTTTTGTAAGAGACAGGTATCAATGATTCAAAGTAGTTCTCTACCCACAAAGTCCACACAATTATTACAGTTACAAACTCCAAGAAATAAGAAATGTGTAAGTTATCAGGTACTCACCTTATTAACTTGAAGCCCTTCAGCCTTTGCAACATCCATCAACTTCTTTGCCGTCTGGCGTAAATGAAAAATTATTTTCAACACTCCCACATTTCACCATACACTTAAAAAAGATACAATACACTAGGGGTATACTTTCTCCTAGGAGCTAGATTAAAAAGTGGGGGTGAGTGAATATATGTACTTTCTCCTATATTTGATTATATAATTTGAGCAATCAGATTCACTTAAGGATAACAATATAGCCAAACTAAGTGATAATAGAAGAACAGCCAGTCAAAAGCAACAAACCAAACCGATGAGTTTTAATAGAAAATAATTTGTATTCTTTAGCTTCAACCTCAAAAAACTAAAAGGAATTTATAGAACAGATCATTGAAAATAATATTCTATTCGAAGGTCAAGATACTATGCGACACCAAAGTAATATAATGCGATCATGAAAGAAAGAAGAATTATTAAATAGTTAAAAATCAAGTATCAGCCTTGGTGAAAAGGGTATTTCCATCTCTCGAAGTATCAAGCAATTACAAGAGAACAATCAATTCTCATCTCATTTCTTCGAGTAACTGGCAAAGTTTACTCTAATATGTTGCATATAAATAACCATAAATCATTTGTCAGATGGTATCCCTAATGTTTTCACAAGCTAAATATAGCAGAACTGGAAAAAACCCATATGATTCGGATGAAAATAGAGCAATAAAAGGACTTAATCAGACTAACTTTGCCGAAGTTGTTTTTCCTATACCAGGGGTTCCACTTAACAAGACAACTTTTTTGGAACCAGAATCATTTTGCTTTTTTCCCTGTTTTTTATTACCAGTGCTAAGAAATTACTCATTCCAAGCTTTCAACCAATTTCGAAGCTGTGAAACCTGTATACCATTAGATTTAATAAAATGTAAATTTAAAAAGATATTTAGCTTAAAAAAATTGGAAACCTTAAAAATGGAAGAATTAGAGGGCAATTGTTGGTACCTGGCAGGCGAGGAAGCCCTTGTAATTGAGGAGGCAGTAGGAGAAGGAGTGAGAACACAGCCTCAACTCTAGATAGTTCCGTAAGGTAAATCACAATGTAACAACACATTATACAGGTCTTAAAAATATTCAAAGGTTAAGAATTATTATTTTCTTTTTAAATAAAGACAGAAACAAACGAAAGTTGTAATAAATCCAATCAACATGTACATTCCACTAACAAGAAACCAGAAAAGTGATTAAAACAAATGGCAATGAAGATGATACCAGTGCACGAAACAGACACCTTCCATCCCTAGTAACCTTCTGAACTGAAAAACGCTTAAGTTTCTTCATTGTTGAAGATTGTCCACCACTGTGAAGACCCCCCCAGGGGGGAGCAAACTAATCAAAATTCTAAACCATTAAGAGTTCAAATTCGATCCACTTTTGATAAGATACAAATGCTTAAAAAAAGGAGACAATATCAGTGAACCTATATAGCACCTTAAAATTTACAAACATCTTGGTATCATCTTACCCTTCCTTAAAAGACACATTCAGCAGTATCCAATAATTTAGAAAAATCTGTGATTCAGAAGAATCAGAACCCACCCACCCACCCCCCCAAAAATAAGGATAAATTCATGAAATTTAACGTATAAATTCCTAGTGCCAAAGGATTTGATGCAAATAAATATATCCATTTTCGTTCTAAACAAACAAAAAAAAAAGAAAAAAAAAACAAAGCAAGGAGAGAGACAAACCAAAAGAAGAAAAAAGAAAAGGATAACTCACAGTGATGATGAGCCAATTCTAGCGAAAAAGAGAGTGCTGCAATTTCCAATTCCAAATAAGCTTGTGTTACTGTAAGGAGCAACAGCAACTGAAGGAACCGAGGAAGAAACAAGCTCAAATTTTGTAGTCCCATTTCTCAGCTGCTCAAGAATAACCTCCAAGGGTCCTAAAACAAATCAAATAACAGTTAAAAGAGAGTTCATACTTTTGTTCTGAGAAAGTGGCAGAAACTAAGAGTAAAAAAATGTATATAGACTAGGCAATTGAGAGTTGTGAGGTTACCATTGAGATGCTGGATCGCGTTCGCGGGCGGCGCGGAGGTCGGCAACGGTGACTGAGCGGAAGGAGGGTCGAAGGCGTAGGCGAAGGCGTTGCCCAGGTGGAACGACAGCGACCGTTTGAGCGACGAGTTGGGGCGGGTTCCGATTCGATGTCGCGACGTCTAGGCCCACACCCACGCGTCGAGTTGCGAGGGTCGAGCGGCGAAGGCGAGCAGGGAGCACCGAGGGCGAAGGGCGACGGCCAAGGGCGAGAGACGAGGGTGAGGGTCGAGCAGCGATGGGCTTGTGGCCAGCGGTGAGGGTGAGGGAGAGGCAGCAACTATGAGGGTGAGAGAGTGGCAGAAGCGGTGAGGGTGTTAGGGTTTGAAATGAGAAAAAATTGAAGGGGCTGGGAGCTGATATGGTAAACTTTTAGAGACCGAATTTACGGTCTCTACCTTTTTTTTATTTTTTTATTTAGAGACTGAAATATCGGTCTCTAAAAATATTTTTTTTAATTTCTGTTACAACATAATTAGTGATCAAATTTGTAATCTTAAATTATTATTTTTTTGTAATTTGTTTACTCAGTGACCGAAATATCGGTCTCTAATAATAAGGTATATTTTCTTTTAAATTTTGTATAGCATAATTTCATTTTTTGATTGGGTTTCTAAACAAAATTTAGAGACTAAATTAGAGACCGATTTTTTAAAATATTTTTATTTAGAGACCAAAATATCAGTCTCTAAATCAGTCTCTAAATAAATTAGTTTCTAAATCGGTTTCTAAAACTCAAATTTTTATTAGTGACCAAAATATTGGTCTCTAATTTTTTTATTTTTTTCACTGCCTATTTATTTATTTATTTTTGTAAATTTTTTTATTTAGAGACCAAAATATCGGTCTCTAATTTTTTATTTTTTAGTGACCGAATTTGCGGTCTTTACCTATTTTATTTTTTAAATTTTTTTATTTTTTATTTTTTAGCGATCGAATTTGCGATCTCTACCTATTCACTTTATTTTTTTTGAAATTTTTTTATTTAGAGACCAAAATATCGGTCTCTAATTTTTTATTTTTTTTAGCCACCGAAATTTCGGTCGCTACTTATTTAATTTTTTTGCTTTGTAAATTTTTTTATTTAGAGACCGAAATATCAGTTTCTAATTCGGTCTCTAAAAAATTTAGAGACCGAATTAGAAACCGATTTTATATCGGTGGCAAATTAGATTTTTTTTCTTAATCGGTCTCTATTTCGGTTTCTATAGAGACCAAAATAAATCGGTCTCTAAATCGGTCTCTAAAATCCAAAATTCTAGTAGTGAATGAAGCATCCATTGTGTCTGATCTGATGTTTCATCTGGATTTTATATCTATGGTAAAAAATTATTACATGCAACTTGATTAATGCTAATATTTAAATATTTGCCTTGCAAAAAGTGAAATTGTTTGAATGTGTTGAAAAAAAAAATTGTTTGAATGTGTTGAAAAAAAAACCCCCATGTATTTTGTAGTTCCCTTTGTTCAGCAATGTCACCACTTTCCATCACCACCTTTATCCCCTTCATGTTCTTCTTCTGCATTAGCAATGAAAATTCTTCATTGAAAAAATGGTGAAATCTGTTACAACAGACACAGTAGATAGTATATTTACATCTCTTCTACACAACTTTTACACACTTCTACAATGGAAACTTCTAGTTGTGATTCAGAATGTAATGGACTCACGTAATATTGTAACTAATTATATCTATCATAACAGAAGCAACTGGATAGAGTTATTTCTCTATGCAGGCTAGTGTATGGTCCTGCTCGCATGAAAGACTCATGGAGTGAAGAGAGTGTGCAGATACTCAGCTTCCTCAATGATGCCCTAGTTACAATCTTTGCCACCGCCCAATTTGACTTTGGCATCTTAAACTTGAGCACCCTCAAGCTCCTTGGAGATGGCCACTTGAACAACAACACCATAAGCTTCACCGGCGCCGTCCCCAATGACAGTGCAACTGCAATAAAGTGAAAGACAATTAAAATGAGGGAAATAAAGTGAAAAAATATGGGATTATGAAGCTGGCACATCTCTTCCAGGCAAGAAGAGTAAAAACAATATTTACCAAGTAAGGGTTGCTTCCAATTTTGCTTCTTAATGAACTCTTGGTATTTTTTCAGGAACATATCATAGTAACTACGAAAAAAATTTAAAATGCCTAAAAGTAGAGCTTGCAAACTTCCTTCATTCATGCTTTTGGTTTGAAAGAAAAAGTTGAGCTTGCAAACTTCCTTCATCTTAAATGACAAGTTGAAGGAAGTTAGCAATGTGCATAAAAGTAGTATATAATGATATATTTAATTAGATCAAAGTCCTACATTGTAACACCCTCCTTAGGGCATCACATTTCCGACTCCCGACTCATAATCTGAAAAGAAGTTCGCACAAAGTTTGAGTTATAAAAGATGGGTTTCAAAATTTCTTCTTTACTGAAACATAAATTTACTGAAAATATTAGGTAATATTGAAAATCATATTTTAACTATTCATTATGCAATATTGACACCAATTAATATCACAATTTAAAGAGAAATATAAAATTAACAGACTTATTTTTTTTAACAGTAGCAAACCCCATGACGGGTCCTACTTAGTAGCACGATACAACACTAACATTAAATCTTAACATACTCGTTCTTTCTCTTGTATCAACTTGATGTATCAGAACTTTACTCCTTGTCTACCCGGCACATCTTCGAACTTGAGACAGCCATTTTTCAATATTTCCATCAATCTCTGAGTATCTACCACTCATTATGTCTAAGACAACTCATTCCTTCTACTGTATAATTTTAACAATACAGATAAAGCAAAACAATATAACAAAGAGGTGAGGTCACCTACACCAATACCAACATGGCAGTATAGAGATAACACAAACAGCAATATCATACAGATAGATCATACCATAATCATGCTATCAGCATTAATCAACTATCATCATCTAATCATTTATCAATTCAATTATCATAAGCAATAATTATGATAATGCCCTTAGCATTATCATCATCATCATACAAGTATTCAAAACAATTGTCATAACAAATATTCCTCAATTAATATATCATACAGATATAAATGTTCAGATTTATGCATATGCACAAAGACCCAGTTTATAAAAAAAAATAACTCCATGGAGGTTTTCACAATTTCGAGAAGAATGCTTTGGTTAATTGTCAGCCTTAGCCCAAAAATAATCTCCCAATCGTTGAAAAAAATCGTGTTCTTGTCGGTATCGTCAATGCGTTGCAATGGACTGCATCGCCAAGTGGCACAGGGTACTTGCCAACTGTCCACTGGTCGACCGCCGCGCCTCGACGCCCCCAAGGTTCATCATAGACCTCACTATCAATTCTCATTCCCTTTTCAATCACAAGGGCCATAATAGCTATCAGCTATATTTTATACAATGCACGAATATATCAGTGCAAGTCCAACCCCAAAGGGCCATATCTTTTCAATTTCATTTGTTCAATGTAATCATATGTTTCAACGCATATTTTTTCAATGCACGTATAATGCACCAAATCCAATCACAGACATATCTTTCCAATGCATGTATAATGCATCAAATGCCAATCACAGGAAAAACATGTCATTTTCTCACACAACATCCATATACTGGTTCTACAGTATTTATACTGTATTTTCAACAGGAAAATCATATTATCACATTTTCATAGTTCTAAAACTCTTTTGTCATGTTTTCACAAAATTGCGCAACATTTTCATTTCATTTTCACAATACTGCAACTCTTCTGTTGCACCTTTAAATCACGTATTAAATTTTTTTAACATTTTTCTCAATCGCATAAAATCATACGTTTCTCAAATCACGTAATGATTTTCCATCATTTTCAAAATCGCGTAACTTAAAAAAATCATTCTTTTAAGTTGCATAAATTTTTTTTCATCATTCTCAAAATATTTAAAACACTTTCCAAATCACATAATGATTTTCCATCATTTTCACAATTACGTAAAAATATTCTATCACTTTTAAATCATATAGTGATTTTTCAACAGTAGTTCAAATTACGTAAAATATTTAAATGTAATTCAAATCACTTAAAATGTTTCAACGCATCTCAAATCGCGTAGTAATATTTTATCATATTTCAAATCCCATAAAAATATTTTACTGTATTTCTAAACACTTAGAAATATTTTACTGTATTTCAAATCACGTACTTTAAAAATTACATTTTTAAGATATGTAAATAATTGTTTTTACCACAATTTCATTACAGAAAATATTTCTCATTCTTCAAAAATTCCATTTTCACTTTTTTCAAACTAATATGACTTTATTATACTTTATTTAACACATTTTCTTTACTCAAGAAAATCTTTTTTCACATTTCTTTACTCAAAAAATCCTTTTCCAAAATATAATTCACAAAATCACTTTTCCATTGATGTAAATCAACGTTTTAAAACCTAACATTTTCTAACGCTCTTCAAAACTCGAAAATAAGTTATACGTTAGTAAATTTTCAAAATACCATTATATTCTCCATTTTTCGCAAATCATTTCCAAATCAACCTTCCTCAAAATAATATAACTTTCTACTTTATTTAATATATCTTCTTACTCAAGAAAATCCTTTTTCATAGTATATTCCACAAATTCACAATTCCATTGAATTAAATCAATGTTTCTAACTTTAAAAATTACTAATGCTTTCCAAAATCCAACGGATGAGTCACATGTTAGAAAATACCAAATTACTATTGTATCCTTTATTTTTTTTTTCTTAAATCAATTTTTAACAAAAATAAATTCTTTTTAAAACAAATTGAGGCTCACTTGCAACCTCTCTTTTCCATTTACATAAAAATTCATTTATCAAGTGCTAAAATACTCTGATTTCCTTTTCAAATTCCTTGTATTAAATTAATTATATTTTCACTTGAAAAATCACTTTGTTTCATCAAAATCAATGCATTACAAGCCTTCGAAAATGTGGACATGACTATTGAAAATTATCAAAATATTTTTTTCTTCTAAATTGATATGGTTTTACACAAACAAAATCATTAAAATTTTATTTTCAAAACCAAAATACCGATGGTTATAAAAACCAAATTCATTTGTTCAAATCATTTTTCACTTTCTTTACAAATCTTTTTTCACTTTCTTTGTAAATCCATGTTCACTTTCTTTGCAAATTCTTAAAATCAATGTTTGCCCGTTTCATTCAAAACTTATATTGAGGAAAACACTTAGGATCTTTTTATACAAAATAAATCAATAAAAATTCCTCAAAGACCGTATTCTTGTTCTCTTGAAAAACAAACCCTTTGTTTATTTTTCATACTCTTCAAATCATCTATTTTCATTTTTCATGAAAATAATAATTTATGAACACCTATTTAGAGGTGTCTTGGCCGAAATTTACTAAGTTCTAGGGACCAAAAATTAATTCCCTTATTCTTGAAAATTTTTAACATGAACTCTAATTTTTTGGAGCTCAAAACCGTAGCCTTCGCTATGGCCTTTGGAGCCAAAATTTCTTATTTTATCATACTTTCATCATAATATATTCAATATATCTTCATCATGCATATCATAAGCATACCATATAAGCAAATAAAAATCATACTAAGCATGCATACACAAGTAAATCATGCAAAACATATCAAGCATAGACAAAAATAATCAAAGCACATAACACACACAAATTATTACATGACCATGGATATGAATCCTCACATGGATTCACCATCCATCAAATATAAAACCATCTCTCACCACCATACTTGGTTGGTGAGATGGATCTCCCTCTTACCTCTTGAAGATCCTCAAAAGCTTCTTCATTTGCTTCTTTTTCCAAGTCCTTCACCACCAAAGGCTTCTCAAATACAAAACAAAATACATAGAAATTAATATACTAAGCTTGATTAAGAGGAACCATAGATCAAAATATGGTTTAGGAGAATATAATGAAACTAATAGTGAAAATTTCACAAACTTCACCTTAGAATTCTAGATCTTGAGCTTGAGGAACAAGGATGAAGATGGATGAATTAAGCTTAGATTTCTACTACAAGGTATCTTGGAATGATACAAGGATGTAAGATATTAGGTTGTTTGGAATTATAGAAGAGTGAAAGGTGAATTTGTGGATATTGGCCGTGAGGTTGGGAAAGAAAGTGAGAAGAAATTTTGAGAGTTTTTGCTTGTTGATGCTTTAGGAAAAAGATGAAGACTTTTGAAATAAATGAACAAATTTCCTTTAGCTTTTTAAGAGTCTTGGCCGTGGAGTTACTCTAGGAAAAAGGATGAGATATTTTTATTTTGTTTCTTTATTGATTGATAGAAAGATAATAGAAATAAGTTAAGTGTAATATTTATATTTCACAAGCATGCATGACCGTAGAATGCATAGGAGAAAAGCCACCAAGTTTGACTAGTTCCTCTTGATTGAATTTAGTGTGTCATAAAATTGGAATGTCCTAGAGCAATTATCCTTGCTCTCCTATTGGTGGCCACTTTCTTTGACTACTTCTAATTGGTTCATGACTTGACTTTGACTTCTTCCATACTTGTTTCTATTGGTTCATTTTAATTACTTATTTACACTTTAATTAAATAATTAATTCATCTAGTTTCTATTAAACTAGTTTAGTTAAGATTTCTAATTATATTTTAATTATTTAATTACATTCTTATAGTCATGTCATATTTCTAGATAATTAAATATTTATCTAGCTCCTAATTATTTAGCAATTAAATTAGTTCACTTAGTTAATTAAGCTACTAGGATAATTAAGTTAAACTATCTAATTACTTAACTAATTTATTAAACATATTATTACATATATTATAACCTCTAATTAAAATTAGGATATCTAATTAAGAATTAAATTATAACAATTTAACATTTAATTTAGTTTACTTAGCTTGTTAATTAGGCCATTAGATTAACCAAATTAGGATTAATTAGTTACTAATCAAATTCAAGCTACTATTGTTGACTTCATCTTTTTCTTTAGCCTAAAAAGCCTATTCAAAGTTGCCTCCCCTCTCCCTTGCATTTCCATATCGTCCCCTCCTTGCATTATGCATGCAATAATATTGTCATTTTTTCAAGCCATTATTTGAAGCATTCCTAACCATTGATTAATTCAATGGTTAGGATTTAGGTAGACTTTTGATTTTTAGAAGACTAAATCTAGGCCATTGAATCTTTCTCCTTTAAATCCTAGCCATTAGATGTGTCTCCAAAATAAAGGGTCAAGATTACTCCTTCTTACTTTACATCCAAGGGTCCAAAATGGTTGTAGTCATTTTTGATGACCAATTCTCCACCATTGATCTAAATCCAAATCCAATGGTCATTAATGATCCATCTCCACCATTGATTAAATCTACATCCAAGGGTTGATAATGGTCATAGCCATTTATAAGACTAAATCTCTACCCTTGATTTAATTTCCATCCAACAGTTATAATTGATCCTATTCACTTTTAAGATCAAATCTCCATTGTTGATTAAATCAAGATTAAATCTCCAACGGTGATTAAATCGATGGTGGATATCCAAACCACCAATGTTGACTTAATAGTATAGAATTTTATTTTTATCTGTTATAAACCCACGAAAGAATATATTTACTGTATTTTTATCATCTAATAATTAAATATGGTACAAAATACAGTAAAGGAAATTTTTTAAAACTGTTTCTGGATTCAGGTTTAGTAAGATCCCCTGTCTCCGTCTAAACAGTATAAATTTTTCTATGCGTAAAATTTTTGTTCACTTTGCGAGACCCACTTGGGCCCACGTATGGCCACTTGGGCCCACATAGGACTACCTGGGCCCACATACAGTAAAAAAATTCATAATCATCCACAAAAATCACAAATATTAGAAAATACACAAATATCAAATCAGATCACGTAAAATAATTAAACCTAACGGTAAAAATTAAATTACATAAAGTTTTTCCTAGCCCAAAAATTTTTATTTTCCTGACACGGAGTAAATCACTCAAAACGATCAAATACGCTGATGGAATAATCAAAATAATTTTACAGCATCCAAAATAACTAAACAGTAAAATTCTGTTAACTGTCAAAATTATTGTTTACAAGATAAGAAATTTTGGGGTGTTACATACATCGAATAAAGGTACTTTGTTATCTTACTTAGTTGCTTTGCCTTACTAACACCAAAGTCCCACATTGAACAAAGGTACCTTGTTGCCTTACTTAGTTGTTGTTAGAAGTTATTACTTACTATGTTATTAGTCCCACATTATGTAAGATGTGTAATCATTTAGTACCTCTTGTGTATATAACCACCCCTCTATTATGTAATTGAAACACACAATTTCTTCATAAGTCTTTCTCTCTTTTCTCTCTTTCAACATGGTATTAGAGAGGTACCATCCTCCATGACCTGTCCCGTCACTTTCGCTGCGGAGTTTCCAAAGATTTGGAACTCCGATTAGCCACCGCCTTTGGTGGCTGAGTTCTCTTTCCCGGCGACCGACGCCCTTCCGGTAATCTTTTCTGGTGACTTCCCTATAGCCTTTCCCAACAACCGATGGCATTTTTCGGTGACTTCCTAGCGGCCTTTTTCGACGCACAGAGGCTTTTTTCGATGACTTCCTGGCGGCCTTTCCCGGCTACCGACAGCCTTTTCTGGCGACTTCCCGGCGGCCTTTCTCGACGACAGGTGGCCTTTTCAAGTGACTTTCCGGTGACCTTTCCCAGTGACCGACAGCCTTTTCCAGCAACTTCCCGGTGACCTGCGGCCTTTCCTGATGACTTTTTTGGTGACTTTTCTGGTAACTTTTTCGACAACCGGCGACCTTCCAACCAGAACCCCACTAACTCCGGCATCCGTTTGCAGCGCCATGGTCGCCCTTCTCTCTTCTGTCTGGATCTGTCCTCGCATTTTGTGTTCGTGACCGTTTGTTGTGACCTCTTTTGAATTGGTGCATTCAGGTACCTTGTGGTTTCTATTTTTGGTCATTATACACTGACACATGGCTACTGTTTGATTCTTTTCAAATGCTAGCATAGCATTGAGGGGGAGAATAGGAATAAATCTATCTCTACATATATTTCAATGGCGGTGTTTGTTATGACTTCTCTCCCACATATGAATCATACTAGTGGTGACTTTTCTTTTCGTCGACAATCATTCCGATGGTGACTTCTCTCCCACAAATGAATCATACTAGTGGTGACTTTTCTTCCCATTGACGATCATTCTGATGGTGACTTATGTTGGCTATGACTCATACTAGCATCCACATTTTCCCAAATGCATTGGCCTTGATTTTGTCCCAGATGCACTGGCCCTGTCCGTCTTAGTCCCAGATGCATTGGCCCTATATATCTCCATCCTAGATTCAGTTGCCTGCCACTGTCACACTGTTTGGCGCATTATGTTTTTTAGTTTATTTTCTTTTAGATGTCATTGTAACAAGCTTAAGTTTAATAAGCTTAAGCTTGAAGGGGAGTGTTAGAAGTTATTACTTACTATGTTATTAGTTCCACATCTTGTAAGATGTGTAATCATTTAGTACCTCTTGTGTATATAACCACCCCTCTATTATGTAATTGAAACACATAATTTCTTCATAAGTCTTTCTCTCTTTCCTCTCTTTCAACATTTGTTTTGCCTTGCCAACATAAAGTCCCACATCGACTACTTTACAGATTCTAAGCAAACACTTGACCTATAAATAAGCTAATTGATATTAATATCTTCTAACGTTATGGAGCACTCTTTAGCTAGTAGACATGTGAAATGTATGTGTCTTTGGAAAGAGTGCAAGAACCACGTGAAATGAGTTAAGTGTCCTATAAGTATTTTTTTTGTTCACGTGAAAATGCCAAATGTGTTGGCGTTTTTAACTAAAAAGTGTCATCTTATATGACATATCTATGTAGAAAACGCCATGTAGAATGTGCATCCTATGTGGCAAAAAAAAATTAAAAAATTTCACGTTAGATAAAAGGGTAGCAGTTTGGTATATAATTTTAAAAGAGTGACATTTTAGTAAATAGTTTAAAAAAGTGACAATTTGATAAATAGTTTATAAAAGTGATATTTTAATAAATAATTTTGCCACCAATAACAGTTTAATAAAAAACTCGAGAAACACACAGGAAACCCTACGATTGGAAGTCAAATGTCACATAACATCTTCTCTATTATTTCCTTAATAAATTATATATATATATAATTATATAAAGGAGCTCGTACAAAAATCAAAAAATACCATGGACGTTTCATAGATAAAATACGTATATAATGAATACCTAGTAGACAAAGAAATATAGGATCAACCAATTAACTCACGGTGTTATAATGGGAGTTCGCAGTGATGACCATTTTAAAATTTTTTTTTTATAAGTGTGAAGACAAATTTATATATATATATATATATATATATATATATATATATATGCATCAAACTTTTAATTTAACCTAATGAAAATAAACTATAATCAGTCTATTCTATCATAGTTTGAACTCGACTTACTAGTTTTTTTTCTTTAGTTTTCAGTTTTTATTTTGTATTTAGCAAATATTGATTGCATTCATGATCATTTGTATAAAGATTATTTTTCTTTTTGGTATTATGGCCAGGGGATGTTCCAGCCAACTTGCATACACCTCGACTAATCTACTTTCCCAATCCGGTTAAACGCGGGTCATCTACGTTTGGATTAGGAGATTCACAATGATATTCCTTTTGACTTGACCCCATGAAATTGGTATAGATGGGATTCAAATGCTTGACCTTGAACTTACTCATACATCACATGCTTAATTATCGTTAGGCCAACCCCTTAGGGTTTTTACGTTAAAATTATTGATTTTCATATATTTAAGTCATTTCCCCCTTAGTTTTTGATATTTTCTCCCACATTTAATATATGTTGATTGCGTTTATGTATTTCATATTAAGAATATTGATTATCGATATGGGTTGGTTATGGTGGTAAGCAAGCCACACGCCCACAAAGAAGACAAACTTCAATGCCTCTATATTGATTTATAGATATTAGTTCTATTTTCCTTTTAGTTTTGGGGGTCTTTTTTCCTACAGTTTAGTGCATATTGATTGCATTGGGTAAATTACCAACTTATTCCTTAGAATTATTTTTCACTTGCAATTTACTTCCTAAATTTAATTATTATATGAGATAGTCTCTAAATTTACAAAATTCGTTTCAAGTTAGTCCTTCTTAAGTATTAAAGTAAGATACAAAATGGACTAAATCAATATAAGTTTTATAAATTCAAGACTTGATTCATATTCATAATTAGATTTAGGGACTAAACGATAAGTAAAGAATAATTTCAATTAAATTGCTAATTTAATTAATTGCATTCATGTTCTTCCATATTAAAAGTTTATATACTACGTATTAAATTTGGCTATGCAATCAAGTGCAGAGGGAAGCAGGACTAGTTGGCCCCTAACCCTTAACATCCCTCTTTAGGATTTAAACATTCTTTTAAAATGAATTTGATTAACACGCATGCCACACACGGAGTTATGAAAGATTAAAAATTTGAATTATGGAATTTTTTTTATAAAAAATATTAATAAATATTCTGATTTTAAATCATTTATAATAAATTAAAAATTTTAGAATTTTTTTTTGTTTTTCAGAATATCTCCTCACCTGATAGGAGAGAGACTAATCTCTCGGTATATAATTAGGTGCTTAAGTAGGGATCCTTTCTAACGGTGTTAAAAAAGATATTAAAATTTTAGAATTTGAATTATGTAATCAGATATTAATGAATTTTTTCACCAAAAAATATTAAAAAAAATTCAAACTTTCAATTAGTTATAATGTTATTAATGAAGATTTAACTTTTAAGTTTTCATGAATAATTTATTGTATAGACACATGACATAAGAAAAAAATGATCAAAATCGTATTAATTTGAATTTTCCTCTAATAAGATAAAAACGAATTTTAATTTTGTAAGGAGAATAAATTATTACATGCTCTTAAAGCAACAATAAATGGATGTTCTAAGGTGTTTTTCATTACTGATTTAAGTTATTTAATTTAAAATTTATGTGAGTGTGTGTTAATAGTGAAGACCATCTTAGAGCATACATTTATTAAAACTCGAGGAACATACAATAACGTCTCATTACATGAGATATTAGTGGCACAACATGTAGATGACATTTGTTTAAAAGTGTATCTAATTTGATTAAACTAGTTATGCAAATATTAATATTATTAGTTTCTGAGTATAATTAAATTAGTTGCTGAAATATAATAACATATATAACATAATTACAATAAATTAATGAAATCTGAAAAGCAATTACCATTGACTAATTTCGCATTGATTTAAATTTAAAATTTCCCAATGTGATAACCATTTAATACCAAAAAAATATCTATGGGATCGTTTACCACTAATTTGAAATGTATTATTGCATGATTTCGCATAGATTCAATAAACATTTATCACTAATTACAATTGTCATATACTGCCTTGAATTTGAATTGTCATATTGCGTTGATTTTGCTAGATGATGGGACCACGACAAGTGTACCAGATCGTCAAGTAATAAAAATGGTGAGAAAACTAGATATCGTTCTCAGAGATCAATAACCAATTACCAATTCACGAACTTAGCTACTATTCAAATGGAACTTTGGTTCAAAGGGAGCTCAATTATAAACAACTAAGCATGCAAGAGATTAAATTAAAGATAAAGATTCTTTTTGATATTTTAACTTTGACAAATTAACAAACACTTAGAACATAAAAGAGATAGGAATTCAAAGATAAGAAAGAGTTGGGATCAAGTTTCATTTGATTTCATTTGCTGCATATTAATTTGAGGTTAAAACAAATTTCTACTTCTATTTTGTTGTCGGATTCGCCCAAATATCCAAGTCCTAATTCCTTAGGCACAAGAACCTTAAATCTTAGTTAAAATCCCTAATTCCTTAGGTGATTTTAAAAGGGAAAAAGCATTAAGATTAAGAATCCAACGAGATGACAAGCATTCATTGACTATTCTTAACACGATGAATCACAAGGTTCACAATCTCAAACAAAATTTACACATCAAATTTTCATCCAATGCATAAACCTAAAAATCATTCTAAGGATGATCAAACCCTAGAAAGCTTTAAGAACAAAGTTTATAAACTCAAAACAGAAGAATCCATTAAGCATAACTAAAACCCAAATCAAATATAAGCAAAATCCATCAAAATCCACTCAATCAAAATAAGGGAGAGTTTAGCTAGACATAGAAATAAATGTAGAAACTAAAACAATAGAGAAGAAGATGCAAAACTCCATGGAAGATTGAAGAAAATCTGAGCTCCCACTCTTCTTCTCTTCAGATCCACACCAAAGCTTTCCAAATTAGGTCTATTCTTCATATCTCCTCTACGTGTCCCCGAAAAACGTCTTCTCTTAGCCACAAAATAGCTCTTCTCACGTGAATTGGGCCAAAATATAAATAGGCCCGTGTGACAGCCATCGCCCAGTGGCTAGTTGGCTGCCTAGCGACCTGGGCTATTTTTGTCTAATGAGCATTTGACCCTTCATCGCCCAGCGGCCAGTTGGCTGCCCGGCGACTTGGCTTTTGCTGCTACTTCCTTTTTCCTTGCTTTTTTGAGCTCCTGGTGGTCCAAGATACATGTCTGGCAGTTCAATGGCATTGCTAGCTCTTCCATTTGGCCCTATTCTTCATAGTTTTGAGTTTCATCCTTCTTTAACCTTCACTGCAAATAAAATAACATAAATGAGATGCAAAACATTCCAAAATACAACCAAACTCCATGAAATTCATCAAATCAATCATCCTATGCCATCATGGTCAAAATCGGAGTTAAATGAGGCAAAACAATGTTAAAAACTGGATGCAAATGGCTAAATCCAATCAAAAAGCATAAGTAAAAACAGATAATTCGCAGGATTATCACCACTCCAAACTTAAAACTTTGCTTGTCCTCAAGCAAAAATAGAACCAGAGAAAAGAAAACACAATAGTCGCCAACTCTATGCTAATTGATGGAAGGGAAATAAGTGTGTCCCATAAGCTATAAATATCAATGCAATAGGCAAAGCAACTATCCAAACAGTCCTAAGAGTTTAACCATCAACTGTGTAACTTGAGGTTCAAAGGAAATGAGAAGTTGGAGTCATACCAACAATACACTAATTAATCATAACTTGGAAGTTAATGGATTTGTCAACTAATGCATGCAAAGTGATTTGCTTTATCAACCTCTCATTTAGGTAGATGCTCACTCATTCTCTATTGTATTTGGGCTTGTGTTTCTCTCAGTCAACACAATTCGAGCCCACCCCCCATGAATTTGATTTTTATCTCAAACATACAAGCTCATGATTCACACAATGTAACAATAAGAAGAACTTAATTCAAGGTTGCATTGGTGCTAAGGTACAAGGTAGATAAAATGAACATGTAAAATGCTACCTTAGAGAGCAAGTGAGCATTGGTGCTTCTAACAAATCTTTAACTCACAAATCTTGTACCTTTCAAAATCTCTCTTCCCTTTTTTTTTTCTTTTTTTTTTGTATTTCAAACATTGTGCAAATCAAGAGAGCATCAGAGAATCAGGCAAATTTAGGAGAGTAAAGCCTCAAAAGTGTCCCCTCAGTAATAAAATCATGTTGGAGGCTCAATACTCCTATCCAGGACAAGGAATGCAGACTAATCACAAAAATGGTGCCAATTCATTAACAACCAAGCAACAAGATTAATGTATGTATGGTATGAAACCATTTCTAATGAACTTCAAGCAACAAGATCACACAATTCTTAGGTTCCACATATAGGCATGCAAGTTGATTGATTTCATCACAATTCTAGATTCAGGTCTGGGCACCCAAAAGAAAAACTACCTCCATTGTTTAGAACCAAGTTGAAAACATGATAACTAAAGAGAACAAAACACAAGAAAAACTAGCATGCAAACTCCTAAGTTAATCCTAATTACCAAGTAGAACTAAAAACTCCTAGCCTAAAGATGAAATGCAGGAAAACTAATAAAAGTTGGAAGGGAGAGAAAGAGAAACATCTGGTGGGTTCTGAGCAGAACCCATAGCAAAGCTCCTCATAATAGTCCTTTCTCTCCCGAAGCTAGGACGGACTAGTCCTCGTCTGACTCTACCTCCTCTGAGTCATCCTCTCCTTCATCTTCTTCTTCTTCTGTCTCCTCTTCAATTTCTTCTTACATTCTCTTCAGCTAGATTCCTCTCTTTCAGTGCTGCCGAATTAAAGGCTCCAAAAGGCCTCCAGTCCACAAACTGATCCACCTCCTCAGTTGTTTAGCTACTCATGGGAGTGATATTGAGATTAAGTCCCTCCCACATCTGTCTCATGATATCCTCCATCCTTCGATTATCCTCTCTTGAAACTTGCCACATTTATGTAGGGCTTCCATGTTGTGACACATGTCATCCATTTTTTGCCCATCTAAGGTCAAATACTCTGAGGTTTAGTTTTGAGCTCGCAGCTCTCTTCTAGTTGGTCTAGTCCTTAGAGGTCTTCCTCCACCCCCACAAGCTCGGTGTCCTCTACTAAATAATGAGTGGAAATGAAGTGCATGTTAATTTTTGTAGGACTCTTCATTGGTGTCAGGTTAGCCTTCGACACCCTAGCTCTTTCACAAAGTAAAGTGATCATATGGGGATAAGCTAAGGTTGCTGATGTTGAATTGGCTATGCTCTAGATGTTTTCACAAATGATCTTGCCAATATTCAGAGTCTTCCCACTCATGATTGCACACACCATTCCAACTCGGTCAAATTTTATATCTGATTTATTTGTGTTGGGGAGGAGGTTTAAAACGATGTAAGAGGCCCAGAATCCAGGGATAGTTTCAAGGTTAGCAGAATTGACTTTTCTAGGCTTGTTTCCTTTGGTAAATTCCCAGGCAACTCCTGGTTAGCATAATACCCTCAACATTTTATCCAACTCCTCCTTTGTCATGGATTTGTGTCCCTTTCCTGAAATTCTTCCCAAACGCTTTTTCCTTCCCAATTGGGCTGAGTGTTCAGGACTTCATTGATTGTGTCAGGATCAAAAGGGATATATTTTCCCTAAAAAAAACTCATTGCTGTTGGGGCTTCCCTTTTTGGGATGAAGGCATTGGCAAAAAATTCTTTCACTATTTCACTGTACCCCTCCTTAGGGTATAAGACCAATGTTTCCCACATTCTTCGATGAATTTCCTGCACTACCGGGGGGATTTGAGAAATTTCAGACAAAACCACCATTCTCTCTTGAATTATCCCCCTCTTATGCATAGCGTTGTAGTGTTCCTCGCATCTTGCTGATCGGAATCGTCTTCTGTCAACTGCGCATCCACTCAAGGATGAGCCATCAGCTTTCCTCTTTACAGGTAGCTTAGAAGCCATAGTACTCAACCTACAGAATATCAACAAAATCAATACTCAAATACAATCACAAAGCATCCTACAAGCCATATCCTATGCTTAAGCAAAGCTTAGTGTAGTGGATCAATAAAGTTCAAGAGCAACATCTTTTCAATTTAGAAGCTTTTATCATTTTAACATTCACATTTAATTTCACATTCTAGAACTTATCAAGAGCCAACACTTGTAAACCTATAAATTAATATAGAAGTTTATGCTCAAAAATTCAATTTCAATTCACAAAAGTTTTTCACAAACTTAGGCTAGGAACAACCCACATTTATCTCTAATTGTAAGTCCAGAACCTCAATTTGATAATCAAACGCAATTATATCAAAAAGCCCCAAATTTGGTCTCACCCAAACCCTCATCAAACAATTTTTCCAATTATTCCTCATTATGGGCAGAATTCAACAAATTGAAAATGGAAACATATCATACATGAGTTAAATTGTATATCCAAACAATCCATTTGCAGAAAACCTCATGCTACAAGAAAAACCCAATTTCATATAGTGTGAACCCTAACCATGCAATTAACATAATCCCACATCATTCACAATCAATCTCAGGAATCTAACAATGGAATCAAGTTAACAATGCACTCAATTGCAAGATTAAAAATCATCAATTTCTCACAAAATTCATTTCACACAAAACACCCAAATTGGCAAACTTAAACCCTAAACCTATAAATCTCACAAAAATGAGGACACTTTCATCATCCAAAACACCAAAGAAAACCCACCATTAATTGTAGAATGATTAACAACCAAGCAAAGATACTAATTAAACTTGAAAACAGTTAGAATAAAAGAACATACCGTAAGAGGAGGCGACAATAGAGGAGAGAAAGAGAACACGAAGCGGAAGAAAATGCAATAAGAGAGAAAATGCGTGAGAGAGAACGTGACAAGGGATAGAGAGGGAATGAAATGAAAATAAGGTGAGGGGGAAAGAGAGCTATAGACGTGAAGAGCTCTGTTTTGTGTGTGTGAAAGTGAAATAGGGAATGAAAAGTGCAGAGTGTGTGCTACGTGAGGTAAAATAGAAGGGTTTTTTTTATTGGGCCGAAATGGGCCGCTCGACGGTAAACCTACCTCTTGGAGGTACAAAGTTACAGAACCCCTTTAAAATTTCACACGACCGCCCAGCTGTATTTAATGGCCACCTAGCGGTTCATAAAAACCAGGACCGCTTAGCGGCACTTCCACCGCCTGGCGTCCTCAACTCAGAAAAGGGCTCATTTTTCTTACTTCCCATCGCCCAACGGCCATTGAATCGCCCAACGGTATGGTTGCTGCAAAATTCTGCAGCTAAAACCTTTTTTTTCTCTTCAAAATCATGCCATGTTTATTCCCCCTTTTTACATTGACATCAATTACAGAATGCATCTAACTAAAATGAAAATCATGCATGAAAAGAATAATAAAAAGACAAAATGAGTTCACACACTCCAAACTTAAATAAAAGCACTTACACACAAAATTCTAGAATTAACCAACACACTAAAGATGTAACAAAGCTAATAATACAAAAGAAAGTTCAGAAAAACATAAACAAATGCAAAAGTAAAGTTAGGAAAACTCCCTAGCATGGGTTGCCTCCCATGAAGCGCTTGTTTAATGTCCTTACCTTGACGGTGCTGCTTCAAGTGGAGATCAAGTTGATGGACTCCCTTCTCCGCTCAACATCTCCCCCAAAATAAAGCTTGAGCCTCTGCCCATTCACCTTGAAGCTTCTCTCAGATTTTGGGTCCTTCAACTCCATGGCTCCATCTGGAAGTACTTGCTTAACTTCAAAAGGTCCCGACCATTGAGATTTGAGTTTTCCCAGAAACAACTTGAGTCTTGAGTTGAATAAAAGTACTAGTTGGCTTTCCCGGAATTCTTTATGAACAATCCTTTTGTCATGCCACTTCTTAGTATTCTCCTTGTAGATTTTGGCATTCTCATAGGCCGAGTTCTGGAATTCTTCAAGTTCATAGAGCTACAAGATCCTTGACTCACCCGCTTTGGCCAAATCAAAGTTCAAGTACTTTGTTGCCCACAGTGCCTTATGCTCCAATTCAAGAGGTAAATGACATGCCTTGCCATAAACCAATTGAAATAGAAACATACCAATTGGAGTTTTGAAGGCTGTCCTATATGCCCAAAGAGCATCATCAAGCTTTATTACCCAGTTTTTTCTAGATGAACTGACTATTTTCTCCAAAATTTGCTTCAACTGGCAGTTAGACACCTCAACTTGACCACTTGACCGCGGGTGATAAGGAGCAGCTACTCTATGATGAACAATATATTTTCTCAACAACGTCTCCAACTTCCTATTGCAGACATAGGTTCCCTCATCACTAATTAATGCTCTAGGCACTCCAAACCTTGAAAATATGTTCTTTTTCAAGAAATTGATCACCACTTTTGCATCATTGGTTGAGGTTGCAACAGCTTCCACCTATTTTGATACATAGTCGACAGCCACCAAGATGTAAAACTTAGAAATGAAGAGGGAAAATGGCCCATGAAGTCGATACCCAAACGTCAAATACTTCAAATTCTAAAATGGGATTTTGGGGCATCTCATTCCTCTTTGATATGTTTATGGTCTGTTGGCTTCTATCACATCTCTTGACATAAGCAAATGCATCCTAGAAGAGTGATGGTCAAAATAACCTGGATATCTCCACTGAAATGTCCACCATACCCGGAATTGTGACAATGCCACAAAATTTGTTCTTGCTCTTCCTCGGGCACACAACTTCTCAATAAACCATCAACACCTCTCTTGTACAGAAATGGTTCGTCCTACACATAAAACTTGGCTTCATGAAAGAACCTTTTCTACTGTTGTGAGTTGAAGTCCATGGGAACCACCTTGCCAACCTTGTAGTTAGCTATATCGGCATACCATGGCAAACTCACCACAGCCAACAACTGCTCATCAGAAAACTGATTATTGATTGGTCTTTTCTCCTCATTTTCTTCTGCATTTTCCAACCAAGATAAATGATCAGCCACTGAATTCTCGGTTCCTTTCTTATCTTTTTTCTCCAGATTAAACTCTTGAAACAATAGAATCCATCGGATATATAAGCCTTGGTTTTGAATCTTGCTTGGCGAATAGATACCGGACAGCTGTATGGTCCATATACACAATCACTTTGGAACCTACCAATTAAGAACAAAACTTGTCAAATGCATAAACAATAGCCAATAGTTCTTTTTCAGTAGTAGCATAATTAAGTTGTGTTGTATTTAAAAGATGACTCGCATAATAAATCACATGCAACAACTTATCTTTCCTTTGGCCTAAAACAGCACCTATAGCCGTGTCACTTGCATCACACATGATTTCAAATGGCAAACTCCAATCGGGTGCAGTGACAATTGGTGTAGTGGTTAGTTTATGCTTCAAAGTGTTAAAAGCTAACATGCATACATCATTAAAATTAAATGGAGTATCTTTTACAAGAAGATCACTAAGAGGTTTAGCAATTTTTGAAAAATCTTTTATGAATCTCCTGTAAAAGTCAGCATGCCCCAAAAAGCTATGAATGCCTTTTACATTAGTGGGAAGGGGAAATTTTTCAATAATTTCAACTTTGGCATGATCAACTGCAATCCCTTGGTTAGATATGCGGTGCCCTAAAACGATTCCCTCTCTCACCATGAAATGACACTTCGATATGTTTTTCAATCATATCGAAGAAGATGGACATCATACACCTTTGGAATGTGGCTGGTGCATTGCAAAGTCCGAAGGACATCCTTCTGTAAGCGAACACTCCATAAGGACATATAAATGCTGTTTTCTCCTAATCCTCTAGAGCTACAACAATTTGGTTGTAGCCAGAATATCCATCCAAAAAGTAATAATATTCATGCCCGGCCAACTGCTCTAACATCTGGTCAATGAAAGGAAGTGCGAAGTGATCCTTCCTTGTCATATCGTTCAGCCTCCTATAGTCAATACATACCCTTCATCCCGTAACAGTCCAAGTGGGTATCAATTCATTATTTTCATTCATAACTATTGTTGTCCTACCCTTTTTAGTCACAACTTGGACGGGACTAACCCAAGGGCTGTTCGAAATAGGGTAAATAAGCCTAGCATCAAAAAGCTTGAAAACCTCCTTCCAAACTACTTTTTTCATGACCGGATTAAGTCTCCTTTGTGGCTACACTACTATTTTATGATTTTCTTCTATGAGTATTTATGCATGCACAAAGAATGACTTATTCATTTTAAATCACCAATCGACCATCCAATGGCTTCCTTATGATCCCGAAGTATCCTCAACAATTTTTCTTCCTCCAATTGGCTCAATTCAGCATTTATGATAACAGGGTAAGAATTGTGCTCACCAAGAAAGGAATATTTTAAATGTGTGGGCAATAGTTTGAGCTCAACTTTCGACACTTCATCTCTTTTTGGTTGAGTTTCATCTTCTCCTCTCACCAATTCCTCCCATTCCAGTTGTTCATTTCTAGGATAAGGGTGAGCTTTCCAACAAGCTAAGTATTTCTTTAACCGTCGGATCATCATCTTCATCAACTTTCACCTTTGATCCAACAAGAACTTTTTCAAGAGGCGAAAAGAGGATGCCTTCCCTATAAGACTTGGAGATCATGAAGTCACATACATCAATGCTAAAGCATGCTTCTCTATCTCCCGAGTGCTTCATAGCTTCAAAGACATTAAAAGTGATGGCTTTATCTTGGACCTTTAATGTTAAAGTCTCATCCGCCATATCAATGAGAGCTCTACCAGTTGTAAGGAACGGCCGACCCAAAATCAATGGAGTGTCTCTATCCTCTTCCATGTCAAGAACAACGAAGTCCATCGGGAAGATGAATTTGTCTACTTTTACCAAAACGTCTTCAATCACTCCATGGGGATGCTTTATAAACCTATCCGCAAATTGAAGAGTTACCATGGTGGGCTTTATTTGGCCGATCTCTAATTTCTTAAAAATGGACAAAGGCATGAGACTAATGCTCGCACTAAGATCACATAAAGCCTTCTCAAATGTTCTATCACCAATAGTGCATGGAATTGAGAAACTTCCTGGATGTTTAAGCTTAGGAGGAAGCTTCTTTTGTAGACTTGCACTGCACTCCTCTGTAAGCATAATGGTCTCTTCATTCCTAATCTTTCTCTTCTTAGACAACAACTCCTTCATGAATTTCACATAGGAGGAAATTTGTTCTAGAGCTTTGGCAAATGGGATGTTGATTTGTAGGTTGTTAAACACCTCTAGAAACTTTCCAAACTGATTTTTATCATGCTTCTTCTTGATTCGTTGAAGGAATGGCAACTTGATAGTTAGTGGTGGCATCTTCTCTTCTTGCTCCTTTGGTGACTCCTTTTCATTAGAGTCATTGAGTGAGTCACATTGAGATGTTTCAGCTTCCTTGAGAGGTACTTCTTCACTAGGCTCTTCAACTTTACCTTCACTATTTTTCACCTTCCTTGGTTGAGGCTCAATTACTTTCCCACTCCTAGTTGTTATAGCTTTCACATGCTCAATTCCTCTAGGATTTGGGACAGTGTCACTTGGCAATGAACCTGGAGGTCTCTCTGAAATCTGTTTTGCAAGCTAGCCCATTTGAGTTTCTAGATTACGGATTGAAGCATCTTCATTTCTAAGCCCCGCTCTTGTCTCCTCCACAAAATCAATAGTTTTCTCAATAAAAGACGAGGTTTGTGTAGCTAATTTCTCTAATGCTAACTCCAAGAAGCCTTCTTCTCACTAGGTGGAGGTTGAGAAGATGAAGAACCTTGATATGAAGAATGTTGAGGTGGGCCTTGATGAGCTTGGTGACCTTGATTGCCTTGATTACTCCACGAAAAGTTCGGATGGTTCTTCCACCCTGGATTATAAGTGTTGGAGTAGGGGTTGTTCTGTTGCCTTGGAGGGTTGTTCATGAAGTTAACTTGCTCTTGAACTGGAGGTCCAAACATATTTCTTGGATAATCCACACTCCCATGTTCCCCTCCACAGAAATCACAAGCCAAAGGAGTATTGCTCACTGCATTTACACTAAGAGTGCCAATCTTTTTCATGAGATTCTCAAGTTGTTGAGTCAAAATCTTATTCTGAGCCAATAGTGCATTCATTGAATCCATCTCCAAGTATCCTTTCTTCACCACAGCTCTTTCCCTATTTCTTTGCTAATCAGTATTGGCCATCATTTCAAACAAGTCCCAAGCTTCTTTCGAAGTTTTATAGTTCAAGGCCTCGCCTGCTGCAGCATCAACCATTGCTCTAGTTTGAGGTAGTATGCCATTATAGAAGCTTTGCACCTATATCCAGAAGTCAAAACAATGGTGTAGGCATTTTCCTTAATATTTCATTGTATCTCTCCCACGCTTCACTGAGAGACTCCCCACCAAACTACCTGAATGATGTGATCTCACTTCGTAACTTTGTAGCCTTGGACGGAGGGAAATACCTTGTCAAAAATTTTTGAACCAAAATTGCCCAAGTAGTTATGCTTCCTCTTGTCAATGAGTCCAACCAGCTCTTAGCCTTATCCCTCATGGAGAAAGGAAATAATCTCAGATGAATGACATCCTCACTCACTCTATTCAACTTCACAGTATCACAAATTTGAAGGAACCATTGTATGTGTGCATGTGGGTCCTCATTATCGAATCCCCCAAACTAATTATTTTGAATCAAATAGAGTAGAGCTGGCTTTAACTCGAAAATTATTTGCTTGAACTGGAGGTCTTGCTATGCTCGCCCCACACCCACCCATGTTAGGAATCGAGTAATCCATGAAAGTCCTAATAGGTGGTTGTTGTGGTGGTGGAAGATTCACATTTTCTCCATTGTCTGCCATGTCTTCAACAACGATGTGAGTGTCACCCAAATTCTTTCTTCGTTCTCTTGTTTGCTTCCTTAAAGATCTTGTGGTTCTTTCTATTTCAAAGTAAAAAGAAGGTGGTCGGGATGAATGAAACCTCGCATACAATAGAGACACTGTGTCAGAACAAAAATAACTAAATAAAATGTAAAAATTTATATAGAAAATTCTAAATGTACTAAAATAAGTAAAATAAAGAAAACTAAATACACCAATGAATAAATGAAAGAAAAGACAAATGTTTAAACTAGTAGCTGTCTTCGATATTACCGATATTGGTAAAATCGATCTCCGACAATGGCGCCAAAAACTTGATGGGACCACGGCAAATGTACCGGATCGTCAAGTAATAAAAGCGGTGAGAAAATCGGATATCATTCTAAGGGATCAATGACCAATTACTAATTCACGAACTTAGCTACTATTCAAATAGAACTTTGGTTCAAAGGGAGCTTAATTGTAAACAACTAAGCATGCAAGATATTAAATTAAAGATAAAGATTCTTTTTGGTATTTTAGATTTGACAAATTAACAAACACTTAGAACACAAAAGAGATAAGAATTCAAAGATAAGAAATAGTTGGGATCAAGTTTCATTTGATTACATTTGTTGCATATTAATTTGGGGTTAAAACAAATTTCTACTTCTATTTTGTTATCGGATTCGCCTAAATATCCAAGTCCTAATTCCTTAGGCACAAGAACCTTAAATCCTAGTTAAAATTCCTAATTCCTTAGGTGATTCTAAAAGGAAAAAAAGCATTAATATTAAGAATCCAACGAGATAACAAGTATTCATTGACTATTTCTAGCACGATGAATCACAAGGTGAACAATCTCAAACAAAATTTACGTATCAAATTTTCATCCAATGCATAAACCTAAAAATCATTCTAAGGATGATCAAACCCTATAAAGCTTTAAAAAAAAAGATTATAAACTCAAAACAGAAGAATCCATTAAGCATAACTAAAACCCAAGTCAAATACAAGCAAAATCCATCAAAATTCACTCAATCCCAACAAGGGAGAGTTTAGCTAGACATAGAAATAAATGTAGAAACTAAAACAATAGGGAAGAGGATGCAAAACTCCATGGAAGATTGAAGAAAATCTGAGCTTCCACTATTCTTCTCTTCAGATCCACACCAAAGCTTTCCAAATTAGGTCTATTTTTCGTATCTCCTCTGTGTGTCCCTGAAAAACATCTTCTCTTAGCCACAAAATAGCTCTTCTGACGTGAATTGGGCCAAAATGTAAATGGGCCCATGTGACAGCCATCGCCTAGCAGCCAATTGGCCGCCTGGTGACCTAGGCTATTTTTGTTTAATGAGCATTCTGACCCTCCATCGCCCAGCGGCTAGTTGGCCGCCCAGCGACCTGGCTTCTGCTGCTACTTCCTTTTTCCTTGCTTTTCTGAGCTCCTGGCGGTCCAAGATACATGTTTGGCAGTTCAATGGCATTGCTAGCTCTTCCATTTGGCCCTATTCTTCATAGTTTTGAGTTTCATCATTCTTTAACAGTCATTGCAAACAAAATAACATAAATGAGATGCAAAACATTCCGAAATACAACCAAACTCCATAAAATTCATCAAATCAATCATCTTATGCCATCATGGTCAAAATCAGAGTTAAATGAGACAAAACAATGTTAGAAGCTAGATGCAAATGGCTAAATCCAATCAAAAAGCATAAATAAAAACAGATAATTCACAGGATTATCACTAGATTTGAATTGAAAGTTGTATGTCAATTTGTGAAAAGCAGTATAGGATCAATTTAACATTAATTTAATTTTTTTAACAATAATAAATCAATGAACCATAAATAAGAATTTAATATAAATTCAAAAATTAAAATTATTTCTTTAAATAATAAAAAAATACACATATTACCAAATTAATATGCCATTTTTGTTATGATTTTATTGAGAGAGATATCATAAAATAATTTTACCCGGGATGGAAAGTGCAACGACCCACAGACTCAAGAAACCTCAAAGGAGATACTTCGCAGAAGTATAAGCGTGATAACTGCACTAAACATGTTAGTTCAGAGTAGCTGCTAGAGAAACTTGGCAGCAGCTATATATTTTCAGAAACTTTGGATCATTGTTAGAGATGATGTATCTAATTTTGTTCTAAATATTTTGATTAATGGAGCAGATCCTAGTTCTGTCAATGATACTTTTATTTGTCTTATCTCCAAAGTAAAGAAACCAGTTCATACAAAGGAGTTCAAGCCAATTTCTTTATGTAATGTCATTATGAAAACAATTTTAATTTTTTCACGTTATTTTTTTACATTACTTTATCGTACATGATTGCAGTCTTTCTTTCTAACTATGGGTTCAAGATAAAATAAAAAATTTGGGACCGAATGATATAGCGGTTTTAGCTGTTCTGGCTCATGGAATTTCGATTTCAAGGAACAAAATTTGTTTTGACGAGGTTGAAACTCCTATGAAGATTGTCCTAAACAGATCTTACATTGCTCTGAGAGAATTTCTTGATGCCAACACTGGAATGGAGGCTCACGCTGCAGCAAGTATCAGTCCTCAAAATAGCCCCAAAGTCTGGTTTCCACCTGGTCTGGGTGCATTTAAACTTAACATAAATGCAGTCTTTTTGGGTAACGATGATGGGGAATACGTGCTATTTTCAAGGATGGTGAAGGAAATGTCTTAGCTGCTGCAACGTGGTGTATTTGTCAATCTTTTGGCATAAAATAGGAAAATGATGTTCTCATATCATTTTTTTTAAATTATTATTTATATTATTATTTAAAAATTGTGATTAAGTAAAAAAAATAAAAAATATAATGTAATTAATGATATAAAAAATAATATAAAATGTGATATGAAAAAAAAAATAGTGTGAGAAAATTATAATTATATAAACGGAAATATTTTTTGTTCATCTAAAATATAGTTGATATGTATTTATCGTATATTTATATGAGATAAATGTTAAATTATATTATATGTGATTATAATATTTTTGTAATATATAAAATAAATTTATAAATGAATTAAAAAAAATTAATCGTATAAAAGTTTAATGAATAACGAGAATGTTGCGTAAAATATGCTGAAGGAATGGGTATAAAGCTGGGACTTCAACTTGCTCTTGATCGCTGCTTTTGGAAGGTAGAAGTTGACACCGATTGTCTGGAAGTTGTTAGAGCTTTTGAGTTGGACCAGAGGTCTTTATCCTATTTTGATGTTTTGATATCTGATTGTATTGTCTTCTCATAGTTTCCAAAGTATTTCTTTTTCTCATGTGGGTAGAGATGGTATCAAAGTGCCTCATGCTTTGGCTAAATTGGCAGAGTCACAGGGAGGATAAGATATGGGTGGAGGATGCTCTTTGGAGGTGTGCTGTCATATAATCATATAATATATAAAAAAATATATTTTTTAAATAATGACATATATCATTTTGATATGATAATGTATATATAAATTATTGTTATATAGTAAATATGTATTTTTAATAATTATTATGTGATATATCATACTATAATTTAAACAAAAGTGTATATATATCATCACATTAAAAAAATCATATTACGCTAAAAAAAATTGAAGACTAAAAAATAAATAAAAATTTAAAATTTATACATAGGTTATTAGTAATAAAGTGTTGACAATGTAATGTGTTGACAACGTTCCTTTTAACAAGCACTTTATAGGAGTTTTTATTTGATAAATTTTTTCATACCATCAATATATTTGAGCTTCTACCAAAGAAATTGTTCTTCATCTCCTCAAAAGTCCATTTCGTTCTTTCTAAAACCCGATTTATCTCTCAAAAAAACCAAATTAGTAAAGTGCCTGAGGAAAATGAAATTCGCAAGTGCTCAAACAAAACGACTGCAAGTGGGTTACTCGATGAGGTGCATAGGTGAGTAGTCCCCCTTGATGGGACACCTATTGCCAGCACTAGCTCCCTCAGGCTGAGCCATCTTCACGTACTCATATGACCTGATGGATATGCTCTTAGGATGCGAGAACCACTCCACTTTGATCTCACATTACTGTGGCATTGTTGACACCGTTTGTGGGACAACAATGGGGTTGCGACTGCAGAGGAGATTTGGTGGTTAGGGACTACAACAAAGGAGGGGATGCAACGTTTCAATGGATGAATAAGCTGATAGAGCTAACGACTACTACTGTAGGACTGGGAGTGTAAGTAGGAGCAGTTGAAGAATTAGGACATTCCTCACATTATTGCTCAGGTATATGTAATTGGTAAGTTTTTGTATTTATTTTATATTTTATTTCAAATTTCAAATTTGTGATTGATATGTAATTGGTTTCATATAGTTGACTATATGATATTGATTATATTCGTTATATCTTGATTATAGTATCCCTTAATTTAATATATATAAATTATTAAATTAACACATAAATTAGCAACTTACCAAATTTTCATGACTTCGTAATTTATAAATTGTTTTAAATTATTTTACCTTTAATTACACATATAATGTCATCTACAATTATTTAAAAATTTCCAACCATTAACTAGGTATATATCATTTGATCCAAATCTTTATTAAGAGCGTGAGTTAGGAAAGAAAAGTGTATTAATTTAAAAATAACTAGTTGACATGAGTTATTACCAAAGAAATTGCTCCTTTTTATTTTCCTTTATTATCATACAATGATTGCGTATGATATTACATGATGATTCAATATTATCATGCTCAAAAATAAAGAAAAAATATGATATAAAAATTGGAATCTTAATGATAAATAATAGTCATAATATAATAATTTTAAATTAAATATTTTAATTAAACACATATATTCTAATTACTGAAAATAAATAAGTATATTAATTTACTTATGACGAAAGCAACTATGATAGCATCAATTTATTAAAGTAAATACATGGTTATGTTCTACACAAATTTTGCTTTTTTTTTTTTTACATCGCAATATGATAAAACTAATGTAAACTAGAGTTTGCATTCATGTAATGAACGAGGTAATATTAAAAGTAAAAAATTATGAAATAATACAAACATAATAAAATAAAACTTAATTTCATTAAAATGCTTTTCAATAATGATAGAATAATGATAGATTAAAATTTAAATGAAAGATAAATTTATTATGCAAAAAAACATTTTCTAAATTCAATTTTAAATGAAAATAAATAAATATATTTATTATTAAAAATAAATAAATATCATTATTGAAAATAAATAAATATAAAAGATAAGTTTATTATGCTAAAAAAAATTATCTCATTCAAAATAAATATATTTATTTATTTTCATTTGAAATTAAATTTAAAAATATTTTTGTGCATAATAAACTTATCTTTTATTCATTTTCAATTTCAATGAGTTTGGGCATAATAAACTTCATTTGTGCATAATAATTTTATTATGCACAAAAACATTATCTCATTCATAATAAATATATTTATTTAAAAAATGATATTTATTTATATATTTATTTATTTTCATTTGAAATTAAGTTTAGAATTTTTTTGTACATAATAAACTTATCTTTTATTTATAATTTAATCTATCATTATTGAAAAATATTTTATTGAAATTAAGTTTATTTTATTATATTTATATTATTTCATAATTTTTTACTTTTAATATTATCTCATGAGAGTTAAATATTCTTTATAAATAACAACAAAACGACAACCAAGCATTTTCCCACTAGGTGGGGTCAGCTACATGGCAAACGACGCTATTGTACTCTATCATAAACCAAGTTTATAAAATGTCATTCAAATCTAAATCTTTTTTAATCGTTTCACCTATAGTCTTTCTTGGTCTTCCTCTACTTCTAGCTATTAAGCTATTCTCCACCTAATCTACTATTCTTACAGGGATTTCTAAGGGTCTTTTCCATATATGTCCAAACTACCTAAGGCGAGATTCTCTCATCTTTTCCACAATAGGTGCTATCCCTACTTTCTCTCTAATGCATTCATTCCTAATCTTATCTTGTCTTCTATGGCCACACATTTAGCGCAACATCCTCATCTCTACGACACTAATCTTATGCTCTTGTTGACTTTTTACCACCCAATATTCAGTACCATACAACATCGCAGACCTTATAGTTGTGAACCTTATAAAATTATTTTTTTACTTAATATTAATTTTATTTACTATATGATCTTTAATATTATTTCAAATATCACACGAGACAGACATATGCATCGTACAAGACTTGTACGTACATAACACGGAACAAGTACATGCATCGTACAAGACTTATACGTAGATCGCACGGGTGCTAATATAATTTGACATTATTTGATGTACTTTCTGCTCATCCCAATTAATGAATTTTCATACCTTCCACGTCAAAAAAAAATTATATTGATGACATTGATTTATAAAATCTTCATGTAATATTATGTTTAGCTCCAACAAAAATAGTAAAAGTAATTGTTGACTTCGCACGTATCTGTGATGAGGACCTTCCAAAATCCAAATAGTCATTTGGAGGCAACTTCTTAACTCGTGATCAATTAACCATACGAATATTATTCTTCCATTAATAGATACATGATTTTAATGTATATTTATTGTAACAATACTAATTCTATCAATTACATTAAGTAATACATGCTACCATCTTATCACAATATACCATATACTTCATTCTCTCCTTACAAGTCTGTCCATACCTTACTCTCTCTATATACTCACCAATTCAAAGAAATATGGCATTGCCAACTTAACTCAGCTTTTCTTCCAAAAATGGCGACCAATTTTATGCTTTCAGAAGCACTGGCTCTGCTATGGCTAAACGGCACCCAAAGAGCTAGCCCTTAAGCTTAGTTGTGACCCTCAAACACTTTCACTGGCCTCATAGTTCATGAAAAACCTTCAGCAATTTTAGAGCCATCGTCCGTACATGATATCTTGGACTTGATAAAGTACTCAAACTCTCTTCCCATCCCTTTATATAAATTTTGTCTACTTTCGATTTCTGACTTATCCCCTAACTGCTTTACCAAGCAATTTCTATCTGTCAGAAATTCTACTTTACAAAAACATGAAAGAAAAAAAATTTAATCTACAATGTTTTTCTTCTTCCTTTTCTTACATTACCCTGCCTAGTTTTTTCCTCATCACATTGGAGATACACTCATGTCACTATTCAAACTTTTTATTACATTTATCACCTAATAATCCTGTCATTAGAGTCACCATCCTCACAATCAGTAAATGACAAAAGACAAGTTACTTGAGCAATCAAATCTTAAAATGCTCAGAGCCACTTAACCTATCAATTCAAAACTAATATCGTCTGACTTAAGGTTTATAACTTCTTAATTAAGTAGACCATTAATTATTTCAATAATTTAAACACAACAACATGCATTCAAATAAGCGATAATAATGATAATATATTATAATATTATTATATACAATTACACAATTAATGAAATAATTTAAGTTTTTAGTTTATGGGCATAACTCGTAGCTCCAAAATCAATGCCTTTTAACATCTACAATATTTGTCTCACTGTCTTATGTTCCTGACCTAGTTGTGCGTATATATGTCATATGTTTGCGAGTTAGTCATACATTTATATAATTAATAATTTTAATTTATTTAATTATATAATTAATTAATTAATTTATTTAAATATTTAATTAATTATTCCAATAATTATTTGATTATATATTTTTTAAAATTTAACTTTCATTAAGTTTATATTATATTATATTTTATTAAATTTATTAATTACATTAATTATACTTGTTTACTATATTAATTAATTATTAAATCCATTAATCTATTAAATTTTTTACTTGAGTTTTTTAAAATTTATATTATTATTTTTGTCACCAATTTTTAATAAGGTCATATAGTACTATATTATTTTTATAATGAAATAGTATTTGCCTTGTACGATGTATTGTTATTATTCAAATCTTATAATATTATAGTAACTATCATCTATCATACCAACACACAAATAATAAAGGAAGAGAGATAGAAGAAAGAGAGAGAGAGAGAGAGAGAGAGAGAGAGAGAGAGAGAGAGAATTCAGTCAAGGCAAGAAAGGAAGAGAGAAAGAAATGGAAGAAAATCTCCAAAAATTTTCAAAAATTGGAAAATCGTCTCCTTACAACCTTATAAGCTTCTAACAAGCAAGAAAGCCAAGAAATGAGCTCAAATCTTTTTCCTTTTGTCTGTAGTAAATCATGTCTTTTGTAGCTTGGAGAAGAGGTAGAATTACAAACTTTTATCTTTCTTGGTTTTGATTAAATCTAGTTTTTAGATTAGAGTCTTGATGTTATTATGGCTTCCATATGCTTGTATTTTTGGTTTAGAGAACACTACTATGGTGGAATGATCCTAAAAGAATGATTGATCTTGACTAATTTAATGGGGTTATGGTTTTAAATTGGTTCTTGATCTTATTTATGTTTAGAATATATTAATTTGATGAGTCTTTCTATCTTGGATTAAAAATCACCTAGGGTTAGGGTTTTAATCTACGGCTAGGGTTCTAACTTAGGGTTTGGGTTTGAGGATTTAAGAACCATAAATTAAAAAGTAAAGAGTAAGATTAAACTTGAATTAAGCATTGGAAAACAAGTTGTTGAAGAAATCTCCAAGGAGAAGGAGGTTTCAACCAAAGACTTTAAATAAGGAATTAGAAATGTATTTGCTTAAGTGGACAATTATATGATGATAAAGGATGATAATATAAAGATTGATGAAATTGTGTAATGGAAATTTTATTAAAAAGGTCATTGAACTTTCCTTTTGGACGAGATCCACACTAAGAAATAAATAGAGAATCCTATTTAAAAATATGTTTCAATTATGGTAAAGTGTGATTAAATGATTTTGAGTTGATGAATTTTAACATAGATCCCATAATTGGAAAGTAAATAGCCAAGGATGACCAAGAGCTAGACTTGGCATGATTAAAGGTATATATTTATTTAAGTGCTTAGAAACTTGAGTTTGTACTATAAATTATGTTTAATGGTATGTATTTATTGATGTTTCAATTTGATATATGACAATGATTCAACTCTTATTTATGGGAAAGTTTATGAAGAAATGATTTATAATGAAAATGAACTATGATGGAAATGGTATGATCTATGATCAAATGATATGATATATGATGGAAATGATATGATCTATGATGAAGATGAAATGATTTAAGACATTAAAAAAGAAGTCTTACATGGGTTACCTTTATTGGGTTCCATCATATGATTTATGATCAAATGATATGATCTATGATGAAGATGAAATGGTTTAAGACATTAAAAAGGAAGACTTACATAGGTCACCTTTATTGGGTTCCTTGATTGGAATGAAGACCATGCTAGGGGACGCCTTAGAAAGTTCAAGATCTTGAATATGTTATGTTATGTTATTGGCCATGTAAGCAAAGAAGAGAAAAGTAATGCATAATGAAATGTAAAACGGTATATGGATGTAATCATTACGTGATTTGATTTATGAGAGTAATTATTATTGTGGTTTATATAATGAAATATGAATATGATCACTATGTGATTTGATATATGAATGTAATTATTAATATGATTTATACAATGAAATGTCAATGTGATCACTATATGATTGATATACTGACGTAATTATTATTGTGGTTTATATTCTCTCTTACTCATGTTTGTTATTTGAACTCAACTCTAATGCTCTTTTATTCTTTTTGGTATTTAATTTGTCATATCCATATTATCTACTCCTTTACCTTGACCCCATTACAACCTTGAATAAAGTCCTTTTGATTTGTGCGTGCATGTGTTTTGAGTAGTGGAGAAGTAGAAGATAAGCAAGCTTATCGTAGTACAATTTTTCAAGGGTTTAATTGAGAGAAATACCTACCTTTCAAACATATGAGGGATTAAGAGTGAATCTTGTGAGGATCTATCATTCTTGACTCATGCTATTCAATTGAAGTTTCCTTGTGTGTTGGTTTGAGATGTGAAGAAACGTTACCTCTTAAATGTTTTAATCCCTTGAATCTTTGGTTGCTCTTCTTGCTTATAAAATTTTGCATTCTTGAATATCATTGGAAGTTGAGTCTTTTAGAGTTTTTAACTTTTGAGTTTGTGTTCTTTTTCCTTATTCCATAGCTTTAGTCTTATGAGTTTTGCCCGGGAGTGCAAAAGCTAAGTGTAAGGGAATTTGATAGCAATATATTTTATTCGTTTAATAATCCTTTCACTAGGCTTCTTAAGGTTCAATTTGACATAATTAAGTTAGTTTTATCACATTTTATTATATTGCGCTTAATTGGACCATTGAAGGAATTATTACATGACTTGGCCTTAATTTGTTTATTTAGCAGATTTCAGTAAATTAACTATAATTTGAGTTGCAAATATTTGATTGATATGATTCTTGTCTTGTAGGAAATCGAAGACAATTCTCTACAACTTTCATGAAGATCTCAAGAGCATAATCACACATTTGAATAATTTAAATTGAAGTGGAAGCAAGAGCCAAAATACTGATCCTAACAACTTGACCTCTGTGCACTCATTAGCCCATTTCCAGAGCTATAACAATTCAATTGACACCAAACTAAGACCAAACTAAAGCAAAGACCTAAATATACAACTTTCATGAAGAACACAAGAGTAGATTCAGATGTCTAGTGGGTCAGATTAGGATTGGAAGTCAGAACATAGGTGCTATTGTTGGAACCTAAAAAATGTGTAAAGATTAGGTCATAAGTTGGGTTATAGGAGTTGGATTAGACTGAAACCAGTGGAATTAGAAAGCTAAGACAAAAACCTTCAACTATCATGAAAACCACTTTTTAAGATGATGACGTTATGATAGAGTTATAGTCGTGGGAAAATAGCTAAATTAGTTAGTACAAGTGGAGAGACAAGCATGACAATAATTTTCCACTCATCCACCCATTATCCACCAACTCATTAAACAACTCCATTGTCATCTTCCACTCAACCACCCATCATCCACTCACTCATTAAACAACTTCATTGTCATCTTCCACTCATCCACCCATAATCCACCCACTCATTAAATAACTCAATTATCATCTTGTACTTTTTATGCTCTATAAAATGCTGCATTAGTTGCTCATTAGAGGCATCTTGGTTGAGAGATCAAGATCATGTTATTGTATCATTTGTTTCTCTTGTTGTAGTTTCCTTTTGTTCTAAATAGAAGTTATGTTCATCTTCTTCTTCTTCTTCTTCTCTTTTTCTTTCTTCTTGTTCATAAGTAACTAATTCTTATTTTGCTTGGGTGAAAGGGTGAAGCTTTTGGTAATGAAATAAGGTTAGATAATCTCCTTCTTGTGTTTGAATGATATATTATTAAGTGATCAATATATGTGTTGTATTTTGTTTCCAATCAATTTAGAAACCCTCCTTGTAAAGTGGAAATCTTGATTTGTTGTAGACAAGAGATTAACATAATGAATGCTTAAACTCATTTATAAGTCTTAGTGTTAGAAAATCTCATTGTAAAGTGGAGATCTTGATTCTTTGTAGACAAAAGATGGGCACAATGAATGCTTAAACTCATTTATAAGTGTTGGCATTAGTAATTAAAGGAATCATAATATAACTATATATATAATATTAAATGAACTTTGAATGTTGTATTTTCCGATTGGAACCTCCGTTGTGCGCGGATTCTAATTGAGATATAAAAAAAATTAATTTTGTCCTTAATTTACTTACCAAGAATGAATCTCCTAACCCAAACAAACTCTTTTTATTTGTGGACAATTTTATCACCTTTATTGTTGTGACTAATCCTTTCCTTACCTCAAAGAATATTCTTCATCAATTCCTTGTGGATCAACTCCAGACTCCCGAGAATTTATTACTTGAGACAACTTGTACTTGGGTATGCAACACATCATTAATTCGTATCAAGTTTTTGATGCCGTTGCTGGGGATAATTAGCATTAAGTTTTTAATGAGTGGGTGGATGATGGGTGGTTGAGTGGAAGATGATAGCATAGTTGTTTAATAAGTGGGTGGTTGAGTGGAAGATGACAATGGAGTTGTTTAATGAGTGGGTGGATAATGGGTGGTTGACTGGAAGATGACAATGGACTTGTTTAATGAGTGGGTAGATGATGGGTGGATGAGTAGAAAATTATTGTCATGCTTGTCTCTCCACTTGTACCAACTAATTCAGCTGTCTTCCCATGACTATAACTTTATCATAACGTCATCATCTTGAAAAGTGGTCTTCATAAGAGTTGAAGATTTTTGTCTTGGCTTTCCATGCCACTATTTCAGTTCAATCCAACTCCTACAACCCAACTTATGGCCTAATCTTTGCACATTATTCAGGTTCCAGCAACAGCACATGTGTTCTGACTTCCAATCCTAATATAACCCACTAGACATCTGAATCTACTCTTGTGTTCTTCATGAATGTTGTATATTTAAGTCTTAGATTTCATTTGGGTTTAGTTTGGTGTCAATTGAACTCTTATAGCTCAAGAAATAGGCTGATTAGTGTGCAGAGGTCAAGCTATCAAGATCAGCATTCAGGCTCTTACTTCCCCTTCAATTTAAATTATCTAAACATGTGATTATGCTCTTGAGATATTCATGAAAGTTGTAGAGAATTGTCTTAACTTTCTTACAAGATCAAAATCACATCAATCAAATATTTTCAACTCAGATTATAGTCAATTTACTGAAATTTTCCAAATAGATAAATTAAGGTCAATTCATGCAATAATTCCTTCAATGATCCAATTAAGCGTAATATCATAAAATGTGAAAACTAACTTAATTAAGCCAAATTAAGCCCAGTGAGAGGATTATTAAATAAATAAAATATATTGCTATCAAATTCCTCCACACTTAGCTTTTGCACTCTCAGGCAAAACTCATAAGACCAAAGTTAGGGAACAAGGAAAAAACCACAAACTCAAAAGCTAAAAACTATAAAAGACTCAAATTCCAATGATATTCAAGAATGCAAAAGTTTATAAGCAAGAAGAGCAACCAAAGATTCAAGGGATTAAAACATTTATGAGGTAACGTTTCTTCATATCTCAAACCAACACGCAAGGAAACTTCAATTGAAGAGCATGAGTCAAGAATGAAGATCCTCACAAGATTCATTGTCAATCCCTCATGTGTTTGAAAAGTAATGGGGTCAAGGTAAAGGAGAGGGGGACTATGGATATGACAAGTTAAATACCAATGAGAATAAAAGAACATTAAAGTTGAGTTCAAATAACAAATATGAAAAGTTCATCCCAACTAAACATAATGTAAATTCCCTTTCACATATTCTTTTCCCTTCCCTTTTTGCCTTGTTGGCCTTTCTTTACACATTTTTTCTTTTTATAAATATATTCATTATTTTTTCTTTTCTTTTTTTTTTTCAATTGGCACTTTTTCCTTTTTCACCAACCATTTTGTATACACACCCTCACACTTGTTCAAGAACTTATCCAACAACAAAGCCAATGCTCTCTTATTCCTTAAGGTTGGGTAAGAATATGATTTTTCATTTAAGGCACATAATGAGTTAAAAACAAGGAATGATCAAATAAACTCAAAGGAGTTAAGCAAAGAAAAATATGCAAGGTTGACTATTTGGTTAAAGTAGCTATTTCAAAAAAAATGCCTCAATCGTGTTTATGTATGCATGTGAAAATATAACCTCAAAAAGAATCAAAGCAAGTTCTAGAGTAACAATTCTATGAGTAAAAATCACACAAGAAAGAAGAGAATGGTACAAATGTTCAATCCATTCATCAATAGGCTCAAAATCTCACAATGCATATATCTGTCTTTCTTAATCCACCAATTTAACATTCATAATCAAGCATGTGAATTTTAAGAAAAAGAAGACAATTTATTCAATCATGCTATGATCCCTGAATTTCAATTACTTCAAAGGATGAGAGAGTGCACTCACTTGAATCTTTCAATGGAAATCAAACGATAAAACTTTGTTACTGCCACAAATCAACACAAAATAGTTACTTCCCCAATTTAGATGTGTCTCAAGAGTAAAATCACTTCAAGAGCAAAATTTGCTCATTACTCTGGCATACTTAATTAGTTTTGCTGTTAGTAAATTTCTGACAATTATATTAATAAACATACTTCCCCAATTTTTTTATGTCAATTATCCTTTCCCCTAACCAGATCACAACATTGTCCTCAATATTAAAATATAGATGAGTAAATTATAGAAGATATTACTTGTTGTGGCTATTATGGAAAAGAGAAACTTGACACAAATTTAAACAGAAACAAAGTACGATAAATAAAATCAAAAGTAAAGGTAAGTTATAGATGGAGTGTTAGATTAAACCCACGTTCCTTACTGCTTTCTTCTGACCAATCTATCTGATCTATTATTGAATCAGGTTCATAAACAAAAACCTGTAATTTATCAATTAACTCATTGACAGTGGAAGTAGAGACAAGGATTCGTCTTGCCAAAGGTGTGATAAAGTCCTGTTCCACAACATGGTCAAGAAAAGATAACAAACCATCAAAGAAATTATTAACATTCAACAAACCTATGAGTTTATAGTGGATGTTTAATTGGGCCCAAGAGACAATTTGAAAAACTTCTGTCAAAGTACTATAGCCACTTGGTAAGGCAATGAATGCATCAGAATTTTTAAGTATTTTCCTCATTCGTCCATGCATAGTTGATACTCGTGATTCCTCCCCAATTGTCTTTCCAGTGATATTCCTTTGAATTAAAGCTCTAGGAATGATCCCTAAAATAGGATTACCTCCTAAATGTGTAGTGAACCCCCATTAACCCAATGCTACCTCCCCCATATACTACACGAATTTTTCTTGTAGCAAGCGCTCGACCAAGAGTACCTACTGCTTCTACAAAATATGTACCCTTCCAAAAACATGACCCACAAAATACACAGATATTTATAAATCAACAAATAGAAGCTCCCTTTATTTCTACATGTCGCGACCGTGATCGCGGCGAAAAATAGCAACTCATTGGATTTTAGAAAATGGAAATGGAGTCGCCACCAATTTTATTTTAACTTAGGAAAATTTGGAAAATCTTTCTTTGAAAATGGTCTTTGGAACCAGATTGAATTCGGGAGTCGGTTATGGATAGGGAAGGGCGGAAACTTAATCCCACAGCACCCCTAACACACTCGTTCTAAAACGGTACCTTAAGTTAATTGTGTAAATTCTTAACAATCCTTGAAAATATTTATTTTACCCTTTTTGCAAACATTGTAACCATTTATAAAAAGGAAACCACAAAATTATGAAAATTTAATTTTGGCTTGACAGAAATGAAATTCTGCTCCTACGTATCCTCGGGTGCAATGAGGAACTCAAAGTCACGTAGTTTTTTTAGAAAATGATTGGGAATTGATTGATTTTAATTAAGGAAAAGATTTTTGAAAAAGGGATTTTGCCTGAAAACCAAAATCATTTTTTTGCACAGGGTTCAAGTTAGCACGGGGCTACTCAATAAACCTTTATGATCCAACCGATATTGAAGATAGCATATGCTATTCAATCAACATCGTTGGTCATTGCATTAATTAAAAGATTTTCCTTTTTCAATTCGCTTTCTTTAATTTTTGTTTTTTTATTTTTTATTTTTTTGCTTTTTTCCATTCTTTGGCCTTTTTCATTTTTTTGGTATTTTTATTATTGCCTAATCCTATGCCTCTTGTCCCTACAATTTTTTTTTTTTGCTTATTTCCTTTTTATTAGGCCTCTAAACTAAAAATAATATCTAATCTTAACCCAAAAAAAGAACTCAGCCCACTCAAAATACTATTCCACTGCCAACCTTTTTATTTTCATTTTTTTGTTTTTTTTTCATTTTTTCTAACTTAAAAACATGGGCTGCTGGCCCAAGATGATTGTGGTTCAGACTAAACACCAAAAAAAAAAGGAAAATACCAAGTAAAAATATAGAAAGGCAAAATGCATTCTGGAAAGCTTATTTCAATCAATAATAACAGCAAAATGGGTTAAAAGGGGAGGACCCGTGAAATGGGGGCGGCACGGTGTCTAGCCCACGGACGTTGATGGTGGCAGGGCAGTTCGGTTTTGGCTCAGTTGCTGGTCCGTTGACTGGTGCGATGGGTGTTGGATTCGGTCCCGGTTGTGTGATGGCAGTTACGGGTTGCGCGGGGCTCGAGCGGTTCGTTGCTGGGATCATAGATCTGGGTGGAGTGGTGCCGGATCTGAGTTGCAGGGTGGATGGTGGTGGAGCTCGGGTTTCACGGTGCAGCTCGGGCTGGTCCACGGCGGTGACGCACGGGTTCGGGGTGGCGCGGTGCACGGCTATCAGCTGGGCAGTTGGGATGTTGGGTCGGGCGGCACGATTGACAGCGTCGGGCTTGGTTGGGATGATGGGTTTACGGTGAGATGGCAGAGAGGGCACAACTATGGTGGGTGTTTTGGTGAAGGCTTGGGTGGTGATAGTGAAGCTTGAAAATAGTAGGTGGTTGAAGATGGTGAAGGTTTGGGTTTGATGGTGGAGCGGTGATGGTTCTATGGTGGCTTACGGTGGTTTAAAGGTGATGAATATGGTTGTTGGGTGGTGGATTGAAGATGGGTGAGGGTCATGGGTGAGAGAGGCTGTGTAGTTTGGATGGTTAATGAGGTTAAAGATGGGTGGTTGTTTGGGTTTGGTGATGAGTTGTTAATGGAGGTTGATGGTGGGTTTGAAGGTGATTTGATGGTTGTATGGTTTGCAGAGGAGGTGATGATGTTTGATGAGTGGAGGAGGATAGGTTCAAACGTGAATGGAGTTGATGGGAAGAAGGATTGGCTTGCTGTTCCAAATGTGGGGTAGCAGGGGAGAAGTGGTTTCAGTTGGAAGTTTGGAAGATTGAGGGGTAATAGGTGAAGGTGTTGGTGAAGATGGAGGTGAAAGTGTTGGTGAGGATCCGTTCATCTTGGAGATGGCAGTAGGGAGTGTATTTCGTTTGATCTTCTCTGTGTAAAAATTGAACCCCCTTTTTTTTTGTTTTCATTTTTCTTTATTGTAAGCAGAAAACTCGTTCTGCAAATCCCAACAAAAATAGCTTCTATAGACAGAGCTGCACATTGCAGATGTAGGTGTTTCCATTCTTATGTATCTTCTTTGTGATTGAGACCTTCTCCAAGCTTCAAATCTCTGCCAACTTACCATTTTTGTGCTGCATTGAGCCTTGAGTTTGTAGGCTTGCAGCAGGGTAAGAGATGTTGGCATGGTTTAGTTTCATTTCAACTACTGGTTGAGTTTTATAGTGAGACAGCAACCAAAAGAAGGGAAATAACTGCAACCATAACAAAGACCCCCCTCTTTTTTTTTTATTTAACGAGATCAGTGTTCTTTTTTTTTTTGCTAAAGTGGGCTTACATTTGGGCTAAAAAAAATTCAAGAATATGGACCTTTAATTAATTAAATTCAAAATCATATATATATATATTTTTTGGGAGCCCGGTCAAAATTGAGTGTTTACAGTTGTCCCTCTTTACTTGCTTCTTACTAGATAATAAGAAAATCGTGGTCTTCATATTATCATCGTAAGAAACGAGTAAAGACATGAATTTCAATTTTGTCTGGTGATGCATAAGATGTAAAACAAATATGAGAAATAACATGCAAAGCGCCAGTGCGCTCAAAAGAATGACAAGAATTTAAAATGCATGGAGCCGAAGCGCTCAAAAGAATGACAAAAATTTAAAATGCATGGAGCCGATGCGCTCAAAAGAATTGACAGAAAATAAAATACAAGGAGCTGATGCGTTCAATAGAAATTAAAATGCATGGAGCCGATGCGCTCAAAAGAAATAACATAAATTAAAATGCATGGAGCCGATGCACTCAAAAGAATTGACAGAAATTAAAATGCATGGAGTCGATGCGCTTAAAAGAATTAACAGAAATTAAAATACAAGGAGCCGATGCGCTCAATAGAAATTAAAATACATGGAGCCGATGCGCTTAAAAGAATTAACAGAAATTAAAATGCATAGAGCCGATGCGCTTAATAGAAATTAAAAAGACAATGGGCAACTGAGTCCCGGAATTTAAAAGACAGGCGGGCTACTGTGCTCCAAAAAAAAAGAGATTTTAAAAAGGCAAGACATCTTGATCCAAAAAGATTTTTTTTTCTTTTTCTTCTTTTTGTTTTCCCCTTTTTTGTTTCTTTTTTTTTAATTTTATTAAAAGTCCTTTGAACTAACGACGACTTTTGGAAAGCTTTGACCAATCAAAACCCGTATTCACATGCTTTTGCTCGTTGGACTTGATAACCTCGACCTTTCTTCTCTTTCTTCTTCTTTTTTCTCCCCTTTTTTATATATTTTTCTTGATTCCCCTTTTCTCCTTGGCAATGAAATCAAATACTGCATTGCAATCTGTACTTTGGGCTATTAAGATCTTTTAACCTAGATCAATCATTGAAGGATTGTTGTAGAATTGTCAAATCAAATTGTTGACCATAAATTTATCCTATTTGAGACATAACTTAATGAGTAAGCATGCATTCATGAATGGATAGAAATTCGTTAATGAACAAACTTCCTTTTATTACTTTGGTAATCTGACCGTACATGAACTTTTAGCAAGATACATACTTGAAATATGAAAGTCTAGAAACAAAAGAAAATTGCAAAGGATAAGAGAAATTTGCCCCAGTGTTGGTTCCTTGTTCCTCATTCAATTAATTCCCTGCAACGGCTTGATAACTTAATCACTGTCTGTGTTGCTACTTCCTTCAACATGTATTCTCCTTCAATCCTCCAGAAAATTTGCTCCAGTATGACCAATCGAAAGCAACCAAAATTTGCCCCAGTGTAGTCAATCAAACACAAATCAAAATTGCCTCAGTTTGGTGAACCTTTCAAGTTTCAAGCTAACTTTCTTTGAGATTTTGCCTATTTATTTACCCTATTTTTTGCTTAGACCGCTCTTTCGGGTTTTCAGCCTAACGGGCCTTTTTCCCATTTTCTTTTTCTCATTTTTTGATTGCTCTAAGTTTTGCTTAGGCCACCCTTTCGGGTTTTCAACCTAACGAGCTTTTTTTTAGGCATAGAATCTCTTAACAACATTAGTGTTTACGGGCCTCGACAATTCTTCTCCATCCATATTCTGCAAAATTAATGCTCCTCCTGAAAATGCCTGATTGACTATATATGGGCCTTCATAATTCAAAGCCTATTTCCCTCTGCCATCCTCTTGATTAGGGAGAATCTTTTTCAAAACTAAATCTCCTGAACAAAATTCTCTGGGATGAACTTTCTTGTTAAAGGCTCTGGCCATTCTGCTTTGATATAATTGCTAATGACAAATGGCTGTCAGTCTTTTCTCTTCTATTATATTCAACTGCTCATATCGAGCTTTTACCCATTCAGATTCTTCTAACTCTGCTTCCATTAAAACTCTTAGAGAAGGAATCTCAATTTCTATGGGAGACACAGCCTCCATCCCATACACCAAAGAGAAAGGTGTTGCCCTAGTGCTTGATCATATATTGGTACGATACGCATGCAAAGCATAAGGTAACATTTCATGCCAGTATTAGTAGTTCACTACCATCTTAGCAATAATCTTTTTGACATTCTTATTTGCTGCTTCAACTGCACCATTCATCTGGGGCCTGTAAGGAGCTGAATTATGATGCTTGACTTTGAAACTCTCACAAAACTTCTGAATCTTAGCACCGTTGAGATTGGTAGCATTATCTGTTATTATCCTTTCTGGAATTTCATATCTGCAGACGATATCTCTTTTAAGGAATCTCAAAAACACTTTTTGAGTGATATTGGCATACGAGGAAGCTTCTACCCACTTGGTGAAATAGTTAATCACCACCAAAATGAAGCGATGACCATTGGAAGCTTTAGGATTAATGAGTCCAATGACATTTATTCCTCACATTGCGAAAGGCCATGGGGATACCAAATTGTGCAAGGGAAATGGAGGTGCATTTACTCGATCTGCATATATCTGGCATTTCTGACACTTTCGTACATATTCTATGCAGTCTGTTTCATTGGAAGACCAATAATAGCCATTTCTGAGAATTCTTCATGCCATCATATGACCATTAGCATGAGTTCCACAAATTCCTTCATAGACTTCAGACATGATTATGCGATCTTCACGAGCATCCACGCATCTAAGCAAAGTGTCATCATGACTTCTCTTGTACAAAACCTCTCCATTCAAGAAAAAGGCCATTGCCAACTGACGGATAGTCTTCTTGTTTACCTCATTTGCCCCAGTTGGATATTCTCTATGTTGAATATACTACTTGATATCATGATACCAAGGTTTACCATCTGGCTCATCTTCCACATTAACACAATACGCAGGCCCACTGTGCGTCTTTACTTGGATAAGTTGAACATTATTGTGAACATCCAATTTGGTCATTACAGCCAAAGTGGCCAAGGCATCTGCAAACTGATTCTTGTCTCGAGTTAAATAGGAGAAGGTCACCTCCTCAAACTTCTCGATCAGCTGGGTCAAATACTTTTGATAAGGAACCAACTTCGGGTCTTTGGTTTGCCATTCACCGTTCACATGATAAATGATAAGTGATGAATCTCCAAATACCTTTAGCTATTTGATCCCTAAGTCAATTGCAACTTGTAAACCATTAGCACATGCCTCATATTCTGCAACATTATTGGTGCATTCAAAATCGAGCTTGATAGCGACTGGATATTGCTTTCCAGTTGGTGAAACAACCACGGCTCCTATGCCACTACCATGCATGTTGACTGCTCCATCAAAATACATCTTCCAAATGGGCTCATCCTCACATTCTTCTTCTCCTTCTACTGTTAATATTTCTCCATCAGGGAACTCGGATGTTACTAGTTGTCCACCCTCAAGAGGGTTTTCATCTAAATGATCAGCAATTGCACTTCCTTTGACGGATTTCTGAGTTATGTACTTGATGTTGAATTCTGATAGTATCACCTGCCATTTTGAAACCCTTAATGAAATATGAGGGCTTTCAAATATATACTTCAGGGGGTCCATTCGGGAGATCAATCAAGTGGTGTAATACAACATGTATTGCCTTAACCGTTTTGAGATCCATACTAGAGCACAACAAGTCTTCTCAATAGCCATGTAACGGGCTTTACAGTCATTAAATTTCTTACTCAGATAATAAATTGCCTGCTCCCTTTTCTCTGATTCATCATGCTGCCCCAATATTACTCCCATTGAGGTTGGCAGTACGGTTAAGTACAATATTAGAGGCCGACTAGATGTAGGTGGTACCAAAACAGGAGGATTCACTAGATAAGCTTTTATCTTGTCAAAAGTTCCTTGACATTCCTCATCCCATTTTCTCGATTGGTGTTTCTTCAGCAGCTTGAATATAGGCTCACAAGTCTTAGTCAAGTTGGCAATGAATCTAGTAATGTAGTTAAGTTTCCCGAGGAAACTTCTCACTTCATGCTCTGTCTTAGGAGCAGGCATCTCCTGTATTGCTTTCACTTTATCTAGATCCACCTTTATTCCTTCTCTACTAATAATGAACCCGAGTAGCTTTCCAGTGGATGCTCCAAAAACACATTTATCAGGGTTCAACCTCAGTATGTACTTTCTGAGTCTTTCAAACAGATTACGCAACACTGCCACATGACTTTCTCCTTCTCTAGACTTGGCAACTATATCATCCACGTACACCTCAATCTCCTTATGCATTATGTTATGGAACAATGCAACCATATCGCGTCGGTAAGTATCCCCAACATTCTTTAATCCAAACGGCATCACTGTGTAGCAAAATGTCCCTCAAGGAGTGATGAAAGTGGTTTTTTCTTTGTCATTGATATCCATGGGGATTTGATTGTACCCTGAGTATCCGTCCATGAATGAAAATCTGTGATTCTTAGTAGTGTTATCAACCAAAACATCAATATGAGGGAGTGGGAAATTATCCTTCAGACTGGCCTTATTCAGATCCCTGTAGTCTACACACATTCAAACTTTTCCATCCTTCTTAGGCACAGGCACAATATTGGCTACCCACTCTGGGTGTCTTGACACTTCTACAAATCCTGCTTCTAGCTGCTTAGTCACCTCTTCTTTAATCTTCAGGGACATATCGGGATGCATCCTCCTTAGCTTCTGCTTCTTTGCCTCAACATCTGGATATAGTGGGATTTTATGAGATGCTATCTCCGGATCTAATCCAGGCATATCCCGATAAGACTAAGCAAAGACATCCATATACTCTTTGAAGAGTGCAATCATTTCTTCACATTCAGGGTTTTTCACCATTTTCATCTCCTTTTTCTCTTCCTCTATCCCCATGTTAATCACCTCTGCTTCTTCGCCATTCAAGTCAAATCCCTTCTTTGAATACTCTAGTAATTTTTTAAAATTTTTAATAACTTCTCCCTCTTCATCAGATCCAGGGTCTTCTTCCTCAAACATCGCATGGGAATCAATTGATGAGTTTTCAAGGTCCCTTTCATGAGGCAAACTTTCTACGAGACTCAGCTCCCTGGAAAGTAATTTGTGTGGAGTTAGAAAAGCAAAATAGAGTAGGAATGATGAAGGAAGAACAAAATATTATACAAAAATGAAAACTAATAAATGCAAATGGACAAGTCAAAGTGTAACGAGGAGGAATATTGAATAATCATGCAAATTCATTAAGTTAATGTTTCGAACAACACGAACATAAGCTCAAAACATAACTAATTTTAAATATCAGCTTAGTACAATATGACCAGATAATTACTTGGAAACAATCACATCAATCATTGGTTCAGACTGCCAGTTCTTCAGTGGCTCCTCATCAGCAGAGGGACGGATTGTCTTGTTCTCTTTTGGGCCCTCGTCATGCAACGCATTAACAGTGGGATGGCATTGGGAGTAAATGACTTCTCCAGACATTATTACCTCGGCTGGTGATGGGAATGTTTCCCTCAGGTGGGGAATATGCTTCATCTGACCCTTGTCATTTTTCTTTCCGAGAGTCATGCTCCTTATTCTTTTTTCCAGGGATGCTTCATACCCTAACCCAAACTTGTCCTACTTTTCCTAGAAGGACACCGGTGACCAAGTACCTTGCAATTGTGAGCCTAAGCCTTTTCCTTCTTCGTATCCACTACTTGCTATAATCCGGGCTACCACCTGATCCACATTTTGCATCGGAGATTCATCCTTACCAACTCCAGTCTCAACTATTTCAAAACTATGCCACAAATGCTCTTCATCTTTCTCTGTACTCTCCACATAAAGCACTGAAACTGGTTTTGACAACATAATCTCTTCCTCTCCATGTATGGTAATGACTGACCCATTTTTAATGTATTTAACACTCTGATGTAGGGTAGAGGGAACAACACCAGCAGCATGGATCCATGGTCTCCCTAAAAGCATTGTGTAACCAAGCTTAATATTCATAACTTGGAATAACACTTGAAAGTTACTTGGACCAATCTCCAGCGGTAACGTCATCTCTCCCAAGATGCCTCTCTTATTTCCATCAAAGGCCTGTACCACCATTTCTCGGGGTGACAATTCATCCTTACTTATTGATAACGAAGTCAGAGTCGACATAGGTAGGATGTTCAGTGCAGACCCCCCGTCTATCAAAACCTTTGCAACTATATACCCTTTGCATTTGAGGGTTATATGCAAAGCCCGTGGATTTCTCTCAGATCGAGAAATGATCTCTTTCTCAGTAAAAGTGATCATGTTAACACGTTTCACCGGATCCACCATATTGATGACACTTTCAGGGGTAACATCAGGCTTAACATAGGCTTCGTTCAGAATTCTTAGTAATGCCTTCTGGTGTATCTCAGAGGTCAAGACGAGTGATAAAAGAGATATTCTAGCTGGAGTCTTCTTCAACTGTTCCACCACATCATATTCACTTTGCTTCATTATCTTCAAGAACTCTTCTTCCTCTTCCTTCCTTTTCTCCTTTTCTTTTGATATTTCTTCCCTACTTACTTCTTTGATAATTTTTCCCTTTTCTATTTCTCCTGTGCTATAGCATTGCCCACTCCTTGTAATTCCTCCTACCCTGACTATGTTAGTCACTGGCTCTTCCTCCTGATGTACTTCTGTAACTCAGGCATTCGAAGTCCCTTCCCCGACTCCCTTTATCTCTACCTTTGTTTCATAACTCCATGGCACTGCGCGGGTGTCATTACAAGCAAATGGTGTTGGCTTCTTAACTGTCAATACTACTTTCCCTAGCGTCGAAACTTGGTTGAGAGGTGGTACCTTAAGTACAAATCGTTTAATCACATTGACCTCTTCAGAGGAAGTTACCCCTGGTCTTACTTGTATTACTCCCAATGTGAGCAATCTCTGGACTCGAACCTTAAAGTCCCAACAGTTCTCAATATCGTGTCTTGTTTCCCCACAATGGTAAATGCACCTGGACTCTTCATTATGCCTCTCCTCTTCTTTCACCGATGAAGCTGGTGCAGTGATAACATAACCTGCTATCTTTAGTCCCTCAAATATTCGAATCATCAGCGTATGCAGGCTCATGACCTCTTTTATTGGAGGTCCTTCCATCTCCACGACATTCGCCTCATTCTTTCCACCATGATTAGGGATTGGGTTGTTGACGATACTGGGTCCAGCCTCTTCTTTAATGTCAAGCTTCCCATAAGCAATAAGCTTCCTTACTGCAGTCTTAAAAACCTCACAATCTTCAATTGAATGTCCTGGGATATTCATGTAGTATTTACAAGTCAAATTCGGGTTATACCACGCTGGGAACGATGGTTCTAAGGGACGTACAGGATTTCTCAAAATGAGGTGGGTATCGAACAACCTTTGGAATAGGTCCACATTTGAAATGGATAGTCTTAGGAAAGGGGGTAGGTTTTGGGGACAAAAGCGACCTTGATTCTAGAGGTTTGGCCGAGGTTGTGGGTGATTTGGGTAAGTTTGTGGAGGTACATGTGGGTATCAGGTATAGGTTGGGCGAGTTGGTATATATGGATGTGGTGTGGGAACATTATTGATTTGGAATTACGGAGTTGGGGTAATGTTTGTGGTAGGCATAACTTGGTGGGATGGGTAATAAGGAAGTGTAGGTGTTTGGTATGGAATGTGAGGGTTAAGGTTATATGGTAGTTGGCGGCTTGAGTTTTGTGGGGAATATTGAGGTCTCAAGGTCTGCTGGCATTGGACATAATTTACCTTGAGTTCCTTCTTTTTCGGCTGGAATCCCTTTTTAAAGGCAATATTCTCTGTATTGCTCACCGACAACTTCCCAGCTTTGGCCAAAATCTCTATCCTTTCTCCCACCATTATCAAGTCTACAAAATCCTTATAGGCTGCCCCGGCCATTGCCCCGATAAAAGGATTTCCCAAGGTTCCCAGGAAATATGAACATATCTTAGATAGTGTTAATGGGGGCAGAACCTGAGCTGCCAAGGCTCTCCACCTCTGTGCATATTGTTTGAAAGGTTCCTCATTTCCTTTCTGCATCGAGCTCAATTGTTCTCGGGTTGGAGCTGCATCCAGATTAAATTTGTATTGGTCCATGAACAGGTCAGCCAATTCCATCCAACGAGAAATTTTAGAGTGGTTTAATTGAAAATACCACTCTAAAGCAGGGCCTGTAAGACTCTCGTGGAAGAAACTAACGAGGGACTTATCATCCCTGGACCAAACAGTCATCTTGGTTCCATAACTGATCAAATGAAACTGAGGGTTGCCACTTCCATCGTACTTGGCAAAATCAGGAATCTTGAAGTCTTTAGGGATTACAACATCTGTGGTAAGACACAGTTCTTCTATTCTCAGAGGTCCATAAGCACTGGGGCCTTTGATTGCCTTGATCTGTTCCTCCACTTTCTCCATCCACTCTTCCTTCATCTTGTCTTTCTTGGTCATGATGTGGCTATTCATTGAGTGAGGTATTGTTACTTGCCCTATAATGGACACATGAGGTTGTTCCCAGGTAGGACCAGCATAACCAAGAACTTCATTATGAGCATCTTCCAAAGTGCGATACCCCTCCCCAATAGGCATGACAATCGATGTCGTTTGATGTGGTTATTCATGGATCCCCACAGTGATGCCTGAGGTTATAGTCGAGAATGTCGGGGTAGTCATTGATGGCACATTTACATAGGCTTCAACCCCATTTGTACATCTATTTCCGCTGATTAAGTGAAGAGACTCCCTCACATCTTGCAGTATTGCTTCCAACCTTACTTGGGCCTCTGACATCTCATTTACCCTCCCTGTCATTTCATCAACTTCTCTACTCAAGTTTCTCCCTGCCTCAGGATTATTAGCAGCCATTCTAGTCCGAGATCTGGTATTGTGAACTCGGGTTTGATTAGTTTCTTCTTCCTAGGCCGCGCAATGATTCCTGAATCAAATTGATTTATTAAAACAAAACAACATTAAATAAAGAAAAAGGAAAGAAAAAGTTAGCGCTATTATGAGAATGCTTAGTGATTGTGGAAAGATTTGCACGGACATTCAATAGCAATGCAGGATCCCAAATTCTGCACTTTGGGTTCATCATCCCTTAGGCAAGAATATGATTGACAGCGATCCCAAGGGAGTATTCTCTCCTCAATGGGTGCTATCTTCTTGGATATTCACAGGCAATGCAGTCATTCTTTCACTAAATACTAGGCTTTCTGTACTTTCGCTAAAGGACGAATTATCTTAGGTTGAGAGCACGATTGACAACCTATTCAAGAGGGCATTCACCCCTCAATGAATAATGTCCAGGCGAAAAATAGTAAAATCAATGTTTGAAATAAACCACTGTAATTGGTCATTCATATTCATTTCAAATTTCAATCAGTACAAGGTCTCAGACTCCTCAAAAGGTAACATAAACAACATTACATTAACAACTTTGTTTATTTCTTCCTAAGACCTTTAGCAAGACCTCGACAATACTTCATAAATTCAGTTATTTTTTGTGGTAGTCGTAACAATGGGTTCAGTCGAATTTGAAGGTCTGCTTCTTCAAAATGATTAACCAGTTGCACAGCATGATATTGTACGCTGTCAGACATGTTCTCATATTTCTTCATCCAATATTCTTTTTTAGCTCCTTCATTTTGGGTTATCCATTGCCACACTTGTTCACTTTCTTCTTTTTGCTTCCGTTGCTTTTGAGCCTCGAGTCTCCATTGCTCCTTTTCTTGCTCTAGCTCTTGAATTTTCAGCTCTAAATGGCTCGCTCTCCTGTGCGCTTCCTTGAGTGAATCATAATATTTTGTAGCCAATACTTGTTTTTCATCAGAGTGTCGTTTCGCTCCAACGAGAGCTTCTGGTAGGGCTTGTATTCTTTGATCTTGTGCTCTAGTGTTTGCTTCCAATTCTTCTTTCCCTTGTAAAATCTTCTCTATCATCTCTTCTTGGGCACTCACCTTCACCTGTAATTCTTGGACTTCCAGTGTAGTGTTATTTAGTCCTACCTCTTTGGCTTTCTTTGCCCTTTTTACTCGGCTCGGGGCTTCAGCAGCATCAGCTTATGCATCTTTGAAGTCCTCAATCTTGTCGGCTAACTTCTGACATCGGCTTTTATGGATCATAACTTTTAACTCAGCGGCTTCCTTCCCTTGTTCCAAAAACTCCATTTGCGCTTTCAACCTCTCTATCTGGGTGGTCATCCGAGAGATAATCTGGGAGTGGTCTTCATCTCTTAACACTACCTGAGGGGTTCCATTTTGTGTTTTCCTTGCTTCTCTCCATTATAGGTACTCAGGAGTAAGAATTACCACACGTCTTCCTAGTCTTTTTACCCATGCTCTATGAATATTCTTCCAAGAGTCTCTGACCTCCTTTTCCTGCTTGGCAGTGTTTCCATCTTTTCCATATAAAAAATTGAATCTTCTAAGCTACGTCTCATTAGGCACATGCTGCGTCCATTGGAGTTGTCTGAGCACCAAGACCGGTGTAAAGGATACACAACCTCTCATGCCCATTAAAGGAACATTAGAAAAGTCACCACAATTGAGAATTATTTCTTCCCCATGATACCAAGGGCATACCCATTTGAAAGAATCTAATCCCATATTCATGAACTCATTTTTCCATTCATTAGCTTTTTGTTATTTCACTGGTATGCGACCAAAATTCCTTAACGAGTCAGGTAAAAGGCCCAGGCGATTGTGCACATCCATGTGTGTCATGATCCAAACATACAACATGTGTGTACAGCATCGAATAATCCCTCCCCCTTTTTGTGGCAAATTTCCATGGTTAAGAAAGTATCGGCGAGAATAGCAGGAATTGGATTTGCCTTATGGTTCTCAAACTTGAAGAAAGCATCCATTGCTGCTTGGTCTACTATATCTGAGGTAAATGGGAATAAAACTAACCCGAAAATAGTTAGTGCCAAGGTTTTGTTAAAGAGATTCCACTTTCCTTGTTATGCTAGAAACTCAAGATGTGCTTCTAGGTAACTCTTCTTCAAGCCTTATGTTCCTCCTCTTTTTTCCATACATAACTGATTTGCTTGAACCCCTATCAAATTCGCTATCTTCCCTTCTGACACATAATGCCCTCCATAAAGATAAACATTTGGGTGCTTGCTCATTGAGAGTCTCAACATGATAGCATACTATTCAATAGTCAGTGCAATATCCAGGTCAGGCAACTCAAAACATTTCAGAGAATGGTTCCAAAATTGAGTTAGGCCACTCAAGACAGGTTCTTCAACTGTGATGCGCAATAAATCTAGGATCTGCCCATAACTACTCGAGAATTCTGATCGAGTTTTAGGAATCATCTGTTGAGTAATGTCCTTCACACGCCTCAGATCACTGCCATTAACTGTAATCTTCATATTCCTCTTGAGGTCGACTGCATTGCTTGTGTTTTGCCCATGACACATTTTTTCCATTCTTTGCTATTGATGAGTACTAATCTTTCCACTTTACCAAGCAAACTCACCCTACAAAAATTAAAAAAAAAGTGTAAGCATGCCAGAAAAAGGAAGGGTGCATTCTAAGGGTACCTCTTATCAAGGTAACTCTAGAGAATGTATCCTAATAGCCTACATGGAGAGACCCTTATAGGGTTGTAAACCCAAAAGATGATGCATGATATGCAAATACATGTTTTTTTTTTTTTGCTAAAAGGGTTATGACAATGCAAGATGAGGTATCCCATTTTTTTTAATACAGTAAATGACATAAAAATGCAAGATTTTTATTTAGAATGCTGTGAAAATGTAAGCCATGAGTAATGCAAGATGAAGTATTTTTTTTCTTTTTTTTTATATGCTAATTTTTTTTTAAAAAAAAAGAGTGAATGACATGAGAATTAGATAAGTAAAGAAATTTTTTTTTTGCTAAGACTGAAAATATAAGATGATGTATTTTTTTATTCATTTCATTTTTTATTTTTTTAATGCTATAAATGCCATGAAAATACAAGATGCATCCATTTTTTTTTAGAATGCTAAAAATGTTATGAAAATACAAGCAATGAATAGCTTTTTTTTTCTTTATTTGATTTTTTTTAAAATGCAAGAATGAATGATATGAGAAACAGATAAATAAAGAAGAAGAAATGCGCTCCCTTTTGTGCCCTAGTCAAGTGGAACCTAAGATTTGACAGTCATTATGTTTAATCTATCAGTGCAAGATTTTTCAAGATGGTCTAAACTTCTAAAAAGTCATGGTTCCCAGATTGCCCTTATCTCGAAAGACAAGGACCCAATTCATGAATTAATCACAAGTTAGGATAAACCCTCTCAATATGATTCATCCATGATAATGGTAACAATCTGAGTGGTGTCTCAACAAATGTCAAGTGAGTATAAAGCCCTTCAATAACAAAAGTTGAGACCCCTCCTACTCCTCAGGTTCGCACAGACTTGGGTATAGAGCCCACAAAGTATGTGAGGTACGTGACAGTAACGTGTGTGAGGGAGCATACCAACCTATACAAAAATTTAAAAAGACCAAAATACCCCCAACCTGCAAAAGCATATATACAATAGCCAGCCAGCAATCATTTATCTTAGGGTTTCAACAATTAAGCACAAAATATATACAAGTAAATCATGTCAAAATAAACACAAGATAATGCTTTCAGACATTTACGTAAAAGTACTAAATAAAACTATTTACAAACAAATAAGAAAATAGAAAGGGTAAAATAAATAAATAGAGATTATTAATAATTTGCACAGTTAACAACAACAAGCCTGACTCTCTAAATATCCCCAGCGGAGTCGCTATCTGTCGCGACCGTGATCGCGGCAAAAAATAGCAACTCATTGGATTTTAGAAAATGAAAATGGAGTCACCACCAATTTTATTTTAACTTAGGAAAAATTGGAAAACATTTCTTTGAAAATGGTCTTTGGAATCAGATTAGATTCAGGAGTCGGTTATGGATAGGGAAGGGTGGAAACTTAATCCCACAGCACCCCTAACACACCTGTTCTAAAATGGTACCTTAAGTTAATTGTGTAAATTCTTAACAATCCTTGGAAATATTTATTTTACCCCTTTTGCAAACATTGTAACTATTTATAAAAAGGAAACCATAAAATTATGAAAATTTAATTTTGGCTTGACAGAAATGAAATTCTGCTCCTACGTATCCTCGGGTGCAATGAGGAACTCAAAGTCACGTAGTTTTTTTAGAAAATGATTGGGAATTGATTGATTTTAATTAAGGAAAAGATTTTTGAAAAAATGGATTTTGCCTAAAAACCAAAATCATTTTTTTGCACAGGGTTCAAGTTAGCACGGGGCTACTCAATAAACCCTTATGATCCAACTGATATTGAAGATAGCATCTGCTATTCAATCAACATCGTTGGTCATTGCATCAATTAAAAGATTTTCCTTTTTCGTTTCGCTTTCTTTAATTTTTTGTTTTTTTATTTTTTATTTTTTTGCTTTTTTCCATTCTTTGGCCTTTTTCATTTTTTTGGTATTTTTATTATTGCCTAATCCTATGCCTCTTGTCCCTACATTTTTTTTTTTGCTTATTTCCTTTTTATTAAGCCTCTAAACTAAAAATAATATCTAATCTTAACCCAAAAAAAAAAAGAACTCAGCCCACTCAAAATACTATTCCACTACCAACCTTTTTATTTTCATTTTTTTGTTTTTTTTCGTATTTTCTAACTTAAAAACATAGGCTGCTAGCCCAAGATGATTATGGTTCAGACTAAACACAAAAAAAAGGAAAATACCAATTAAAAAGATAGAAAGGCAAAATGCATTCTGGAAAGCTTATTTCAATCAACAATAACAGCAAAATGGGTTAAAAGGGGAGGACCCGTGAAATAGGGGCGGCACTGTGTCTAGCTCACGGACGTTGACGGTGGCTGGGCAGTTCGGTTGCTGGTCCGTTGACTGGTGCGATGGGTGTTGGATTTGGTCCCAGTTGTGTGACGACAGTTACGGGTTGCGCGGGGCTCGAGCGGTCCAGTGTTGGGATCACGGATCTGGGTGGAGTGGTGTCGGATCTGAGTTACAGGGTGGACGGTGGTGGAGCTCTGGTCTCACGGTGCAGCTCGAGCTGGTCGGCGGCGGTGACGCAAAGGGTTCGGGGTGGCGCGGTGCACGGCTGTCAGCTGGGCAATTGGGATGTTGGGTCGGGCGACACGATTGACAGCGTCGGGCTTGGTTGGGATGATGGGTTTACGGTGAGATGGCTGAGGGGGCACAACTATGGTGGGTGTTTTGGTGAAGGCTTGGGTGGTGATGGTGAGACTTGAAAATAGTAGTGGTGGTTGAAGATAGTGAAGGTTTGGGTTTGATGGTGGAGCGGTGATGGTTTTGTGGTGGCTTATGATGGTTTGAAGGTGATGAATGTGGTTGTTGGATGGTGGATTGAAGACGGGTGAAGGTTGTGGGTGAGAGAGGCATGTGTAGTTTGGATGGTTAATAAGGTTAAAGATGGGTGGTTGTTTGGGTTTGGTGATAAGTTGTTAATGGAGGTTGATGGTGGGTTTGAAGGTGATTTGATTGTTGTATGGTTTGCGAGAGGAGGTGATGATGTTTGGTGAGTAGGGAGGATAGGTTCAAACGTGATTAGAGTTTATGGGAAGAAGGATTGGCTTCTTTGTTCCAAAAGTGGGGTAGCAGGGGAGAAGTGGTTTTGGTTGGAAGTTTGGAAGATTGAGGGGGTAATGGGTGAAGGTGTTGGTGAAGATGGAGTGGTGAAGATGGAGGTGAAAGTGTTGGTGAGGATTTGTTCATCTTGGAGATGGTAGCAAGGAGTGTATTTCGTTTGATCTTCTCTGTGTAAAAATTGAACCCCCCTTTTTTTGTTTTCATTTTCCTTTATTGTAAACAGAAAACCCGTTCTGCAAATCCTAATGAAAATAGCTTCTATAGACAGAGCTGCACATTGCAGATGTAGGTGTTTCCATTCTTATGTATCTTCTTTGTGATTGAGACCTTCTCCAAGCTTCAAATCTCTGCCAACTTACCATTTTTGTGCTGCATTGAGCCTTGAGTTTGCAGGCTTGCAGTAGGCTAAGAGATGTTGACATGGTTTAGTTGCATTTCAACTACTGGTTGAGTTTTATAGTGAGACAACAACCAAAAGAAGGGAAACAACTGCAACCGTAACAAACACCCCCCTCATTTTTTTTATTTAACGAGATCAGTGTTTTTTTTTTTTGCTAAAGTGAGCTTACATTTAGGCTAAAAAAATTTCAAGAATATGGACTTTTAATTAATTAAATTCAAAATTATATTTTTTTTTGGGAGCCCGATCAAAATTGAGTGTTCACACTACACTCACCCTCCCTTTGAATGATTATAAGTTAGATGAAAATGAAGAAAATTGAGTGTTTAAATAGGAAAAAAGTGAAAAATGTAATGATAGCACCTATATGGGCAGACTGACTGTTGTCAAAAAAGTTTGAAATTAAGAAACACAAATTTTTTTTTCTTTTTTTTTAATTTTTTTGAAAGAAAATGAGAGCTAGAACTAGTTCAAAATTGGAGGCTATGGTCTCACGCCTGTTTATTCAGAGATGACATATCTTTATACTGTGTGTCACTAGTACAGTTGTCATGGCGTATCTTTATACTGCGCGTCATGAGTGCAGTCCATCTTCACAAGGCATGGCTTCAGATCTCTGCCTAGGCTAGAATTACACCCTATGAAGCCATGTACTAGTTAGAGCACAAAATTTGGCATTCGTGAATACTCGACACCCTCAGCATGACCAGGTACAATCGAAGTTTCACCCTCCCTTTTTTTTTAGATGAACAAGATAATAACATACATGTTGTTGTGATTGTGACTCATATCTTCCTTTGGTTTTACATCCAGTAATGACTTAAATGCATTCTATGAGTCGAGGATAAGTTTCTCATCTAATTTTCTTATAAATTAGCAAATAGAGTCTTTTTGAGTTAGATTCTCAAGACTGTAATGCTTATGTTCTTCCCTGAAGAGATTCCACAAATTAATAAGTTCACGATGCACAACTCCACAAGAATGTATCTCAAAGAGTCAATAAAATATCATCTAATGACTCCTTACTCAGTCCATTTTTAATAAAGTATATTTTATCTTCTCATTTGGTGGAAACCATCCCTAAAGAATGACATCGCTTGTTACAATTCCATTGTGCACATTTGTGATAAACTTGCATTCTTTTTGTTCTTCTCCTTTTATAATACGAACTTTTACTGAAACCCGACATGTATGAGGTAAATGAATTTGAGGATTCACCTGCTAAATGAACCATTGCTTCGATTATCTAGCGTATATCTTCCGGGATGCCCTTGTGCATTAACATTCTCAATCTTTCACACCTAACTTTATAGATTTTTGTTAGAGCATTTTGAGGAAGTGAAGGAAAATGTTTTCTTAAATTTGAGAGAATAACATCCATTTTAAAGGAGAATGAATCAGTTATTATGCGAAACTCAAAAATAAACCGACTTGAGAGTCATGGAGTAGCGTTATCCGCCACTTAACTGGGGTCACAAAGAACTGCAAAAAGAAAGCAATAGAATTAAAATAAATTCTTCGCATAACAAGGATTAGAAATGGAGATGGATTCTACCTCAACAACTTGGGCTTCTAGAAATGGTTTGTCTTTGTCCATTGACCTTACATTACCATTCCTAGGATTCTCAATGTCTATGGCCCCATGAGGATACACATGTTTGATAATAAAAGGGCCACTCCACCTAGATCTTAATTTTCCAGGGAATATGTGAAGATGATAATTACAAGCAGAACTTTTTGACCAATTTTAAAAGATTTTCTCAAAATTGATTTGTCATAAAAAATTTTGCTCTAGCTTTATAGATTTTTGAGTTTTCATATGCATCATTTCTCAATTTCTTAAGTTCATTTAATTGTAATTTCCGTAATTTGCAAGCATCATCAAGGTTTAGGTTGAAAGCTTTAATGGCTCAAAATGCTTTATGTTCAAATTCTACAGGCAAGTGACAAGGTTTTTCATAGACTAACCGATAGGGTGACATGCCTAAAGATATTTTAAAAGCAGTACGATAAGCCCAAAGTGCATTGTTTAGTCTTAAAGACCAATCTTTACGATTTGGGTTAACCATTTTTTTCAAAATTTGTTTAATTTCCCTATTTGCTAATTCTACTTGCCCACTTGTTTGAGGGTGATAAGGGGTGACAATTTTGTGTGTAATGCCATATTTCTTCATTAAGGATTCAAATGATTTATTGCAAAAATGTGTTCCCCTATCGCTAATGATAGCTCGAGGGATTCCAAATAAAAATTTAAGAACAGTTTTATGATTATTGTGTCGATATGGAATCGCCTCAATCCATTTTGAGACATAATCAATTGCAACCAAAATATACACAAATCTAAATGATGATGGAAATGGACCTATGAAATCAATTCTCCAACAATAAAAAATTTCAATGACAAGGATAGCGTTCAGAGGCATCATGTTTTACTTAGAAATAGAACCCAATTTTTGACAGTTTTCACAATTTTTGCAGAATGTATAGTTGTTTTTAAATAAGGTGGGCCAATAAAATTTACATTGCAAGATTTTCACAGTTGTTTTCTTTGAAGAAAAGTGACCTCCACATGCTTCTGAGTGACAAAATTTAATGACATTACCTACCTCATTGTTGGGCACACATCTCTGAATGATTGGATTAGGACGATACTTGAACAAATATGGGTCATCCCAATAAAAGTTTTTCACCTTAGTTAAAGATTTCCTTCTATCTTGGTGCGTCCATTGAGGCGGCATCTTTCCTGTTATAAGAAAATTAACTATGTTAGCAAACCAAGGCATGAAATTGACAGAAAATAAAAATTCATCAAGAAAAGAATTATTGATAGGTGTGATATCAAAAGGTGAGCCTGTCGTAAGTCTGAACAAATGATTTGCAACAATATTTTTGGCTCCTTTGTTATCTGTTATTGTGATGTTAAATTCTTGAAGCAACAAGATCCATCGTATCAACCTAAGTTTGGCATCTTGCTTAGACATTAAATATCTTCCTTTCTTTGGCCTTAAACAGCGCTAACAGTAAAATCATTAGTATAACACATCTAGATATAAAGTACATGATTAGTTTTAACCAAACGGCCAAAATTTGAATCACGATACCATTTAAGCATAAATAAGTAACTTAAAATAGGAAAAAATGTGTATAAATCTGCCATTAAATATGACACAACTAAAAAATTAAAAGAGTAGGGAAAGAATATACCAAATGGTGAAGTTTAATTAAAGAAAGAAAACCTCAATAAATTTGTTCTTCGAATCAAATCCCCGACAACGGCGCCAAAAACTTGATGCGAATTAATGATGTGTTGCAAACTCAAGTGCATGCTGTCTCAAGTAATAAATTCTAGGGAGTCTGAGGTCGATCCACAAGGAATTGATAAAGAAAATTCTTTGAGGTAAGAAAAAGATTAGTCACAATAATAAATGTGATAACATTGTTCACAAATAAAAAATGTTTGCTTGGGTTAGAAGATTCACTCTTGACAAGTAAATTAATGATAAGATTAATTCTTTTTATAACTCAATTAGAATCCATGCACAACGAAGGTTCCAATTAGAAAATACAGTATTCAAAGTTCATTTAAGATTATATATGTAGTTATATTATGGTTCCTTTAATTATTAACACCAACACTTGTAAATGAGTTCAAGCATTCATTGTACCAATCTTTTGTCTACAACGAATTAAAATCTCCACTTTACAAGGAGGGTTACTAACACCAAGACTTATAAATGAGTTCAAACACTCATTGTGTCAATCTCTTGTTGACAACAAATCAAGATCTCCACTTTACAAAGAGGGTTACTAAATTGATTGAAAATAAAATATAACACATATAATGATCACTTTATAATATATAATTCAAGCACAAGAAGGAGATTAATCTAACCTTATTTTATTACCAAAAGCTTCACGCTTTCACCCAAGTAAAATGAGAATTAGTTACTCATGAACAAGAAGAAGGAGATGAACATAACTTCTATTTAGAACTAAAGAAAACTACAACAATAGAAACAAATGATACAATAATATGTTCTTGATATCTCAACTAAGATGCCTCTAATGACTAATACAGTATTTTATAAAGCATAAAAAGTACAAGATGACAATGAACTTGTTTAATGAGTGGGTGGATGATGGGTGGTTGAGTGGAAGATGACAATGAAGTTGTTTAATAAGTGAGTGGATGAAGGGTGGATGAGTGGAAGATGACAATGAAGTTGTTTAATGAGTGGGTGGATGATGGGTGGTTGAGTGGAAGATGACAATGGAGTTGTTTAATAAGTGGATGGATAATGGGTGGATGAGTGAAAAATTATTGTCATGCCTAACTCTCCACTTGTACCAACCAATTCAATTATCTTCCCATGACTATGACTCTATCATAATGTCATCATCGTGAAAAGTGGTCTTCATGAGAGTTGAAGGGTTTGTCTTAACTTTCCAATGCCACTAGTTTCAATCCAATCCAACTTCTAAAACCTAACTTATGACCTAATCTTTACACATTGTTCAGGTTTCAACAACAGTACCTGTGTTCTGACTTCCAATCCTAATATGACCCACTAGACATCTAAATCTACTCTTGTGTTTTTCATGAAAGTTGTATATTTGGGTCTTATATTTTATTTGGGCTTAATTTGGTGTTAATTGAACTCCTATAACTCAAGAAATGAGATGATGAGTGCGCAGAGGTCAAGCTGTCAGGATCAACATTCTGGCTCTTGCTTCCATTTCAATTTAAATTATCCAAACATATGATTATGCTCTTGAGATCTTCATAAAAGTTGTAGAGAATTGTCTTAGCTTTCCTACAAGACTAGATTCACATGAATCAAATGTTTGCAACTCAGATTATAGTCAATTTACTTAACGCTGCCAAATAGACAAATTAAGGTCAATTCATGCAATAATTCGTTCAATAGTCCAATTAAGCGCAATATCATAAAATGTGACAAAACTAACTTAATTAAGCCCAATTGAACCTTAAGAAGCCTAGTGAGAGGATTATTAAATGAATAAAATATATTGCTATCACTTACTGTGTAAAGTGTTCTTTGTGATTGATGCAGTTGGAAGTACCATGGTTTTTATAGTAGTATTTTATTTAGTTTGTTTTCCTACCAAGAATTATATCATTCTCATTATATGTATGGTGTTTTCCAGAAAGTAGTAAAGGCTGTATTCATTCTGCTAATCGATATTGGGATGATATTTGTTATGCTGATCCAAAATGTTAACATCTTCTACTCATGTATTGTATAGTTATGTAAGTTGATGAGACTACATGTGTATCACTTGATGAGGGCAATGTTATAAGCCCTTGAATTTTGGATGCTTAGTTCTTTGTCTAATTAGGTAGTTTCTTATAATTAGGCAATGTATATCAATGTAAGTGGTACACCTATAAAGAAATAAAAGTACATTTTGTTGCATAGTATTTATATATAACAATTTACATCTCATTAATCATGTTAAGTTAAATTAAAAGGAAATAATATTGATTGAAGGATTTCTAAAGTAAAGTATTTGAAAAGAAAAATAAAAAAATAGCACACCATTTAAATAGAACTATGTAATCTAAGTTAGAAAATAACTAATATAACCAAATTAAATGATAAAATCTCTTGATAAATATCTAAATTTTTAAGACGTTACATTTATGGTATTAGAGCAATAGTCTAGGTGCACCTAGGGTAATGGGTCAAGATTTTTACTATGCATCGTGCATAGGTTAGATAGAATTGTTAAGATGTTGCAACAATCATATAAGAAATTCTATATTACCATCTTCTTCTTATGTTGACCAAAGCTTATTGAGCTTGCAATGCGCATCATAGCATCAGGCAAGGCCGCTCTATTGCTTTGACCAGCAATAGACTTCTTTTGTCACTCTGGTGTCAACCATATGTCATCCAAGTCATCCCATACTTCTAACTTCAAAGCTGGGGACCCATGGCCTTAAGGTCAGTCATGACGTTACATTTACGTTACATTTTTCATGACGACCTCTATGATTCTTTAAATCATCTTAATAGTAGTCTATGCATGTTCTTTCCCAAACAATTCTTGCCATGCAACGATCATAATCTAATGCAAATCAATATTTATCCTAAAACAAAACCATGTTAGTATATTTCTCTATATAAATAATTGTATAACACAATGAGGTTAGAAACATAATTATTTACTCTAAAATCATGAAATAGTTCATTCTTCATATTAATATGATAATTTTTCTAATTTTTAGTGGGAATGGACATCCGCGTGATCACAGTGGCCAGATCTGTCAACTTGTCCATCTTGACAAAATCTCCATAACTTGTCTTGCCCTTATTAATTGACTTTTTCTTCAAATATCTTTTCTAGACGTAATGTTTCAACTTGATAATCTTCTTAAGGTTCTCCGCTTGTCAAATAAACCTTGATAATCTTCTTAAGGTCCTCCACTTGTCAAATAAACTTTCTTTGAAATTTTTACCTACCGAACAAATTCTCTCTTATCAGTTGAACAAGTCAAATTTATTTATTTATTTATTTATTAATTATTATTATTATTATTATTATTATTATTATTATTATTATTATTATTATAAATGAGGTCTACAACCTGGTATGGGGAGGGAGAGAATGTAAGCTAAAATAGAGGTAAAGAAACCTTAATAAGATTTAATCTCGGAATTAAGTAGTTTTCAAAAAACTTAATGCTACTTAAACTAAGGTTGTTGGGCGCTTTTTTCCAGTATATTTATTTGTTTTTTTATAATACCAATTCTCAAATAATTTCTAAGCTTCTATTAAAAAAGAAAAAAAAGTAAGGAGAGTTAACGGGAAAAATCATTAACATTACAAAATTAAAAGTAAAAGACTAACAATCATTCATATAACAGTAATGACTATTCGGAATGGTTAATTGGTCCTTTTCATTAATATTATATTGCTAGTAGTCCTTCCCATTAATTCTCCCTGAAAAGTAACTTCTGTGATTGTCTTCTATGTTTTATAAATTCATTAGGTTAAAAGAAGACAAGAGGGAAAAAAAATCTTGCAATATAGCACCATGCCGAGTTTATTTGTCTAACAACTACCACTTTACTTGTCGAGTGCTTTCAACCTCGCAACCTTCTGAATTTCACTAAGTGTTGACAACTTGCTCTCTTGGCCTCAAAGTATATAGAGAAATTCTTACCTAAACTTTGAGCATCACATTTGAGTGTATTAAATTAATTAAGATTTAATATTTTTATAAATCTTTATAAAATTAATTATGTGATACAAATATTTATAAAAATATTAAATTTTGATTAACCTAATATATTTAATTGAGTGCTCTCGGTTAAGACAAGAATTTTTCAAGTATCCATCTGCTTGCCAAACGCCTCCCAACATACTTGTCTCCCTTGTTACCTTCTAGTTGTTGAGCTTACGTCGAATAGCCATTTAGTCAAATAACTCTCAGCTACCCCTTTTGTCAATTATCTTTCAAGCTTCAATCTTTGAAATCCCATTTTTCCTTCTGGCATCTTGCCCATCTTGACAAAATCTCCATAACTTATCTTGCCCCTATTCTTCAATAAAAACGTTTAATTGAGTTTTCTTCAAATGTCTTTTCTAGACAGTTTCACCTTGATAATCTTCTTAGGGTCTCACTTGTCAAATAAACTTTCTTTGAAATTTTTACCTACCGAACAAATTCTCCCTTCTCTGTTGAACCAGTCAAACTTATTTATCTGACTATTAACTCAACTTTGTTGAAGAGTTGAATTTTGCACATAACATAGATATACAAAATTTTATAACACATAACATTTTATATTTTTTATCCTGTTTTCTTGTACTACAATGTAGTTAATTACTTGGTAGTACTTGCAAGTCTTTTTCTTTTATATTTTTTATCCTATTTTTCTATGCCACAAATTCAATTGCTGCTAGCTTATCAATTTTTCATGAAATTTTCAGTATTGGGACATTGAAAAACGGCACCAACTTGGTCATGTTAGGACTTGTAGGAACCAGCATTTTTGGGAGTCTTCCTTCATTAATAGGGATGTTAAAAATAATTCACATCATCATAGCCATTTACACAACTCTATTGTCAAGGTCTATTCCAGGAGAGATTGAGAATTGCAGTGAGTTGCAGAACCTGTACTTGTATGAGAACTTTTTTTTTCCGGTTTTGCAGGGTTCTTTTCTTATTACATCTCGTGAATTAGCACCAGTGGTCAATTTCTATAGTTTGTATTGGACACCTACTAAATTGAAGAAGTTTGTTCCAACTAGTTAAATTAAGTTTTACTTTGAGCCTTTCATTTCAACAGAATACACAGTTACTAGATAAATATAGATTTTAAGTGGGGCAGGTTGGCCCATTTGATCCGCTAACTTGCGGTGGGTCAGCTGAGGTGGGTTTTCTCTTACTCATAATCCAAATGGATTAGTTCGTCTTGACAGGTCGGGACCAGCCGGGTCAAAACGGGATAAAGTGGTAAAAACTACTCATTTATTCAAAAATTAGTAACAATGCCAACTTATTCAGTAACAATTCTAACAAAAAAAATTATGGCTGTTGAGTATTTTTTTTTATTTTGTTTTCTTTACTTTAATTTGTTAGGAATCTATAGTAAAAGAATTTGTCAGGATGGGTAGAAAGGGGATTGATCTTTTATACTTAGAAAAAAATATTTACAAAACGAAATTTGGAATTGAAATCGTACAGTGGCAGTGGCTGGTGTGTCCATGGACACGGCCATGTAACCAGTAGTGTGATTTTGGAAAAATTTCCAGTATAGTACACGGCCAAGCCGTGTTAATCTCAATGGCCGTAGAGAGGCATATGTGTATGATGTGATTTACTAGTTTCATCTCTAATCTATGGATAATTCATCTACTTTTTTTAAAGCAAAGTTCTAGGAAGTACTAAATTAAGAAGATTTGGGCAATTAACAAAAGAAAAAAGAAGAAATAATTTGATCCTCCCAAGTGCATAAAAGAAAACAAGTTTGAGAGTGGTGAAAGTTGAAAGTGAATAGAATAATAAGTGATGTGTATGGGTTATGAGAGGATAAAAGTTTTTGATGTATGAGTAAGGCACACGGTTAAGGGTTCGAGCGTTTACCGAGTCTATGTCTCCATTACGAAAAGAGGAGAAAAAATAAATAAATATATGGATGATGAAAAGTGTTTAAAGAAATCTTATTGACCCTTGAAGAAGTGTGAACTTGAATTATTAGAAAATTAAGTAGTAATTTTGTCTGTTTGACTTTGTGGAGGTGTTTAAGAGTTTCTAAGTATGTATGTGTTATTCAATAGAGCAAGTAGAATCGTGAGACTTGTTTTTGAAAGCCGACTTGAATTAATAATTTGCATTAGAGTTGGACAAGGAAGCATGATTGAAGGATCAACCATTTCAAACTTTGAAGAGTTTTTGACATGAAAAGCTTCTTAAATCTTTTTTTTTTAGAATCTTATTTGTAGTTGTAGTCATCTCAAAGGCATTTTCTCTCATTAGTGCTTAATTTTATTTTGTTGCTTGAGGAGAAGCAATTGTTCATGATTGGGGATTTTGATGTGATGCATTAATTATCAATAAGGGTTAGTTATAGTGATAAGCGAGTCACTCTCCCACCAGGAGGACCAAAATTCAATGGCTCTATATGGATTTATAGATATTAGTTCAATTTTCCTTTTAGTTTATTTGGGGTCCTCTTTCCTACATTTTAGTGTATATTGATTGCATTGGATAAATTACTAACTTATTGCCTGAAATTATTCTCCACTTGTAGTTTACTTCTTAAATTTAATTATTGTACGAGTTAGTTCTTGAATTTACATATCTCATTTCAAGTTAGTCATTCTCAAGTACTAAAGAAAGATACAAAATGGATTAAATTAATATGAGTTTTATAAATTCAGGTATTGACTTGTATGCATAATTAGATTCAGAAACTAAACTAAAAGTAGAGAATAATTCTGGTAATTGAATTGCTAATTTACTTGCATTTATGTTCTACCATATTAAAAGTTTTTATACTATATATTAAAGTTGGTTATGCAATTAAGTGCAAAAGGAATTTGGACTAGTTGGCCCCTAACCCTTAACCACTGTTATTAAACTTGGCTCGAACTACCAGGCCGACCGGACTGGTGAACCAGAAAGCCAACTCCCCAGCCGATCCACGCAACTAGTTTGATCGAATGTGCAAACGACTCATTTCGAATCGTAAAACCCAGTTGGGTTTCTACTCCTATGACTTAAACCGGTCGAGTCAACCTATGATTTGTTTTGAAGAAACTAGGTTTGATAACTAAGACCCACGATTGAAAGCGAAACCCAGCAACTCCAACAAACTTCATCGGAGCTCAAGCAATTGCATGCTAGATCTAAGACTAAGCAAGAAAAACAAAAGTTGCAGTGCTTGTGGATGTGAGTTCGGGAAGCTACTTACACTTACTGCACATTTTCTTACAAGAGAGAGTAATAGATTTGCTGATGTATTTCCTATATAGATTAGGATATATGCTGATAACTACATATCTGTTAGGTAGTTATATCAGTTTGTTAGAGTTATCAATTTGTTGAGTTTGTTAGGCTAGAATGCTTTTCTGTTTGTTGATGCTTATCAGTTTGTTATTCTGATAGCACAATGTGTATAAATAGGTGACTTGTAACCCATTTAATCAATCAATGAAATACACACGAATAGCAATTTCAATAGCAATTTCAATATGGCATCAGAGCATGTTGATTCTGGAGATGGATTAGAGAAGAAGCATACCTCTGATGATGGCAAAACTCCATCTGCCCTCACTCCGAATTCGCCTTACTATCTAAGTTCCTCAGACAATTCAGGAACGTCGCTCGTCGATGCGATACTCAGAGGGAACAATTACCGGATGTGGGCACGATCAATGAGGATGGCTCTTCGTGCGAAATCAAAGCTAGGGTTCATTGATGGAAGTATCAAGAAACCATCATGTCGAGCCACTGATTACCTCAACTGGGAAAAAGTAGATTCCATGATGATGGCTTGGGTCATCAATTCAATTGATCCTAAATTACATGGAAACATTTCACATAGAACAACTGCAAGGGATGTGTGGCTCGATCTTGAAGAACGTTTTGCTCAAACCAATGCTCCTCGGATTCATCAACTATGGCACACGCTCTGTCTAATGTAAAAGGAACCACATGAAAGCATGACAGATTTTTACACAAAGTTCAAGAGCTTTCTTGATGAACTGAGTGAGCTGCAGTCACTCCCAGAGTGCACTTGTGGAGCCTCAAAGGAATTGACGCAAAAGGAAGAAGATCAGCGTGTCCATCTGTTTCTTGGTAGTCTTGATAGTGAACAATATGCTCATTCAAGGCCACCATTCTCAACACAGATCCATTGCCTTCCTCCGTCGAGTTTTCAATCATATCTTGAGGGAAGAGGCTCAATTCACAGCAGAGAAGGAGCAGAACAGCAAAGGTGACACAAGCACAGCCTTTTATTCGTCCAGTGCAAACAAGCAGAAAGGATGGGATGGACCAAGACCAAAGTGTGATCACTGTGGGAAGCTTGGTGATGTTAAAGCAAAATGCTTTGAGATAGTTGGATATCCTCCCAACTGGGACACTCAGAGAACACAGCGTGGCTCCAACAAATCTGGAGCACAGAATACTGCACATTTTGCTTATGCAGATGAAAGCCAAGAAAAGAAGGGAGCAGATCGAGTCATAATAGGTCATGTCATGTATGGAACTCACGTGAAGAAAACTCCTAGAGCACATGAAACCATGGAGGGTAAAGTCAATTCACGTAAAGATAAAAAATGGGTTCTGGATAGTGGTGCTTCACACCACATGACTCATTCTTTTTCTCTCTTGGGAAAAGTAAAGAACCTTGAGAGACCTTTTCATATCATTGTGCCAACTGGTGATACAGTATTGGTCGAGAAAATAGGAACCATTACACTTAGCAAAGATCTCAAATTGCTGAATGTTTTATTTATGCGCAGATTTAATTGTAATTTAATTTCCATTCATAGACTGACATATGACCTGAATTGTGTGGTGACTTATTATTCGAATTGTTGTGAAATACAAGACCAAACCTCGAAGAGGATGATTGGATCAGGTGACTTGAGTGATGGGGTTTATGTGCTCAAGCTGGCAGTAGTAGCAGGATCATCCTTAGTCGCGTTTGGGAAGGATCTAATGGTTCTTTGGCATGCCAGAATGGGACACCCTTCAAGTCAAGTTTTGCAGTGTCTTAGTCATTTGCTTAAGAGTAGTTTCAGTTTGAATAAAGTCAATTGTTGTGATGTTTGTCATAAGTCCAAGCAATGTAGACTTCTTTTTATGCAAAGTAATAATAAAGCTTATCAACCTTTTGGGCTTATACATTGTGATCTATGGGGTAAGTACCACACTGCATCACACAATGGCTCGCATTACTTCCTCACTATTGTTAGCAACTTTACTCAAGGAATATGGGTGTATTTAATGAGGGACAAAACTGAAACCCTTAGCAATCTAATGAATTTCCACAACATGGTAAAGATGCAATTCAACACAAAAATAAAGAAGATTCGGAGTGACAATGGCACATAATTCACCAATTCCGCATTTCAAAGATTTCTCCAACAAGAAGGAATTGCTCATGAGACCTCTTGTGTAAGAACACCTCAACAAAATGGGCACGTGGAACGGAAACACAGGCACATCCTCAATGTTGCAAGGGCCTTAAGGTTTCAAGCAAATCTTCCCATAAAATTCTAGGGAGAATGCATTCTTGCAGCCACACATATTATTAATAGGACACCTACTATAGCCAACAAATGAATTACTCCCTATGAGAAGTTGTTTGGAGAGACTCCCACCTATGATCATACAAAGGTATTTGGATGCCTATATTATGTGAGGAACTCATCCAAATAGCAAGATAAGTTTGATCCTAGAGCCGAACGCTGCATATTTGTGGGATATCCTCAAGGGCAAAAAGGTTGGAAGGTCTATAACTTGAGAACAAGGGAATTTTCTATCTCTCGAGATGTAATCTTCTATGAGGACAATTTCTCTTATGTTACACGCACAGAAAACACAGCAGAGGACTCTCTCATGACTGCCTTCCATCAATTGCCCCACATCCTAGAAGAAGGAAATTTTACACATGAGGATAGTGGAGAGGAACAACAAAATCCTATCTCGGATGAAGATGCTGTTAATTCAAGGGAGGAAGCTCAAAGTGAGGGGGAGATCCACATAGCATCTCCTGATGTTGTGCAACTTGGACCAAGGACACGACAGCCACCAAGTTATCTCAAGGACTATTACTGTCACACAGCTACTAAAACTCCCACATCTAAGTTACTTGACCCGTCATCCTATTCAGATATGGTCCACCCTATCTCAAACTATGTCAATTATGATCATTTTTCGATAAAACACAAAGCCTATCTTGCAGCCATTGCTCATCATGAGGAGCCAAAGTACTACCTGCAAGCTGTGAAAAAGAGAGAATGGTGAGAAGCCATGGCTCAGGAGCTGAAAGCTTTAGAAGACAATAAAACTTGGGAGCTTACACCATTGCCAAAAGGAAAAAAAGTAGTAGGATGCAAATGAGTATACAAACTAAAGTACAAGGCTTCAGCTGAAATTGAAAAGTACAAGGCGTGACTCGTGGCTAAAGGAAATACTTAAGTTGAAGGGGAAGACTTCAACGAGACTTTTGCTCCGGTGGAAAAAATGAACATTATTTGGTGTTTACTCTCAGTAGCAGTGGCCAAAAGATGGGAACTTCATCAAATGGATGTGAGCAATGCTTTTCTCCAAGGCGAACTTGATAAGGAAGTCTACATGGAAGTTCCATTGGGGTATGAAGTTTCAAAGGAAGGCATGGTTTATCGCTTAAGAAAGTCTATTTGTAGTTTAAGGCGGGCTTCACGAAATTGGTTCTCAAAACTCTCTCAAGCTCTAGTCAAATACGATTTTCAAGAGTGTCCAGCAGATCACAATTTATTCACTTTATATATGGAGCCACCTTCTTGGCAGTGCTAGTATACGTGGATGACCTTGTCATAGCTGGGAATGATGCTCTTGCCTGCACCTAATTCAAGCAATACTTAAGCAAGTTGTTCTATATGAAGGATCTAGGCATACTCAAGTATTTTCTTGGTATAGAATTGGCTCGTGGTCCATCCAGGTTGTTCATGTGCCAAAGAAAATACACTCTAGATATCTTAGATGAATGTGGGATGCTTGCGTGCCAACCTTCTTCTTTTCCTCTAGAGCAAAATCACAAGCTAGCATTAGATTCTGGACCACTTCATTCTGATCCATCCCAGTATCGCAGGCTCATTGGTTGACTCATTTATCTTACTATCACACGACACGAGATCACATACTCAGTGCATATCCTAAGTCAGTTCATGCAAGCACCACGACAAGGTCATTGGGATGCAGCTATGTGAGTGTTAAGGTACCTAAAGTCCTCTCTAGGATAAGGGATCATTTTGCCAAAAGAAAATGATCTTAAGCTCACTGCATTTTGTGATTCAGATTGGGCTTCTTGCCCATTGACTAGAAAATCCGTGACAAGTTATTTGATGGAGTTAGACCAGCTCCTATATCATGCAAAACCAAAAGACAAACCACTGTGTCCAGATCCTCCAGCGAGGCTGAGTACCACGCCATGGCTCATGCCACTAGTGAAGTCCTATGGTTGAGAAGTTTGCTTAAATACCTTCAAGTCAGCTGCAGTACTCCTACTCCTATCTATTGTGACAATCAGGCTACTCTATATCTCGCGACTAACCCTATTTTTCATGAAAGAACTAAGCATATAGAAGTGGATTGCCACTTCATTCGTGAACATCTACAAGCAGGTGTCATATCCACTATCTATGTGCCCACTAAACAGCAACAAGCAGACATTTTTACCAAATCCTTAGGCGCCAAAATGTTCCATGAGTTATTAGTCAAGATGGGTGTTCACAATCCTCACACTCCACCTTGAGGGGGAGTAATAGATTTGTTGATGTATTTCCTATATAGATTAGGATATATGCTAATAACTACATATCTATTAGGTAGTTATATCAATTTGTTAGAGTTATCGATTTGTTGAGTTTGTTAGGCTAGAATGCTTATCAGTTTGTTATTTTGATAGAACAATGTGTATAAATAGGTGACTTGTAACCCATTTAATTAATCAATGAAATACACACGAATAGCATTTTCAATAGTAATTTCAATACAGAGAATAAAAGAAAGAAATTAAGAAGAAGGGCTCTAACTATGATGCACTTTGTTCATCAGGGAGTGGTGACGCACCTTGAGTAATAGCAACAGAATCATCTAAAAGAATGACGGCTGAGGTGTATTAATGATAAACTGTGTAGCAGGTGACAATGTTAAATAAAAGTTTTTGGAAACTGTCATGAAGGATAGTGATGTGGCATTGCTGTAGTTAGAAACAGGACGATAAATATCAATAAATTTGTGTATATTTCTGAATGAATGTATATATAGGATTAATCTCTGTTTATATAAGTAGGCTGTTGTATAGAAAAAGAAAATAATAAAGTATAATTATGTACTGAATCAACTACAATCATCCTTAAAATATATCGTAATCAATCATAATCTCAATCATAATCTATCACACTAAGAGCATGTTTGGTTGGGATTATTTCCCAACCAAACAACTTTTTTTTTCTTAAAAAAGCTACTTCAACAGTATTCTCATATGTTTAGTAAAATCAGCTTCAGCTTTTACATGAAATTCAATGCATTATAAAAGCTTTTTTTCCATAATGCTAAAGATTGAGAGTGTGTTTGGTAATTTTTTTTTACTGTGCAAACAACCTTTTTTTAAAAAAAAAAGTTGTTTGCACAGTATTGTAATATGTTTGGCAAAATCAACTTCGGCTTTTGCACGAAATTTAATGCATTATAAAAGCTTTTTAAAGCTAATTTTCATAATGTTAAAGATTGAAACTTATGATTCTAGCTTATAGATTATTTCTTACACTTTAAGATGTAAATACCATTTTGTCCTCAATCAAATAATTTTTTTAATCATTCTATACCTATTTTAGTAATTTAATTCATAAAAGCGATTCTTTTGTATATCATCCAAACGAATCAGATTAGCTTTAAAACGTTTTTCAGCTAATGTATCCAAACATTAAAATGAATCAATTATAATCGATTATAACAAAAAACTTTTATACAATAATCGATTACTGAGCATAATCAAGTTTTTACAGTTTTCCTAAACACACACTGAAACTTATGATTTTAGCTTATAAATTATTCCTTACACTTTAAGATGTAAATATTATTATGTCCTCGATTAAATAATTTTTAAATCATTTTATACCTATTTTGGTAATTTAATACATAAAATCGATTCTTTTTTATACCATCCAAACGAAATAGATTAGCTTAAAATCACTTTTCAGCTAACATATCTAAACATAAAACTGATTTTCTTATAATCGATTATAATAAAAAGCTTTTATACAATAATCAATTATTGAAATAATCAAATTTTCACAGTTATCCCAAACACACGCTAACATCCCTCTTCAAATTCAAGTGGGTATAGAAGAAACCACCTTGAATTCGGAAATCAGAGTACGAAACCATCCAGGATGATGAACTTTGGTGAACAGATCGGCTGGCCAGTCAAGAGTTTTAATGGAATTAAGACGAAGAGCACCACGAAGAATGTGTTGATGATTGAAGTGACAGTCGATCTCAATATGCTCAGTGCGCTCATGAAAAACATCATTGTTAGTAATCGGATTAGCATTTCTATTATCACAGTAAAGAGCAGTGAGAGAAGACTATGAGACACTTAAGTCTTCAAGAAGCCAATGTAACCAAGAGACAAATACTGATAAATTTGTATATATTTCTAAATAAATGTATATAAATTAGTCTCTATTTATACAAAAAAGTTAGTGTACAAAAAAAGAAAAAATAAAGTATAATTATATACTAAATCAATTACAATTTTTTTTCAAAATCAATTTTAATCAATCATAATCTTAACCATAATCAATCATAAGATTGTGGTTCTAATCTATCACGTACCGTTAAAAGATTTTATTATTGACATACATATCACATAGTACAAATTGTTTGCTGCGAAAACAATGTAGGAGTTAGTGGAATTGCTGATGTCCATTAGCAGGTGAGTGATTGTGTTAAAAGCATATGATAATTAGAAGTGTGATATAAAATCAGAAAATGTTAGTCATACACCCTCTTTTTAAGAGTGTATGACTATTCACACCTTTTTCAAACAATGTGATTAAGTGAGAAAAAGTGATAAAAAAAAGTATGTATAATAAATGATATTAAATGGGGTGTGAAAAAGGATGTATGTATTATTTGATGTAAGAATATAAGAGTCATATAAAATAAGTAAAATGAATGATAAAAATAAGGAATAAAATAAGAAAAATAAATAAAAGGTTAACTAAGTGATGATAACATGGTATATTTAAATTTTGGTGAGAGAAGATCAATAAGTGTGTTTAAAATATAAAAAAATGAGAAATAATTATTTGTAAATAAAATATTATGTATAGAATGATATAAAATATGAAATGATTTTATTTGTAAATTCCATGATTTTGATTCTCTTTTACTTTAAAAAATCTATAAAATTAGATAGGATTTTGTAATAGTACTAACTACAATAGAAGAGAAATGTGTACTATTTTATTGAATAATAGATAAGAAAGTTCCACTTCCTATGTATGCTTAGAAGGAATTACACGATAGACTACTGCTCAACAGTGATGAAATAGAAAGAAAAGGAAAATAGAGACAGAGGGACTTTAGGAAGAGGCAAAAATGAGCTCACACCAATTCTCCCTTTTTCCTTCACATGCTCTGCTCTAAATAGTGACTCTCACACATAGTCCTTGAGCCTAGAGTTAGTTACTTGATTCCTTCTCCCTCTTCTCAGCTCCTAAATATCCGGATCATGGCTAACCAATTTCTGACCCATTTGCCCTCCATGTGGTCCCATGTCATTTTTATGTGTTGACTCACCATTCTCTTGGGCCACCTCAGCCTCATTACTCCTTACATTACCATCCCCATTAAAAACAACCTTGTCCTCAAGGTTGAAATTAGGATAGTTATAGCTTGGATATCCACCCTATCTTCCCAAGTAGCTTTAGCAACAAGACAGTTTTCCCACTGTATCAGAACCTGAGGAATTTGGTTAGCTCCCTTGAGGATTGTTCGAGACTTAAGTACTGCTATAGGTTACAGAATTGGTCCCAACTCTGATGTGGTTAAAGGCAGTGGCAGATATGTCTCATTAGTAGTCCCTTTGAACGATTTGAGCTGAGAAATGTGGAACACCGGATGAATTTTGGCTGCTTCTGGCAACTGCAGTCTATATGCTACTGCACCTATCTTGGCAATCACAGGGAATGGGCCAAAGTAACGCATGCCCAATTTCTGATTCTTTCGCAAAGCAGCAGAGTGCTGCCTATAAGGCTGCAGTTTAACCAAGACCTCGTCACCTACTTCCAATTGGAGGTCTTGTCTCTTCTTATCTGCATAATGCTTCATGGCTTGTTGTGCTTTCATCATATTACTTTTAAGTTGAGCTAAAATCGAGTCTCTATTCTGTAGCTGCTTCTGCACTTCTGGTGGGTCTAGGGACTGTAATTGTATCTTGTCAAGGTGGGAGGATCCCTACCATACAAAGCCTTGAATGGTGTCATGCCTATACTCATTTGCAAGGATGTATTATACCAATATTCTGCCCAAGGCAGAATTTTGTACCAACTCTTAGGATTGTTGAAAGTAAAACACCTTAGATACATTTCTAGGCATTTGTTGAGAGCCTCTGATTGTCCATCAGATTGGGGATGATATGCTGAAGTCATAGCCAAAGTTGTTCCCTGTAATTGAAACAAATTTTGCCAAAAGTTACTGGTAAACACCTTGTCTCTATCCGATACAATAGATTTGGGTACGCCATGTAATTTGACTATGTTATTCATGAATGGCTCTGCTATAATCTTACTGGTATAGTCTGATTTCAAGCCCACAAAATGACTATATTTAGATAATCTGTCAATAACCACCATAATAACTGTATATCCATGCGACAGTGGCAGTCCAATAATAAAGTTCATTGCCACATCTTCCCACACTTGCTCAGGGATTGGTAAAGGTTGTAATGTCCCCTAATAGGAGAACTGTGATATACATGCAATACTTTAGAAATTAGAGGGCTGTTAGCAAGGAACACCATCCTTCCCTTCCAATACAATAGGTCTTCTTTGACATCATAATTAGCCTCTGGTTCAATTTTCCTTATGCATTGCCTCGTCATCTCCCTGAGAGTGGCATTATTCTTAATTTCCTGCCTAAATTCCTGCAAAAACTTGGTTTGAGGTTCGGACCATGCTGCCATAAATACTCTAGAAAGCACATCTGCTGTTATATTCTCTTTTCCAGGTTTATACTCAATGGTAAAATCATAACCAATGAATTTGTGTAACCAAGCCTGCTGCTCAGGTGTTTGTAATGTCTGGTCTAAGAGGCTTCGCAAACTCTTTTGATCAATTTGGTTAACAAACTTGTGCCCCAACAGGTAATGTCTAAATTTGGCCAATGACTCAGTAATTGCCAATAATTCCCTAATATAAGTTGACTGTTTTTGCCTCCTGAGTGGTAATTTCTTTGAAAAGAAAGCAATCGGGTAACCTCCTTGACTCAGGACTGCACCTATGCCAGTGCCTGAAGCATCTGTTTCTAAAGTGAAAGGCTAATCAAAATTTGGTAAGGCTAATACTGGTGCAGAAGTAATAACTATTTTCAATCTTTGAAATGCTCCCTCTGCTGAATCTTGCCAAACAAAAGCTTCTTTTTTTAGTAAGTCAGTGAGAGGTGCTGCTATTTGAGCATAAGCCTTGATAAATCTTCTATAATAGCCCGTCAAACCTAAAAATCCCCTTAACTGTTTAACATTAGTTAGTGTTGGCCACTAGGCTCAATGTCTTCGGATAACTCTAGCAACAAGTCATTCTCCACTTTCGGTTGCACTAGCTATATGGCAAAACACTCAGAGATTGCTCTAGTCTGATGCATCCTTCTCAATTGATGCAATTGAGCTTGACCCAGACCAGAGAATTTCTCGCCTTTTAAAGTAATAAACTAGCCTACATGAAAGAATTTCAAACTCAAGGAAGAGTAGTCTGTCACATGAGGTCCCAGTGTGGCCAGCCAAGAGGAGCCTAGAATCAGGTCTGCACCTACAATTGATAACAAATATACAGGAACCAACAACTCTTGCCCTTGTATGCAGACTGGAAAATGACGTACTAAGCCTTCTGCTACCATAGATTGACCATTTCCCACTAAAACTTTGAAGAAAGAAGCTGGTTCAATAGGAAGCTTGAGGAATTGGGCAATTCTTGGTTGCAGAAAATTATCTGAACTCCCACCATCCACCAGAATTTGCACACTAAGACTCGAAATCTGACCAGTAAACCTTAGAGTGCCCACAGCATTAGATCCTTTCATAGCATTGAAGGATAAGTGATGCTCTTCCTGAGGCGCTTCTGGAACTACAACAGCATCATCAGGAGGTTTTGGTTCAGGTTCCATAAACAATTCATCTTCAGCTAACAATACCATCAAATGCTTATTGGGACATTTATGGCTAAAAGAAAACTTTTCATCACAAGTATGACATAAGCCTTTCTCTCTTCTCAATTGCATTTCTGCAGGGCTCATCCGCCTAATGGTTGGATTATTTTGGTTCAGGGACATAGGTCTGGTCGGAGGGGTAGGCAATATAGGGGGAGTGTTCTATTTGGCTTGGTAGTTGGGACTGGTTTTGTTTTTGTAAAAAGCTGGGTTAGTGGATGGTTTTGTGGAAATAAGGTTGTCTCGAATTGTTTTATATGTTAAGTTTTGATGATGACAAATACAAGACAAATAGAATGATGCTTATGCTTGATAGATGTGTTTAATGTGATATATTGTATCATGCATGATATATACCTTATCTAGTTATATCTCACTTAATAATCATGCAATACGATATATATAACATTCATCATGTAAGATATCCAATAATGCTTTATATAAGTAATAAATGAATTAATATTGGATTTAATCTTGCTTAAATGAAAATGTGCAATGTGTTCTGTTGCATCCTACATAGAGCATATCTATTAATAATTGTTAAATGTTTTATTTGGATATGTCTATGGAAGTCTTATATGCATGTTAAACTAACTAGAGTTATATATTTATGAATCATGCATATAAAGATATTGAATTATGATTTTGGACTAACTATACTTGTTTAAGTGGGTAATACCTTGCAGGATAGTCCAAGTATCAAGAGTGAGCTTGCAATAAGAAAGCAAAAGATATCTATTAAGCTCAACTCAAGGAGGATGTCTTTAAACTTGTGTCTTTGAAGATTTGAAGACAAAATGAAGATGATGGGAAGACTAAGTTCAAGATCTTATACGAATAGCTTTAGGACTTAGAGTCTCTCTGTTCGAGGATCTCGTTGAATATCTCATAGTGTGTTAAGATAAAACAAAAAATGTTTTCTTAAACTTATACCAAAACTGTTTTGATCTAGAAAATAACTTTAAAATGTTTTGGTGTTTTTGATAAACTTTCTGAAATGTTTTCTAAACGTTTATAGCTGTTTTTTTAACAGAGGTATTCGAATACCATTAAAGGCATTCGAATACAATCCCTCTAAAAATGCTTTCATAAACGTATTTTAAGCAGTGGTATTCGAATACCATATTGTGGCATTCGAATACAACCCTTTTAAAAAGGCTTTTACAAACGTGTTTCAAGCAGTGGCATTCGAATACCTTGATATGGTATTCGAATAACGTGGATCTGATCTGTTTTTTATATACTGATATCAGAGGTATTCGAATACCTCATAATGGTATTCGAATAACCCAAGTTTAAACTGTTTTTTATATATTGATATCAGTGGTATTCGAACACCACAATAAGGTATTCGAATAACCCACAAGTTTTTGCTTTTCACGATGGTTTATAAACAGTGATATTCGAATATTGATTTATGGTATTCGAATAGACACGTCTTTTATGAATACTGATATAGAAACAAACGGTCATATTCTCGTAATAATTATGGTTTTAATTACACCCAACGACTATTTTCTATCTGACCCTATAAATAGAGACCGTGGGTCTCATCTGCAAGGATCCCAACTATTTGTTTAATTTGCGCTTGCTCTGAAAAATGTGATTTATATTTTATGCTTATTTTCTGTGCTCTTTTTGCTAAAACTTTGAGATATCCTTTGAGAGCCTCTTAGCACTTCAATTTGTATAAATTTACTCTGAGTGCGAGTTTCTCTTCATCTATATTTCTGTTCTTCTATATTGAGGGTGAGGTATCCTTCAAGGTTTGTAAAGGGGGTGAGGTATCCCTCTAAGGTTTGTATAAGGGTGAGGTATCCCTGCAGGTTGAGACTTTAGCACAAGGGTAGAGTTTTCCTGTGTGTGAAAAGTGCTCTTTTATATAATGGTTGCAAGCACCTATTGAAGCTTGTATACATAGTGAAAAATCTCAAACTGTGTTTCGGGGACTGAACGTAGACCACAAGTGGTTGGTGGTCGAACCAGGATAAATATCGTGCCTGCTCTTCTTCTCTTTATCTCTTTATTTTATGCAATCTTTATTTTACGTAATTTTATATTCTTGCACACTTATTCATTTGTTGTTCTTAAAGCTTTTATTCTTCATCTCGCAATTCTTTCTCTTTTATTTAATAGCTTAAATATTTGTATTTATTTTAAGAGCATTTGTGAAAAGTTTTTTAATACCCAATTCACCCCCCTCTTGGGTAATGGTTGCCATGACTAACAAGTGGTATTAGAGTTTCGTGCTCTGGTGAAAGCTTAACCGCTTAGAGTTAAAGATCCTTGCTTGTTGGCAACCTTGAAAGTTTTTTTAAAATGGAAGGTTTTGAAATTGATAAACCACCATTCTTTGATGGTGTGCATTTTGTTTATTGGAAAACTAGAATAGAGTTTTATATACAATCTATTGATTTGGATTTGTGGGATATTGTGCTAAATGGATTTACTTACAAATAAAAATAAACTTGGAATAGTTTTGACAAAAAATGTTTTTCGTTAAACATTAGAGTTATGCAAATTTTGAGAAGTAGTTTGAATGATGATGCTTATGCTAAAATTAAAAATTGCTCTAGTGCTAAAGATATATGGGATGCTCTTGATGCTATTTATCTTGCTAACAATGATTTTGTGTATAAAGTTGTGTATAGAAAACAAGAAGAGCAAATGTCATTGAAGGAAGCTTGTCATGAAAAATATCTTCAAAGAGATGGTCAAACTATTGAAAGGAGCCAAATGCCTCTTGGTGACGATAGTGCTCAATTTGGAGAAGAGGCAAAGCAAAATAAAATTGATGAGGAAGAAGGTGATTCTCTTAAAGAGCCAAGTGTGCTAGAAATTGAGACCACCTCTTGTATGGCTAAAAAGGACTTTGAGGTAAATAATTCTAAACTATATTATAGTTCTTCCTATGATGAGTTGCAAAGTACATATAATGAATTGTATGATGGTTTGTTAAATTTAGAAAAGAAAAACTTATTGTGTTTAGAAAATATTTCCTTTATTGAAAATGAAATTGAGACTTTAAAAAATGAATATGCTTTTCTTAATGAGGAAATACCTTTGAAATATGAAACCTCATCTTCTTGTGAAAAGTGCAGTAATTTAAAAAATCAAGTTGAGGACTTATATTCTGAATTTGCTAAAGCTAATGATTGTAATTGCTTAAATTCTATGCTTGTTAATAAAAATAAAATTAATGTTATTACATGTGAAAATTCAAGCAAGACTTATGGCAAAATTAATTTAGAATATAATAACAATAAAATGCTTAAGTTTTTCAAAAATGATATTCAAATGATTAAGCCATCATTAAATTCAATTGTTTGTAATTTTTGTGGTCATCTAAGACATATTTCTCATTTATGCAATTATAGAAGAAAATCCTTATATGAGAAATTATATGGTATGGGTTCCTAAAAATCCTAAAGGCCCTAATACTAACATTCAAGGACCCAAAATGAAGTGGGTACCAAAGTGTCCTCCTAGTGTTTTAATTATGCAGAATATTTCTCAAAAGGATGGACAAATTGGTCAAAATAAAGAGGAATCACCAAGGATAATGCTTCCAAAGCCTAATGGTAGAAACTTTGGTCAAAGAAGGAAGATAGCTTCAACCAAAACTTCTCAAGTACAAAATGTAGAACTTGCAAAGTTCAAGACTCCAAAAGAGAAGCAATAGATAAGAAAAAGTATTTCCTTAATTACCAAGGCCAAGGTATCAAAAGCTTTTACCTCTTATGCACACTCACATGCAAAGTCAATAAATTTGAGGTATATTCCTTGTAAGTCTTAAGTGATTAATAGAGTCATGTGTACTTGATAAAATTTGAATATTATGTTTAACACATGATTATGTTCATTTTTATTATATCATAATTCATTTTGTTATATATCTTAGTACATAAGGTTCTATAATGCTTATGTATGCTTTATATGCTTTAAAAGTATCTATATATCATGAAAATAAGCATGCTATCAACTATGTGCTTAATGGTATTTAATTATTTAATTTATTGTGCTCAATTTACATATTATGAAAAATTGATTTTTTATGAAAGCATAATAGATTAATATTCAAAAACTAACACACAAGGACCCAAGAAAATTTGGGTACCAAAAGTCAAAAATTGAAGTGTGTTGTAGGTATACTTGAAGGCCAAGAAGTGACTTTGACATCTTGAAAGTGGCTGCTCCAAGTACAAAGACCAGAAATAATTTCAAGCTCACTTCCTTGTCTCCATGAAGCATGGACTTGCAATCCTTGGATAAGTGAAACTTGTGTTATACTTTTCTAGCTTTATGTCTTAAACATGTTTCTACACGTTAATATGCTAGATAAAGTATGCTCTATGCATGAAATGACATGTCTAATGAGAATATCTTTGAGCTTGAGTTTTTGATCAATCATACATATAATTAAATATTTGAATTTATTGCTTAATTATGATTTCATCCTTCTTGAATTATTACTGACTTGAGCGTCGGAGTTATCCCGAAATCATTTTTGCAGGTACTCCATCAAAAGGTAAGCTTTCGTCTCTCAAAATGCATTTCCTGGACATATATATGTGATTTATTGTTTAAGTTATTCGAATACCTCCATATGATATTCGAATACCATTGATGTTTTACGTGCAATCTTGTGTTTTTGTTAAGGCTATTCGAATACCACTGATGGTTATTCGAATACCTTACTTCAGTACAGCTTTTCTAAAAGCTGGTGTATTCGAATACCTAAGCAGTCATTCGAATACCCAGAGGCTGATCTTTTTCAGTTTTCTTTCAGCTTCTCTGGAGTATTCGAATACCAGTATGAGTATTCGAATACTTGCTCCTCTGGCCTTCTCTTCTTTTCTGTGAATATTCGAATACTGCAACAAGCATTCGAATACCTTCTGTCTGAAGGCTGCATCCTTTAGTCTTTCCCTGCTACTGCTGCTGATATTCCTGCCCCTGCTTTTTTTGAAAGGTTCTACTACATTTGTTGTTGTATATGTTGTATAGCATTAATAATCTATATATGCTAAATTCTTTGTTTGTATTATCTAAAAATATGCACTTAATGATATGTATGAAAAATGCAATTGACTATTCTTTTGATAAATATATGTACTTGGCTAATTTGATTAATGAAATAAAATATGTTTTGCCCTTGTGAACTCATTTGTTATTTTATTATTTTAAATGCTTATTTGCTTATGAGTTTGGCATAATGACTAACCTCTATGGATCCAAAATTGATGGATACCAAAGAAAGTACTTTGAATTATTTTGTAGGGTGTCAACAACCTCAAGCAAGCATTTAAATGGAATAAGTTCATTCAACTTGAGGATAGTGAAGTTTAAAAGGACTCAACTTTTAAAGGGGTGCAAATAATTTCTATTCCTTCATGAAAGCTTGAAGCTTGGAAGTTGGTGGAAGTGAGAGTCATCTACGAAAATTCAAAGAATACTCTTTTGGTGATATCAAACTATTATCTTTTTTTTATACTTTAAATTTGATATCAAACTATTATCCTAAATAAGTTTTGATGATGATCATATGCTTCTTAATAAACTTGAATCATGCCTTAAAATGCTTAAACTATTTTTTTTGGATTCAAGTACATATGTGCTTCATGCATTCTTGTTAGAATTAGCATTGCATAGTTGATAATGTGATACATGTTTTAAATTATATATCAACCTAAATTATGTTTATAAATGAGCTTACATGATATTTGATGCTAACCTATGTTTTAGAGGACTTTTTAAAGTTAGCCTTGCAAGTCTCTCTATGTGTTTCAAATATAGCCATCAGATTTTTACATACAAGCTTATGTGGATAAATGAGAAAAGTTGAATGAAATTCAAATGAAGAGGAAGATAAAGAAGCCTTTCTTCAAGTGCAATGGAATGGAATATTCAATGGAAGAAAGCTCAAACTCAAAGGACAAATAAACGAAGAACATTCTAAAGAAGCATCACTCTTTATCTATCTCAATAAGTATCTCTATCCCTAAGCTATTATGATATTTTTTATGATATGAATTGTATGATACTTGTTGATAAATTGATCTTAAAATGATTAGATACTTTCCTTACATGAGAAGTATGCTTAGCATTGACAAAGTGCCTAATTGGATATTAACTTGCTATTTTTGTCATAGCATTTAGGGTGAATGATATTAGTTCTATACATGCTTTGATCCCTATAGCATATTTCATCAAGGAGATGTACTTATGTTCTTTTAACTTGGTTTAATCTATCTCAATGAATATATGCTTTTCATATAAAATATCTCTACCTTTCTAAAATGCTTTTGAAAATATAATGTGCTTTTGTAAAATTCTTTTTGAAATGGGAGAAGTTTTAAAAATGACTTTTCTTTAAGGTGATGTGCTTACATGGTCTTCGCATACATATTTCCTTTATTTATTATTTTGATAATATGCATATTTTGAGGGGGAGCCTAGCTCTTAAGTTGTTTATATCTCTTGCCTTACATCTTTGTTTGATTACATAAAGTGTTTTACTGCTATCATATGTGAAATGTTGACATACAAAAAATATGACAAGCATTGCATGAATAATCTTCTATATCTTGAAAAATATGCTTATTTCATCTCTATATTCTTCACTCATATGTAGAATCTATAAGAGGGAGAAAATATTTTTTTCTTTCCTAAGCCTTTTTGTTGATGTCAAATAGGGGGAGTGAAAATTGGAAAGAAAAATATGTTCTTACTCTTATTGTTTGATATGCTTACATGAATATTCATTCTTGTATATTGTTCAACATATTTTTCTTTGGTGATTTGTCATCATCAAAAAGGGGGAGATTGTGGAAATAAGGTTGTCCTGAATTGTTTTATATGTTAAGTTTTGATGATGACAAATATAAGACAAATAGAATGATGCTTATGCTTGATAGATGTGTTTAATGTGATATATTGTATCATGCATGATATGTACCTTATCTAGTTATATCTCACTTAATAATCATGCAATACGATATATGTAATATTCATCATATAAGATATCCAATAATGCTTTATATAAGTAATAAATGAATTAATATTGGATTTAATCTTGCTTAAATGAAAATGTGCAATGTGTTCTGTTGCATCCTACATAGAGCATATCTATTAATAATTGTTAAATGTTTTATTTGGATATGTCTATGGAAGTCTTATATGCATGTTAAACTAACTAGAGTTATATATTTATGAATCATGCATATGAAGATATTGAATTATGATTTTGGACTAACTATACTTGTTTAAGTGGGTAATACCTTGCAGGATAGTCCAAGTATCAAGAGTGAGCTTGCAATAAGAAAGCAAAAGATATCTATTAAGCTCAACTCAAGGAGGATGTCTTTAAACTTGTGTCTTTGAAGATTTGAAGACAAAATGAAGATGATAGGAAGACTAAGTTCAAGATCTTATACGAATAGCTTTAGGACTTAGAGTCTCTCTGTTCGAGGATCTCGTTGAATATCTCATAGTGTGTTAAGATAAAACAAAAAATATTTTCTTAAACTTATACCAAAACTGTTTTGATCTAGAAAATAACTTAAAAATGTTTTGGTGTTTTTGATAAACTTTCTGAAATGTTTTCTAAACGTTTATAGCTGTTTTTTTAACAGAGGTATTCGAATACCATTAAAGGCATTCGAATACAATCCCTCTAAAAATGCTTTCATAAACGTATTTTAAGCAGTGGTATTCGAATACCATATTGTGGCATTCGAATACAACCCTTTTAAAAAGGCTTTTACAAACGTGTTTCAAGCAGTGGCATTCGAATACCTTGATATGGTATTCGAATAACGTGGGTCTGATCTATTTTTTATATACTGATATCAGAGGTATTCGAATACCTCATAATGGTATTCGAATAACCCAAGTTTAAACTATTTTTTATATATTGATATCAGTGGTATTCGAATACCACAATAAGGTATTCGAATAACCCACGAGTTTTTGCTTTTCACGATGGTTTATAAACAGTGATATTCGAATATTGATTTATGGTATTCGAATAGACACGCCTTTTACGAATACTGATATAGAAACAAACGGTCATATTCTCGTAATAATTATGATTTTAATTACACCCAACGGCTATTTTCTATTTGACTCTATAAATAGAGACCGTGGGTCTCATCTGCAAGGATCCCAGCTATTTGTTTAATTTGCGCTTGCTCTGAAAAATGTGATTTATATTTTACGCTTATTTTCTGTGTTCTTTTTGCTAAAACTTTGAGATATCTTTTGAGAGCCTCTTAGCACTTCAATTTGTATAAATTTACTCTGAGTGAGAGTTTCTCTTCATCTATATTTCTGTTCTTCTATATTGAGGGTGAGGTATCCTTCAAGGTTTGTAAAAGGGGTGGGGTATCCCTCTAAGGTTTGTATAAGGGTGAGGTATCCCTGCAGGCTGAGACTTTAGCACAAGGGTAGAGTTTTCCTGTGTGTGAAAAGTGCTCTTTTATGTAATGGTTGCAAGCATCTATTGAAACTTGTATACATAGTGAAAAATCTCGAACTGTGTTTCGGGGACTGGACGTAGACCACAAGTGGTTGGTGGTCGAACCAGGATAAATATCGAGCCTGCTCTTCTTCTCTTTATTTCTTTATTTTATGCAATCTTTATTTTACGTAATTTTATATTATTGCACACTTATTCATTTGTTGTTCTTAAAGCTTTTATTCTTCATCTCGCAATTCTTTCTCTTTTATTTAATAGCTTAAATATTTGTATTTATTTTAAGAACATTTGTGAAAAGTTTTTTAATACCCAATTCACCCCCCTCTTGGGTAATAGTTGCCATGATTAACAGGTTTCTGGTTGGCTTTGTATTTTTCTTCAAATAGCTTGGCTATAGCTACTGCTTTGAGGAGGCTCTGAACCATCACTTCTTTTTTCAATTCAGGTTGTAACCCACTGATAAAACAATCTAAGAGAGCATCAGTACTCAGGCCATATACTCTATTAGCTAATGCAGTGAACTCTAAATAATAATCATTAACTGAACCCGACTGGGTCAGCTTAAAAAGAGTAGCACGAGGGCAATCAAACAAGGAAGGACCGAAATCCAACTCCAGTGCGCGGGTAAAGACTTGCCATGATTGAAATGGCTGAGTTTGTTGCATCATTTGGAACCAGGGAATGGCATCTTTATCTAAATGCACTGCTGTAATGGTTAAACGATCCAAATCTGGAGTCTCATAGTAATCAAAGAATTGTTCTGCTTTGAAAATCCAATCTAAAACATCTTTGCCATTGAATTTGGGAAAATCTAATTTCACGTTTCTGACCTGAAAAGGTTGGCAATAACCTTCTTTGAATGAGCTCGAATCACCATGGAAGGAATTAGAATTTGGAATTTGTTGCTGCAACAAGGTCTCCAAAGCGGCATCGATGCGAGTGAATCTAGCTGCGTTTTCATTGGTCATGGCCTCCATTCGTTCCAATTGAACGTCATACTCCTGATGTTTCCGTTCCATGACTTCAGCAATGCGCTTAACCTCTGCTTGCATGTCCTTCATGCATGTATTTTCTGCCATGGTGAGATGAAAGCACCAATTGTAATAGTATTAACTACAATAGGAGAGAAACGTGTACTGTTTTATTGAATAACAGATAAGAAAGTTCCACTTCCTATGTATGCTTAGAAGGAATTACACGATAGACTACTGCTCAACAGTGATGAAATAGAAAGAAAAGGAAAATAGAGACAAAGGGACTTTAGGAAGAGGCAGAAATGAGCTCACACCAATTCTCCCTTTTTCCTTCACATGCTCTGCTCTAAATAGTGACTCTCACACATAGTCCTTGAGCCTAGAGTTAGTTACCCGATTCCTCCTCCCTCTTCTCAGCTCCTGAATATCCAGATCATGGCTAACCAATTTCTGACCCATTTGCCCTCCATGTGGTCCCATGTCATTTTCATGTGTTGACTCACCATTCTCTTGTGCCACCTTAGCCTCATTACTCCTTACAGATTTGTTAGGATATAAGTTGATTTGAAATAAGTAGAGTAATTAACACTTAGTAAATACATGTAAAGAATTATGGTAAATATAAAAATGTAAAAAAAAAAGTAAAATGAAATGAATTGTTAATTTCATGAGTAGGAAAAAAACTGATTTTTAAATGAATTGAAATAACATATTTTTTTGGTGCATCAAATAACATTTTTAAATAAGTTGCAAACACACAATTTGATTTGTAATTAAGAACAAATATAATAAATTCAATTTAATTTTGAAATTTAATTCATTCAAAATACTACCAATAGTATGCAATGAAAGATGACAAATTATGGATTGGTCCATTGTGAAAGCCCAGTTTTGTAGATCGAAATGCATAAATCCGAAACAATATGGGAGTGATTAAGAAAGAATACGATGAAGTTTATGCTGATCATAAATAGGCTTTATTTAATTAATACGTTGTTAGCAATGTATTCAAAATGGCACCTCGATCCGACGATGGGACAAGTTATGGACGAATCATATACTTTTCTGCTTGACTCTCATCCACCTTCAATACTTGTTTTCAATAATAATTTTCTTTCAATCTTCCATATACTCTCCTGTCTCCATCACAATTTCTTTTTCCTATCCCCATCTCCATCACGTTAGTGATAAACCATAACCTTAACCCTAACCAAAACACTCAGATTTAATGAACTTACATTAAAAAAAATGTTTCACTTAGCACACAGAATGTGACTTCTCAGTTGGTGCACTAGCGTACCCATTTAATCTTGGGAGTGCCGTTCGATCCCAACCTTGTACCAATGATCACATGCCCAGAACCCCAACTGAGTAACACTACAAGAAATTCGACATTTAGTATAGTGATGGTTTTTTCAATTTAACTGCTACTTATTTTTTACATTTTTGACGACTAATCTGCCGATAAATATACTAGTTTCTTTTCTTGAGATTTTTTAGTAGATTATTTCTGCTGAAAAATTTCTCCAACTTCCGAGAAGGAACACTGGCCAATTACCAACAGTTGATAAGCCACTAGAATATTATGGGGAAATTTTTTTATAAAAGTCAAGCGTGGTAGCTTCCCTTCCATTTCTATGCTTTCTTTTCGCACGGCATCTTCCTTCCTCCTATTCCAACCACCACCTCCTATACCAGCCACCTCATGTGACATCCCCCTTCCTCCCATACCAGCACCTCGATGTCCTCTTTCATCCCATACCAGCCATCCATCCCAAACCGCGACTGTCAGTACTCCTATTGCCTCACACTGCCATCTTCATTGTTAGTTTCCAGCGTGGTGGTGCATGGGCAGCCTAAATGATCCCACCCAAGCCCTTGCATCTCTGAACATGGGCGTGGATGTGGTGTATGGGAGATGTGGGTGCATGGCGTGGAACCAGTATGTTATTATTATTTTTTTGTTATTTGAATGTTATATTTATTTATAATATGTATATGTATGCATGTATTTTTATGGTGTTTATATTTTGAATATATGTGTATATATGTATATTTGAATGTAAATTTATATGTATGGTATAATTTTATTAATTTGTTGGTGTTTGTGTGTCGGTATGATAGATGATAGATATATTATGATGTTATAGGATTTGAATTATAATATTATATTGTATAAAACTAATGCTAATTTATTATAAGATTAAATAGTATTATGTGCTAATTTCAAAATTAAAAACTGTGACGAAAATAATAATATGAAATATGAAATTAATAATTTAACAATTTATATATTAAATTTAAATAATTATTAATTAATATTAATATTAATAAATTAATAAAATTAATAAAATATAATATGAAATAAAAGAAAGTAAAGATGTGAACTATATATATAAATAAATAAATAATTAATTAATTATATGAAAATGATAAATAACAAAAATGTGCACCCAACTATCAAATGTACGATGTATACACATGGGTTGGAGACATAAGGCAATGTGCCAGATCTTGTAGCTTAACAATGGCTTCAAATTAAGAGGAATGAAAAATATATAAGAGGCATCGGTTACAAAGTTTTGAATATTGTAAACTGAAGATTTAAATTTAACAATATAAAAAATATAATTATAATTATAATAAAAACTATAATATAATATAAAATTATAGAAAGTGAAAATTTAAACTATATCAATAATGAAATAATTATTAAATATTTAATTAAAAATTAATTAAATAAATAAATAAGAGGTAGTGTGGCAGATCTTATAGATGAACAATGATTTCAAACTACTAAGAGGAATGACAAATATATAAGAGGCCTCAGTTATAGAGATACGAATTGCATAATATAGTAATATGTTATATTGTTATTAACACTAATTTGTATGCATGTTGCATTTGAATTGTTGAAATAATCAATGTTCTACTAAATTAGGAAGCGTTAAACCTTAAGTAAGATGATATTAGTTTTGCAATAATAGGTTAAGTGGCTCTAAGCAGTTCAGGATTTAACTGTTCAAGTAACTTATCTTTTGTCATCTACTGATAGTAAAGATGATAACTCTAGTGATAATATTATCAGGTGGCAAATGTGATAGAAAGTTTGTGTAGTGACACGAGTCCACCTCTTATGATGATAAGGAGAAGACTAGGCAGGGTGATGTAAGAAAAGGAAGAAGAAAAAAATCACAGTGAATGATTTTTTTTTTTTGCATGATTTTGTGAGGTAGATTTTCTGATGGATAGAAGTCGCATGCTAAAGCAGTTGGAGAATACAACAAAAATCGAAAGTAGACAAAATTCACATAAAGAGTGATTTTAACAATGAAAATGACATTATACAAGAGTTTTGTGGAGAGGAAATGTCTGATAAAATCATAAGTTCAACATCGTTAGGATTAGAAAAGTTGAATGGATAGTGCCTAGACTATTGCCTTTGCTAGTGACACTGAAAGCATGTGTCTCATTGCCCTCATCTATTGAGTTTTGGAGAGTAGTTAAGAGAAAAATAATTTCAGGGATATTTGATTGAAGTTGCGAATAGGGTTTTGATAGTAATTGCGATGACAAGTGCAGTAGATATATTTTTCTTATTACATGTAATACAATTGGAACTCAATAAAAGATTATTCATATTTGATGAATGAGTTCAGGAACTAGGAGCGTCAGTATCAGGAAAAGTAAAATTTCTTTTGATATTTAATAAATTACTCTTGCTCATACTAAAAGATTTTCGTATTGGATCTCTCCTAGTGTGTTAAGATAGAAATGCTGGAAACTATTCCAGAATTACCTTCTTTTTTTTAAGTAATGTTCCTTTTAAAATACATCAATCATCATCCTTGTGTTCAACAATTAAGTACTTGAATTTTCTTAACATTCTTACACTTTTCTTTACGATTGATGATAGCCACATCGTACAGTTCAATCCTTATATATGTCTTCTCCAATCTAAAGACCACTTTAGATTAGAAAAGTTGTATCGTCCATATCTCTAGATTGGAGAAGGCATATGAGTTAACTTATATAAGATTTGATTATTATTGATTGACTAAAAGAGCATATATAAGAATGTTAATAAAATTCGTATATATATTTTACAATTGGAAACAATGATGAGGATTAATATATTTCACAATGAACATTACTTTTAGAAAAATTGTGCTTATCAAATTGTAGCGAGCAAGATTGGTATCCCAACTCATGAAGAGAGAAATCAACCAAAAAAAAATTTAAACACAAGCACGATCGATTTAAGAACTCAAAAGAAAAATGACTTTTTTTATACTGACACTCCTAATTTCTATACTGATTCGTTACAGTGATTTCGGCGAATTTTTCACAGGAAAAAAGTTACAATAACTCATCTTTTCTAGCGGTAAAAATCTGTCAAAAAATCTTGACCTCTGACAAGTTTTTTTCTGGCGGCCAAATCCGTTGATATTTCTAGCAGATTCTGGTGGATTTTGATTTCTAGCAAGTGTTTTCCGGGGAACCACTTTCCGCCGGATTTAGAGAGTTTACTAGCGAATTTGGTCGATGATAATCAACGAATTTCTTGTAGTGTAAGTGCTCTTTTTTTTTTTTTTTACCTTTATGCAATTGAACCTACACAAGCCCGTTTTCACACTAGACCAATTTTTGTGGAAGTTGGACTGACCAAATGATTAGGCCTAATTGTCCATTTTCACGATGGATCAATTTTATGCCACCTTCTACAATTGACCAATACGTATGTTAATTTTTTTTGTGGTTTATGCAATGGAATCTAAACAGTGGGGCTTTGCCAGTGGATCAATCATAATTTCTTATTAACATGTTTTTTTTATATAAATGTGTATGTATTATTTTATTTATAATATGTGTATACAATATCATATCCTTGTAAATCATGTCCTTCAAATTATATGTTTACGTGCAAGATATAATAGTACCTACTTCAAAAAAACTAATTATTTTGTATTCTTTTAAACAAAACTTAAAGATAAGAAGTGTTCTTAGGGAGAAAATATCTTAAGTCTAATATAGCCTACATAATCAAATTATGGCCTAAACTTAGTACATCGACCTTTTCACGTTTGACAAGAGAGAAGGATCAAAATCTCGCAAACTACTTTAATCGCTTTGAAAGTTTTGGTCACAGCCTTATGTCTAATGTTGATTGTAATGATGTCTAATAAATAAAATGTGTGTGATCGTGTGGAGCATACATTGATTATCAATAAATGAAAACAAAGCATGCCATTCATTATCAAGCATTGAAAATTGAAAGATAGAATTGAACTTGAAAAGTACATTTTTATATCGTCAATCTAAATACAAGATGACTGATAAGGTATTACCCGAGATCTACTCTTGATATTGAAAATAAAATTTAGGAAAAGTAGTCCAATCTAGAAATGAAAATGAAAAGGGTATTATACAATTTAAGAGGAGACGGGGAAACCTAAGGCATATATTGCGACCAATCAAAAGAAGAATGTATTTGGGTTGTGATTCTCCACTAGTATTATTATTTATTTATTATTAGGTTTGGTACTTGGTTTATGGTCAATTCTTATATAAAGACTAAAAAAATAAAAGAATAAGTTAAATGTAATTGTCACGTGATTTCACATTATATTTACCACGATTCTACAACAGTGATTAAATCAAAGATAGACTGCGACATGAAATAGAATGCAACTGGCTTGGATTGTATACCCTATTATTTTTGTCAATCAATATCTCCACAATAAGTTGACCAACAACAAGAAGTAATTATATAATTAGCACAACTTCATGCCTTTCTTGCTATGGTATCAAACTATATTTTCTTATTTAAGATTATTAATCTTTGATTAATTTATAGAAAATCCCTTAAAAGAAAACACATTAGCAGACTTAAACAAAGATACTACACTCCACATGCATTATACAATTGCCATTTGATAGCCTAGCAAACTATATAGCATTAGCAAGACTAAAACAATATGTTGGCATGCATACAAGATGTGAAAAGAGTGCCAAAAAAAAAAAATTGTTGTACCCAAATTTCATGAAGTCAAACATTCCAAGCTATAGTTCTAATGTATTTACATGCTTTTACAAAAAAATAAAAAAGAAAGGATTTTTTATATTTATATATTAATTATGTGTATAATTTTTAATTATTATATATGATGTAAAGATTTTGAGATGCAATTATTTTTTAATAAATTCATATAATATCAAATTATTGTAGGAATAAGAAAGATAATGTAAGAAAAAAACTGATGAAAAATCTTTTTCCAAAATAAAAAGTGACAAATGTGGGGAAAGTGTGATAGAGGGAGATAATAATGGTTGAAAAATTAAATTTATCATCTATAAACTTTATAGACATGTTTATATGTGTTACAGGGAAATGAGACCTATTGACATGTTCTGTGGAGAGGAACTCGGGCATTTCACGTCGTTTTTGGAGGATTAGGCCAATTTGGGATTATAACAAGAGCAAGAATAGCTCTAGGACCTGCACCAACGAGGGAAAGTATCATTTTTTTATTCTTTTTTTCTTTTTGGGTACATGTATTCTTTTATACTAAAAACTAACAATAATAAATTAAGAAAGAAAGAATTTCTTGCACACACCATTCTTGTTAGCAGTCACAATCGCATATATATTAAAAAGTTTTATTTCTTTATGTTTCTACGTATGAATCAGTGAATTTTATAAAAGCAGTTAGTTGCTTGCAAGTAACAATTAATGTATGATCCCCCACCCCAACTTGTAAAAAAATCCTATAACTTTCAGTTAGTTTGATAAATGAAAAACCTAAGGATAAGTTTTTATGCAATTTTTTAGAAATTTTTTTGTACCTTTTGCTTTTGTGAGGGCGTTGTGCCCCTAATAATTAATGACTAATATTTAACTATAGGTCTCATTTAATTGAAATTAAATATAAGATTATTACAATGTTTTCTCTGCATTTTCTGGAGACCAAGAATATTTTATCTCATTCGATGAAGAGAATGACACTAATGCTAAATATTACATCTCCATAACCTTTAAATATTATATAATCCTACTATTATTATTTTGTAAACGTGTACTATATCCATGCATTTTTCATTACTTTTTTCAAAGTTGTACCAAAAGTGACTTCAAAGTTAGAATTTTTATTCTTTTTACAAGATATAGTTAATATTAATTTTCAATTCCTTAATTAATCATAACGAAGCTTTGTTTAATTGCTTGCATGTGAAGTGGCTACATCTGCTTTACAATGACTTCTCTGCATTTTCTGGAGATCAAGAATATTTAATCTCATTCAATGAAAAGAATGACACTAATGCTAAATATTATATCTTCATAACCTTTAAATATTATATAATCCTACTATTACTATTTTGTAAAGGTGTATTATATCCATGCATTTTTCATTACTTTTTTCAAAGTTGTACCAAACTGACTTTAAAGATAGAATTTTTATTCTTTTTACAAGAGATAGTTAATATTAATTTTCAATTCCTTAATTAATCATAACGAAGCTTTGTTTAAATGCATTCAGGTGAAGTGGCTACGTCTGCTTTACAATGACTTCTCTGCATTTTCTGGAGATCAAGCATATTTAATCTCATTCGATGAAAAGAATGACACTAATGCTAAATATTATATCTCCATAACCTTTAAATATTATATAATCCTACTATTACTATGTTGTAAAGGTGTACTATATCCATGCGTTTTTCATTACTTTTTTCAAAGTTGTACCAAACTGACGTCAAAGTTAGAAATTTTATTCTTTTTACAAGAGATAGTTAATATTAATTTTCAATTCCTTAATTAATCATAATGAAGCTTTGTTCAATTGCTTGCAGGTGAAGTAGCTACATCTGCTTTACAATGACTTCTCTGCATTTTCTGGAGATCAAGAATATTTAATCTCATTCAATGAAGAGAATGACACTAATGTCAAATATTATATCTCCATAACCTTTAAATATTATATAATCCTACTATTACTATTTTGTAAAGGTGTACTATATCCATGCATTTTTCATTACTTTTTTCAAAGTTCTACCAAACTGACTTCAAAGTTAGAATTTTATTCTTTTTACAAGAGATAGTTAATATTAATTTTCAATTCCTTAATTAATTATAACGAAGCTTTGTTTAATTGCTTGCAGGTGAAGTGGCTACATCTGCTTTGCAATGACTTTTCTACATTTTCTGGAGATCAAGAATATTTAATCTCATTCAATGAAGAGAATGACACTAATGCCAAATATTATATCTCCATAACCTTTAAATATTATATAATCCTACTATTACTATTTTGTAAATGTGTACTATATCCATGCATTTTTCATTACATTGTTCAAAGTTCTACCAAACTGACTTCAAAGTTAGAATTTTATTCTTTTTACAAGCGATAGTTAATATTAATTTTCAATTCCTTAATTAATTATAACGAAGCTTTGTTTCATTGCTTGCAGGTGAAGTGGCTACATCTGCTTTGCAATGACTTCTCTGCATTTTCTGGAGATCAAGAATATTTAATCTCATTCCATGAGGAGAATGACACTAATGCTAAATATTGTATCTCCATAACCTTTAAATATTATATAATCCTACTATTACTATTTTGTAAAGGTGTATTATATTCATGCATTTTTCATTACTTTTTTCAAAGTTGTACCAAACTGACTTCAAAGTTAGGATTTTTATTCTTTTTACAAGAGATAGTTAATATTAATTTTCAATTCCTTAATTAATCATAACGAAGCTTTGTTTAATTGCTGGGGAAGTGGCTGTTGAATTTTTAATTCAATATATAATATATATATATATATATATATATATATATATATATTATGTGGATTAGCATTATTCAATAATTAAAATATTATTTAAATCATTAATATATATTAATTATGGAATTATATTTTATAATATAGCACTTGGTCAATTTATGAATATTGTAATTGGGCTTTTGTTGTGAGTAGTCCGTGATGGGTTTGTGCTGTTCATTTAGTAGCCCGTTGAGAAGTCTCTACTCTCATATGGTAAGTTATAAACTGCTCCCCCATTAGGCAGTTTTAGTACGTACAGAAAACCTACTAGGATTGAGGGCAGTTTCTCTCACACACGCGAATTCTTTTGATCCTTTCACTGAACAACAATGGATTATGGAATCATGCCAGGTACACATTCTTGATCTATTTCTTGAATACAATGCATTTTTAATATGCTATAATCTTGTATCTATAATTGATCTAGGTTTATGGAATTGTTGAAATAAATCTTTCAATTGGTATCAGAGCCTGTTTAGATACAGATTATGGCTATTTTTTTTAATTAAAATAGAAATTTTGCATACCCCAATTTATGAAACCTAATTTTGATTGGTTTTTTTTTGACCGAATTGATCAAATTACTTTAGGGATTTTTTCTTATCAATGAATGTTGATTCATATACCCAAATATTATGTCATTCAAATTTCAAATAGAAAAGTAATATTTCTTCTGAAATGATAAAAAAAAAAAACGCACCGATCAGTGAAATTTTGTTTTTCTCGCACCGATCATGCAAAACCCAAATGAATTGTTGAATTTTTCGAATTCAGTTTAATTGCAAATGCATGTGGTGCCAAAACGATGCATTTTAAGGAGTTAATTTCCTTTCGGTGAAGCACTGTGTCTTATATGTTAAAGAACGTGGCTTTATTGTTTTTGAAGCTAAAGAACGTACTGTGCTTTATTGACTTATTGCTAGGTGTTTTTTTTTTTTTTTGTCTTATATGTTAAGATTGTGACTTTCATTTCTTTTGTCAAAATTGCTTGAACACTAATATGTGTAAATGTAATATTGTGTTTATTAAAGATAATGTGAAATTTTATTTTCACTAATGTTATGAAGTATCTATATCTTAGAATTAAATGTATAATATATTTGTTAATCATCAAAGTGATCAAATATTTAAGTTAATTTAATTCTAAATTGTTAATAATTTGTATAACTGTGAGCTCACCTATCATGGGTATAATTGTACAAATTTTATGAGTTGAATGATTAAATTTTTTTAATCATAATTTTTATTGCATTAATAGTAATTACACCCTATCGGTGTGTTGTTATTAATGTAATTTGTTATTGTACAATGTGCTGTTAGATTTATACTTATGTCAATTATCCTTCGAGTACCCTATCAGTATTAAAAATTTTGGTGATATAAGATTTGTACATTGTATTATTATATTTCTTATTTATTATGGTTCGGGACCCTTAGGCGGGATCATGATAAGTGAGAAATTTTCTAAAAGGCTTGTTTGGCTGAGCATACGGAACCATTTAATTCTTTGTTGCATGATAACATTATGCATATTAAATGCTACCTTTGTTGTTTTCATGCCAGCCTCTTTGCCTATGCAATTGACTGCTGTCAAAACTTTAAATGAGACTAATTTTGAGGATTGGAAAGAATCTCTAGATCTTAATTTGGCTATCACTAATATGGACTTGGCTTTGAGAGAGGAAGAGTCTGCTGCTCTTACTACTGAGTTCACTACTGTTGAAAAGGCTTCTCGTGAAAAAATGGGAGCACTCAAACAGGGTGTGCCTTAAGGTGATGAAATACACTATGGAGAAGTCAATTAGACAGAGCATTCCAGACAGCGAGAATGCTAAGGAATTTCTGAAATTTGTTGGTGAGAAATTCACGACTTTTGATAAAGCTCAGAAGGGTCAATATCTTTCTTTGATTGAGAAGACTAAGTATGATGGTGTTAGTGGAGTTCGTGAGCATATCATGAAGTTAGTGCACTATTTTAATAAACTGAAGTCTCTCAAGGTTGATCTCGGTGAGAGTTATCTGATCTGGCAGGTTCTGGAGTCACTTTCTTCTCAATTTGATGTTCTGAAGATCTCTTATAACACTCAGAAAAATGAGTGGACTGTTGATGAAATGATTGCTATTGTCTCTCAAGAAGAAGATTTTATAAGGAAAGGGAAATTACACAATGTTCAGTTTGTTGCTTCTACTTCTGGTACTAAAAATGAGAAAAATGAAGGTTACAAAGGCAAATTTCAACATACTAAGCAGAAAAGGGGGAAAATATCTCAACACCTAGAGCCTAAGAAGAATTTCTTCAAGGGAAACTGCAAGTATTGCAAGAAGTATGGCCATAAAGTGGATGATTATTACATTCTCAAGAAGAAACTTGAGAAACAAGGTACACTCCTAGCTCTAACTTGTTTTGAATCAAATGTGATTGATGTTGCTCCCAATACTTGGTGGTTTGACTCAGGTGCAACTATTCACGTTGTGAATTCTTTACAAGGGTTCACAAGCCTGAGGAAACCAAGTAATGTTGAATCCAAGATCATTGTGTGAGATGGAACTAGAGTATCAGTGGAAGAAATAAAAGTAGTTACCTTACATTTACCTTCTAGTCATACTTTATTTTTGAAAGATGCTGTTTATGTACCTTCCATGAGGAGAAATTTAATTTCAGTTTCAGCTTTGGATAGATGTGGCTACACTTTTGAATTTGGTAATGGAAAAGTTGTTGTTTGTTTTGATTCTGTTGCTGTTGGTTCAGGAGTTTTGTGTGATGGGTTATATATGCTGAATTTGAATGATATGTTTGTTAACTCTGTTATTGGAAGTAAGCGTAATAAGACTAATGAGAGTTCTTCTATGCTATGGCATAGACGTTTGGGGCATATCTCTAGGCCTCGAATTGAAAGACTGATTAGGGAAGGTATTCTTCATAACCTTAACTTCTCTGATTTTGACACTTGCATTGATTGTGTTAAAGGCAAGTTCACTGCCAAAACTAGGAATAAAGGACCAAACAGGTGTGATGATGTGCTACAGTTGATTCACACAGACATGTGTGGACCCATTACACCCACTGCCATGGGTGGATATAGGTATTTTATTACCTTTATAGATGACTTCTCCAGATTTGGTTGGATAGATCTTCTCCAGGAAAAATCTAGTTCTTTGGATGCCTTTAGATCCTTCAAGGCTGCAGTTGAATTGAAGACAGGTAAGAAGATTAAATGTGTGAGGTCTGACAGAGGAGGTGAGTATTACGGCAGATATGATGAAACTGGAAGAAATCTAGGACCGTTCGCTAGATTTCTCGATGAATGTGGAATTGAAGCTCAATCTACTATGCCTGGTACTCCTGAGCAGAATGGAGTTGCAGAGAGACGTAACCGCACGCTTATGGATATGGTGAGATGCATGTTGAGCTATTCATCATTGCCATAATTTCTTTGGGGAGATGCTTTGAAGACTGCTGTGTACATTCTTAATCAAGTACCTAGTAAGTCTGTACCGAAAACTCCCTATGAGTTGATGACTGGAAAGAAGCTGAGTTTGAAACACTTTCATGTGTGGGGTTGTAAGGCAGAAGTTAGACCTTATAATCCTCGGCAGAAGAAGCTTGATCTTAAGACTCTTAGCGGTTTCTTCATTGGCTACTGCGTGGGTTCCAGAGGTTGTAGATTCTATTGTCCTTCTCACTCCATGCGAGTCATCGAGTCTGACCGAGCGATATTCTTTGAGGATGATTTGGATAGTGGGAGCCATACACCATGACCAGTCACTCTTAAAGAAGATCAGACTATTGTTCCTATACCGACTGTTTCACTTCCTGCAGATATCATGGTTCTAGTAAATCATAATGATGATCAAGCTCTTCGAAGAGAAGACGATGCAATGGCACCGCCAGTTAATGAACAGGAACCAGATGACATTGCTGAAGTAGTCTCATTAAGACGATCTCAGAGAGTACACTACAAGAAATTAGGAAAATAGCGAGGAAAATTTCCTTCGCTAATCCCTCTCTAATCCCTCGCTGATATTATCAGCGAGGGATTAGAGAGGGATTAGCGAGGGAAAGTTTCCTCGCTTTTTTTTCATCGCTAATTAGCGAGGGAAAGTATTCCCTCTCTAATCCGTCTCTAGAAAATTTATTTCCCTTGCTAGTCCCTCTCTAATCCCTCGCCAATATTTCCCTCGCAAAATGGCGACCGAATTTCCCTCGCTATTCGTTCGCTAAATTATTTACTAATTTTGTCAAATTCCCTCTCTATCCCCTCGCTATTCCCTCTCTATTAATTCCCTCTCTATTCCCTCGCTAATCCCTCTCTAAATACCGTCGCTAATCCGTCGCTAATCCCTCGCTAATTGTCTGTAGTATTCAGTCGCTATTTCCTCGTTAATTCCTCGCTAAATTTTCCCTCGCCATTTCGTCGCTAATCCCTCGCTAATTAACCCTCGCCATTTCCTCGCTAATCCCTCGCTAATATTTTACTCGCTATTCTCTCGCTAATACCTCGCTATTTACAATGTGAGTTTTCTGTCGCTAATCCCTCGCTAATGAGCTAAATTTTTTTTAATAACCTATTTATATATATAACTTTCCCTAAAACCTGCATATCAAACCATAATCCAACAAACAGAAATCCAACAAACAACAATCCAATATTTATAAAATGCTACAACAAAAAACTTATACAAAATAATCCAATAATATAGTTAAAAGTTATTATACAAATAATCAATCAATATAGTTGAAAGTTATACAAATGTAACAATAAGAATAAAAAAAAGCAATCAGTCTAAATTTTCTTCGTTTTCATCTTCGTCTTCGTTTTCCTCTCGACCCTCCCTGCGTAAATCTTGTGATGGTGGTTGTGGAGCAACATTTGTTGATCCGATCGTAGATAGAAACGATTGGAAGGGCGCCAACATAGGGACAAGTTGACTCTGGACAAACGAAGCCATCATTGCATGCACCACTTGCTATGTTTACAGCTTCAGATATGTCTTGTGTCAACGGTGTAGAGTGGGAAGGACCCGCAACCGAGGAGGATGAAGTTGGCCTAGTGTTATTACCAATGTGCAAGCTGTTACCTATGCCATGCACACGTTCCATCTTGTTGGGACCTGCCGCATCCAACTAGACCTCTGGGTCAACCATAGGGTGAGAGGAAGAGTTTTCTCCATATTTTTCTGTCATTGCGGTGTCATATGACTCCTAAAAATAACAAAACAAGAAAAATATTAACAAAAAAATGAACAATCTAAAATATATATGACTGGTGAATAGGAACAAGACACTTATAATAAAATTCCTCGAGCGCTCAGAAACATAGCTTCCGTCTTTCTTCTTATGAACTTTTGCATACAGATCTCTGTAAGAAACCTGATGCTTTAACTCTGCCTCCTGTAATCGCATATGGAAAAATATTATATAATAAAAATATATCAAAAGTAAGGTAATCCCTCTAAAATACTATGTCATACTCAAGATAGGCAAATAACTCAAGTAATTACAACATGTTCATACACAGATGCTTATCATTAAAACTTTAAATGAGGAAGTTATATTACCATCTTGCTCTTGTGTTGACCAAAGCTTATCGACCCGCCTGTATGCTTCAAGGCATCAGGCATGGCTGCCCTGTTCCTTCGGGCAGCTGCAGACTTCGTCATCCATTTATCTGTCAGCCAAATGTCGACTAGGCATCCCACACTTCCGTCCTCATTCCTCTGGGCCCATGGCCTTTAATATCAGCTAAGTTGTTTGAATTTGCCAGCTCAAAGGCCTTATCTCGTGCTTTGTTCAAATGGTCTGGATAACGGTCTAAGATAGTCCGTTCCCAAACAGTTCTCGCCATGCTGCGATCGGCATCAGATGTGAACCGATGCTTAGCCTACACAAAGGATAAGTATGTATATTTATTTTTCAATAAACGTATAATATATAATTCTATAGAAACACAATTACTTACTATGAAGTCAGCAAATAGTATTTCCTTCATCTCAGCTGGATAACCTCGCCACGTACTAGCCGGAATAGGCATCCGTGTCATGACATTGTACATAATGTCACGTGTCACCCTCGACGGTAGAAACCTCCTCCTGTAAGTACAATAAGATAATGTTAGTTATCTGAAAGTAAATACATGTAATAAAAGATAATATGTCACTAGTACTTACGGTTGAGAACATGGCGCCACATATATAAGTTCCCTGCTATCGTTTTTCGCATTGGATTCTCCACATGAAGGCACCACATTCGGGCCGCTAGTGGGTGGGTCACAGGGGTGGCATAGAAATCGGCCGGGTCGGTAAGGGGTGGGACGAAGTCGATGCGCCTCCAACGGTCAATGGACTAGACGCCGGTGGTAGGCTGCACTAGTCGATGGGCCGAGAGGTGAAGTTGCACCTAATATAATTATATATAAAAAACACGTATATATTACATTTATATAAATCACGAGTTAATAATAATTAAAAAGATTATCCTATAGGTATACCTGGAGAGAGGTGAGAATCTTGTCTTGGTGGAGAATCATAGGTAGATGCACCATTACGGCTCTCTCCCACATTGCGTCCGGCCAAAGACCTCTACCTCGAATGGTCATGATGGATATCTGCATAAAGAAACATAATGAAACATGAAGAGTTAAGAAATTATATGTCAATAAAAACCTCAAAATATAATAATGATATTCCAGTGTAAATACCATTAACGAAAATTATTGAACAAGCTTCAATTTTAACCACTTGAGTCTGAAGCAACAGATTCCTCATCTTCCTCTGAGAATTCATTAATTTCATTATTTTCGTTGTCATCAATGAGCTCATCATCAACCAGATTGTCAATTGGATAATGTATATCACGTATGTTAACTTCTTCCATTTGGGTATGTGCATCAAACAAGGAGACTGTTTCATCATCTATCACAGGATTGTGTGTTCCAATGGATCCATCATCTTGGTAATAATCAGTGGCAGTTAAGTCATTCAATTCATTACCTTCCTCATTCAATGTCTCAGCCACAAAGAGTTTTGCTCTGACCTTGCATGCTGCCCACCATTCACCACTAGCTCTATTCCCGCTTTATGGGTATCTTGTATAGTACACTTGTTGTGCTTGTTCGGCTAAGACAAATGGCTCATTTGAGTGAAGTCTTGATTTATGCTTGATGTCAACCAAACCATATCTCTCATCAACATTGACTCCATTTATCGGGTCAAACCAATGACATTGTAAAAGAAATACTTTGTTCTGATTTCCTACATATGACAGTTCCAATATATCTTCAATGATGCCATAATAGTCGAAGTCATTCTCACCATATATACTACCTCTAACACATATGCCACTATTCATGGTAGCTTTATTTTGTCCGTACACCTTGGTATGAAATCTGTACCCATTAACTATTAAGCCACAGTAAGAAGTCACGGACTTAGATGGACCGTAACTTATCCCTCGTATCATTTGATCCTCGACTTGACCTATATTAACCTGTATCATTACATAGACGGTAGATAGTTGTAACATCTAGCATAATGCACATTGAGTTTAATATGATTGATCACTATTATGAATAAAAAGGACTCACTAGATGTTTTAGCCACCTACTGAAGTCCTTATCCCGAGCTTCCAATATTTGATCATCAGTTATATTGGGATCTGTAGCCCTTAATGAATCCTCGAATTGTCTAATGAATACAATAATTAATATTTAGCATAAATTTAGCACATTAATAACAAATTCATTAGATAGAGAGTAAACTTACTAGAGATAAGGTTCTACTTCTCCACAATTTACAAGCACATATGTCTCAGCAATCTGAAGTTCCACATCCGTCAAGAATCTATTTCGACCTCTCCCGATAGGACGACATGGATGCTTAAAAACAGACAATCGTTCATTAATTGTTTCTTCCCCACCGTCGTCATTCCGAGGAACTTGAGTGCGCCTGGTCTGTAGGTGGGGATCGAAATACATGGAAGCAAAATTGGAAATTTCTTCTAAAATATACGCTTCACAAATAGATCCTTCAACTTTTGCCTTATTTCGGACCTTTCTTTTCAAGTACAGCATACACCTCTCAAAGGGGTACATCCACCTGTAATGCACTGGTCCTCCAACCTTAGCTTCATAAGGGAGATGCACGACTAGATGTTCCATCACGTCAAAGAATGCTGGAGGGAAAATCTTCTCTAACTTGCAAATTGTTTCAATGATAGAAAGCTCTGCATTCTCCATGGTAGAAGCACAAATTTCAGTTACGCAAACTTCTTTAAAGAACAAGCTTAGTTCTGTTAACGGTCCCCATATAGGCTTTGGCAAGATATCACGATATGCCAGAGGAATTAACCTTTGCATAAAAACATGACAATCGTGACTTTTCATTCCATATATCTTCCCGCCGTCTACATTGATGCAACGTGCGATATTCGATGCATACCCATCGGGAAATTTTAATTGTTTTATCCACTCACACACCATCCTTCTTTTATTGGCATCCAAGACATACGTCGCCTTTGGTTTTTTACACTTGCCATTGTCAACTATTAGCTCCAAGGTAGGACGTTTGCATATTATCTTCAAATCTTCTCTTGCATTTGCATTGTCTTTTGTCTTGCCCTTTATGTCCATAACAGTGTTGAAGATATTATCAAACACGTTCTTCTCAACATGCATAACATCTAAATTATGTCGTATTAGATTAGTCGACCAATAAGGCAATTCCCAGAATATGCTCTTCTTCACCCAATTGTGGTGTATACCAAAGCCATCTTGTTTTTGTTTACCTGAATTCAAGCCGAAAATAATTTCCTTAAGTTGAGTCACTCTATTCAAAACATCTGTCCCACTCAGCCGTTGCGGTGGATTCGATTTTTCCAATGTTGATCTCTTAAAAGAGTTTCGATCACGGCGAAATGGATGATCAAAGGGCAAAAATTGGCGATGACAATCAAACCAACAACATTTCCTACCGTGCTTCAACACAAATGACTTACTGTGATTCATACAAAGCGGACAAGAAAGTTTTCCATGAGTGCTCCACCCAGACAGCATTCCATAGGCTGGAAAGTCACTTATTGTCCACAACAAAGTCGCTTTCATATCGAAATTTTGCTTCTTCCAAGCATCATAAGTTTGCACCCCATCATCCCACAATATCTTCAGATCGTCAATTAGGGGTCTAAGATAGACATCCAAACTTTTACCAGGTGACTTTGGTCCAGGAATCACAAGAGTGAGGAATATGTATTCCCTTCTCATACACATACTTGGAGGTAGATTGTACGGTGTGACAAAAATAGGCCAACATGAATATGGTGTGGTGAACCATTGAATGGATTAAAACCGTCTGTACACAGGTGCCAAGCCTAACATTTCGAGCGTCTAGGGCAAATGTAGGATGGGTAGCATCAAATCGTTTCCAAGCCTCAGCATCAGCTGGATGCCTGATCACTGATTCATCTTGACGCACTCCATCCGCATGCCAAGTCATATACTGTGCAGTGTTTTTGGACATAAACAGACGTTGGAGTCTTGGCATAATAGGAAAATATCGCAACACTGAGTGCGGCACATCCTTCTCATTCGACGAACGTCCCACCTTTGGTTTGAATCGTGGGTGTCCACATACTAAGCAAACTGAGTAGAGTCTTTTGTCACTGTATTCTTTGTAATACAACATACACTGATTAAGACACGCATCTATCTTCTCATATCCTAATCCCAACTCACGAACCATTCTCTTCGATTTGTAGAAGTTTTCGGGTAACCTTTCAGGCTCTGGAAGCATGCTCTTAATTATGATAATCATTCTATCATAACAACTCTCACTCATGTTAAACTCCGACTTCAAGTTCAAAAGTTGAGTTACAGCTGACAATTTCGTGTGCTTATGGCAACCATCCCATAAAGGTTCGTCAGCGTCTCTTAGCAAGTCATAAAACTTCGCAGCTGACGCATTTGGATCCTCTTCTAAATCTTGAGCCTCTGGATTTAATCTATCACCTGCGGCATCCATAACCATATCCACATATGGATTCCTAGGCTCCACGTCATCATCATGGACAATGGATGTTGAGCCGCTATCTCCCCATATATCCTCACCATGAATGGTCCAATTTACATAACCATCCACAAATCCGTACTTATACAGATGTTGTTCTACCCCAAATACCTCCCTCCAAGCACGATTCTTACATCTAGCACATGGACAAAGGATGCGATTTAATGCATCACTAACTGTCGGGTCTCCTTGAGCAACCCTAATGAAATCATCAACTCCATCCTTGAATTCTTCACTTACATAGCCGGTAGGATCATTTCTTCGTAACATCCAACTTCGATCGGGTCTCATGATTACTGAAATTGGTTTAGCACATTAATACAAATCCTTATATCAACTGATCCTTCTTAACATGGTATGGCCCTATCCCATTCGATAAGAAACTTTTTCAACACTTGGTTAATAGTTATTCCTTAAATCTCATATTTTATACTTGACGAAATTTCGGCAGCATTTCCCATTGGTCTCTACGTGCATGACTATAACGCAGTGAGATCTACCGCGTTTAAGTATACACCCAGAGAACAAAAGGAAATGTAGCAGACCGAAATATCAACAAGTATAAGATATGAGATTTAAATAATAACTATTAACCAAGTGAAGGAAAAATTTCTTACCAAATTGTCCCACTTGGACAATTCAAGATTCAATACAATGAGCAGTACGAACAATAAGTATGTGTGCTCATTCATATTGAATCTCAAACGGGAAACTAAGGTTTTGCTCAAATCTTCACTCGAATAAGAAAATAAAACTTTAAGCATATGTTAAAGCACAATCAAAAGTTAAATCAAACCAATATTCTTAACACATAATTCGTTAGAAATTCATAACTTTTATTTCTAACATCCAAGATTTGATATCATATTTAGATAGTCCTAAATGTACCTCATAGGAGAGAAAAACATAAATAAAATCTAAGTTTTCACTGGCCACAATGATTGCTGCTATGCGGCCTGACATAGACAACATTGATGAATATGTTAGGAACACTACTGCTAGAGCTTTCAGTGTTGTTGCCTCTGCTCTTCGTATACCTGCACTCTTACCATTCTTGAAGGTTGTTTATAAGAGTAAGAAATCATGGCAAGCTCGGAACACTAGGCTTGTAAGCGGGTTACAAAGGTATTCTAATACTTGCTTAATATGTCAGTTCAGTTTTGTGACAAATTGAATTAGTTTAGGCACTTAGTTGCGACACAGAAGTTGAAAAGTAGCTTAAAATGACTTACGAAATAGCTTTAAAGGCTAAGTTGAGATAAACAAGTATAGAGAAATTGTTTTTAGGTCACAAATGAGTTAAGTAAGATACAGTTAAAATTTGAGAAGAATCGGAGTCAGTTAGGTATTTTTAAGTATACTGGTTGTGTATTTTAATACCGATTTACTAGTAGCAGATATGAAAAATGAGAATAAACATGAACCAGCAATTTAAATGAATCCTAATATTTATTTTAAAGTTGTTGGGAAGTTGAAAAACTTGAATTAGTATAATTCAAGTGTTCTTAACATATAAAAGTTCTAACACTGGAACTTAAGTTTCGATTTTCCCCTTAACCCACGACCCCCAGCAGAAAACAAAACAAAAGAATAGAATAGAACAGAAACAGAGAAACAAAGGGGAGAAAGAGAGAAAGGAGAAGAAAGGAAGGGAAGAGGAAAAGAAGAAGAGCAAGGCTCCAAGGTTAGTCATCACCTAAAGGTAGGAGATTTCTATTCTTTTTCTGTCTTTATTCTTTTGAATGGGGGTTAGAGATTTCGAATGGAAAACTGGATTTGGAGAGCAAAATCCTAGCTCTTAACTTGATTCTTGCTTCCAAGAATTAAGTTAGGATAATTTTAGTCTAATAAATATTAGATAGCCATTTATAGTGCAAACCAACCATTTTGGTTCATGATAGAGAATCTTAGAAAAGGATTGGACTGTAATCGCATATTAGGTTGTGATTGATTGACTTTGATCATAATCTAAGTTTAATGAGTTAGATACTAGTTAGTTGATGGATTGGAGCCCTTAGAATCCATAGTTTGCTTTTTAATGGTTAGTTGGAAAAAAGTAGGATTTTAGTTGGAAGTTTGAGTTTAAATCCATCGTTGATGAGTTGAATTAGTGATTAATGATCCTAACGTGATTAGAGACCATGTTTAGGTTTGGAAAACACTTAGAATCAATGATTTGAGGATTAGAACTTGGTTAGAAACCAAGATTATGCAATACCCGAATTTTCAGAATCAGGACAGCACCCGAACAGCCCGTGGTGTTTGTCGCATAACTTGAGCTACAGATATCGGATTGACCTGATTTTTGTGGCATTTTAAAGCTAAGACATAGGGCTACATGTGGTAAAAATTTCAGAATTTTACACCAAGCCAAACAGTGCCAGTATTGGTTTGAATCCAAGGCAGATTCTGCAGAAAATGCAATCTGGCAGCCAGTAAACCAGATTGCATAACTTCCTGCTCCGGTGTCCGTTTTGCGTGAATCCAGTGGCATTTTGAAGGTAACATGTAAGGCTTCTTGGCTGGAAAATTTCAGAAATTTCCTGTGCGTAGTTTGTTCCCATTTGCAGTTTAAAGTCAGCGCAGAAACGGGTGAATCAGTGAATTCCCTATTTTTGCTTCTGTAAAATGTCACATAAGTTTAGATACGCTTATCCAAATGAGGTGAGGTTTGCGCCATTGGAAAGATAGGGGAGAGAGCTATCTTCCCATAAAATTTCAGAATTTTACGAGTTAGGATGCACATTTGGTGCAATCTTGAAAATCAGTCTTTTTAGGCAAGATTTCGAGGTGTTTTGGGATGGTTTGAATCCTAGAAATACTAGTAACTCCTTTAATAGTTAAAGTTGAGTTAGATATGCAAGTTTTGTGGTAAATACTTTACTCTCTCAATAAGTTGAGTTGAAATGGGGTAGTAGCAAGAGTGAGTTGGTTCCCTAAGGCAAGTGAGGTTGAGCCTAGTGAGTTGGTTATCTCAAGTAAGTGAGGATGAGCCTAGTGAGTTGGTTCTCTCAAGTAAGTGAGGTTGAGCCTATTGAGTTGGTTCCCTCAAGCAAGTGAGGTCGAACCTAGAGTTGGTTCCCTACGGGTCGAACCTAGAGTTAGGCATCTTTAGAAAACAGATTATTAGGGACTTTAACTGAATATTGAAGAGCTCTAATTGGTTAGAGAGCTAATTATGCGTAGAGGTGGAAAACCTTTGAGGAGGTTTGGGAATGTGATTTTCAGTTGTTGTATGCAACAATATGCAGAAAACCAGTGATAATAACTCCCTTAAACTAGAAAAACGAGCTATCCTGACAGCCTGTGATGTTTTTCGCATAACTTGAGCTACAGACATTGGAATGACATGAATTTTGTGTCATTTTAAAGCTAAGACATAGGACTACGTGTGGTAAAAATTTTAGAATTTTACACCAACCCAAACAGTACCAGTTTTGGTTTGAATCCAACGCAGATTCTGCAGAAAATACATTCTGGCAGCCAGTAAACCAGATTGCATAACTTCCTGCTCCAGTGTCCGTTTCCCATGAAACCAGAGGCATTTTAAAGCTAACATGTAAGGCTTCTTTCCTGCAAAATTTCATAATTTTCCTGGGTGTATTTTGTTCCCAGTTTTAGTTTAAATTCAGGGCAAAAATAGGTAAACCAGTGAATTTCCTATTTTTGCTTCTGTACAATGTCGCATAACTTTAGATACGCTTATCCAAATGAGGCGAGGTTGGCGGCATTGGAAAGATATAAGAGAGATCTATCTTCCCATAAAATTTCAGAATTTTATGAGTTAAGATGTATATTTGGCGCAATCTTGAAAATCAGCCTTTTTAGGCAAGTTTTGGAGGTATTTTGGGATGGTTTGAATCCAAGAAATATTACTAACTCCTTTAATAGTTAAAGCTTAGTTAGATAGGCAAGTTTTGTGGTAAATACTTTACTCTCTCAATAAGTTGAGCTGAAATGGGGTAGTAGCAAGAGTGAATTGGTTCCCTCAAGCAAGTGAGGTTGAGCCTAGTGAGTTGGTTCTCTCAAGTAAGTGAGGTTGAGCCTAGTGAGTTGGTTCTCTCTAGTAAGTGAGGTTGAGCCTATTGAGTTGGTTCCTTCAAGCAAGTGAGGCCAAACCTAGAGTTGGTTCCCTACAAGTCGAACCTAAAGTTAAGCATCTTTAGAAAACATATTATTAATTAGGGACTTTAACTGATTATTGAAGAGCTCTAATCGGTTAGACAGATAATTATGCTTAGAGATGAAAAACCTTTGGGGAGGTTTGGGAATGTGATTTTCAGTTGTTGTATGCAACAATATGCAGAAAACCAGTGATTATGACTCCATTAAACCAGAAAAATGAGCTATCCTGACAGCCTGTGATGTTTGTCGCATAACTTGAGTTACAGACATCGGAATGACATGAATTTTGTATCATTTTAAAGCTAAGACATAGGACTATGTGTGGTAAAAATTTTAGAATTTTACACCAAGCCAAACAGTACCAGTTTTGGTTTGAATCCAACGCAGATTCTGCAGAAAATACATTCTGGCAACCAGTAAACCAGATTGCATAACTTCCTGCTGTGGTGTCCGTTTCCCATGAAACCAGAGGCATTTTAAAGCTAACATGTAAGGCTTCTTGCCTGCAAAATTTCATAATTTTCCTGGGTGTATTTTGTTCCCAGTTTCAGTTTAAAGTCAGGGCAAAAATAGGTAAACCAGTGAATTCCCTATTTTTGCTTCTGTACAATGTCGCATAACTTTAGATATGCTTATCCAAATGAGGCGAGGTTTGCGGCATTGGAAAGATATAAGAGAGATCTATCTTCCCATAAAATTTCAGAATTTTATGAGTTAAGATGCATATTTGGCGCAATCTTGAAAATCAGCCTTTTAAGGCAAGTTTTGGAGGTATTTTGGGATGGTTTGAATCCTAGAAATACTAGTAACTCCTTTAATAGTTAAAGCTGAGTTAGATAGGCAAGTTTTGTGATAAATACTTTACTCTCTCAATAAGTTTTGCGAGACATTCTCGTCATGCAAGTGATATATATACTGTATGTAATATATAAATTTAAGAAAAGAGAGAGAGAATACAGAGATTTGAGAAAAGATAATGAAAAAAACTACATAAGCTTGATCTGTGTTTCTTAAGTTGCGCCCTCATAACAACAGTCCGTAGCTTCAAGGATTAATGCCAAACTTGTAGCAAGGTATTATGGCCCGTTTCAGATAGTGGAGCATCTCGGAGCAGTGGCTTATAAGCTTGATCTTCCTGCCTCTTCAAAAATACACCCGGTGTTCCATGTGTCATTATTGAAGAGAGCTATTGGCAAGTATCATGTTGAGGAGGAACTGCCACAAGGATTAGAAGGGGATAGCTCCATAAGGATTGAACCCACAGTTGTCTTAGCAAACAGGACTGTCTATAAAAAGGGGGACTCTATTAATCAAGTGCTGGTCCAGTGGAAGGGGAAACCAGCTGAAGAAGCCACTTGGGAGGATGAATTCACTATCTAGAGTCAATTTCCAGAATTCAACCTTGAGGACAAGGCTAAAATTGAAGAAGGAGGCATTGTTAGGGGCCAAAATCTGATTCGTGACCTAAATATGCAGTTGGTAACCCAAATGTCACATGAGCCCAAAGTGTGAAGAGTTTATACTAGGAGAGGCAAGAGGCAAGCTGAATTCAGTGCCCTGCTGGCAGAGAGAGAGAAGGATAGTGGGGGGTAACAATCATTTTCTGTTATTAGGAAGGGGAGTGCGTAGAGTGAGGGATCTTTTTGGGAGTAATCATTAGTTTGTTATGGATAGAGAACTCTAGCTCTCTATAAGAGCACTGCTCTGTGGTAGAAGGAGTATTCCTCTGTAAATTCCCTATTTCAAGCAAGTAATACATATCTCAAGATTGTTCATTCTTTTACTTGTTCATTCTCCGCTTTGTTCTTATTGGTACGTATCAGTGTCTCGACCAAAATTTATCAGCAATGGATGATATACCACATTATTTTTAAGTGCAATAGTGAGAGGGATTTGGTTGGGGTAACCCTAGAAACTCAGGATTAACAGGTATCATAAGGAATCACAATGGTTAATGGTAACTGTCTTGGCTAGGTCTCCATCCGGACAACATGTTTTTGCAGCTGGGTCTCCTTCATCGTAGATTCGTAGCTGGGGCCTCTTTGACGTTTACCTTTCGCTAGAGACCGTGGCAGTTTGGTAGTACCCACCTCGTGCGTTTTGTTTGTTTTAGATTGTATTGTTATCTATGTACATGATGCGGTACCTAAAGTATAGGGTAAATACCATTAAATTATATTATATTATTGCTTTAGATAAACGAAGCACGCCTATTATTTGAAGAAGCATACATTTTTTTCTCATCAACCATCCATTCTCTGTATAAATGGGAAAGAGAAAGAATGGAAGTGACTCAAGTGAGGCAATAACATGTCCATTTTTATTCTAGTATCTTGTAACTACCATGGAACAAAATGCAAGCAGAATCGGAATATTAACTTCCAATTGAAAAAGATAATGAAAAGGAGAAAAGAAAAAAGAGATAGAGAGAGAGGAGGAACCTGAAGATTGTTGGAGCTGCACCAGTCGATGATTTTGCCGAAGAAATCGCTGAATTGACACGCATATTTTCCATCAGTCAGCAATGGAACGTTACACAAAAATGGAAGGGGAAGAAAGAAACAGACGAAGAAGGAGGCAGAATGATGGAAGAAAGAAATAATGGAAGGGCTTACCTGCAGAAGGAGGGGAAGTCACTCGCGTCGCGTGGCTGCCGTGCTCAACTCCGGGGAAGGGCTTGGGTGGTGGAGGGGAAGGTCGTACGACTGTTGGGGGGGAGGAGATTTGAGTTGGGGAGAAGATTTGTAACATAAACAAGACATTTTGGCCCTTTTCAGAGCGCGCGAGATTTCTAATTTTAGCGAGGGAAATTATTTTCGTTGCTAATCCCTCGCAATTATGCCTCTGAATTTAGCGAGGGAATATTATACCTCGCAATTCCCTCTCTGATTTTAACGAGGGAACTTATTACCTCGCAAATCCCTCGCTGATTTTAGCGAGGGTAACGTTTTCCCTCTCAATTCCCTCGCTAATTTTTGTGAGGGAAATATTCCCTCTCACTTCCCTCGCTAAATTTAGCGAGGGCAATAATTTACTCGCTATTGCTTCGCTATTTACTAGTTGTACACCCGTTTGGATTTTGTTCTGAATTTTAGCGAGGGAAAGTGTTTGCCTCACTTATCCCTCGCAATTTGCTAGCTAATTAGAGAGGGAATTGCGACGGAAAAATTCCATCGCTAAATTCCGTCGCTAATTCATAAATTTCTTGTAGTGGTATGCAGGCTTTCTATACCAGATGACTATGTAGTGTATCTTCAGGAGCACGAGTTTGATCTCCATGATGACGACGATCCTATAACTTTTAAGGATGCAATCTCTAGCTCCCATGCTTCTAATTGGCTAAATGCTATGCATGATGAATTGTCTTCTATGTCTCATAATACTATTTGGGATCTCGTGGAGTTACCAGTTGGTTGCAAACCCGTTGGGTGCAAATGGGTTTTCAAGACCAAGCGTAGTCCAGATGGTAGAATTGAGAGGTACAAAGCTAGACTAGTAGCAAAAGGCTATAGTCAAAGAGAAGGCATTGATTATAAGAGACTTTCTCACCGGTCTCTACAAAAGATGCATTTCGAGTTGTTATGGCTTTGGTAGCTCACTTTGATTTAGAACTTCACCAGATGGACGTGAAGACGACTTTTTTGAATGGAGATCTAGCCGAGGATGTTTATATGGTTCAGCCTAATGGTTTTGTTGAAACAGGTAAGGAGCATTTGGTTTGTAGACTTAAAAAGTCCATTTATGGACTGAAACAGGCATCTAGGCAATGGTATTTGAAATTTGATCAGGTTATCATTTCTTTTGGATTCAAAGAAAATACCTCAGATCAGTGCATTTATTTGAAGACTAGTGGGAGAAATTTTATAATTCTTGTTCTATATGTCAACGATATTCTTCTTGCTAGCAGCGGCGTTAAACTTTTGACTGAAATAAAACTGATGTTGAGTAGCCACTTTGATATGAAGGACCTTGGTGATGCTTCAGTTGTTTTAGGCATCCAAATTTACCGTGATAGGTCACGTGGCATTCTTGGATTGTCTCAGAGAGGATATATTGAAAAGATCCTCAAGCGGTTTAACATGCATTCTTGCTCCCCATGTGCTGCACCTGTTCAAAAAGGTGATAAACTCTCTAAATCCCAATGTCCTTAAAATGATATAGAGATAGTTGAAATGGAAAAGGTCCCATATGCTTCCGCTATTGGCAGTTTAATGTATGCTCAAGTTTGTACTCGTCCCGATATTACTTTTGCTGTTAATACTTTAGGGAGATACTTGAGCAACCCAGGTTTGGGTCACTGGAAAGCCTTGAAAAAGGTCATGAGATATTTGCAGGGAACCAAGGATTATTTGTTGACCTATAAGAAGTCTGATAAACTTCAGGTCATTGGTTATTTTGATTCTGATTTCGCAGGTTGCCCTGTCGATCGAAAGTCTACTTCTGACTCTATTTTTATGATGGTAGGAGGAGCTATCTCTTGGAAGAGTGTCAAACAGACTCTTACAGCTACTTCTACCATGGAGGCAGAGTATGTCGCTTGCTATGAGGCTACTTGTCAAGCCATGTGGCTAAAAAACTTAATCTCTGGCTTTCATATTGTTGAAAACATATCTAGGCCATTTGTGATATATTGCGACAATACTGCTGCTGTGCATTTCTCTCAAAACAACAGAAGCTCTTCTCGCTCAAAGCATTTTGATATTAAATATCTGTTTGTTAGAGAGAAAATTCTGGAGTTTCAGACTCGAATTGAGCATCTTGCTACAGAGAACATGTTAGCAGATCCACTAACTAAAGGCTTAACTGTTGGAGCTTTTCAGAATCATGTAGCTCATATGGGTTTAGTTAAGTCTTTTGATGTTTTGGGTTAGTGGGAGTCTGAAATTTTATATTTACTTATTGTCATTCTTATGAGATATTTATGAGATGACGTCACTTTTATTATCATATCTCTTATAGCATTTTCAGATGCTTGAACTATTCTTGGATTGCATATTTCTCTTAATTAATTATGTTTTTTCATATTCATTATTCTTTAAGTGAAATATGAGCATTTAACAAGTATGATCTACTTCCCTATCGGATACTATTTCTGCAGTGTTAAAGCTTATATTTCTAAGACTGTTGGTTGACACGTGCTTTGACCATAGTTGGTATTCTAGTGTTAATGATTCTTGTATTTTAATGATTGACTAATGCTATCCAAGTGGGAGAATTGTTGAATTTTTAATTCAAATATATACATATGTTATGTGGATTAGCATTATTCAATAATTAAAATATTGTTTAAATCATTAATATATATTAATTATGGAATTATGTTTTATAATATAGCACTTGGTCAATTTATGAATATTATAATTGGGCTTTTGTTGTGAGTAGCCCGTGATGGGTTTGGGCTGTTCATTTAGTAGCCCATTGAGAAGTCCCTACTCTCATATGGTAAGTTATAAACTGCTTCCCCATTAGGCAGTTTTAGTACGTACAGAAAATCTACCAGGATTGAGGGCAGTTTTTCTCTCACACGTGAATTCTTTTGATCCTTTCACTGAACAACAATGGATTATGGAATCATGTCAGGTACACATTCTTGATCTATTTCTTGAATACAATGCATTTTTAATATGCTATAATCTTGTATCTATAATTGATCTAGGTTTATAGAATTGTTGAAATAAATCCTTCAGTGGCTACATCTGCTTTACAATGACTTCTCTGCATTTTCTGGAGATCAATAATATTTAATCTCATTCGATGAAAAGAATGACACTAATGCTAAATATTATATCTCTATAACCTTTAAATATTATATAATCCTACTATTACTATTTTGTAAAGGTGTACTATATCCATGCATTTTTCATTACTTTTTTCAAAGTTGTACCAAACTGACTTCAAAGTTAGAATTTTTATTCTTTTTACAAGTGATAGTTAATATTAATTTTCAATTCCTTAATTAATCATAACGAAGCTTTGTTTAAATGCTTGCAGGTGAAGTGGCTACATCTGCTTTACAATGACTTCTCTGCATTTTCTGGAGATCAAGAATATTTAATCTCATTCGATGTAAAGAATGACACTAATGCAGTGTAAAAGGTTTGCTTCTACTGAATCAGCTGTCACAAGATCTTTCCTTTTATCCAGCACCTGATCATCCAAGGATAACTTCCTTGGTAACTCAGTACGACATCATCTACATCCTTGAACTAGTCAAGTACTATAACAATAATTCTCAAAAGCGCACATCAACGAGGTAACTCGATCCAAACATATTTTATTTGAGTAATGCTACATGGTAAACAAAATAAAAAAACAATGAAAAGATTAGCCAAACTTTGCCAAGTTAAATGGTAGTTGTTGGATAAGGCTAAGTTGTTGGATAAGGCAAAGTTGTGGGAACCATTTATTTATCCAAGAGTCAATAACAATATTAGCTCATATTATGGCTGCTTAGTATTTTTTTTTATTTTGTTTTCTATACTTTAATTTGTTAGGAATCTTCAGTAAAAAAATTTGTTAGGATCCTATTATTAATTTAGCTATGAATCAAGATTTTGACTATATTGTGACCAAACAAAAGAAGAATGTATTTGGGTTGTGATTCTCCACTACTATTATTGTTTCTTTATTATTACGTGTGGTACTTGGCTTATGGTCAATTCTTATATAAAGACTAAAAAAAATAACAGAATAAGTTAAATGTAATTGTCACGTGATTTCGCACTATATTTACCACGATTCTACAACAGTGATTAAATCAAAGATAGACTGCGAAATGAAATACAATGCAACTGGCTTGGATTGTATACCCTATTATTTTTATCAATCAATATCTTCACAATAAGTTGACCAACAAGTAATTATATAATTAGCACGACTTCATGCCTTTCTTGCTATGATATCTATTCCTGCTATTGACCGAGTCTTAGGTTAGAAGAGATCCATAAAAAGAAAGGAAACTCAGGTAGGTTACAAAAATGATCGCAAAGTATGCAAAGGCTAATCTGAGTATCTAGATAAAAGATTGAACATGTCTGGCCTAGGCAGTTAAGTCGGTTTATATAGAGATCTAAAGATCAACTCTTCAGATACTCTACGTTCAAGCCATTTAGGACTTCGAACATTAGGATTCGTTATGCCCAGTTATTATGGCACAACACTATTAAGGATTATTGGTCAAAATGGCGCCAAACGGCCCACTGTTAACAGGTCATTTAAGCACATGTTTGTCGTTTCCCATTCGGGTATTGGACAGTCGAGTCTTATAGTTCGATCGGATTAACCTGGCTTACTGGGCTTGTTACTTGAAGATATGACTAACTAGGACAAACATTGGCCTGTACTAGTCAGTCCATTAAGGTCTACTTCGATCATGGTAGGCCTATATAAGGCTCATGACGGTCTACAGCCCTCAAGCTCGGATATCCATGAGGATGGGATGAGCTTATGAATAGTTAGATGGCAATGGGACCTAGACAGTCCATAGCTCCCTAGGTCGGTCATCTGTGAAGATGGGTCAAGCTTCTGTGGGAAAATTGATTATTCTTATAAGGCAACCCTTAGTTAGACGCTTCATACTTTGTGTAGCTGCTCTTGCATGGGAGGTACTGCAGAACGCACCACATGTAACACATTCATTGGGTAAGTGTCAAATCAATTGCTTTCGCTATTAATGCACCTGTTACCTGGATGCATCGTAGCCATTGATTTCTGACTTTTAAACTCCTGTCGTTAAATAGATCTGATGCTTAGGATTGAATCCTTCCATTTTCCCAGCCTCTCTGCCGTTGATTACTAGTGGTTTTCTTTATTTAAAACACTTCCCTTAATTAAACTTCACTTCCATTTACTACTTCTCTTTCTTCTTCACATTGCAATTCTGTTGTGGATATCCTTCTTCTTCCTTTTTTCTACGTTGTGCCATTGTGTTCCAGCGGTTACTCTATCAACACGTTGATTTTGAGCAACTAGCTTCTTTTCTTTTCATTTGTGATATATTCCAGGTAACGTTTCTTACTTATTGTTATTTACTTCCTTCCCGACTTCTCTTTCCACTCCCTGAATAAGTAGGGAAAGGGATCCCGAGGGGTTTCTGCCCTTCTTTGGTTGTTCAATGGCAGTTTTTAAAACAGAGCAACCGAAGATGTTGAACTCCGATAGAATATATGTATTTACAATTTTAAGTGCAATGTCCTTAGTGTTTTATGCATAGGTAATAGGCTTGACATTTTAAGGGTACAATGTAGGGTTTGAGATCTCCGACCAATCTATAGATGAAAATCAATCTATGGGTTTTAGTGATCAGTCCACTAGACAAGGTTCGGTAGGAATCTATGATTGGGTTCACCCTGATGAGAAGAAGTATTTGTCAGCCTTTGACTCATCTAAGAGCATCGTCATACTGCAAAGATGTATACCACTGAGTAGGGACGGGGATGAAACACAATTTCTTTGCTCTCCATGCTGAGCTGAGGAATAGGTATACATGTCACCCAGCTAATGATCAACTCTGGTGGTTGTACATGTATGACACTTTTTTTTCTTCGTCTCAAATTAAGATTACCCTTTACCAACTTCCAATGTCCGGTTCTGTCTTGACTTAATGTCGCCCCGGCCCAACTTCATCCTAATAGTTAGGCTTTCGCAAGAGCTTTTGAGGTTCTAATGAACTATCTTGGAAAAGATCTGACCATGGGATTCTTCTATTCTTTTTTTCAATGTAAAGAGATTGGAAAAGGAGGTTGGGTTTCAGTTAATAGTCATCTATGAAAGAAACTCTTTTTTGCTTTTGATTCTTCTTATAAAAACTTTAAGAATAAATTATTTTGACTTAGTACTTGGGTAGATGAAGTGCCTTTTTATTCTGAACGATTTGTGGAAGAAAATTTTTTACTTTATTGGCATGTCTGAGTGTCAAATACTAAAGTCTCCCATCATCCAACTAAGATATGATTGATTTTCTAGAGAATTATCCTTTGTTAGGCTGCAGCTCTCTCGTCAAATTCGGAGATGAGTTGGCCAAGGTCGCAAAACTTATGCGTAAGTCATTAATTCCATTTTACTCATGTTTTTTCTTTTGGTCAAACTGACACTTAACCTATTTTACTATATTTCATCTATTTTACTATATTTCATATTTGATGGCTCCTCACATATCAATATGAGAATTACAAAAATTTCTAAAGAAAAAGGGGTCAGCTTAATCGACCGAGGACGTTGATACCAAGGGGGTTGAAATTGACGTCATGAAGACAGGACCTTCAACAGTTAATGTTGTAGAATCCTTTGAAACCCAGTTGGAGCCTTTGGTTGGTAAAAGAAGTTGAGAACGGATCGACAATGACATCGAGATTGTTGGGGGAACGAGTCCTCCGATATCCAAACGCCAACCGATAGGTGAGGGTTCTTCTTTTGAGAATTAGGAAATCCAAAGCTCTTTTGAGGCACTGAACGACTTCGATGCTGGTGCAGATGTCTCTTCACTTTGGGTGACATGTTTCCCTTCGAAACTTTCTTGGATACACATATTGTACTTCTAGGTGAGAAGGAAAGGAAAAACAAGGTCGACACTATTAGACTGTGCCCTTGGACGAAGATCCAACTTCTAAGAGCAACAAGTGTTATTAGGTAGGTTGAGAATGAGGTGGAGGATTCAAAGAGGAAGATGGCATCCTTCAATAAAACTTAGAGATTAAAATTGGCAAAGAATTAGAAAATGTATTTGGCCGAGGTATCTAATCTAAAAAAGGAGATTGAAGCCTTAAAGGAAAAAGGCACACTAGGTTGATGGTCTTGAGGCTTCAATAGAGTTGTTAGAACATGAAAAGAAGAAGGTTGAAGATGACTGATGCGTGAAATCCACAATTGTACGGTTTCGTCATCAAGTAATAAAAAGATCGAATCCACAGGGACTGTGTCTATGAATTCCAATTAATTAATTAATTCAATTCAATTAAACAAAAGAGAATATGATTGTTTATTAAGAAGAACGTAGTTACAAGCAATTAAATAAAAAATCAAAGTGCAGAATTTAGAACAAAAATAGCAAGTTATAAAGAAGGGGATTTTCAAATTCAAGAAAGCTTCCAAGATTGGGATATCACAATGATACAAGATAAATCCTAATTGACAACCCTTTTATCAAATCTGAAATTCAATTAAAGGTGAATTACCCTATATTAGTTAATGTTCTTTCTCAAGATACAAGATCCGTGCCCAATTAAACCAATTCCTACTCTCGTGGTAATTGAATTTAAATTGAACCCATTACGCTTTGTGGTAATTCATTGAATCCTCGAAAGACTAAAACTACTCTCGTGATTTAGACCTTAAGTTCAATTCTTATGGTTCCAACACTTAGGTTCACCTCTCAGTACGTCCCTAAATGCCTATGAGATGCAAATAAGTGGCCAACAAATTCACATGAATAAAAGCATTAAGGATTGAATCAAAGAACATTCAAGATTAATAAAAGGAGAAACAACATCAATTAATCATTATCAATGTATCAAAGGGCATTGCCCAATCCTAGAAACAAAAGAAACTACTCAGACATAGAGAAGAAGAAATCAGAAAACATGTTCTTAAACATCCAAACCCGTAATCGAAGAGAGAAGAGGGAGAAAAGATCCAGAACCCAAGCCTCCAATGTGCCTCCTTGAAAACCAAATTAGAACCCCCTCATTCTATTCAGAACATCTATTTATAACCTACGGTTTTAATTAGCTAAAAGGCCCCCAAAAGAAATAAAAATAAAAACTTAAAAATTACTGCGTACTGCGATCCACGGCCGTGGATCTCTCTGTCACAGGCCAAATTTGCATGCTGTTGAATTCCACGGCCGTGGATGGTTCCACGGCCAGGCCATGGAACTCTCTGGAAGTCTCTTTTCCTTCTTTAAGTTGCCCCTCGATCCATGGCCGTGGTTTGATCCACGGGCAGGCCGTGGATCCCTCTGGAATGACCTTTTTGTACCTTTGTTGCTATCCATTAAGCTCCAACTTCAAACATGCGAGCATTCCATTCAATCCAAGGCCAATTCAACATTAATCCTACACAAGAACACTAAAAACACCGCAGTTATCTGAACTAAGGGAAAAACAAACCAAAAAGGGAAACTAAATGCCTAAAATGCTCAAGAATGCATGCAAAACAAGAACAAAACATGATGTTGTTTCACACACATCAAATCCCCCCAAGCTTAAGATTTTGCTTGTCCCAAAGCAATAACCAATGTTAAACCAAGAAGTGAGATCAAAAGACAATAAAGAATAAGGAACCCGAGAAAACAATATCCAAGCAATAGGCTAAGGCAAACAAAGAATCTAAGAGGTAATCAAAATCAAGTCCAATTAGAGGCTAAGTTCTCAGAAATCATGCATCCTCACTGATTGAATTAAGTTCACTCCACTAACCACACTCAAAGTGTTTAAGGGTGAAAACTATACGCTCAAAATCCATCAAAGAAAATGCACTTCCATATGCTTGATAAGAAACCAAATTTCCACTAATAATCAGCATGCATGCAAGAATCAAAAGGTCTTTCAAGGGTTGTAATGGGGCCATGAGAATGATGTTAGGTAAGGTAGAGAAAGGAAGATATGCATAAAGGGCTCATCAAAATTTTCAATAAGCACAAGAAATCCAATAGAATATAAATGGAGCAAAGACAATTTTTCAATCTAAAACATAACTCCACATTTCAAAGAATTTTCTTCCTTACTTTTCCTTCTCCTCATTCTCCTCTTTTTCAAGCTTCTTATGATTTTCTTTTATTTGCTCTCTTTCTTTCTTTTTTTTTTAGAAGAACTGAGAATGGTCATTCACATATGATTCCCAACACACTTTTCATAACTTTCAAACCCACTTTGCTCCATTTAATATTCTAAGTGATTACCAACAATATATCATCATAGGCATCAAGAAAATTAATTATGCAATAAGCTCAAAATGGACAACTAGTGGATAAAAGTGTAACAATTTCAGAAGGCCAGAAAAATACCTAAGATGCCTTAATCATATTCAAGCATGCAACCAAAAATTTCGCCTCAAAATGGTTTCAAATCAAGTTCTAGAGCACAAGATCAATGAGGAATATCACTCAACACAAAGAATGGGAACAAAAATCATATAATGCATAAGTCCCATATAAGCTCAAAACTCACATTTAGAGGTTTAAAAATTCAATATGAAGCACAAATTCAGAGAACATTATGCTAATTATCAACTATCAAAAGATCACCTCTACTATCAATTAAAACAATGCCTGTAGCTAATCACAAGAATCAACAAATTGGGTTCCAAATCAATATCATCTCAAAATCCCTAAAAACCCAAGAGATATGATGATATGACAATACAACATGAAGATGCAATGCAAAACAAGACATGAGAATGCATGAGACTCTAAATGAAAATACCAAAGAAAATGAAAATATGAAAATATCCCCCCCAAGCTTAGAACCTACATTGTCCCCAATGTAAAAATCTTAAACTAGAAAAGGGAGAAAAGAAATAAACTCACTGCGGTGGTGGAAAATGGTTTTGACTCAAATGCCAACCATGAATGGCCCGAATCATGCTCTCCATACTCTGAACTGTCCCCTCCAAGGCCTGCAGGCGACCATCAGTAGCCTAACCCTACCGACGAAGCTCCTCTAGCATGTGGCGCTGTTGCGCCTGCTCAGCATGAAGTGCCTCCAAAGAAGTATAAATCCATGTGAGACCATCCTCGGAAGAACCTGCAAAAGAAGAAGAAAAAGGACGAGAGGTGCCTACCCTTGGTGGAGGGCGAAGGGGGCGCTGAACATCAATGGGTTCATCTGTTGCACTCCCAGGTGTGCGCTAATTTGCACGGTTGCGCACAGTGAAAGCAGGTGGGTTAGGAAGGGGTAAGGGCTAAGCACTATTGGGCAAACGGAGGCAAAAAATTCCATCCTCTTTGATAATCATCTTAATTGCTAAACAAGACTCGAGATCAATCCTAGAATTTCCTCGAACTGCCTCCAGACTATCCAAATCATATTCAAAGAAATTGGCTATCACCGTGATAAGCCCACTAATAACAATGGCCCCAGATTGGACTCTAGCTACCCTAAGCAGATGCCTAGCAAGAAAAGATCCAGTGTCCAGTTTGACATCATTAAGAATGGCCCACATAAAAATAAGTTCATCAGCACAAACATTGCCATCACTATCCCCACGCCCAAATAGAGTATGAGCCATGATTCGGTGGAGATAGCGAAGGCAAGGATTCGACAGAAAAGATGCCTTATAATTAGAGGAATCATATGAACTTAACCTACAAGAGATATGAGCCCAGAAAGAAATTGAGGAAAAACCACTTGGGTGCCTCCTTTCCCCCCAGCAGGCAATCCAAAAATCTCATTAAACTTTTCTAAATTTAAGCACTGCTCATTATTGAACAGCCGAAAAGTTATCCGGCCTTCAGAACAACCTTCCCCCTGAAGGATATGAGCCTCAATAGAACTAAGAAATTCCAATGTAAGCTCAGTGTAAGTGGGATACTTTAAATTAAAAAAATAAGTCCATCCTGCCCTATCAAGCATCCAATCAAAGTCATCACGCAAGCCTAAAGTATCAAGAACAACATCATCCATATACCTAGTGCTAACTATCCTCCTATTCACTAGCACATTGTAACGATCTCTCTGCTCATTATTCTTAAAATTAAAACCATAGGGATTAGGGGGATTACCTCTTGGAGCAGTAGTGCCTCTACCCCGTGTCCTTGAACTTGAACCAACTTCGCTCCTCTGACGCTTGTTCGTCATTCTGCCTAGCCATACCAAATCAATCAAGCACAAAAAAAACTTAGCCTCTATCTGTGCAGCACGATTCACGTATGGAGGCAAAATTGCCAAATTGGGGTTTTCCAAATTGGAAGGAGGGAATGATTAGGTAGAGGTGAGGAAGGGGAGAAATGGTAGGAAAATGGAAGAAAAGGGATGATTTATGGAGGAAAGAAGTGGTGAGGAGGGTTTGGGTATGGTGAGTTATGGTGGGTGAAGGTGGAGAAGGAAGAAGAAGAAGGAGGGAGAATGGGGAGGAAAGGTTGGCTTTGAGAGGGAGGAAGAAGATGGTGAATGTGGGAACGTGAGGGATATAAGGATGAATAGGGGTTTAGGAGGATGGGTATAGGGGTTGAGGGAGAGAAGAAGAAAAAGAAATAAAGAAGAAGTGGGGAAATGAAGAAGGGAAGGGAAGGGGCGTGGTTTTTGAAAACTGGCAGCAGCGATCCACGGCCGTGGATTGATCCACGGCCAGGCCGTGGACGCTGCTAACTTCTGGCTTTTGTTTTCTTTTTTTGAACAGAGAGTTCCACGACCGTGGTTTAATCCACGGCCAGGCCGTGGAGTTCTCTGACTTTTACCTTCTTTTTTTAAAGAACTGAGATCCACGGCCATGGATTGATCCACGTCCAGGCTGTGGATCTCTCTGACTTATACCTTCTCCTCTGGTTTGCATTCCATGGCCATGGAATTTTCCATGGGCGGGATGTGGAACCTTCTGACCTCTTTCTTCTTCTAAATGTGTCTTCAAAAAGGGGTTAAACCTAAACAAAGTCCAAAAGACAAACATCAAAACAACAATCTAATACACAAAATTAAAAGAAAAAGATGAAATAAAACAGAAAAATAAGAAAACATGGGTTGCCTCCCAAGAAGCATTTGTTTAAAGTCATAAGCTCGACTTCTATGCTCTCATCACTCTACAGTTGGGTCACGGAGGGCAATGTTCATCCTTTTCTCAAGTTGCTCCTCCGCTAGATAGTGCTTCAACCGCTGACCATTAACCTTGAAAGTCCCGCGCTCTTCATTCCAAACTTCCACAGCACCATAGGGAAACACTTTCTTCACCAAAAATGGTCCCGACCATCTTGACTTAAGTTTTCCGGGAAAGAGTTTCAATCTAGAATTGAAAAGAAGCACCAGTTCTCCTTCACGAAACTCTCTACAAAGAATATGCTTATCATGCCACCTCTTGGTTCTCTCCTTGTATGACTTGGCAGTCTCATAAGCATCCAATCTCAGCTCATCAAGCTCATGAAGTTGAAGCATTCTCTTTTCTCCTGCCACTTTTAAGTCAAAATTCAGAAGCTTAATAGCCCAAAAGGTTTTATGTTCAAGCTCAACGGGTAGATGACAGGGCTTCCCATAAATCAGTCGAAAGGGTGTCATCCCAATGGGAGTCTTGTAAGCAGTACGGTAAGCCCAAAGAGCGTCATCCAGCTTCAAAGACCAATCCTTTCTTGAGCTAGACACAGTCTTTTCCAGAATACTCTTTATCTCTCGATTAGATACCTCCACTTGGCCAGAAGTCTGAGGATGGTAAGGTGTAGCAACCTTATGAGTGACTCCATATTTCTTCAAGAGGTTCTCAAATTGTCTTTCTATGAAATGTGAACCTCCATCACTTATCACAGCCCTAGGAACTCCAAACCTCGAGAAAATGATCTTCTTGAATAGCTTGATCATGGTCTTTACATCACTTGTTGGAGATGGAATGGCCTCCACCCACTTAGATAGTAATCAACAACTATAAGAATGAATTTATTGTTGCAGGAGGATGGAAAAGGGCCCATGTAGTCAACTCCCCAAACATCAAATATCTCCACCTCAAGAATAGTATTCATTGGCATCTCATGCCTCTTGAAGATACTTCTAGCTCTCTGACATGGATCACATGATAACACGTAATTCTAAGCATCTCTGAAAATATGAGGCCAAAAGAAACCAAACTGAAGAACTTTGGCTGCTGTCTTGGAGGCACTAGCATGTCCTCCATAGGATGCAGAATGACAACAACTCAATATACTCGGAGCCTCTTCCTCGGAGACATATCTCCTAAAAATACCATCAGCACACCTCCGGTATATGTACGGGTCATCCCACACAAAATTTTTCAAATCTGAGAAGAACTTCTTCCTCTGCTGATAGTTAAGCTCAAGAGGTAGAACCTTGCTAACAAAATAATTCGCATAGTCAGCATACCAAGGAGCACTCTCCGCAAAAACTGCAAACAATTGCTCATCAGGAAAAGAATCATCAATAGGCAATTCGCTCTCCCCAATCACCGGTTGCTCAAGCCTAGATAAATGATCTGCCACTTGATTCTCCGTCTCTTTTCTATCCAAAATCTCCAAATCAAACTCTTGGAGAAGAAGAATCCAATGGATTAGTCAAGGCTTTGCTTCCTTCTTGCTCATGAGATACCTAAGTGCCGAATGATCAGTGTATACGGTCACCTTTGACCCCACTAGATAGGACCTGAACTTCTCAAAAGTAAAAACTACCGCTAGCAACTCTTTCTCTGTAGTGGCATAGTTTGCTTGAGCTCCATCAAGTGTCTTGCTAGCATAGTAAATTACATGCACTTTCTTGTCCTTTCTTTGCCCCAACACAGTTCCTACGGCATAGTCACTAGCATCACACATGACCTCAAAAGGTAAATTCCAATCCGGTGTTTGCAAAACGGGAGCAGTGATCAAGGCTTCTTTCAACCTGCAAAAGGCATTCAAACAGTCACTATCAAAATTAAATGGAACATCCTTCACTAAGAGATTAGACAAAGGTTTAACAATTTTAGAAAAATCTTTAATGAATCTCCGGTAAAAACTGGCATGTCCCAAGAAACTTCGCACTCCCTTCATATTCATCGGTGGAGGCAATTTCTCAATCACTTCAATTTTCGCCTTATCCACCTCAATTCCCTTTCCAGATACCAAATGTCCAAGCACTATTCCCTCTTGTACCATAAAATGGCACTTCTCCTAATTCAGGACAAGATTAACCTCTCCGCATCTCTGCAAAATCTTAGACAAATTAAACAAACAATCATCAAAGTTAGTACCATATACTGAAAAATCATCCATAAAAACCTCCATGATGTTTTCAATAAATTCAGAAAATATTGCAGTCATGCATCTCTGGAAAGTAGCAGGGGCATTACATAAACCAAATGGCATTCTCCTATAGGCAAAAGTGTCATAAGGGCAAGTAAATGTGGTTTTCTCCTGGTCACTAGGATGAATAGGGATTTGGTGGAATCCTGAATAACTATTCAAGTAACAAAAGTGGGTATGCCTAGCTAGCCTCTCAAGCATCTGATCAATGAAGGGAAGAGGGAAGTGATCTTTCCTAGTTACACTATTCAAATTTCTATAATCAATGCACATCCTCCAACCTGTGACTGTCCTAGTGGGAATCAATTGATTTTTCTTATTTTCAATTACAGTTATCCCCCCTTTCTTAGGAACCACATGCACAAGACTAACCCATTCACTATCAGAAATTGGGTAAATTACCCTAGCATCAAGTAACTTAAGTACCTCTTTTTTAACAACCTCTTTCATATTAGGATTCAACCTACGTTGATGCTCGACAGAGGGTTTATGATCAGGTTCCATCAAAATTCTATGCATGCAAAAGGAAGGATTTATGCCTTTAATATCATCAAGAGTATATCCTATGACCTTTCTATGCATCCTAAGAGCCCTAAGCAATTTCTCAGTCTCTAACTCATTCAAGCTAGCACTAACAATGACAGGATAAGAAGAGTTGGGACCAAGAAACTCATACCTGAGAGTGGAAGGAAGAGTTTTAAGTTCTACCTTAGGAGCCTTTTCCTCTTCCCAATCTTCATACTTAGGCTTTGGCTCAAGCTTTTCCACCTTGGCTTTACTAGGAGGAATTTTTGAGGTTGCCTCCAACAAGCGGGCATACTCAGCTACCTCTCCTCCAGAATCAATAGAGCCGCCACCAACCAAGCATCTTTCCAATGGATCTTCCAAATGAATTATGGTGGACTCTTCCTCCACCTCCTGGTGCAATAAATCAATCCTGTAACAAGAGTCCTCAAAAGAAGGTTATTTAATAGATTTAGAAATATCAAACTCAACCTTATTATCACCAATAGTTAAAGACAATTTGCCATTCTTAACATCAATTATAACACCAGCAGTAGCTAAGAAAGGCCTACCAAGAATAATGGGGATTTGGGAATCCTCCTCCATTTCAAGCACAACAAAATCAGCAAATATGAAAAACTTACCAACACGGATAGGAACATCCTCCAAGATGCCTATAGGATACTTGACGGACCGATCCGCCAATTGAAGTGAGATAGTTGTGGGTTTTAGTTCACCCACCTCTAACTTCTTACACACAGAAAGGGGCATAAGACTAACACTAGCACCCAGATCACACAGAGCTTTATCAAAGTTAGTGTGGCCAATCAAACAGGGAATAGAGAAGCTACCTAGATCTTTTAACTTAGGAGCTAATTTATTTTGAATTAAGGCACTACACTCCTCAGTTAAATCTACTGTCTCATAGTCTTCTAGCTTCCTCTTATTAGACAAGATGTCCTTAAGAAACTTAGCATAGGTAGGCATTTGTTTTAACGCCTCAGTGAAGGGTACATTAATGTACAATTTCTTAAGAACCTCTAAGAACTTCCCAAACTGCCTGTCTAACTTTGCCTTAGCCAATCTTTGAGGGAAGGGAACCGGGGGTTGGTATGGCTCAGGGGGTACATACTTAGACACTTTCTCATGGTTTCCATCCTCTTCGAAGGGTTGTGCCTCAGTCTCTTTTTCCTCATTCCCCTCATCTTTGTCACTCTCCCCCTTACCCTTAGGATCCTCTAACTTCTTTCCACTCCTCAAACTCACAGCCTTACAATGTTCATTGCCTGGGTTGACTTCAGGTTGACCAGGAAACTTACTTTGCTGCTTATGAGAAGTGCTTGCTTGTTGGGCAATCTGGGTCTCCAACATCTTATTATGAATAGCTAAATTGTCAATCTTAGCTGACAACTCTTTAATTGCCTCAGTCACAACTTGCCCATGGTGCCTAAACTCCTCATTTTGCTTAGACTGGCTCTCAACAAAGTTCTCAAGAAGAGACTGAAGTCTAGATTTCTATACCTGTGGGACTCCAGAAGAGGGTTTAGCATTACCTTGCCCAGCTTGGTACTGACTATTCCGGTAAGAGAAGTTTGGATGTGACCTCCAACCGGGGTTGTAAGTTTGGGAATACGGATCATTCCTCCCCTTTTGGTTGAAGTCATGGAAATTGTGGCATGATTCCACTTGCTCCACTGGTGCACCATGTGAGGATCTCATTCCAACTTGGTATTTAGCACCAATATGTCCCTGTGCTCTACAAATCTCACAAAAATTGTTAGAGGCACCTATGGCATTAACATAAGCTTTCTCAAGCATGTCAAAACATTTATTCAAAGAATCAAACTTTGACATAATTAAATCAACACCATCTACCTCAAACTTACCTCCCGAGAGCTTTCTCGGGTTGTGCCCTCTTTCATTGGCCCATTGGTGATTATTTGAAGCTACATTCTCAATTATCTCATAAGCCTCTGTGAGCCTTCTATTCATCAGAGCTCCACCAGCTACGGAGTCAAGAGACATGATGTGTGTGAAATAACATCACATTTTGTTCTTGTTTTGCATGCATTCTTGAGCATTTTAGGCATTTTAGTTTCCCTTTTTGGTTTGTTTTTCCCTTAGTTCGGATAACTGCGGTGTTTTTGGTGTTCTTGTGCAGGATTACTGTTAAATTGGCCTTGGATTGAATGGAATGCTTGCATGTTTGAAGTTGGAGCTTAATGGATAGCAATAAAGGTGCAAGAAAGGCCATTCCAGAGGGATCCACGGCCTGCCCGTGGTTTCTACCACGGTCATGGTTCGAGGGAATCAAGAAAATGAAGAAAACTGAAACAGACTCAACCACGGCCTGGCCGTGGTGGCCACCACGGCCGTGGTTCGCAGCCGTTGCACAGAATTTTAGTTTTTATTCTTATTTCTTTGGGGGCCTTTTGGCCCATGAAAACCCTAGGCTATAAATAGATGTTCTGAATGCAATTAGGGGGGTCTAACCTAGTTCTAATTTGGTTTTGGAGGAGGCACATTGGAGGCTTTGGTTCTTGATCTTTCTTCCCTCTTCTCTCTTAGATTACGAGTTTGGATGTTTAAGAACATGTTTTCTGATTTCTTCTTCTCTATGTCTGAGTAGTTTCCTTTGTTTCTAGGATTGGGCAATGCCCTTTGATACATTAATAATGATTAATTGACGTTGTTTCCCCTTTTATTAATCTTGAATGTTCTTTGATTCAATCCTTATTGCTTTTATTCATGTGAATTTGCTGGCCACTTATTTGCATCTCATAGGCATTTAGGGACGTACTGAGAGATGAACCTAGGTGTTGGAACTATAAAAATTGAACTTAAGGTCTAAATCACGAGAGTAGTTTTAGCCTTTCGAGGATTCAATGAATTACCACAAAGCATAATGGGTTCAATTTAAATTCAATTACCACGAGAGTAGGAATTGGTTTAATTGGGCACGGATCTTGTATCTTGAGAAAGAACATTAACTAATTTAGGGTAATTCACCTTCAGTTGAATTTCAGATTTAATAAAAGGGTTGTCAATTAGGATTTATCTTATATCATTGTGGTATCCCAATCTTGGAAGCTTTCTTGAATCTGAATACCTTTCTTGATAACTTGCTATTTTTGTTCTAAATTCTACACTTTGATTTTTATTTAATTGCTTTGTTACTACATTCTTCTTAATCAACAATCATATTCCATTTTGTTTAATTGAATTGAATTAATTAATTAATTGGTATTCATAGACACAGTCCCTATGGATTCGATCTTTTATTACTTGACGACGAAACCGTACACTTGCGGATTTCACACATCAAGACACATTCAAAGAATATTCTAAACCATTGGAGAAGGTGTGGACGATCAACCACTTCTCTAACCCGTGGTGTGGGCAGGCTTCTAGCAAAGCCTTATATCTATCCCAAGCTTTTGATAATGACTCGCCATCTTTCTGAACAAAGCTTGTGATTTGGGTCCTTAGGTGAGCAGTCTTGGAAGGTGGAAAGAATTTATCCAAAAAGGCTTGCTCCAATTGGTCCCAAGTAGTTATCGTCTCAGCAGGAACAGACTTCAGCCAAGCTCTAGCTCTATCTCTCAATGATAGAGGAAACAGGCGGAGACGAATAGCATCAACAGAGGCGCCTTCGATCTTGAGGGTCTCACAGAACTCCAAGAACATATCCACATGATCATTAGGATCCTCTGACGGCAATTGATGATCACATATTTGATACATTAATAAGCCTTCATTTTTAGTCATTTACACTCTCCATGTACTTAATTGATTGATTTTGATTATGTTTTGTAAGTTTGGATTCAAATTAGACTTAATTGAATTTTTCAGCATAATTTACATCTTACACTGTTTCTGTACTTTGGCCATATCTTGGGCTGTAGGTGGTCTTTGGAGCTGATTCTAGTGGCATTTGAAAGATAAGAGAGAGTTCTATAACTTTTATGAAGATCTCAAAGGCCCAATCACACGAGTAGATAACTCAAATTGGGGTTGAAGCAAGAACTAGAGTGCTGTTCCTGACAGCTTGACCTATGTATATTGTTCATCACAGATTTTGGGCTAGATGTTGTAAAATGGACTGCAATTTGGATTCTGAATATTTAAGACCCATATCTACAACTTTCATGTTGAACACTTTTCCAGAATCGGATTCCTTGAAGGTGATATTGGGTTTGGAAGTCAGAACAGAGGAGCTGTGACTGGGCCTGGACAGTATGTAGTAATTTGAACGTATTTGGAGTTGTAGAAATGATATTGGACCTAAACCAAAGCCATTTGAAAGCTAAGATCCAGGTCTACAACTTTCATGAAGACCACTTGGTTCAAAAATGATGAATGCAATGACTTCAGAGCTGCATGATTTCGGAGACAAGGAATCTCCATAATTTCCCACTCATTTAATGTCATTTGGCATTTTTCACTCATTTTCCAATCATTCAACCACTAATGACTCAGCCCCCTTGACATTTTGTATCTCTAATCCTCTATAAAAGGGGGCCTTGGCAGATCATTGAATAAATTAGGTGTTAGTTACCAAAATGATACCATTTTGTTACTAGGTTTTCTTGTAGTAATTTTCCTTTGTTCTAAATGAAAATCATGTTCTTCTTCTTCTTCTTCTTTCTTTCTTTCTTCTTATCTATGAGTAACTAAGTTTCATTTTACTTGGGTGAAAGCGTGAAGCTCTTGGTAATAAAGTAAGGTTAGATTTATTCTTCTCTTGTGCTTAAATGATTTATATTTTCTAGTAACCATTATACGTATTATAATTTGTTTCTTATAATTTAGAAACCATCTTTGTAAAGAGGAGTTCTTGATTTGTTGTAGACAAAATATTGGTACAATGAATGCTTTAACCCATTTATAAGTGGTGGTAATATTTTTAGGAAACATAATATAATTACGTATATTATTTTAATGGACTTTTAACGTTGTATTTTCCGATTGGAACCTCCATGTTGCGAGGATTCTAATTGAGTTATAAAAGGAATTAATCTTACTTTTACTTTATTTACCAAGAGTGGATCATTTTACCCAAGTAAATAATTTTTACCACAGTAACAAAATATTTACCTTACCATAATTAATCTTCATCAATTCCCTGTGGATCGACCTTGGACTCACCGAGAAATTTATTACTTGAGACAACCTGCACTTGGATTTGCAAATGCAACAACTAAAAAGTGTGCATCAAGTTTTTGGCGCCGTTCTTAGGGGACTTGATTTGAATTTGAATTCACGGTGTAAAAATTTGTATATATACTAACTTACTAACTAGTGGGGGAACCTCTCCCTTTTTAATTTCTGTGCATACTAACTTAGTGGGGGAACCTCTCCCTTTTATTTTACGTACTAACTTAATGGGGGAATCTCTCCCTTTTACTTATTTTATTTTTATTTTTTTGTAATTTACTTTGTGCACTTTATTTTTTGCATTTTAATTTCTGTACAGTGGGGGTAATTCTCCATTTTATTTTCTTGTACATTTTAACTTAGTGGGGGTAACTCTCCCTTTTATTTACCATCTTTGTAAAGAGGAGTTCTTGAAGACCACTTGGTTCAAAAACTTTTATATGGATGTTAGATAGTTAGTAAGAGAGTTAGTAAGTTAGTAAATAAAAAAAAATGATAGAAAATAAATAACAAAAAAAATGACAGAAAATAAATACAGAAAATAAAGTAAAAAATAATAATAATAATAAAAGGAGAGTTACCCCCACTAAGTTAAAATGTACAAGAAAATAAAATGGAGAATTACCCCCACTGTACGAGAAATTAAAATGCAAAAAAAAAAAAATAAAGTGCGGAAAGTAAATTTAAAGAAAAAAAATAAGTAAAAGGGAGAGATTCCCCCACCAAGTTAATGCATAAAATAAAAGGGAGAAGTTCCCCCACTAAGTTAGTATGCACAGAAATTAAAAAGGGAGATGTTCCCCCACTAGTTAGTATGTTAGTATATATACAAAAAATTTTTTTTACACCAGAAATTCAGTCTTCAAATCAAGTCCCCGGCAACAGCGCCAAAAACTTGATGCACACTTTTAATTGTCGCATTTGCAAACCCAAGTGCAGGTTGTCTCAAGTAATAAATTTCTCAGTGAGTCCGAGGTCGATCCACAGGGAATTGATGAAGATTATTTAAGGTAAGGTTAATATTTTGTTACTACAGTAAAAATTATTTACTTGGGTAAAAATGATCCACTCTTGGTAAATAAAGTAAAAGTAATATTAATTCCTTTTATAACTCAATTAGAATCCTCGCAACATGGAGGTTCCAATCGGAAAATATAACGTTAAAAGTCCATTAAAATAATACACGTAATTATATTATGTTTCCTAAAAATATTACCACCACTTATAAATGGGTTAAAGCATTCATTGTCTTACCTGGTGGTTTTGGTACTTTGGAAGAAGTCTTTCAAGTTGTCTCTTGGGCCCAATTGAACATCCACCATAAACCCATAGGTTTGTTGAATGTTAATAATTTCTTTGATAATTTGTTATCTTTTGTTGACCATCTTTGTGGAAGAAATTTGTCACACCTTCAAAGAAGACAACTCCTTATCTCTGCTTCTACTTGTTGATGAATTGATTGATAAATTAGAAGCATTTGTTTATGAACTGATCCAAGAATATTTCGAGATAGATTGGTCCGAAGGAAGCGGTGATGGAAGTGGTGAAGGAAGCAAAATGAAAAGAAAGCCAGCCAAGACACTCCAACTATTTAAATAATTACAAGCTTTGGTTTTATTTATCGTACTTTGTTTCTGTTTAAATTTGTGTGAGATTTTTTTTCCCTTTTCAGTAATTGCAGCAACAGGTAATATATTCTATCCTTTTTCCTATTTATGTTTTGACATTGAGGACAATGTTGTGATCTGGTTAGGGGGAAAGATGGTTGTAAAAAAAAAAACCAAAAAAAAACCCAAAAAACCAAAAAAAAAATTTAGGAAGTGTGTTTGTCAATATGATTATTGTGTTTATCATTAAAAAAAAATCAAAAAAAAAAGATTTAGAAAGTGTGTTTGTGAATATGTTTGTTGTGTTTATCATCAATTTTTTTAACAACAAAAGTAATTAGGGATGGCAGAGTAAAGAGTAAATTATTTATTCTTGAGACGTATCAAAAATTAGTGGCAGAGTAAGGAGTAATTAGGGTAGTAACTAATTTATGTGGAAGTAGCAATTAAAATTCAAGAAAATTTGCATGATTGAGTAAATTGTCTTCTTTCTTAAAATTCACATGCTTGGTTATGGATGTTGAATTGGTGGACTGAGAATGATAGAATTATGCCTTGTGAGATTTTGAGCTTATTGATGAATGGATTGAACATTTGTACCATTCTTTTCTTTCTTGTGTGAATTTCACTCATGGAATTGTTGCTCTAGAACTTACTTTGATTCTTTTTGAGACTACATTTTCATATGCATACATGAATATGATTGAGGCATTTTTCTTGAAATAGCTACTTTAGCCAAATAGCCAACCTTGTGCATATTTTCCTTTGCTTAACCCCTTTGAGCTTATTTGACTATTTTTTTTTTGTTTCGAACTCATTATGCGCCTTAAATGAAAAATCATGTTCTTACTTGACCTTAGGGAGTAAGAGAACATTAGTTTGTCATTCGATGAGTTCTTGAACAAGTGTGGGGGTGTGTGTGCAGAATATTTTAAAAAAAATGTGTATATATGATGTTTTTATTCTTCAAAAAAAAATCAAAAATCAAAAATAAAAAAAAATAAAAAAAATTGTAAAAAGAAGAGGGTCAACAAGGTAATAAAGGAAAGGAAAAGAATATGTAAAGAGAATTTGTATTAGGTGGAGTTGGGATGAATTTTCATGCTTGTTAATTGAACTCAGCTCTCATGTTCTTTTATTCTCTAGTGTTTAACTTGTCATATCTATATTACCTCCTCCTTTACCTTGACCCCATTACAACATTGAATAAAGTCCTCATGATTTGTGTGTGCATGTGTTCTGAGTAGTGGAGAAGTAGAAGATAAGCAAGCTTATGGTAGTGCAATTTTCATGGGTTGAATTGAGTGAAATACCTACCTTTTAAACACTTGAGGGATTGAGAGTGAATCTTGTGAAAATCTATCATTCTTGACTCATGCTTTTCAATTGAAATAACCTTGCTTGTTGATTTGAGAAGTGAAGATATGTTACCTCATGAATGTTTTGATTACTTGAATGATTGCTCTTCATTTTTAAATATTATTAGAAATTGAGTCTTTTAGAGTATTTAGCTTTTGAGTCTGTTTCATTTTTTTTTATTTTGTGAGTGGTCTTATGTGTTTTGCTCAGGAGTGCAAAAAGCTAAGTGTGGGGGAATTTGATGATCACATATTTGATACATTAATAAGCCTTCATTTTTAGTCATTTACACTTTCCATGTACTTAATTGATTGATTTTGATTATGTTTTGTAAGTTTGGATTCAAATTAGACTTAATTGAATTTTTCAGCATAATTTACATCTTACACTATTTCTGTACTTTGGCCATATATTGGGCTGTAGGTGGTCTTTGGAGCTGATTCTAGTGGCATTTGAAAGATAAGAGAGAGTTCTATAACTTTTATGAAGACCTCAAAGGCCCAATCACACGAGTAGATAACTCAAATTGGGGTTGAAGCAAGAACTAGAGTGCTGTTCCTGACAGCTTGACCTACGTATACTGTTCATCACAGATTTTGGGCTAGATGTTGTAAAAAGGACTGAAATTTTGGATGTTAAATATTTAAGACCCATATCTACAACTTTCATGTTGAACACTTTTCCAGAATCGGATTCCTTGAAGGTGATATTGGGTTTGGAAGTCAGAACAGAGGAGTTGTGACTGGGCCTGGACAGTATGTAGTAATTTGAACGTATCTGGAGTTGTAGAAATGATATTGGACCCAAACCAAAGCCATTTGAAAGCTAAGATCTAGGCCTACAACTTTCATGAAGACCACTTGGTTCAAAAATGACGAATGCAATAACTTCAGAGCTGCATGATTTCGGAGACAAGGAATCTCCATAATTTCCCACTCATTTAATGTCATTTGGCATTTTTCACTCATTTTCCAATCATTCAACCACTAATAACTCAGCCCCCTTGACATTTTGTATCTCTAATCCTCTATAAAAGGGGGCCTTGGCAGATCATTGAAGAGAGGAGGTGTTAGTTACCAAAATAATACCATTTTGTTACTAGGTTTTCTTGTAGTAATTTTCCTTTGTTCTAAATGAAAGGCATGTTCTTCTTCTTCTTCTTTCTTTCTTTCTTCTTATCTATGAGTAACTAAGTTTCATTTTACTTGGGTAAAAGGGTGAAGCTCTTGGTAATAAAGTAAGGTTAGATTTATTCTTCTCTTGTGCTTAAATGATTTATATTTTCTAGCAACCATTATACGTATTATAATTTGTTTCTTATAATTTAGAAATCATCTTTGTAAAGAGGAGTTCTTCATTTGTTGTAGACAAAATATTGGCACAATGAATGCTTTAACCCATTTATAAGTGGTGGTAATATTTTTAGGAAACATAATATAATTACGTGTATTATTTAAATGGACTTTTAACGTTATATTTTCCGATTGGAACCTCCATGTTGCGAGGATTCTAATTGAGTTATAAAAGGAATTAATCTTACTTTTACTTTATTCACCAAGAGTGGATCATTTTTACCCAAGTAAATAATTTTTACTGTAGTAACAAAATATTAACCTTACCTTAAATAATCTTCATCAATTCCCTGTGGATCGACCTCGGACTCACCGAGAAATTTATTACTTGAGACAACCTGCACTTGGGTTTGCAAATGCGACAATTAAAAAGTGTGCATCAAGTAAAAATTATTTACTTGGGTAAAAATGATCCACTCTTGGTAAATAAAGTAAAAGTAAGATTAATTCCTTTTATAACTCAATTAGAATCCTCGCAACATGGAGGTTCCAATCGGAAAAGATAACGTTAAAAGTCCATTAAAATAATACACGTAATTATATTATGTTTCCTAAAAATATTACCACCACTTATAAATGGGTTAAAGCATTCATTGTGCCAATATTTTGTCTACAACAAATCAAGAACTCCTATTTACAAAGATGATTTCTAAATTATAAAAAACAAATTATAATACGTATAATGGTTACTAGAAAATATAAATCATTTAAGTACAAGAGAAGAATAAATCTAACCTTACTTTATTACCAAGAGCTTCACCCTTTCACCCAAGTAAAATGAAACTTAGTTACTCATAGATAAGAAGAAAGAAAGAAAGAAGAAGAAGAAGAAGAAGAACATGACTTTCATTTAGAACAAAGGAAAATTACTACAAGAAAACCTAGTAACAAAATGGTATTATTTTGGTAACTAACACCTAATTTATTCAATGATCTACCAAGGTCCCCTTTTATAGAGGATTAGAGATACAAAATGTCAAGGGGGCTGAGTCATTAGTGGTTGAATGATTGGAAAATGAGTGGAAAATGCCAAATGACATTAAATGAGTGGGAAATTATGGAGATTCCTTGTCTCCGAAATCATACAGCTCTGAAGTCATTGCATTCGTCATTTTTGAACCAAGTGGTCTTCATGAAAGTTGTAGGTCTGGATCTTAGCTTTCAAATGGCTTTGGTTTGGGTCTAATATCATTTCTACAACTCCAGATACGTTCAAATTACTACATACTATCCAGGCCCAGTCACAGCTCCTCTGTTCTGACTTCCAAACCCAATATCACCTTCAAGGAATCCGATTCTGGAAAAGCGTTCAACATGAAAGTTGTAGATATGGGTCTTAACTATTCAGAATCCAAATTGCAGTCCATTTTACAACATTTAGCCCAAAATATGTGATGAACAGTATACATAGGTCAAGCTGTCAGGAACAGCACTCTAGTTCTTGTTTCAACCCCAATTTGAGTTATCTACTCGTGTGATTGGGCCTTTGAGGTCTTCATGAAAGTTATAGAACTCTCTCTTATCTTTCAAATGCCACTAGAATCAGCTCCAAAGACCACCTACAGCCCAAGATATGGCCAAAGTACAGAAATAGTGTAAGATGTAAATTATGCTGAAAAATTCAATTAAGTCTAATTTGAATCCAAACTTACAAAACATAATCAAAATCAATCAATTAAGTACATGGAGAGTATAAATGACTAAAAATGAAGGCTTATTAATGTATCAAATATGTGATCATCAAATTCCCCCACACTTAGCTTTTTGCACTCCTGAGCAAAACACATAAGACCACTCACAAAATAAAAAAAACGAAACAGACTCAAAAGCTAAACACTCTAAAAGACTCAATTTCTAACAATATTTAAAAATGAAGAGCAATCATTCAATTAATCAAAACATTCATGAGGTAACATATCTTCACTTCTCAAATCAACAAGCAAGGATATTTCAATTGAAAAGCATGAGTCAAGAATGATAGATTTTCACAAGATTCACTCTCAATCCCTCAAGTGTTTAAAAGGTAAGTATTTCACTCAATTCAACCTATGAAAATTGCACTACCATAAGCTTGCTTATCTTCTACTTCTCCACTACTCAGAACACATGCACACAAAAATCATGAGGACTTTATTCAAGGTTGTAATGGGGTCAAGGTAAAGGAGGAGGTAATATGGATATGTCAAGTTAAACACCAGAGAATAAAAGAACATTATGATACAATTAGAATGGAGAAGATGTTTGAGAACATTCAGTCTAAATTTCTCAAGAATTTCTTAGTTCTTCCTCATACAGGACAATGACCAATATCTGACTAATGTTTTGTTGAAGATCAATTGGTAAGTTGAATTCATTGTTAGGCTTGAACATTCTCCTTCTATTCCTGTTATTTCCAATCATCCACTCTCAGTTTAGGTATGAATATATCACATGGTGCATTCTTTTGATTGTAGCAATAATCAGCTCTCTTTTTTTTATATAGACACTTTTTTTCCTTTTTGTTTCTTTTTTTTATATAACCAATCTGCACATGCACCCCCACACTTGTTCCAGAACTCATCAAATAACAAAGTCAATGCTCTCTTATTCCCTAAGGTTGGGTTAGAACATGATTTTTCATTTAAGGTACGTAATGAGTGAGAAACAAAGAATGGTCAAATAAGTTCAAAGAGGTTAAGCAAAGGAAAATATGTAAGGTTAGCTATTTGGTCAAAGTAGTTAATTCAAGAAAATTTGCCTCAATCATGTTTATGTATGCATGTGAAAATGTAGCTTCAAAAAGAATCAAAGCAAGTTCTAGAGTAACAATTCCATGAGAAAAAAATCACTCAAGAAAGAAGAGAATGGTACAGATGTTCAATCCATTCATCGATAAGCTCAAAATCTCACAAGGCATATATCCATCATTCTCAATCCACAAAAGTTTTAACATCCATAACCAAGCATGTGATGTTTAAGAAAAAAGACAATTTACTCAATCATGCAAATTTCCTTGAATTTTAATTGCTACTTCCACATAAATTAGTTACTACCCTAATTACTCCTTACTCTGCCACCAATTTTTGATGCGTCTCAAGAATAAATAATTTACTCTTTACTCTGTCATCCCTAATTACTTTTGTTGTTAAAAAAATTGATGACAAACACAACAAACATATTCACAAACACACTTTCTAAATCTTTTTTTTTGGTTTTTTTTTAATGATAAACACAATAATCATATTGACAAACACACTTTCTAAATTTTTTTTTTTGGTTTTTTAGGTTTTTTTTTGTTTTATATTTTTTTTGTTGGCCGACACTATTTACATCCCCATACAAAGGCTCCGAAATCTGGGAGGCACTTAAGCCGACTCAATAAAAATACGAAATACTAAAAACTTACCTCAGCTTTGGTAGACAGGATCGTCTACCAAAGTTTCTGCTACACCTGGATCCTTTAACTCAAGTTATAGCTTCAACCGCTGACCATTTACCTTCTTCCAAATTAATTTTATAAGAACAGACCAAGGGACGAACACCTTTTTTATCAGTAATGCTCCAACCTTTCATAAGAAACTCCTTAAACTTTGGTTGCCATGCATGAGTGTCATGATCTTGAGTTTTATCAAAAATAGTAGAAATATCAACTACATCAGAGGGATTACTGATAGAATCAAACTCAGAATTGACAAGAAAATTCTCAAGGGGATCAAAATCATGGGTTGTAGAAACTCCCCTATCCATGATTAAGTCAATCATGTATGTCTGGTGGCCTTCGTCATCATTTTCTGGCTTAACAAGACTTTTTGTCACCTTAGGTTCCTTGGGTAGCTCAGCATCACTACTATCTTGATTCTTTTCCACATCCTCTAGCTCATTCACACTCAAGGAGTTCATCACTTTAGACATTTGGCTCTTTATCTCCTTACTTTCTTCAACAACTTTTTCATTCCTAAGGGTTATCACTGACTTGACTTGATCTATTTGTTGATTTTCTGGACTACCCTCATTTAGACTGTATTGACTCTTAGGATTTAGTTGAGGTTGAGAGGGAAACTTTCCTTTCTCATGAATGGCAAGTGCAGAAGAAAGTTTAGCAAGAGTGTCTTTTATGTCAATCATGGCTTGAGTGTTTTGGCTATTGATGACCTCTTATTTTTCCATGAATGCATGCAATGTTCCTTCAAGGTTTTTCTTATATGGTGCGACATAGGGTGCATATCCTTGAGGATTTTGAGAATCTTGCTGTGCCTGAGGAGGTGGTGGTTGCATGAATTGTGGCTGGTTGCTATTCCTCCAACTAAAGTTCAGGTGATTTCTCCATCCCGGATTGTATGTATCTGAAAAAGAAGAAGTGAATGGCTTTTTAAAATTATTCATTGCATTTACTTGCTCATGCACAACTTCTTTAAAAATAGGAATTTTTGGACATTCATTTGTTGAGTGTCCTAATTCATCACAAATGCCACAAATTTCTTCATTTTGCACAGATTTGATTTCTTTTACTTTCCCTGATTCCATAGCTTCAATCTTTCTAGCCAAACTAGCAAACCTTGCATTTAGATCTTCTTCTTGACTAAGATGATATTTTCCTTTACTAGCATTTGCAAGGTTAAATCTAATTGAATTTTCAGAAGGATTAGTACCATGCCAAGATTGAGAATTTTCAGCCAAATGGTCTAAATAGTCTAAAGCTTCTTCAGGTTCTTTATCAAGAAATTCACCATTGCACATTGTTTCCACAAATTGTTTGGTTTCGGGTGTTAACCCTTCATAAAAGAAGCTTATAGTGCGCCATTTTTCAAAACCATGATGTGGGTAAGAATTCAACAAATCTTTAAAACGTTCCCAACTTTGAAAATATGCTTCATTTGAATTTTGGGAAAAATTTTGGATTTGTCTTTTCAAAGCATTGGTTTTATGTGTTGGAAAAAATTTCTTCAAAAACTCACATTGCATTTCTTACCATGTGCCAATTGATCTTGGTTTCAAAGTATTAAGCCAAGCTTTTGCTTTATCTTTTAAAGAAAAAGAAAACAATTTAAGCTTAACAACCTCTTCAGTGCAAGTTTGATCATGAAAAGCAGTACATACTTCCTCAAATTCTTTTAGATGTAAATATAGGCTTTCAGATTCTAAACCATGGAAATTAGGAAGTAAAGAGATCATACCTGGCTTGAATCTAAAATTGTTGGCATTGAGTGGAAAGATAAAACATGATGGACTAGAATTTCGAGATGGTTGCAAATACTCACGCATGGTTCGCAACGGTTGATTTTCATGTTCATCATGCACACTTTCGTTTTCAGCCATTGTGCTTAATGTGTGTGATTGTGATTCAAACAAATCAATATGTAAAGTACCTGGATTAACTTTAACCAAACGACCAGAATTTAAATCACGATACCAATTAAGCATAAACAAGTAACTTACAGTATAAAATAAAATGTACAAGCTAGTAATATAAATTGTCCATTAAATATTAACAAAGGTGTGGTATAAACCAACCACCAAATAAGTTAAAAAGCATAAAAATTAAAAAGTTAGTATACAGGTAAATTAAAATGTTAGAAGCAGAAAAAGTAAAAAGTTAGATAGTTAATAAGAGAGTTAGTAAGTTAGTAAACAAAAAAAAATGAGAAAATAAATACGAGAAAATAAAGTACAAAAAAAAAATAATAATAATAAAAAGGAGAGTTACCCCCACTAATTTAAAATGTACAAGAAAATAAAATGGAGAATTACCCTAATTTCGTATGAGAAATTAAAATGCGAGAAAATAAAGTGCAGAAGGTAAATTACAAAAAATAAAAAAAATAAGTAAAAGGGAGAGATTCCCCCACTAAGTTAGTGCGTAAAATAAAGGGAGAGGTTCCCCACTAAATTAGTATGCACAGAAATTAAAAAGGAGAGGTTCCCCACTAGTTAGTATGTTAGTATATATACAAATTTTTACACTGAAATTCGGTCTTCAAATCAAGTCCCGACAACGGCGCCAAAAACTTGATGCACACTTTTAATTGTCGCATTTGCAAACCCAAGTGCGAGGTTGTCTCAAGTAATAAATTTCTCGGTGAGTCCGAGGTCGATCCACAGGGAATTGATGAAGATTATTTAAGGTAAGGTTAATATTTTGTTACTACAGTAAAAATTATTTACCTTACCTTAAATAATCTTCATCAATTCCCTGTGGATCGACCTCGGACTCACCGAGAAATTTATTACTTGAGACAACCTGCACTTGGGTTTGCAAATGCGACAATTAAAAAGTGTGCATCAAGTTTTTGGCGCCGTTGCCGGGGACATGATTTGAAGACTGAATTTTTGGTGTAAAAATTTAGGAAGTGTGTTTGTCAATATGATTATTGTGTTTATCATTAAAAAAAAAAATTGTGTTTATCCAATCATTATGAGAGAAGGAGATTCGACGGGGGAGACGCTGCTGGAGAGAGGCTTTTGGGCAGTGCCCTGCTTCTCTCCTCAGTCTCCCTCTAATTTCTTTTCTCTCTCTTTTTCTCCTTTTCTCTTTTCTAGTTTATGTGTAAATAAGTTCCAGTCTACTTGGGTCAAAGTGTGAAGCTCTCGGTAATAAAATAAGGTTAGATTTATTCCTCTCTTGTACTTTAATGATTTATATTTTTAAGTAGTTATTATGCGTGTTATATTTTGTTTCTAATAATTTAAAAATTACCATTGTAAATAGGAGTTCTTGATTTATTTTAGACAAAATATTGGCATAGTAAATGCTTTAACCCATTTACAAGTGGTGGTAATAATTAAAGGAAATATAATATAATTACGTATATTATTTTATTTCGTATTGTATTTTGTTTCCAATCAATTTAGAAACACTCCTTGTAAAGTGGAGTTCTTGATTTGTTGTAGACAAGAGATTGACACAATGAATGCTTTAACCCATTTATAAGTGTTGGTGTTAGAAACTCTCCTTGTAATGTAGAGATCTTGATTTATTGTAGACAAAATATTGGCACAGTGAATGCTTGATCCCATTTATGAGTGATGATATTAATAGATGATTAAAGGAAACATAATATAATTACGTGTATTATTTTAATGGACTTTTAACGTTGTATTTTTCGATTGGAACCTCCATGTTGCGAGGATTCTAATTGAGTTATAAAAGGAATTAATCTTACTTTTACTTTATTTACCAAGAGTGGATCATTTTACCCAAGTAAATAATTTTTACTATAGTAACTAAATATTTACCTCATCTTAAATAATCTTCATCAATTCCCTGTGGATCGACCTCGGACTCACCGAGAATTTATTACTTGAGACAACTTGCACTTGGGTTTGTAAATGCAACAATTAAAAAGTGTGCATCAAGTTTTTGGAGATTCGAAAACTTTTGCACAATTCGGGGCAAAACACAAAAGACAAAAACCAAAGAAAAATGACACAGACTCAAAAACTAAAACTCTAAAGGATTCAATGACTCAAGAAGAGCAACTAGATAATCAAGGGATCAAAACAGTCGTAAGGTAACATTTCTTCGCATCTCAAACCAACAAGCAAGGAAACTTCAGTTGAAAAGAATGAATCAAGAATGATAGATCCTCACAGAATTCACTCTTAATCTCTCAAGTGTTTAAAAAGGTTAGTATTTCACTCTATTCAACTCATGAATAATTGCACTACCATAAGCTTGCTTATCTTCTACTTCTCCGCTACTCAAAAATAACATATATACACAAATCATGAGGACTTTATTCAAGGTTATAATGGGGCCAAGGTAAAGGTGGAAGTAATATAGATAAGATAAGTTAAATACCAAAGAGAATAAAAGAGCATTATGTTACAGATAGAGTAGAGAAGATGTTTGAGAACATTCAGTCTAAATTTCTCAAGAATTTCTTAGTTCTTCCTCATACAGGACAATGACCCATATCTGACTAATGTTTTGTTGAAGATCAATTGGTAAGTTGAATTCATTGTTAGGCTTGAACATTCTCCTTCTATTCCTGTTATTTCCAATCATCCACCCTTATTCTAGGTATAAATATATCACATGGTGCATTCTTTTGATTGTAGCAATAATCAGCTCTCTTTTTTTTATAAAAACATTTTTTCTTTTTTCTTTTTTTTATATAACCAATCTGCACATGCACCCCCACACTTGTTCAAAAACAAAGTCAATGCTCTCTTATTCCCTAAGGTTGGGTTAAAACATGGTTTTTCATTTAAGGCACGTAATGAGTTAGAAACAAAGAATGGTCAAATAAGCTCAAAGGGGTTAAGCAAAGGAAAATATGTAAGGTTAGCTATTTGGTCAAAGTAGTTAATTCAAGAAAATTTGCCTCAATCATGTTTATGTATGCATGTGAAAATGTAGCCTAAAAAAGAATCAAAGCAAGTTCTAGAGTAACAATTCCATGAGAAAAAATCACACAAGAAAGAAGAGAATGGTACAGATGTTCAATCCATTCATCGATAGGCCCAAAATCTCACAAGGCATATATCTATCATTCTCAATCCACAAAAATTTTAACATCCATAACCAAGCATGTGATATTTAAGAAAGAAGACAATTAACTCAATCATGTAAATTTCCCTAAATCCATTTGCTACTTCTACACAAACAAGGTATCTACCCCAATCTAGATGCGTCTCAAGAGTAAAATTACCGCCACAGTAAAATTTACTCCTTACTCTGCCATCCTTAACTGGTTTAGGTTAGAAAATTACTAACAAACATATAAACACAACAAACAAACACACTTTCAAATTTTTTTTCTTTTTTTTTTCAAGCATTTTTTTACACAATTATTTACACAACTATCCTTCCCCCCAATCTGATCACAACATTGTCCTCAATGTTAAAAAAAATAGAAAGGAAAAAGATAGAAGATAGTACCTGTTACCGCAATTACTGAAAAGAGCAACCTCACACAAATATAAACAGAAACAAAGTATGACCAAAGATTGAAATTATTTATACAAATGGAGTGTCTTAACTGGCTTCCTTTTCTTACTGCTTCACACAACATTTCCTTCGGACCACTTCTTACTGAGTTGCTATTGGATCAGGGCTGTCATAAGAAGAAAATATACAAGAAAATATATACATGTAGTTGTGATTGTGGCTCACATCTTCCTCTGGTTTTACATCCAGTAACGGCTTCAACGCCTTCTATGAGTCGAGGATAGGCTTCCCATCCAATTTTCTTATAAATTGGCAAACAGGGTCTTTTTGAGTCAGATTCCCAAGATTGTAACACGCTTACTTGCCTTTGAAGAGATTTCACAAATTAATAAATTCAGACTGCACAAATTCACCAGAATGCGTCTCAAGAGTCCAAAAGATTTCACCTAATGTCTCCTTACTCAGGCCATTCTTTAATGAAAAATATTTTATCTTTTTTTTTATTTGCAGAAACCATCCACAAAGAACAACTTCGCTTGTTACAAGAAAAATTGACAATTTTGGCAAATCAAACCATAAAATTGAAAATAAAAAATTCATTAAGAAAAATGATCAATGATAGGTGCGATTTCAAAAGGTGAGCCTATTGTAAGTATGGACAAAACATTTTTGGCTCATTTTGAATTCTTGAAGCAACAAAATCCACCGTATTAACCTAGATTTACAAAAACTTGTTGAGAAAATTGACAAATGACCAAAAGGTCAAAATAAAGTTGACACTTAAAAGGAAAATGAAAAACAAACACTAAGACACACGAAATTAGAAGAAAAAGAGAAAACAAAGTTTTTTTTTTTGGTTTTTTTTTGTTTTTTTTAAATGAAAACACATGAAATTAGAAAACTAGGAATCAGACTTCACTTGATTCAATAATCTATCATAGACAATAGAGTAGCTTTGGGACCTTCCTTCTAATCAATTTCTAATCATTCAATTTGATGGGGAGAATCAATAATTTAAAAACATTTAAAGGCATGACTTTTACTCTATGGATTCTCATGGAAAAATACCATAGTTCTCCCACACAATCTATAACCTCCATTCCTAGATGATTATAAATCATGACACTTTATTATTTATGGTCTAGGTCATATGCAAACCTTTAGGGTTACACATACACCCACTAAATTAATTTATGAGTGGCCAATTCATAAAAGCATTATGAACCATAATAAGTACTCAAATTGAATAGAAAAGAGTCAATTAGAATTCCAATTTTAATACATGTCAATTGAATCAAGTTACATTTTCACCCTAAAAACACACAAATTAATTATACATGAAAAAATAAAAGAAGAAATAGCAAAATAAAAAAATAAAAAATATATATACAAAGGTGTGGTATAAATCCAGCCACCAAATAAAAAAAAATAACAAAGGTGGGGTAATAAACCAACCACCAAATAAAAAAAATAACAAAGGTGGGGTAATAAACCAACCACCAAATAAAAAATTAAAAATGGTGTGGTAGAAACCAACCACCAAATAAATTAATAAGCAAAGGTGGGTTAATAAACCAACTACCAAATAAATAAAATAAAAAAAAAAATAACAAAGGTGGGGTAATAAACCAACCACCAAAAAAAAATAAAAAAATTAAAAATGGTGTGGTAGAAACCAACCACTAAATAAATTAATAAGCAAAGGTGGGGTAATAAACCAACCACCAAATAAATAAATTAATAAAAAAAACAAAGGTGGGGTAATAAACCAACCACCAAATAAAAAATTAAAAATGGTGTGGTAGAAACCAACCACCAAATAAATTAATAAGCAAAAATAAATAAATAAATAACAAAAATAAATGATGAGAAAATAAATGACAGGAAATAAATAAATGACAAAAATAAAAAAATAAAAAAATAAATGACAAAAATAAAATAAATAAATAAAAAAATAAATGACGAAAAATAAATAAAAATAAATAAATAACAAAAATAAATGACAGAAAATAAATAACAAAAAAATAAAAAAAAAAAAAAAAAATAAAGTGCAGAAAATAAAATAAAGAAAATAAAGTGTAAAAAAAAATAAAATAAATAAATAAACAAATAAATAAAAGGAGAGTTTCTCCCACAAAGTTAGTATGTACAAAGAAAATAAAAGGGAGAGATACCCCCACAGTTAGTATGTTAGAAAAAAATAAAATAAAATAAAAGGGAGAATTACCCCCACTGTACAAAAAATAAAAATAAAAAGGAGAATTAACCCCACTATTAATATGTATAAGAAAAGAAAATGGAGAATTACCCCCACGGAATTAATATGTACAAAAAAAACTTAACTTTTTTTTTTGGTTTCCTTTTTTTTTTTGGTTTTTTGGTTTTTTTTAATTTTTTTTACTATTTACACTATTCACACACTATTCACACACTATTCACATACTATTCACACACTATTCACACACTATTCACATACTATTCACACACTATTCACACACTATTCACTTTTTACTATGTACAAAAATATTTACACCAAAAATTTATTCCTCAAAACAAGTCCCCGGCAACGGCACCAAAAACTTGATGCACACTTTTTAATTGTTGCATTTACAAACCCAAGTGCAAGTTGTCTCAAGTAATAAATTCTCAGTGAGTCCGAGGTCGATCCACAGGAAATTGATGAAGATTATTTAAGATGAGGTAAATATTTAGTTACTATAGTAAAAATTATTTACTTGGGTAAAATGATCCACTCTTGGTAAATAAAGTAAAAGTAAGATTAATTCCTTTTATAACTCAATTAGAATCCTCGCAACATGGAGGTTCCAATCGAAAAATACAACGTTAAAAGTCCATTAAAATAATACACGTAATTATATTATGTTTCCTTTAATCATCTATTAATATCATCACTCATAAATGGGTTAAAGCATTCATTGTGCTAATATTTTGTCTACAACAAATCAAGAACTCCTCTTTACAAAGATGATTTCTAAATTATAAGAAACAAATTATAATACGTATAATGGTTACTAGAAAATATAAATCATTTAAGAACAAGAGAAGAATAAATCTAACCTTACTTTATCACCAAGAGCTTCACCCTTTCACCCAAGTAAAATGAAACTTAGTTACTCATAGATAAGAAGAAAGAAAGAAAGAAGAAGAAGAAGAAGAAGAACATGACTTTCATTTAGAACAAAGAAAAATTACTACAAGAAAATCGAGTTATAACTCAATTAACTACTAATAGCAACAAAATATTATACGTATTTACCCAGGGAAATTTGCATGATTGAGTAAATTGTCTTCTTTCTTAAACATCACATGCTTGGTTATGGATGTTAAAACTTTTGTGGATTGAGAATGATGGATATATGCCTTGTGATATTTTGAGCTTATCGATGAATGGATTGAACATCTGTACCATTCTCTTCTTTCTTGAGTGATTTTTTTCTCATGGAATTGTTACTCTAAAACTTGCTTTGATTCTTTTTGAAGCTACATTTTCACATGCATACATAAACATGACTGAGGCAAATTTTCTTGAATTAACTACTTTGACCAAATAGCTAACCTTACATATTTTCCTTTGCTTAACCTCTTTGAACTTATTTGACCATTCTTTGTTTCTCACTCATTACGTACCTTAAATGAAAAATCATGTTCTAACCCAACCTTAGGGAATAAGAGAGCATTGACTTTGTTATTTGATGAGTTCTGGAACAAGTGTGGGGGTGCATGTGTAGATTGGTTATATAAAAAAAAGAAAAAAAAAAGGAAAAAAATGTGTCTATATAAAAAAAAGAGAGCTGATTATTGCTACAATCAAAAGAATGCACCATGTGATATATTCATACCTAAACTGAGGGTGGATGATTGGAAATAACAGGAATAGAAGGAGAATGTTCAAGCCTAACAATGAATTCAACTTACCAATTGATATTCAACAAAACATTAGTCAGATATTGGTCATTGTCCTGTATGAGGAAGAACTAAGAAATTCTTGAGAAATTTAGACTGAATGTTCTCAAACATCTTCTCCATTCTAATTGTATCATAATGTTCTTTTATTCTCTGGTGTTTAACTTGACATATCCATATTACCTCCTCCTTTACCTTGACCCCATTACAACCTTGAATAAAATCCTCATGATTTTTGTGTGCATGTGTTCTGAGTAGTGGAGAAGTAGAAGATAAGCAAGCTTATGGTAGTGCAATTTTCATAGGTTGAATTGAGTGAAATACTTACCTTTTAAACACTTGAGGGATTGAGAGTGAATCTTGTGAAAATCTATCATTCTTGACTCATGCTTTTCAATTGAAATATCCTTGCTTGTTGATTTGAGAAGTGAAGATATGTTACCTCATGAATGTTTTGATTACTTGAATGATTGCTCTTCATTTTTAAATATTATTAGAAATTGAGTCTTTTAGAGTGTTTAGCTTTTGAGTCTGTTTCATTTTTTTTATTTTGTGAGTGGTCTTATGTGTTTTGCTCAGGAGTGCAAAAAGCTAAGTGTGAGGGAATTTGATGATCACATATTTGATACATTAATAAGCCTTCATTTTTAGTCATTTACACTCTCCATGTACTTAATTGATTGATTTTGATTATGTTTTGTAAGTTTGGATTCAAATTAGACTTAATTGAATTTTTCAGCATAATTTACATCTTACACTGTTTCTGTACTTTGGCCATATCTTGGGCTGTAGGTGGTCTTTGGATCTGATTCTAGTGGCATTTGAAAGATAAGAGATAGTTCTATAACTTTCATGAAGACCTCAAAGACCCAATCACACGAGTAGATAACTCAAATTGGGGTTGAAGCAAGAACTAGAGTGCTGTTCCTGACAGCTTGACCTATGTTACTGTTCATCACAGATTTTGGGCTAGATGTTGTAAAATGGACTGCAATTTGGATTCTGAATAGTTAAGACCCATATCTACAACTTTCATGTTGAACACTTTTCCAGAATCGGATTCCTTGAAGGTGATATTGGGTTTGGAAGTCAGAACAGAGGAGCTGTGTCTGGGCCTGGATAGTATGTAGTAATTTGAACGTATCTGGAGTTGTAGAAATGATATTGGACCCAAACTAAAGCCATTTGAAAGCTAAGATCCAGGCCTACAACTTTCATGAAGACCACTTGGTTCAAAAATGACGAATGAAATGACTTCAGAGCTGCATGATTTCGAAGACAAGGAATCTCCATAATTTCCCACTCATTTAATGTCATTTGGCATTTTCCACTCATTTTCCAATCATTCAACCACTAATGACTCAGGCCCCTTGACATTTTGTATCTCTAATCCTCTATAAAAGGGGGCCTTGGCAGATCATTGAATAAATTAGGTGTTAGTTACCAAAATGATACCATTTTGTTACTAGGTTTTCTTGTAGTAATTTTCCTTTGTTCTAAATGAAAGTCATGTTCTTCTTCTTCTTCTTCTTTCTTTCTTTCTTCTTATCTATGAGTAACTAAGTTTCATTTTACTTGGGTGAAAGCGTGAAGCTCTTGGTAATAAAGTAAGGTTAGATTTATTCTTCTCTTGTGCTTAAATGATTTATATTTTCTAGTAACCATTATACGTATTATAATTTGTTTCTTATAATTTAGAAACCATCTTTGTAAAGAGGAGTTCTTGATTTGTTGTAGACAAAATATTGGCACAATGAATACTTTAACCCATTTATAAGTGGTGGTAATATTTTTAGGAAACATAATATAATTACGTATATTATTTTAATGGACTTTTAACGTTGTATTTTCCGATTGGAACCTCCATGTTGCGAGGATTCTAATTGAGTTATAAAAGGAATTAATCTTACTTTTACTTTATTTACCAAGAGTGGATCATTTTACCCAAGTAAATAATTTTTACTGTAGTAACAAAATATTTACCTTACCATAATTAATCTTCATCAATTCCCTGTGGATAGACCTCGGACTCACCGAGAAATTTATTACTTGAGACAACCTGCACTTGGGTTTGCAAATGCGACAACTAAAAAGTGTGCATCAAGTTTTTGGAGGTAACTAATTTATGTGGAAGTAGCAAACTCCATTGACTTAATACGTATAATGGTTACCAAAATAATTTTTACGTAGTTACCACCTAGTAACATAGATTAATCATCAAAATCAATTAACTAACAAGAGGTAAACAAATTTCTAAATTTTTGCTTAACCCCTTTGAGCTTATTTGACTATTTTTTTTTTGTTTCGAACTCATTATGCGCCTTAAATAAAAAATCATTTTCTTACTTGACCTTAGGGAATAAGAGAACATTAGTTTGTCATTCGATGAGTTCTTGAACAAGTGTGGGGGTGTGTGTGCAGAATATTTTTAAAAAAATGTGTATATATGATGTTCTTATTCTTCAAAAAAATATCAAAAATCAAAAATCAAAAAAAAAATAAAAAAAAAATTTGTAAAAAGAAGAGGGTCAACAAGGTAATAAAGGAAAGGAAAAGAATATGTAAAGAGAATTTGTATTAGGTGGAGTTGGGATGAATTTTCATGCTTGTTAATTGAACTCAGCTCTCATGTTCTTTTATTCTCTGGTGTTTAACTTGTCATATCTATATTACCTCCTCCTTTACCTTGACCCCATTACAACCTTGAATAAAGTCCTCATGATTTGTGTGTGCATGTGTTCTGAGTAGTGGAGAAGTAGAAGATAAGCAAGCTTATGATAGTGCAATTTTCATGGGTTGAATTGAGTGAAATACCTACCTTTTAAACACTTGAGGGATTGAGAGTGAATCTTGTGAAAATCTATCATTCTTGACTCATGTTTTTCAATTCAAATATCCTTGCTTGTTGATTTGAGAAGTGAAGATATGTTACCTCATGAATGTTTTGATTACTTGAATGATTGCTCTTCATTTTTAAATATTATTAGAAATTGAGTCTTTTAGAGTGTTTAGCTTTTGAGTCTGTTTTTTTTTTTTTTTTTGTGAGTGATCTTATGTGTTTTTGCTCAGGAGTGCAAAAAGCTAAGTGTGGGGGAGTTTGATGATCACATATTTGATACATTAATAAGCTTTTATTCTTAGTCATTTACACTCTCTATGTACTTAATTGATTGAGTTTTATTATGTTTTGTAAGTTTGGACTCAAATTGAACTTAATTGAATTTTTCAGCATGATTCATATCTTACACTATTTCTGTATTTGGGTCATATCTTGGGCTGTAGGTGGTCTTTGGAGGTGATTCTAGTGGCATTTTAAAGATAAGAGAGAGTTCTATAACTTTCATGAAGACCTCAAAGGCCCAATCAACGAGTAGATAACTCAAATTGGGGTTGAAGCAAGAACTAGAGTGCTGTTCCTGACAGCTTGACCTACGTATATTGTGCATCACAGATTTTGGGCTAGATATTGTAAAATGGACTGAAATTTGGATGATGAATAGTTAAGACCCATATCTACAACTTTCATGTTGAACACTTTTCCAGAATCGGATTTCTTGAAGGTGATATTGGGTTTGGAAGTCAGAACAGAGGAGCTGTGACTGGGCCTGGACAGTATGTAGTAACTTGAACGTATCTGGAGTTGTAGAAATGATATTGGACCCAAACCAAATCCATTTGAAAGCTAAGATCCAGGCCTACAACTTTCATGAAGACCACTTGGTTCAAAAATGACGAATGCAATGACTTCAGAGCTGCATGATTTCGGAGACAAGGAATCTCCATAATTTCCCACTCATTTAATGTCATTTGGCATTTTCCCCTCATTTTCTAATCATTCAACCACTAATAACTCAGCCCCCTTAATATTTTGTATCTCTAATCCTCTATAAAAGGGGGCCTTGGCAGATCATTGAAGGTATTAGGTGTTAGTTACCAAAATGATACCATTTTGTTACTAGGTTTTCTTGTAGTAATTTTCCTTTGTTCTAAATGAAAGTCATGTTCTTCTTCTTCTTCTTCTTTCTTTCTTTCTTCTTATCTATGAGTAACTAAGTTTCATTTTACTTGGGTGAAAGGGTGAAGCTCTTGGTAATAAAGTAAGGTTAGATTTATTCTTCTCTTGTGCTTAAATGATTTATATTTTCTAGTAACCATTATACGTATTATAATTTGTTTCTTATAATTTAGAAACCATCTTTGTAAAGAGGAGTTCTTGATTTGTTGTAGACAAAATATTGGCACAATGAATACTTTAACCCATTTATAAGTGGTGGTAATATTTTTAGGAAACATAATATAATTACGTGTATTATTTTAATGGACTTTTAACGTTATATTTTCTGATTGGAACCTCCATGTTGCGAGGATTCTAATTGAGTTATAAAAGGAATTAATCTTACTTTTACTTTATTTACCAAGAGTGGATCATTTTTACCCAAGTAAATAATTTTTACTGTAGTAACAAAATATTAACCTTACCTTAAATAATCTTCATCAATTCCCTGTGGATCAACCTCGGACTCACCGAGAAATTTATTACTTGAGACAACCTGCACTTGGGTTTGCAAATGCGACAACTAAAAAGTGTGCATCAAGTTTTTGGCGCCGTTGCCGGGAACTTGATTTGAAGACTGAATTTCTGGTGTAAAAATTTTGTATATATACTAACATACTAACTAGTGGGGGAACCTCTCCCTTTTTAATTTCTGTGCATACTAACTTAGTAGGGGAACCTCTCCCTTTTATTTTACGCACTAACTTAGTAGGGGAATCTCTCCCTTTTACTTATTTTATTTTTATTTTTTTGTAATTTACTTTGTGCACTTTATTTTCTGCATTTTAATTTCTGTACAGTGGGGGTAATTCTCCATTTTATTTTCTTGTACATTTTAACTTAGTGGGGGTAACTCTCCCTTTTATTTTTTTTTGTACTTTATTTTCTGTATTTATTTTCTATCATTTTTTTTTGTTTACTAACTTACTAACTCTCTTATTAACTATCTAACTTTTTACTTTACTAACTATCTAACTTTTTACTTTTTCTGCTTCTAACATTTTAATTTATCTGTATACTAACTTTTTAATTTTTATGCTTTTTAACTTATTTGGTGGTTGGTTTATATCACACCTTTGTTAATATTTAATGGACAGTTTATATTACTAACTTGTACATTTTATTTTATATTTTAAGTTCCTTGTTTATGCTTAATTGGTATTGTGATTTAAATTCTGGTCGTTTGGTTAAAGTTAATCCAGGTACTTTACATATTGATTTGTTTGAATCACAATCATACACATTAAGCACAATGGCTAAAAACGAAAGTGTGCATGATGAACATGAAAATCAACCGTTGCGAACCATGCGAGAGTATTTGCAACCATCCCAAAATTCTAGTCCATCATGTTTTATCTTTCCAGTCAATGCCAACAATTTTAGATTCAAGCCAGGTGTGATTTCTTTACTTCCTAATTTCCATGGTTTAGAATCTGAAAGCCCATATTTACATTTAAAAGAATTTGAGGAAGTATGTACTGCTTTTCATGATCAAACTTGCACTGAAGAGGTTGTTAAGCTTAAATTGTTTCCTTTTTCTTTGAAAGATAAAGCAAAAACTTGGCTTAACACTTTGAAACCAAGATCAATTGGCACATGGCAAGAAATGCAATGTGAGTTTTTGAAGAAATTTTTTCCAACACATAAAACCAATGCTTTGAAAAGACAAATCCAAAATTTTTCCCAAAATTCAAATGAAGCATATTTTCAAAGTTGGGAACGTTTTAAAGATTTGTTGAATTCTTGCCCACGTCATGGTTTTGAAAAATGGCGCACTATAAGCTTCTTTTATGAAGGGTTAACACCCGAAACCAAACAATTTGTGGAAACAATGTGCAATGGTGAATTTCTTGATAAAGAACCTGAAGAAGCTTTAGACTATTTAGACCATTTGGCTGAAAATTCTCAATCTTGGCATGGTACTAATCCTTCTGAAAATTCAATTAGATTTAACCTTGTAAATGCTAGTAAAGGAAAATATTATCTTAGTCAAGAAGAAGATCTAAATGCAAGGTTTGCTAGTTTGGCTAGAAAGATTGAAGCTATGGAATCAAGGAAAGTAAAAGAAATCAAATCTGTGCAAAATGAAGAAATTTGTGGCATTTGTGATGAATTAGGACACTCAACAAATGAATGTCCAAAAATTCCTGTTTTTAAAGAAGTTGTGCATGAGCAAGTAAATGCAATGAATAATTTTAAAAAGCCATTCACTTCTTCTTTTTCAGATACATACAATCCGGGATGGAGAAATCACCCGAACTTCAGTTGGAGGAATAGCAACCAGCCACAATTCATGCAACCACCACCTCCTCAGGCACAACAAGATTCTCAAAATCCTCAAGGATATGCACCCTATGTCCCACCATATAGGAAAAACCTTGAAGGAACATTGCATGCATTCATGGAAAAACAAGAGGCCATCAATAGCCAAAACACTCAAGCCATGATTGACATAAAAGACACTCTTGCTAAACTTTCTTCTGCACTTACCATTCATGAGAAAGGAAAGTTTCCCTCTCAACCTCAACTAAATCCTAAGAGTCAATACAGTCTAAATGAGGGTAGTCCAGAAAATCAACAAATAGATCAAGTCAAGTCAGTGATAACCCTTAGGAATGAAAAAGTTGTTGAAGAAAGTAAGGAGATAAAGAGCCAAATGTCTAAAGTGATGAACTCCTTGAGTGTGAATGAGCTAGAGGATGTGGAAAAGAATCAAGATAGTAGTGATGCTGAGCTACCCAAGGAACCTAAGGTGACAAAAAATCTTGTTAAGCCAGAAAATGATGACGAAGGCCACCAGACATACATGATTGACTCAATCATGGATAGGGGAGTTTCTACAACCCATGATTTTGATCCCCTTGAGAATTTTCTTGTCAATTTTGAGTTTGATTCTATCAGTAATCCCTCTGATGTAGTTGATATTTCTACTATTTTTGATAAAACTCAAGATCATGACACTCATGCATGGCAACCAAAGTTTAAGGAGTTTCTTATGAAAGGTTGGAGCATTCGATAAAAAGGTGTTCGTCCCTTGGTCTGTTCTTATAAAATTAATTTGGAAGAAGGTAAATGGTCAGCGGTTGAAGCTATAACTTGAGTTGAAGGATCCAGGTGTAGCAGAAACTTTGGTAGACGATCCTGTCTACCAAAGTTGAGGTAAGTTTTTAGTATTTCGTATTTTTATTGAGTCGGCTTAAGTGCCTCCCAGATTTCGGAGCCTTTGTATGGGGATGTAAATAGTGTCGGCCAACAAAAAAAATATAAAACAAAAAAAACCCAAAAAAAAAAACAAATTTTGTTTGTATGCTTGTTTATTTCATTTTTTTTTTGTCATTGCTAACCATTGTCAAGATGTAGTTATTCTCTTCTCGTCTAAGCATTTCGGGTATGTAACTTCTCCTCATTACTTTGTTTAATTTTGTCCCAATAATTTCTTTGATGTATATTGATGATTATTTCTTCAGTCTGGATTTAATTGTTAACATTGAGGACAATGTTGTGATCTGGTTGGGGGGAAGGATAGTTGTGTAAAAATAAAAAAAATAAATAAAAAATAAAAAAAATAAAAAAATTTTGTGTGTATTAATATGTTTGTTGTGTTTATATGTTTGTCAGTAACTTACTAAACCAGTGAAGGATGGCAGAGTAAGGAGTAAATTTTACTCTTGAGACGCATTTTAGTTGGGGTAGTAACTAGTTTGTGTGGAAGTGAAAATTCAAATTCAGGGAAATTTGCATGATTGAGTAAATTGTCTTCTTTCTTAAACATCACATGCTTGGTTATGGATGTTAAAACTTTTGTAGATTGAGAATAATGGATATATGCCTTGTGAGATTTTGAGCTTATCGATGAATGGATTGAACATCTGTACCATTCTCTTCTTTCTTGAGTGATTTTTTTCTCATGGAATTGTTACTCTAGAACTTGCTTTGATTCTTTTTGAAGCTACATTTTCACATGCATACATAAACATGACTGAGGCAAATTTTCTTGAATTAACTACTTTGACCAAATAGCTAACCTTACATATTTTTCTTTGCTTAACCTCTTTGAACTTATTTGACCATTCTTTGTTTCTCACTCATTACGTACCTTAAATGAAAAATCATGTTCTAACCCAACCTTAGGGAATAAGAGAGCATTGACTTTGTTATTTGATGAGTTCTGGAACAAGTGTGGGGTGCATGTGCAGATTGGTTATATAAAAAAAAAAAAAAAAAAAAGGAAAAAAATGTGTCTATATAAAAAAAGAAGTGATTATTGCTACAATCAAAAGAATGCACCATGTAATATATTTATACCTAAACTGAGGGTGGATGATTGGAAATAACAGGAATAGAAGGAGAATGTTCAAGCCTAACAATGAGTTCAACTTACCAATTGATCTTCAACAAAACATTAGTCAGATATTGGTCATTGTCCTGTATGAGGAAGAACTAAGAAATTCTTGAGAAATTTAGACTGAATGTTCTCAAACATCTTCTCCATTCTAATTGTATCATAATGTTCTTTTATTCTCTGGTGTTTAACTTGACATATCCATATTACCTCATCTTTTACCTTGATCCCATTACAACTGATGCACACTTTTTAGTTGTCGCATTTGCAAACCCAAGTGCAGGTTGCCTCAAGTAATAAATTTCTCGGTGAGTCCGAGGTCGATCCACAGGGAATTGATGAAGATTATTTAAGGTAAGGTTAATATTTTGTTACTATAGTAAAAATTATTTACTTGGGTAAAAATGATCCATTCTTGGTAAATAAAGTAAAAGTAAGATTAATTTCTTTTATAACTCAATTAGAATCCTCGCAACATGGAGGTTCCAATCAGAAAATATAACGTTAAAAGTCCATTAAAATAATACACGTAATTATATTATGTTTCCTAAAAATATTACCACCACTTATAAATGGGTTAAAGCATTCATTGTGCCAATATTTTGTCTACAACAAATCAAGAACTCCTCTTTACAAAGATGGTTTCTAAATTATAAGAAACAAATTATAATACGTATAATGGTTACTAAAAAATATAAATCATTTAAGCACAAGAAAAGAATAAATCTAACCTTACTTTATTACCAAGAGCTTCACCCTTTCACCCAAGTAAAATGAAACTTAGTTACTCATAGATAAGAAGAAAGAAAGAAAGAAGAAGAAGAAGAAGAACATGACTTTCATTTAGAACAAAGGAAAATTACTACAAGAAAACCTAGTAACAAAATGGTATCATTTTGGTAACTAACACCTAATTTATTCAATGATCTGCCAAGGCCCCCTTTTATAGAGGATTAGAGATACAAAATGTCAAGGGGGCTGAGTCATTAGTGGTTGAATGATTGGAAAATGAGTGGAAAATGCCAAATGACATTAAATGAGTGGGAAATTATGGAGATTTCTTGTCTCCGAAATCATGCAGCTCTGAAGTCATTGCATTCGTCATTTTTGAACCAAGTGGTCTTCATGAAAGTTATAGGCCTGGATCTTAGCTTTCAAATGGCTTTGGTTTGGGTCCAATATCATTTCTACAACTCCAGATACGTTCAATTACTGCACAGTATTTAGGCCCAATTTCAGCTCCTCTATTCTGACTTCAAAGCTCAATATCACCTCCAAGGAGTTTGATTCTGGAAAAGTGTTCAACATGAAAGTTGTAGGGAATTGTCTTAGCTTTCCTACAAGACCAAAATCACATCAATCAGATATTTGAAACTCAAATTATAGCCAGTTTACTAAACATTGCCAAAGAGATAATTATGGTTAATTTATGCAATAATTTATTTAATTGTCCAATTCGGCTCAAAATCATAAAATGTGTCAAAACCAACTTAATTAAGCCTAATTGAACCTTAAGAAGCCTAGTGAGAGGATTGCAAAATGTATAAAATACAGTGTTATCAAATTCCCCCACACTTAACTTTTGCACTCCTGGGCAAAACACAAAAGACAAAAAACCAAGGAATAAAGAAAAACAACACAAACTCAAAAACTAAAAACTCCAAAAGATTCAATGACTTAAGAAGAGCAACTAGACATTCAAGGATCAAAACAATCATGAGGTAACATTTCTTCGCATCTCAAACCAACAAGCAAGGAAACTTCAGTTGAAAAGAATGAATCAAGAATGATAGATCCTCACAGAATTCACTCTCAATCTCTCAAGTGTTTAAAAAGGTTAGTATTTCACTCTATTCAACTCATGAATAATTGCACTACCATAAGCTTGCTTATCTTCTACTTCTCCGCTACTCAAAAACAACATATATACACAAATCATGAGGACTTTATTCAAGGTTATAATGGGGTCAAGGTAAAGGTGGAAGTAATATAGATAAGACAAGTTAAAGACCAAAGAGAATAAAAGAGCATTATGTTACAGATAGAGTGGAGAAGATGTTTGAGAACATTCAGTCTAAATTTCTTAAGAATTTCTTAGTTCTTCCTCATACAGGACAATGACCAATATCTGACTAATGTTTTGTTGAAGATCAATTGGTAGGTTGAATTCATTATTAGACTTGAACATTCTGCTTCTATTCCTGTTATTTCCAAACATCTACCCTCATTCTAGGTATGAATATATCACATGGTGCATTCTTTTGATTGTAGCAATAATTAGCTCTTTTTTTTATATAGAAACATTTTTTTCTTTTTTTTTCTTTTTTATATAACCAATCTGCACATGCATCCCCACACTTGTTCAAGAACTCATCAAATAACAAAGTCAATGTTCTCTTATTCCCTAAGGTTGGGTTAGAACATGGTTTTTCATTTAAGGCACGTAATGAGTTAGAAACAAAGAATAGTCAAATAAGCTCAAAGGGGTTAAACAAAGGAAAATATGTAAGGTTAGCTATTTGGTCAAAGTAGTTAATTCAAGAAAATTTGCCTCAATCATGTTTATGTATGCATGTGAAAAAGTAGTTTCAAAAAGAATCCAAGCAAGTTCTAGAGTAACAATTCCATAAGTGAAAAAAAATCACACAAGAAAGAAGAGAATGATACAGATGTTCAATCCATTCATTTATAGGCTCAAAATCTCACAAGGCATATATCCATCATTCTCAATCCACAAAAATTTTAACATCCATAACCAAGCATGTGATGTTTAAGAAAGAAGACAATTTACTCAATCATGCAAATTTCCCTGAATCCATTTGCTACTTCTACACAAACAAGGTATCTACCCCAATCTAGATGCGTCTCAAGAGTAAAATTACCGCCACAGCAAAATTTACTCCTTACTCTGCCATCCTTAACTGGTTTAGGTTAGAAAATTACTAACAAACATATAAACACAACAAACAAACACACTTTCAAATTTTTTTCTTTTTTTTTTCAAGCATTTTTTACACAACTATTTACACAACTATCCTTCCCCCCAATCAGATCACAACATTGTCCTCAATGTTAAAAAATAGAAAGGAAAAAGATAGAAGATAGTACCTGTTACCGCAATTACTGAAAAGAGCAACCTCACACAAATATAAACAGAAACAAAGTATGACCAAAGATTGAAATTATTTATACAGATGGAGTGTCTTGACTGGTTTCATTTTCTTACTGCTTCACACAATATTTCCTTCGGACCACTTCTTGCTCTTTTTTTTTTTTTAATTCTATACAAGAAAATATATACATGTAGTTGTGATTGTGGCTCACATCTTCCTCTGGTTTTATGTCTAGTAACGGCTTAAACGCCTTCTATGAGTCGAGGATAGGCTTCCCATTCAATTTTCTTATAAATTGACAAACAGGGTCTTTTTGAGTCAGATTCCCAAGACTTTTTTTTTAAATATATATATATTTTATAATATATATATATATATATATATATATATATATTTACAAGTAAGCGGTATAAACCGCCATGATAAAAATAATAATAATATAAAAAATAGGCGGTATAAACCTGCCATGATAAAAAAAAATAATATTAAAAAGTAGGCGGTATAAACCTGCCATTAAATATTAATAAAAGTGTTGTATTAAACCAACCACAAAAGAAAAATTAAAAATGGTGTGGTAGAAACCAACCACCAAATAAAACTTAAAAATGGTGTGGTAGAAACCAACCACCAAAGAAAAATTAAAAATGGTGTGGTAGAAACCAACCACCAAATAAAGAAAAAAAAATATAAACAAAGGTGTGGTATGAACCAACCACCAAATAAGTTAATAAGTAAAAAAAAATAAAAATAAAAAGTTAATATGCAGATAAATTAAAATGTTAGAAGCGGGTAAAGTAAAAAGTTAGATAGTTAGTAAGAAAGTTAGTAAGTTAGTGAGTTAGTAAACAAAAATAAATGACAAAAAAAATAATAAAAAAATAAAAAAATAACAAAAATAAATGATGAGAAAATAAATAACAAAAAAAATAAAGTGCAGAAAATAAAATACAAAAAATACAAAAATTAAATTTAAAATATGAAAATCGAGAGAATCGGCAGAATAATTTTTGCTCCAAATGAGAGAGAAGAGAAGAAGAAATATTATTTCATTAATGATTGCAAATTATAGAGTGTTAAGGGAGAGTTACTCCCACTAAGTTAGTATGTACAGAAAATAAAAGGGAGAGATTCTCCCTATTAAGTTAGTATATACAAAAATTAAAAGGGAGAGATTCCCCTACTGTTAGTGCATAAAACAAAAGGGAGAGTTTCCCCCACTGTTAATATTTACAAAAATTAAAAGGGAGAATTACCCCCACTGAGTTAATATGTACAAAGAAAATAAAAGGGAGAGGTTCCCCCACTGTTAATATATACAAAAAAATAAAAGGGAGAATTAACCCCAATGTACAAAAAAAATAAAAGGGAGAATTAACCCCACTATTAATTTGTACAAGAAAAGAAAAGGGAGAGTTTCACGCACGGAGTTAATATGTACAAAAAATAAAAGGCTTAACTTTTTTTCTTTTTTTTGGTTTCCTTTTTTTTTTTGGTGGTCACGGGTGTAACCACCTTTTTAATTTTGGTTTTTTTTTTAATTTTCATTTTTTTTAATTTTCTTTTTCTTTTTACTTTTTTTACTTTTTTACTATTCACACTATTCACACATTATTTACCCTATTTATACTATTCATACTACTTACCCAAAAAAAATTATTTTTTTATTTTTACTATTCACACTATTCACGCACTATTCACACACTATTCACACACTATTTACTTTTTACTATGTACAAAAATATTTACATCAGAAATTTAATCTTCAAAATAAGTCCCCGGCAACGGCGCCAAAAACTTGATGCACACTTTTTAATTGTTGCATTTATAAACCCAAGTGCAAGTTGTCTCAAGTAATAAATTTCTCGGTGAGTCCGAGGTCGATCCACAGGGAATTGATGAAGATTAATTATGGTAAGATAAATATTTTGTTACTATGGTAAAAATTATTTACTTAGGTAAAAAGATCCACTCTTGGTAAATAAAAGAAAAGTAAGATTAATTCCTTTTATAACTCAATTAGAATCATCGCAACATGGAGGTTCCAATCGGAAAATACAACGTTAAAAGTCCATTAAAATAATATACGTAATTATATTATGATTCCTTTAATTATTACTACCACTTGTAAATGGGTTAAAGCATTCACTGTGCCAAAATCTTGTCTACAATAAATCAAGAACTCCACTTTACAAGGATGGAGTATTCCTGTCTGTCACCCGGGATTTTAAATTATCAGAATCAAAATATAATACGTATAAAGAATACTAGAAAAATAAATCATTAAAGCACAAGAGAGGAATAAATCTAACCTTATTTTATTACCAAGAGCTTCACATTTTGACCCAAGTAGAGAAAAACTTATTTACACATAGAGTAGAATAAAGAAAAAGAAAAGAACAAAAATTGAAGAACTGAGGATAGGAGGGAGGAATTCCTCCTCTGTTTCCTGCCTCTGTGTCTCCAGAATCCCCCTCCCCTCCTGTGCGTTTTTCTTTCATTTGATTGCCTATTTATAGGCAATTTGAAGTGGAGCTACGGTAACGCTACAGTACGCTATAGTGATCTACAGTGACGCTACAGTGATCTACAGTAATCTACAGTAGCGAAACTTAACAATTAAGTTTCTGATATTTTATTTATTATTTTTTTATTTATTAATATTATAATAAGTGAGCAAATGCACAGCCGTGTGTCAAGTCATTTTTTTCATTTTTGAGAGAAGTGGTCTTCATGAAAGTTGTAGGCCTGAATATTTGCTTTAAAATGGCTTTGGTTTCAGTCCAAAATCATTCCTAGAACTCAAGATATGGACCAATTACTGCAGAGTGTTTAGAACCGATTTCAGCTCCTCTATTTTGACTTCAAAGCCCAATATCACCTCCAAGGAGTCCGATTCTGGAAAAGTATTCAACATCAAAGTTGTAGGGAATTGTCTAAGCTTTCCTACAAGACCAAAATCACATCAATCAGATATTTGTAACTCAAATTATAGCTAGTTTACTAAACACTTCTAAAGAGATAATTAAGGTTAATTTATGCAATAATTTATTTAATTGTCCAATTCGGCTCAAAATCATAAAATGTATCAAAACTAACTTAATTAAGCCTAATTGAACCTTAAGAAGTCTAGTGAGAGGATTACAAAATGTATAAAATACAGTGTTATCAAATTCTCCCACACTTAACTTTTGCACTCCTGGGCAAAACACAAAAGACAAAAAAAAAGGAATAAAGAGAAACAACACAAACTCAAAAACTAAAAACTCCAAAAGATTCAATGACTTAACAAGAGCAACTAGACATGCAAGGATCAAAACATTCATGAGGTAACATGTCTTCGCATCTCAAACTAACAAATAAGGAAACTTCAGTTGAAAAGAATGAATCAAGAATGATAGATCCTCACAGAATTCACTCTCAATCTCTCAAGTGTTTAAAAATGTTAGTATTTCACTCTATTCAACTCATGAATAATTGCACTACCATAAGCTTGCTTATCTTCTACTTCTCCGCTACTCAAAAACAACATATATACACAAATCATGAGGACTTTATTCAAGGTTATAATGGGGCCAAGGTAAATGTGGAAGTAATATAGATAAGACAAGTTAAATACCAAAGAGAATAAAAGAGCATTATGATACAGTTAGAGTGGAGAAGATGTTTGAGAACATTCAGTCTAACTTTCCCAAGATTTTTTTTTCTTATAAAGGGCATTGACCAATATCTGACTAATGTTTTGTTGAAGATCAATTGGTAGATTGAATTCCTTTAGGCTTGAACATTCTCCTTCTATTCCTATTATTTCCAATCATCCACCCCCATTCTAGGTATGAATATATCACATGGTGCATTCTTTTGATTGTAGCAATAATCAGCTCTCTTTTTTTTATATAGACACATTTTTTTCCTTTTTTTTTCTTTTTTTTATATAACCAATCTGCACATGCACCCCCACACTTGTTCCAGAACTCATCAAATAACAAAGTCAATGCTCTCTTATTCCCTAAGGTTGGGTTAGAACATGATTTTTCATTTAAGGTACGTAATGAGTGAGAAACAAAGAATGGTCAAATAAGTTCAAAGAGGTTAAGCAAAGGAAAATATGTAAGGTTAGCTATTTGGTCAAAGTAGTTAATTCAAGAAAATTTGCCTCAGTCATGTTTATGTATGCATGTGAAAATGTAGCTTCAAAAAGAATCAAAGCAAGTTTTAGAGTAACAATTCCATGAGAAAAAAATCACTCAAGAAAGAAGAGAATGGTACAGATGTTCAATCCATTCATCGATAAGCTCAAAATCTCACAAGGCATATATCCATCATTCTCAATCCACAAAAGTTTTAACATCCATAACCAAGCATGTGATGTTTAAGAAAGAAGACAATTTACTCAATCATGCAAATTTCCCTGAATTTGAATTTTCACTTCCACACAAACTAGTTACTACCCCAACTAAAATGCGTCTCAAGAGTAAAATTTACTCCTTACTCTGCCATCCTTCACTGGTTTAGTAAGTTACTGACAAACATATAAACACAACAAACATATTAATACACACAAATTTTTTTAATTTTTTTTATTTTTTTTAATTTTTTTTTTATTTTTACACAACTATCCTTCCCCCCAACCAGATCACAACATTGTCCTCAATGTTAACAATTAAATCCAGACTGAAAAAATAATCATCAATATACATCAAAGAAATTATTGGGACAAAATTAAACAAAGTAATGAGGAGAAGTTACATACCTGAAATGCTTAGACGAGAAGAGAATAACTACATCTTGACAATAGTTAGCAATGACAAAAAAAAATTAAATAAACAAGCATACAAACAAAATTTGTTTTTTTTTTGGGTTTTTTTTTGTTTTATATTTTTTTTGTTGGCCGACACTATTTACATCCCCATACAAAGGCTCCGAAATCTGGGAGGCACTTAAGCCAACTCAATAAAAATATGAAATACTAAAAACTTGCCTCAGCTTTGGTAGACAGGATCGTCTACCAAAGTTTCTGCTACACCTGGATCCTTCAACTCAAGTTATAGCTTCAACCGCTGACTATTTACCTTCTTCCAAATTAATTTTATAAGAACAGACCAAGGGACGAACACCTTTTTTATCAGTAATGCTCCAACCTTTCATAAGAAACTCTTTAAACTTTGGTTGCCATGTATGAGTGTCATGATCTTGAGTTTTATCAAAAATAGTAGAAATATCAACTACATCAGAGGGATTACTGATAGAATCAAACTCAGAATTGACAAGAAAATTCTCAAGGGGATCAATAGTGTAAGATGTAAAAGTCATGTGCAGTAATTCTTAATCATTTTACCATTTTGTTAACACAATAAATCAAGAACTCCACTTTACAAAGATGGTTTCTAAATTATAAGAAACAAATTATAATACGTATAATGGTTACTAGAAAATATAAATCATTTAAGCACAAGAGAAGAATAAATCTAACCTTACTTTATTACCAAGAGCTTCACCCTTTCACCCAAGTAAAATGAAACTTAGTTACTCATAGATAAGAAGAAAGAAAGAAAGAAGAAGAAGAAGAAGAACATGACTTTCATTTAGAACAAAGGAAAATTACTACAAGAAAACCTAGTAACAAAATGGTATCATTTTGGTAACTAACACCTAATTTATTCAATGATCTGCCAAGGCCCCCTTTTATAGAGGATTAGAGATACAAAATGTCAAGGGGGCTGAGTCATTAGTGGTTGAATGATTGGAAAATGAGTGGAAAATGCCAAATGACATTAAATGAGTGGGAAATTATGGAGTTTCCTTGTCTCCGAAATCATGCAGCTCTGAAGTCATTGCATTCGTCATTTTTGAACCAAGTGGTCTTCATGAAAGTTGTAGGCCTGGATCTTAGCTTTCAAATGGCTTTGGTTTGGGTCCAATATCATTTCTACAACTCCAGATACGTTCAATTACTGCACAGTATTTAGGTCCGATTTCAGCTCCTCTATTCTGACTTCAAAGCTCAACATCACCTCCAAGGAGTTTGATTCTGGAAAAGTGTTCAACATGAAAGTTGTAGGGAATTGTCTTAGCTTTCCTATAAGACCAAAATCACATCAATCAGATATTTGAAACTCAAATTATAGCCAGTTTACTAAACATTGCCAAAGAGATAATTATGGTTAATTTATGCAATAATTTATTTAATTGTCCAATTCGGCTCAAAATCATAAAATGTGTCAAAACCAACTTAATTAAGCCTAATTGAACCTTAAGAAGCCTAGTGAGAGGATTACAAAATGTATAAAATGCAGTGTTATCAAAAACCTTGAATAAAGTCCTCATGATTTTTGTGTGCATGTGTTCTGAGTAGTGGAGAAGTAGAAGATAAGCAAGCTTATGGTAGTGCAATTTTCATAGGTTGAATTGAGTGAAATACTTACCTTTTAAACACTTGAGGGATTGAGAGTGAATCTTGTGAAAATCTATCATTCTTGACTCATGCTTTTCAATTGAAATATCATTGCTTGTTGATTTGAGAAGTGAAGATATGTTACCTCATGAATGTTTTGATTACTTGAATGATTGCTCTTCATTTTTAAATATTATTAGAAATTGAGTCTTTTAGAGTGTTTAGCTTTTGAGTCTGTTTCATTTTTTTTATTTTGTGAGTGGTCTTATGTGTTTTGCTCAGGAGTGCAAAAAGCTAAGTGTGGGGGAATTTGATGATCACATATTTGATACATTAATAAGCCTTCATTTTTAGTCATTTACACTCTCCATGTACTTAATTGATTGATTTTGATTATGTTTTGTAAGTTTGGATTCAAATTAGACTTAATTGAATTTTTCAGCATAATTTACATCTTACACTGTTTCTGTACTTTGGCCATATCTTGGGCTGTAAGTGGTCTTTGGAGCTGATTCTAGTGGCATTTGAAAGATAAGATAGAGTTCTATAACTTTCATGAAGACCTCAAAGGCCCAATCACACGAGTAGATAACTCAAATTTGGGTTGAAGCAAGAACTAGAGTGCTGTTCCTGACAGCTTGACCTATGTATACTGTTCATCACAGATTTTGGGCTAGATGGTGTACAATGGACTGCAATTTGGATGCTGAATGGTTAAGACCCATATCTACAACTTTCATGTTGAACACTTTTCCAGAATCGGATTCCTTGAAGGTGATATTGGGTTTGGAAGTCAGAACAGAGGAGCTGTGACTGGGCCTGGACAGTATGTAGTAATTTGAACGTATCTGGAGTTGTAGAAATGATATTGGACCCAAACCAAAGCCATTTGAAATCTAAGATCCAGGCCTACAACTTTCATGAAGACCACTTGGTTCAAAAATGACGAATGCAATGACTTCAGAGCTGCAAGATTTCGGAGACAAGGAATCTCCATAATTTCCCACTCATTTAATGTCATTTGGCATTTTCCACTCATTTTCCAATCATTCAACCACTAATGACTCAGCCCCCTTGACATTTTGTATCTCTAATCCTCTATAAAAGGGGGCCTTGGCAGATCATTGAATAAATTAGGTGTTAGTTACCAAAATGATACCATTTTGTTACTAGGTTTTCTTGTAGTAATTTTCCTTTGTTCTAAATGAAAGTCATGTTCTTCTTCTTCTTCTTCTTCTTTCTTTCTTTCTTCTTATCTATGAGTAACTAAGTTTCATTTTACTTGGGTGAAAGCGTGAAGCTCTTGGTAATAAAGTAAGGTTAGATTTATTCTTCTCTTGTGCTTAAATGATTTATATTTTCTAGTAACCATTATACGTATTATAATTTGTTTCTTATAATTTAGAAACCATCTTTGTAAAGAGGAGTTCTTGATTTGTTGTAGACAAAATATTGACACAATGAATGCTTTAACCCATTTATAAGTGGTGGTAATATTTTTAGGAAACATAATATAATTACGTATATTATTTTAATGGACTTTTAACGTTGTATTTTCCGATTGGAACCTCCATGTTGCGAGGATTCTAATTGAGTTATAAAAGGAATTAATCTTAATTTTACTTTATTTACCAAGAGTGGATCATTTTACCCAAGTAAATAATTTTTACCGCAGTAACAAAATATTTACCTTACCATAATTAATCTTCATCAATTCCCTGTGGATCGACCTCGGACTCACCGAGAAATTTATTACTTGAGACAACCTGCACTTGGGTTTGCAAATGCAACAACTAAAAAGTGTGCATCAGCAATCCTCCAAACTTGTTTTGCCTTATCATAGACAGTAAGGCAGGAGGTATGGTGAAGTGCCTAGCTTCAATGTCTGGCCGAGCTATTCCAGATCGCAAACCTCGAGCATTAGGGGTTACATACTCTTTTAGCGGTTTATTATCCTCAGCTGCAGCCATGACAAGTGTTGGTTCAGATACTTCTCTTACTCTTTGCCTTTGTTGTCTTCTCCTTCTACGTAAAGTTCTTTCAATTTTAGGATCTGCTTCAATAAGAGTCTTAGAAGGTCTAATACTTTGCATAAACAAGAGAAATTACCTGCAGAGAGTCAAAGAGAAATCAAGAACGTAAGAACCAAATAAAAGAAAAAGGTTTAAAATAATTAAATTAAAAATTAAATTAATATTCAAGAAAAACACAGTCCCCGGCAACGGCGCCAAAAACTTGATGCGTGAAATCCGCAAGTGTACGGTTTCGTTATCAAGTAATAAAAAGATCGAATCCATAGGGACTGTGTCTATGAATACCAATTAATTAATTAATTCAATTCAATTAAATAAAAGAGAATATGATTGTTTATTAAGAAGAACGTAGTAACAAGCAATTAAATAAAAAATTAAAGTGCAGAATTTAGAACAAAAATAACAAGTTATAAAGAAGAGGATTTTCAAATTCAAGAAAGCTTCCAAGATTGGGATACCACAATGATACAAGATAAATCCTAATTGACAACCCTTTTATCAAATCTGAAATTCAATTGAAGGTGAATTACCCTAAATTAGTTAATGTTCTTTCTCAAGATACAAAATTCGTGCCCAATCAAATCAATTCCTACTCTCGTGGTAATTGAATTTAAATTGAACCCATTACGCTTTGTGGTAATTCATTGAATCCTCGAAAGGCTAAAACTACTCTCGTGATTTAGACCTTAAGTTTAATTCTTATGGTTCCAACACTTAGGTTCACCTTTCAGTAAGTCCCTAAATGCCTATGAGATGCAAATAAGTGGCCAACAAATTCACATGAATAAAAGCAATAAGGATTGAATCAAAGAACATTCAAGATTAATAAAAGGGAAAACAACGTCAATTAATCATTATCAATGTATCAAAGGGCATTGCCCAATCCTAGAAACAAAAGAAACTACGCAGACATAGAGAAGAAGAAATCAGAAAACATGTTCTTAAACATCCAAACCCGTAATCGAAGAGAGAAGAGGGAGAAAAGATCTTGAACCCAAGCCTCCAATGTGCCTCCTTGAAAACCAAATTAGAACCCCCTCATTCTATTCAGAACATTTATTTATAACCTAGGGTTTTAATTAGCTAAAAAGCCTCCAAAAGAAATAAAAATAAAAACTTAAAAACTGCTGCGCAATGCGATCCACGGCCGCGGATCATTCCACTGCCAGGCCGTGGATCTCTCTGTCACAAGCCAAATTTGCATGCTGTTGAATTCCACGGCCAGGCCGTGGAACTCTCTGGAAGTCTCTTTTCCTTCTTTAAGTTGCCCCTCGATCCATGGTCGTGGTTTGATCCACGGGCAAGCCGTGGATCCCTCTGGAATGGCCTTTTTGCACCTTTATTGCTATCCATTAAGCTCCAACTTCAAACATGCGAGCATTCCATTCAATCCAAGGCCAATTCAACATTAATCCTGCACAAGAACACCAAAAACACCGCAGTTATCTGAACTAAGGGAAAAACAAACCAAAAAGGGAAACTAAATGCCTAAAATGCTCAAGAATGCATGCAAAACAAGAACAAAACATGATGTTGTTTCACACACATCAATGACTTAGCAATGAGTGAAAGAAAGAAAGAAAGAAAGAAGATATAAAAAACAGAGACCGAAAATCAAACTTATACTTAAAAAAGCACTTAAATGTAAAGCCAATCTAGAGGCCGAGCTAGTAAGCATGAAAGAAGAGGCGGCCGAGCAAAGAATTATAGGATTTGAAGTCAGTCTTTAGCAAGTTAAATTGCTGAATCTTGATAGAGTGTTTGATAACCAGTTGGGAGAGCTCAGACCTTTTAAAGTGGTGATTGATAGCCATATTGTCGATGCTCCCGAGGAAGAAGAAGTTGGTACAATGGCCGATGACAAGGGTGAAGCATGAAGATTTTAGTATTTTAGAATTTTTATTAGTGTAACTCTACCTTTTGAATTTTGTAATCAATTCAATAATTTGAACTCGGATTTGCAATGTATTTGGTTTGAATATGATTTTCAGTTGACCTGTTGTTTGACGCTAATGTTTTTTGAAACATTCTTGTCTTTTGAAATATTTTCATACTTCGGGTGTTTTCTTCGAAAGTCCCCGATTTTGATTTGACCTGATCCAAGTTTCATCGAGATAAGTTATCTTCAATGGCATCATGGTGTAACCATGACCTCAAATTTTTTCGAGCTTGGCCGTTTTCAATGCATCATGGCGTAAACATAATCTCGGAGTTACCAAGCTTTGCTGTCTTCAAAGCATCATGATGTAACCATGATCTTAGAATTACTGAGCTTGGCCATTTTCAATGTATTATGGTGTAACCATGATCTCGGAACTACCGAGCTTGGCCGTCTTGAATGTATCATGGTGTAACCATGATTTCAGAATTACCGAGCTTGGCATAACTTAATTATATCTGAGACAACAGTGGAAATAACTTCATTGATATAATGGAATTAAGATGTGCCTCATTAAAACCTTCTAGGCAAAACCCAGTAGTAAAAATCCTAGCAAGGAAAAAGAGTACATCATCCTAACTCATGTACATTAATTAGTAATTGCCTTAACTAGAATGAATTTTTTTGCCTAAAAGTACATTCGAAAGGAATAAAGACTACAAACAACTTATCTAAAGTACTTCGGAAGAAAGGTTGAGTTCCAAGTTCTGGGGAGAGCTTTCCCAGTGAGATCGTCGACCTTGTATGCCCCGTCACTGATGTCTTTCAGGACTTGGAAGGGTCCTTCCTAGTTGGCTAACAATTTTCCTTCACCAGGTGGTTTTCTATCATCTTCAACTTTACGCATGACCAGATCTCCCTCTTTAAATTTCCTTACTCTAACCTTCTGGTTATATTTTTTGGTTGCACTGGCCTTGACAATTTTTTCCCAGATATAGGAGGTCTCTGTTTCTTCTTCCAGCAAGTCGAGATCGGTCTTGCTTCATCGTTGATTTCTTCATTAAAAGTCGACCTTCTAAAGCTCAGTTTTCTGACTTCGATTAGAATTATAGCAACGGCTCCAAAAGTAAGTTGGAAAGGCATTTCTTGAGTAGATGACTGCAGTGTAGTGTGATATGCCCAAAGGACACTCAACCATTCTTTTGGCCATAGGCCCTTGGCGCGATCTAACCTCTTTCTTTGCCCAGTCAAGAAAACCTTGTTTACTGGTTTGGCCAAAACATTTGTCAGAGGGTGCTCGATCGAGGTGAACACCTATTTTTATTCCATTCTTAAAACAAAAATCTTGAAACTTTTTGTCAGTAAATTGAGTTCCATTGTCAGACACTATTATGAATGGTAAACCAAAATGGCAGATAATATTTTTCTAGACAAACCTTTTTACCTTATATGAAGTTATACTAGAAAGGGGTTCGACCTTAATCCATTTTGTAAAATAATCTATTGTGACCACGATATACCTTAATTGTCCAGTCACCACAAGAAAGGGTCCCAGTAAGTCAATCCCTCATCTGCAAAAAGGCCACTGAGTGTTCAAGTTGTGGAGTTCTTCAAGTGGAGCCTTATGTAAACTTGTAAATTTTTGGCATTTGTCACACCTTTGGAAGTACTTCAAACAGTCAGCTTTTATATTGGCCAATAAAATTTGACTCTCAAAACTTTTCCTACCAAAAATCGTTATCCTATGTGATTGCCCAAATTCCTCCGTGGACTTCTTCCATGACCGCCCAAGCTTATCTTGACCGACACATTTCATCAATAAGGGAGGTGAAAATCCTCTTTTGAACAACTTATCGTTGACTAATGTATAGTAACTGGATGACTTCTTCAGCTTCTTTGCATTCTTGTCGTTAGTTGAAAGTTCACCATCACGCAAATATTTGACGATCAGACTCATCCGAGAGTTTGGGTCGTCGATAATGGCAAAAGACTCCTCCACCTCAATGATGGGTTGTTCAATTACCCCATGGATCACAGATTGGTTATTCTCGAGTTCCTCTGTGTTGGCAAGTTTTGAGAGCAAGTCGGCTAGAGCATTTTGATCCCTTGGAATATGTTGAATCTCAAACTATTCAAACTTGTTGACTGCATGATAGCAACATATTTTATTTATTTTATAATCCTTTCAATGGGCTCCTTAAGGTTCAATTAGGATTAATCAAGTTATTTTTGTTACATTTATTGATATTGAGATTAATTGGATCATTAAAAGAATTATTGCTTCAATTGGCTTTAATTTGTCTATTTGGCAGTGTTCAGTAAAGTGGTTATAATTTGAGTTTCAAATATCTGATTGATGTGATTCTAGTCTTATAGGAAATCTGATACAATTCTCTAAAATTTTCATGAAGACCTCAAGAGCCAAATTATACGTTTGGATAATTTAAATTGGAGTTGAAGCAAGAGCTAGAGTGCTGATATTAACAGTTTGACCTCTGCCCACTCATCAGACCATTTCTTGAGTTATAGGAGTCCAATTGACACCAACCAGTGGCATTGGAAAGTTAAGACTCAAATCTACAACTTTCATGAATAACACAAGAGTCATATCAGAAGTATAATATGTCATATTGGGCCTAGAAGTCAGAACATATGAGTTGTAGCTGGGCCTGAATAGTGTGAAAAGATTGAGCCATATCTGTAGGAATGATATTGGATTGAAACTAAGGGCATTAGAAAGCTAAAACAAAAGCCTATAACTTTCATGAAGGCACTTTTCCATTTGCTGACAGCAGCCATAAGTTCAATATTGAATCATTTCGGAGACAAGAATCTCAATAATTTTTCACTCATTCACAATTATCAAACAACTCCTTTGACACTTTCCACTCATTCACCCACTCATCCACTCACTCATTAAACCACTCCATTGTCATTTTGTTTCCCTTAACCTCTATAAAAGGGAGCATTGGCTACTCATTTGATCATCTTAGTTTAGAGATCAAGACCATGCTATTGTATTATTTGTTTCTCTTGTTGTAGTTTTTTTTTGTTCTAAATGGAAGTTATGTTTATTTTCTTCTTCTTCTCTCTTTATTTCCTCTTGTCTATGAGTAAATATTTTTTTTATTTTATTTGGATGAAAGGGTGAAGCTTTTAGTAATGAAATAAGGTTATATTAATCTCTTTCTTTTGCTTAAATGATATATTATCAAATGGTCATTATATGTATTGTGTTTTGTTTCCAATAATTTTAGAAACCCTCCTTGTAAAGTGGAGATCTTGATTTGTTGTAGACAAGATATTGGCACAATGAATGCTTGAGCCTGTTTATAAGTGATGGTATTAATTAAAGGAACCATAATATAATTACATATATAATTTTAAATGAACTTTGAATGTTGCATTTTCTGATTGGAACCTCCGTTATGCGTGAATTCTAATTGAGTTATAAAAAGAATTAATATTGTCCTTAATTTACTTATCAAGAGTGGATCTCCTAACCCAAATAATTATTTTTTATTTGTGACCAAGTTTTATCACCTTTATTATTGTCACAAAATCTTTTCCTTACCTCAAAGAATTTTTCTTCATCAATTCCCTATGGATCGACCTTGGACTCCCAAAAATTTATTACTTGAAACAACCTACACTTGGGTTTGCAACTTATAATTCGCATCAAGTTTTTGGCGTCGTTGCCTGGGAATTGATTTGAAGAACAAATTTATTGAGGTCTTCTTTCTTTAAGTAAACTTCACCATCTTGTATTTTTTTTCTATTCTTTTAATTTTCTTACTTACTAACTTAGTAAGAGAAACTCTCCCTTCCCCCCTTCTCCCTTTGTAATCTTCAACCATTAGTAAAATAATATTTCTTCTTCTCTTCTCTCTCGTCGGAGCAAAAAATCAGTTTGCCGATTCTCTGGTTTTTATTTTATATTTTAATAATATTTCAATCTTGACTCTTCTCTTCTTCCTCCTTCACTAGCTCTGGTGGGGCTCTGCCTCTCTCTGGTTTTCATATTTTAAATTTACTTTTTGCACTCTATTTTTTATATTTTACTTTCTGTTTTATTATTTTGTATAGCATGTAAAGCAGTCCGTCTGCTCTCCTACTTTCTTTCACCCTGTTCTTCTGCCTTTTCCCGTGATCTTCCACCTATTCTTTACTAACTTGTTAACTTTCTAACTTGCTAATTATTAACTTGTTAACTTTCTAACTTATTAATTTATTAACTTACTAATTTACTAACTATGATATTTAACAGCAAGTTTATACCACCTACTTGTACATTTTTTATTTTATTTTAAGTTACTTGTTTATGCTTAATTGGTATTGTGATTCAAATTATGGTCGTTTGGTTAAAGGTAAACATGGTACTTTATATATTAATTTGTTTGAATCACAATTACACACATTAAACACAATAACTGGAAATGAAATTGTACATAATGAACCTGAAAATCAACCATTGCGAATCATGCGTGAATATTTACAACCATCTTGAAATTCTAGTTCATCATGTTTTATCTTTCCACTCTATGCTAACAATTTTAGATTTAAATCGGGTATGATTTCATTACTTCCTAATTTTCATGGTTTAGAATCTGAAAGCCCATATTTATATCTAAAAGAATTTGAAGAAGTACGTACCACTTTTAATGATCAAACTTGCACTGAAGAGATTGTTAAACTTAAATTGTTTCCTTTTTCTTTGAAAGATAAAGCAAAAACTTGACTTAACATTTTGAAACCAAGATCAATTGGCACATGGCAAGAAATGCAATGTGAGTTTTTAAAGAAATTTTTTCTAACACATAAAACCAATGGTTTGAAAAGATAAATCCAAATTTTTTTTCAAAATTCAAATGAAGCATATTTTGAAAGTTGGGAGCGTTTTAAAGATTTGTTAAATTCTTGCCTACATCATGGTTTTGAAAAATGGTGCACTATAAGCTTCTTTTATAAAGGGTTAACACCTGAAACTAAACAATTTGTAGAAACAATGTGCAATGGTGAGTTTCTTAATAAAGAACCTGAAGAAGCTTTAGACTATTTAGACCATTTGACTGAAAATTCTCAATTTTGGCATAGTACTAATCCTTCTAAAAATTCAATTAGATATAACCTTACAAATGCTAGTAAAGGAAAATATCATCTTAGTTAAGAAGAAGATCTAAATGCTAGGTTTGCCAGTTTGACTAGAAAGGTTGAAGCCATGGAATCAAGGAAAGTGAAAGAAATCAAATCTGTGCAAAATGAAGACATTTGTGGCATTTGTGATGAATTAGGACACTCAACAAATGAATGTCCAAAAATTCTCGTTTTTAAAGAAGTTGTGCATGAGCAAGTAAATGTAATGAACAATTTTAAAAAGTCATTCACCTCTTCTTTCTCAGATTCATACAATTTAGGATGGAGAAATCACCCGAATTTTTATTGGAGGACTAATAATCAGGCTCAATTTATGCAACCACCACCTCCTCAGACACAGTAGGACTCTCAAAATTCTCAAGGATATGCACCCTATGTCTCACCATATAGGAAAAATCTTGAAGGAACATTGCATGCATTCATGGAAATTAAGAGGCCATTAATAACCAAAACACTCAAGCCATAATTGACATAAAAGACACTCTTATTAAACTTTCTTCTGCACTCACCATTCACAAGAAATGAAAATTTTCTTCTCAACCTCAACCGAATCCCAAGGGCCAGTACAACCTAAATGAGGGTAGTTCAGAAAGCCAACAAATAAATTAAGTCAAGTCACTGACAACTCTTAGGAGTGAAAAAGTTGTTGAAAAATAAATTCCTGAACCTTATGAGAAAGATGATGAATTAATTCCCCAAGATAAGGAAGGAGTTGATAAGCCACCTGGCTAAAAGGAGACCAAACTTTCGCCTTCACCCCCATATCTTCAAGCATTAAACAATTCAAGTAAATTGAACCATAACAGTGAAACTTTTAAAATCTTTAAACAGGTGAAAGTCAATATTCCTCTATTAGATGCTATCAAATAGATTCCCTATTATGCCAAATTTTTTAAGGACTTATGCACTATTAAAAGGAAACTAAATGTGAAAAAAATGCATTTTTGGCTGAAAAGGTAAGCTCCATTCTTCAGAATAATAATGCGTTGAAATATAAAGACCCTAGTTGTCCTACAGTTTCATGCATTATTGGAGAACATAAAATTGAACGAGCTTTACTTGATCTTGGTGCTAGTGTTAATTTGTTTTCATATTCAGTTTATCAGCAACTCAACCTGGGTAAGTTAAAACTAACTTCTGCAACTCTTTTACTTGCCGATAGATTAATTAAAATTCCAAAAGGAATAGTGGAAGATGTGTTGGTACACGTTGATAAATTCATATATCCTATGAATTTTATTGTCTTGGAAACTAAACCTATGGACAATAATAGCAAGTCAATTCCTATTATTTTAGGTCACCCATTTTTAACAAGATCTAATGCTTTGATAAATTGCAGAAATGGAGTGGTGAAACTAACATTTAGAAATATGACACTGGAGCTTAATGTTTTCAACATATGCAAGCAACCACAAGAAATCTAAGACGAAAAAGAGAAAGTTGAAGGGATTGAGGCCATTATAGATGATCATCTTCAAACTAGGAGTTCTTCTGACCCATTAAAAATTTGTTTGATTAATTTATTTGATTCAGTTATGCAATTAGATGATGATATTTCTGAAGTATACTCTTTGGTTGACTGTACACAGATAATGGAATACAAAGGATGGAAGTCAAGATTGAAGAACTAAAACCAATGAATGATAATACCCATGAAGAAGTACCCACACTGGAACTAAAGCCATTACCTGCTGGGTTGAAGTACATATTTTTGGGAGAAGAACAAAATTTTTTAGTGGTAATTTCCTCATCCCTTACCAAAGAACAAGAAGGTATGTTAATAGAAGTACTTAAAATGCATAAAAGTGCAATTGGATGGATATTAAAGGATATAAAAGGCATTAATCCATTAATTTGTATAGATAGAATACATTTAGAGGATAATGCTAAAACATCTCAACAACCTCAAAGAAGATTACATCCACACATGAAAGAGGTAGTTAGAGCTGAAGTTATCAAATTACTTGATGTTGGAATTATCTATCCTATCTCTAATAGCCAATGGGTAAGCCCACACAAGTTGTGCCTAAGAAATCTGGAATAACGGTCGTTGAAAATGAAAAAGGTGAATTAATACCTATGCGAGTCTCATCTAGTTAGCGTATGTGTATTGATTTTAGAAAATTGAATGTAGCCACTAGGAAAGATCATTTCCCCTTGCCATTCCTTGATAAAATTCTAGAAAGAGTAGCAGGACATCCCTACTATTATTTTCTTGATGGTTATTCAGGGTATAATCGAATACCAATTGCATTAGAGGATCAAGAAAAGACCACTTTTATGTGCCTCTTTGGCACTTTTGCATATAGAAGAATGTCTTTTGGTCTTTGTAATGCTCTGACAACTTTCCAAAGATGCATGCTAAGTATCTTTAGTGACATGATTGAGCATTATTTAGAGGTTTTCATGGATGACGTGACAGTGTTTGGAAATTTTTTTGAAAATTGTCTTGATAATTTAGAAAACGTTCTTAAAAGATGCAAAGAAAAAGGATGTGTTAAACTGAAAAAAATGTCATTACATGGTTACCTCAGGAATATTGTTAGGTCATGTGATATCTTCTAAGGGAATTAAAGTTGATAAGGCTAAAGTTGAATTAATTGCTCATTTGCCTTCCCCAAAAATAGTCAAAGAAGTTCATTCTTTTTTAGGATATGCAGGATTTTACAGAAGATTCATTAAGGACTTTAGTGCCATATCTAGACCATTATGTAATCTTCTAACAAAAGATGCACCATTTAATTGGACTCAAGATTATCAGAAATCTTTTAAAAAATTAATCGGTCTTTTGACATCTGCTCCTATCATGCAATCCCCTGATTGGTCTTTGCCTTTTGAGTTGATGTGTGATGCTAGTGATTTTGCTGTTGGCACTGTTTTAGGCCAGAAAAAGGAAGGTAAGCCTCATGTAATTTATTACGCAAGTCGAACTTTGAATAGTGTATAAATGAATCACACCACTACTGAAAAAGAACTACTTGCTGTAATTTTTGCATTGGACAAATGTTCAGCTTATTTAATTGGTTCTTCTACTGTTATTTTCACCGATAATGCTGTTGTTAGATATTTAATGTCTAAGCAGGATGCCAAACCTAGGTTGATACGGTAGATCTTGTTGCTTCAAGAATTCAACATCACAATAAAAGACAAGAAAGGAGTCAAAAATGTTGTTGCAGATCATTTGTCTAGACTTACAACAGGTTCATCTTTTGATAACACACCTATCAATTAATTCTTTTCCTGGTGAATTTTTATTTTCTGTTAATTCCATGCCTTGGTTTGCTAACATTGTCAATTTTCTTGTAACAGGCAAGATGTCGTCTCAGTGGACACACCAAGACAGAAAGAAGTTTTTGATTGAGATGAAAAATTTTTATTGGGATGACTCATATTTGTTCAAATATTGTCTTGATCAAATCTTTCAGAGATGTGTACCCGACAGTGAGGTAGGTAATGTCATTAAATTTTGTCACTCAGAAACATGTGGAGGTTATTTTTCTTCAAAGAAAACAACTGTAAAAATCTTGCAGTATGAATTTTATTGGCCTACTTTATATAAGGACAGCTATACTTTTTGCAAAAGTCGTGAAAATTGTTAGAAATTGGGTTCCATTTCTAAACGAGACATGATTCCTTTGAACCCTATCATTGTCATTGAAATTTTTTATTGTTGGGGAATTAATTTCATGGGTCCATTTCCATCATCATTTGGATTTATGTATATTTTGGTTGCAGTTGATTATGTCTCAAAATGGATTGAAGCGATCCCATGTCGACACAATAATCATAAAATTGTTCTTAAATTATTAAAAGAAAATGTTTTGAGTGATTTGGAATCCCTCGAGCTATCATCAGTGATGAGGGAACACATTTTTGTAATAAATCATTTGAACCTTTAATAAAGAAATATGGCATTACACACAAAATTGCCACCCCTTATCATCCTCAGATAAGTGGACAAGTAGAATTAGCAAATAAGGATATTAAACAAATTTTGGAAAAAAATGGTTAATCCAAATCGTAAAGATTGGTCTTTAAGACTAAAAGATGCACTTTGGGCTTACCGTACTGCTTTCAAAACATCTTTAGGCATGTCACCCTATCGTTTAGTTTATGGAAAACCTTATCACTTGCCTATAGAACTGGAGCATAAAGCATTTTGGGCCATTAAAGCTTTCAACTTAAATCTTGATGATGCTTGCAAGTTACACAAATTGTAATTAAATGAACTTGAGAAATTGAGAAATGATGCAAATGAAAACTCAAAAATTTATAAAGTTAAAATAAAAACTTTTCATAACAAATCAATTTTGAGAAAATCTTTTGAAATTAGTCAAAAAGTTCAGCTTTATAATTCTCGTTTTTACCTATTCCCTGAAAAATTGAGATCTAGGTGGAGTGACCCTTTTCTTGTCAAACATGTGTATCCTCATGGGGCCATAGACATTGAGAACCCTAGGAATGGCAATGTATTTAAAGTCAATGGACAAAGACTCAAACCATTTCTGGAAAACCAAGTTGTTGAGGTAGAATTCTGATAGCAATATATTTTACTCATTTAATAATCCTTTCATTGGGCTTCTTAAGGTTCAATTAGGTTTCATTAAGTTGGTTTTGTTACATTTATTGATATTGAGCTTAATTGGATCATTGAAAGAATTATTGTTTGAATTGGCTTTAATTTGTCTATTTGGCAGTGTTCAGTAAACTAGCTATAATTTGATTTCTTAATATCTGATTGATATGATTATGGTCTTCTACAAAAATTAAGACAATTCTCTACAACTTTCATGAAGACCTCAAGAGCCAAATCATATGTTTGGATAATTTAACTTGGAGTTGAAGCAAGATTTAGAGTATTGATCCTGGAAGCTTAACCTTTATGCACTCATTAGCCCATTTCTTGAGCTATAGGAGTCTAATTGATACCAAACTAGTGGCATTGAAAAGTTATGACCCAAATCTACAACTTTTATGAAGAACACAAGAGTCAGATTGGAAGTATAATAGGTCATATTGGGCCTAGAAGTCAGAACAGAGGAGTTGTAGCTGAGCCTGAATAATGTGCAAAGATTAAGCCATATCTCGAGTTATAGGAATGATATTGGTTGAAACTAGGGGCAATGGAAAGCTAAGACAAAAACTTACAACTTTCATGAAGACCACTTTTCCATTTTTTGATAGCAACCATGAGTTCAGCACTGAATCATTTTGGAGACAAGAATCTCAATAATTTTCCATTCATTCACAATTATCAAACAACTCCTTTGGTACTTTTCACTCATTCACCCACTCATCCACTCATTCATTAAACCACTTCATTGTCATTTTGTTTCCCTCAAGCTCTATAAAAGGGAGCATTGGTTGCTCATTTGATCATCTTGGTTTAGAGATCAAGATCATGCGATTGGTTATTTGTTTCTCTTGTTGTAATTTTTTTTTGTTCTAAATTGAAGTTATGTTCATTGATGATCACATATTTGATACATTAATAAGCCTTCATTTTTAGTCATTTACATTCTTCATGCACTTAATTGATTGAGTTTGGTTATGTTTTGTAAGTTTGGACTCAAATTGGACTTAATTGAATTTTTCAGCATAATTTATGTCTTACGTTGTTTCTGTATTTGGGCTATATCTTGGGATGTAGGTGGTCAAATGAGGTGAATCTAATGGCATTTTAAAGATAAAAGAGAGCTCTATAACTTTCATGAAGACCTCAAAGGCCCAATCACACGAGTAGATAACTCAAATTGGGGTTGAAACAAGAACTAGAGTGTTATTCCTGACAGCTTGATCTATGTATACTGTTCATGCCATATTTCGAGCTATAGGTTGTCAAATGGGCTGAAATTTTGATACTACATAGTTGATACCTATATCTACAACTTTTATGTTGAACAGTTTTTCAGAATCAGAGGTGTAATAGGTGATATTGGGCTTGCAAGTCAGAACAGAGGAGCTGTAACTGGGCCTGAGTAGTGTACAGTAATTTAAACGTATCTAGAGTTATAGAAATGATATTGGACTCAAACTAAAGCCATTTGAAAGTCAAGATCAATCCCTACAACTTTGATGAAGATCACATTTGCTTATTCTGACGCATTCAATGACTTCAGAGCTAAATGATTTCGGAGACAAGGAATCTCCATAATTTTTCACTCACCAAAAGTCATTTGGTATTTTCCAATCATTTTCCACTCATCCACTCACTAATGACTCAGCCCCCTTGTCATTTTGTATCTCTAATCCTCTATAAAAGGGGGTCTTGGCAGATCATTGAAGGTGTTAGGTGTTAGGTACCAAAATGATGCTAGTTTGTTGCTAGGTTTTCTTGTAGTAATTTTCCTTTATTCTAAATTAAAGTCATGTTCTTCTTCTTCTTCTTCTCTCTTTCTTTCTTCTTATCTATGAGTAACTAAATTTCATTTTGCTTGAGTGAAAGAGTGAAGCTCTTGGTAATGAAATAAGGTTAGATTAATTTCTCTTTTGTGCTTAAATGATATATTTTCAAGTGGTCATTATACGTATTGTATTTTGTTTCCAATCAATTTAGCAACCCTCCTTGTAAAGTGGAGTTCTTGATTTATTGTAGACAAGAGATTGGCATAATGAATGCTTTAACCCATTTACAAGTGGTGGTGTTAGAAACTCTCCTTATAAAGTGGAGTTCTTGATTTATTATAGACAAAATATTGGCACAATGAATGTTTTAACCCATTTATAAGTGGTGGTAATATTTTTTGAAAACATAATATAATTACGTATATTATTTTAATTGGACTTTTAATATTGTATTTTTCGATTGGAATATCCATGTTGCAAGGATTCTAATTGAGTTATAAAAGAAATTAATCTTACATTTACTTTATTTACCAAGAGTGGATCTTTTAACCCAAGTAAATAATTTTTATAGTAGTAACAAAATATTTACTTCACCTTAATTAATCTTCAACATTTCCCTGTAGATCGACTTCGGACTCCCGAGAAATTTATTACTTGAGACAACCTACACTTGGGTTCGCAATGCAACAATTAATCCCGCATCAAGTTTGTAGACTTGTTTGAAACTTTTAATTTGCATCATTCATCTTCTTCTTCTTCTCTCTTTCTTTTCCTTTGTCTATGAGTAACTAATTTTTATTTTACTTTGGTGAAAGGGTGAAGTTTTTGGTAATGACATAAAGTTAGATTAATCTCTTTCTTGTGCTTAAATGATATATTATCAAGTGATCATTATATGTATTGTATTTTGTTTCAAATAATTTTAGAAATTCTCCTTGTAAAGTGGAGATCTTGATTTGTTGTAGACAAGATATTGACACAATGAATGCTTGAGCCCATTTATAAGTGATGGTATTAATAGATAATTAAATGAACTATAATATAATTACGTATATAATCTTTAATGAACTTTGAATGTTGTATTTTCTGATTGGAACCTCTGTTATGCGTGGATTCTAATTAAGTTATAAAAAGAATTAATCTTGTTCTTAATTTACTTACCAAGAGTGGATCTCCTAACCCAAGTAAATCCATTTTATTTGTGACCAAGTTTTATAACCTTTATTGTTGTGAAAAAATCTTTTCCGTAGCTCAAAGAATTTTTCTTTATCAATTCCCTGTGGATCAACCTCGGACTCCCAAGAATTTATTACTTGAAACAACCTGCACTTGGGTTTGTAACTTATAATTTGCATCAAGTTTTTGGCACCGTTGCAGGGGACTTGATTTGAAGAACAAATTTATTTTGTATATATTTTGTATATTTATTTATTTATCCCTATGGATCTTGTATATATATATTTTTCTTTTACTCTTTTAATTTTCTTTTTGTACTTACTAATATACTAATTTAGTGAGAGAAACTCTCTTTTCTCATTCTGTAATCTTTAATCACTAATGAAATAATCTTTCTTATTCTTTTTTCTCTCGTCAGAGCAAAAAATCAGCTTGCCGGTTATCTGGTTTTTACTTTATGTTTTAATAATATTTCAATCTTGACTCTTCTTTTTTTCTCCTTCACCGGCTCTGGTGGGGCTCTGCCTCTCTCTGATTTTCATGTTTTAAATTTACTTTTTGCACTTTATTTTCAGTATTTTACTTTCTATTTTATTATTTTGTATAGCATGTAAAGCAGTCTGTCTGCTCTCTTACTTTCTTTCATCCTGTTCTTTACTAACTTTCTAACTTACTAACTTGATGACTTTCTAACTTGCTAATTTATTAACTTGCTAACTTTTTAACTCATTCATTTATTAACTTACTAGTTTACTCACTAAGATATTTAATGGCAGGTTTATTCCGCCTACTTGTATATTTTTTATTTTATTTTAAGTTACTTGTTTATGCTTAATTGGTATCATGATTCAAATTCTAGTCGTTTGGTTAAAGTTAATCCTGATACTTTATATATTGATTTGTTGGAATCATAATCACACTCATTAAACACAATGGCTGAAAATGAATGTGTACACAATGAACCTGAAAATCAACTGTTGCGAACCATGCATGAATATTTGTAACCATCTCAAAATTCTTATCCATCATGTTTTATTTTTACACTTAATGCTAACAATTTTAGATTTAAGCCAGGTATGATTTCATTATTTCCTAATTTCTATGGTTTAGAATATGAAAGCCCATATTTACATCTAAAAGAATTTGAGGAAGTATGTACTGCTTTTAATGACCAAACTTGCACTGAAGAGATTGTTAAGCTTAAATTGTTTCCTTTTTCTTTGAAAGATAAAGCAAAAACTTGGCTTAACGCTTTGAAACCAAGATCAATTGGCACATGACAAGAAATGCAAGGTGAGTTTTTAAAGAAATTTTTCTCAACACATAAAATTAATGCTTTGAAAAGACAAATCCAAAAATTTTCCCAAAATTCAAATGAAGCATATTTCAAAGTTGGGAACGTTTTAAAGATTTGTTAAATTCTTACCCATATCATGGTTTTGAAAAATAGCGCACTATAAGCTTCTTTTATGAAGGGTTAACACCTAAAACCAAACAATTTGTGGAAACAATGTGCAATGGTGAGTTTCTTGATAAAGAACCTGAAGAAGTTTTAAATTATTTAGACTATTTGGCTGAAAATTCTCAATCTTGGCATGATACTAATCCTTCTGAAAATTCAATTAGATATAACCTTGTAAATGCTAGTAAAGGAAATTATCATCTTAGTCAAGAAGAAGATCTAAATGCTAGGTTTGCTAGTTTGGCTAGAAAGGTTGAAGCCATGTAATCATGGAAAGTAAAAGAAATCAAATCTATACAAAATGAAGAAATTTGTAACATTTGTGATGAATTAGGACACTCAACAAATGAATGTCCAAAAATTCCTATTTTTAAAGAAGTTGTGCATGAGCAAGTAAATGCAATGAACAATTTTAAAAAACCATTCGCTTCTTCTTTTTCAGATTCATACAATTCGAGATGGAGAAATCACCCAAACCTTAGTTGGAGGACTAATAATCAGGCATAATTTATGCAACCACCACCTCCTCAAGTACATCAGGACTCTCAAAATTCTCAAGGATATGCACCCTACGTCCCACCATATAGGAAAAACCTTGAAGGAACATTGTATACATTCATGGGAAAACAAGAGGTCATTAATAACCAAAACACTCAAGTCATGATTGGCATAAAAGACACTCTTGCTAAACTTTCTTCTGCACCCATCATTCACGAGAAAGGAAAATTTCCTTCTCAACCTCAACTGAATCCCAAGGGTCAGTATAGCCTAAATGAGGGTAGTTCAGAAAGTCAACAAATAGATGTCAAGTCAATGATAACTCTTAAGAGTGGAAAGGTTGTTGAAAAACAATTTTCTGAACCTTGTGAGAAAGATGATGAATTAATTCCCAAAGATGAGGAAGAAGTTGATAAGCCACCTGGCCAAAAAGGAGACCAAACTCTCGTCTTCACCCCCATATCCTCAAGCATTAAACAATTCAAGTAAAGTAAACTATAACAGTAAAATTTTTGAAATCTTTAAACAAGTGAAGGTCAATATTCCTCTGTTAGATGCTATCAAACAGATTCCTTGTTATGCCAAATTTTTGAAGGACTTGTGCACTGTTAAAAGGAAACTAAATGTGAAAAAGAATGCCTTTATGGCTGAACAGGTAAGCTCTATTCTTCAAAACAATAAAGCGTTGAAATATAAAGACCCTGGTTGTCCTATAGTTTCATGCATTATTGGAAAACATAAAATTAAACGAGCTTTACTTGATCTTGGTGCTTGTGTTAATTTGCTTCCATATTCAGTTTATCAACAACTCAACTTGGGTGAGTTAAAACCAACTTCTGTAACTCTTTTACTTGCCGATAGATCAATTAAAATTCCAAAAGTAATAGTGGAAGATGTGTTGGTACAAGTTGATAAATTCATATATCCTGTGAATTTTATTGTCTTGGAAACTGAACCTATGAATAATAGTAGCAAGTCAATTCCTGTTATTTTAGGTCGCCCATTTTTAGGAATATCTAATGCTTTGATAAATTACATAAATATAGTAGTGAAGCTAACATTTGGAAATATGACATTGGAACTTAATGTTTTCAACATATGCAAGCAACCACAGGAAGTCTATGATGAAAAGGAAGAAATTGAAAGGATTTAGGCCATTATAGATGATCATCTTTAAACCAGGAGTTCTTCTGACTTATTAGAAATTTGTTTAATTAATTCCTTTGATTCATGTACATAATTAGATGATGATATTTCTGAAGTATGCTCTTTGCTTGATTGTACACAGGTAATGGAATACAAAGGATGGAAGTCGAGATTCGAAGAGCTAAAACCCTTGAATGATAATACCCATGAAGAAGTATCCACACTGGAACTAAAACCATTACTTGCTGGGTTGAAGTACATATTTTTAGGATAAGAACAAAGCTTTTCAGTGATAATTTCCTCATCCCTTACCAAAGAACAAGAAGGTATATTAATAGAAGTACTTAAACCGCATAAAAGTGCAATTGGATAGACATTAAAAGACATAAAAGGCATTAATCCATTAATTTGTACACATAGAATACATTTAGAGGATAATGCTAAAACATCTCAATAACCTCAAAGAAGATTAAATTCACACATGAAATAGGTAGTTAAAGCTGAAGTTCTCAAATTACTTGATGTTGGAATTATCTACCCCATCTCTGATAGCCAATGGGTAAGCCCTACACAAGTTGTGCGTAAGAAATCTAGAATAATAGTGGTTGAAAATGAAAAAAGTGAATTAATACCTACCCGAGTCTCCTCCAGGTTGCGTATATGTATTGATTTTAGAAAATTGAATATAACCACTAGGAAAGATCATTTCCCCTTGCCATTCCTTGCTTAAATTTTGGAAAGAGTTGCAGGACATCCCTACTATTGTTTTCTTGATGGTTATTTAGGATATAATCAAATATCAATTACATTAGAGGATCAAGAAAAGATCACTTTTACGTGCCCCTTTGGTACTTTTGCATATAGAAGAATGCCCTTTTATTTTTTGTAATGCTCCGGCAACTTTCCAAAGATGCATGCTAAGTATTTTCAGTAACATGATTGAGCATTATTTAGAGGTGTTCATGGATGACCTGACAGTTTTTGAAAATTCTTTTGAAAATTATCTTGATAATTTAGAAAAAGTTCATAAAAGATACAAAGAAAAAGAATTTGTGTTAAACTAGGAAAATGTCATTACATGGTTACCTCAAGAATAAAGTTAGGTCATGTGATATCTTATAAGGGAATTGAAGTTGATAAGGCCAAAATTGAATTAATTGCTCATTTGCTTTCCCTAAAAATAGTCAGAGAAGTTCGTTCCTTTTTAGGACATGCAGGATTTTACAGAAGATTCACTAAGGACTTTAGTGTCATATCTAAAACATTATTTAATCTTCTAACAAAAGATACACCATTTGATTGGACCCAAGATTGTCAAAAATCTTTTAAAAAATAAATCAATTTTTTGACATCTGCTCCTATCATGTAATCCCCTGATTGGTCTTTGCCTTTTGAGTTGATGTGTGATGCTAGTGATTTTGCTGTTGGTGTTGTTTTAGGTCAAAGAAAGGAAGGTAAGCCTCATGTAATTTATTACGTAAGTCAAACTTTGAATAGTGCACAAAATTACACCACTACTGAAAAAAATCTACTTGCTGTAATTTTTGTATTGGACAAATTTTGGATTTTTTTAATTGGTTCTTCTACTGTTATTTTCATCAATCATGTTGTTGTTAGATATTTAATGTCTAAGAAGGATGCCAAACCTAGGTTGATACAGTGGATCTTGTTGCTTCAAGAATTCAACATCACAATAAAAGAAAAGAAATGAGCTGAAAATGTTGTTGTAGATCATTTGTCCAGAATGGCAATAGACTCATCTTTTGATAAAACACTTATCAATTATTCTTTTCTAGATGAATTTTTTATTTTTTGTCAATTCCATGCCTTGATTTACTAACATAGTTAATTTTCTTGTAACAGGAAAGATGTCGCCTCAGTGGATACAGCAAGACAGAAAAAGTTTTTGACTGAGGTGAAAAACTTTTATTGGGATGACCCATATTTGTTTAAATATTATCCTGATCAAATCTTTTGCAGATGTGTACTTGACAGTGAGGTAGGTAGTGTCATTAAAATTTGTCATTCAGAAGCATGTGGAGGTCATTTTTCTTCAAAGAAAACAGCTGCAAAAATCTTGCAATTTGGATTTTATTAGCGCACTTTATTTAAGGACAGTTATACTTTTTGTAAAAGTTGTGAAAATTATTAGAAATTGAGTCCCTTTTCTAAACGAGACATGATGCCTCTGAACCCTATCATTGTCATTGAAATTTTTTATTGTTAGGGAATTGATTTCATGGGTCCATTTCCATCATCATTTGGATTTGTATATATTTTGGTTACAATTGATTATGTCTCAAAATAGATTGAGGTGATTCTATGTCGACACAATGATCATAAAATTGTTCTTAAATTTTTAAAAGAAAATATTTTGAGTTGATTTGGAATCTCTTGAGCTATCATCAGTGATGGGTGACCATATTTTTGCAATAAACCATTTGAATCTTTAATGAAGAAATATGACATTACACACAAAATTGCTATCCCTTATCATCCTCAGACAAGTAGACAAGTAGAATTAACAAATAGAGAGATTAAACAAATTTTGGAAAAAATAGTTAACCCAAATCGTAAAGATTAATCTTTAAGATTAAATGATGCACTTTGGGCTTACCGTACTGCTTTCAAAACATCTTTAGGCATGTCACCCTATCGGTTACTCTATGGAAAACCTTGTCACTTGCCTGTAGAATTGGAGCATAAAGCATTTTGGGCCATTAAAGCTTTCAACTTAAATCTTGATGATGCTTGCAAGTTATGCAAATTGCAATTAAATGAACTTAAGGAATTGATAAATGATGCATATGAAAACTTAAAAATTTATAAAGCTAGAATAAAAACTTTTCATGACAAATCAATTTTGAGAAAATTTTTTAAAATTAGTCAAAAAGTTCTGCTTTATAATTCTCGTCTACACCTATTCCTTGAAAAATTAAGATTTAGGTGGACTGGGCCTTTTATTGTTAAACATGTGTATCCTCATAGGGCTATAGACATTGAGAACCCTAGGAATGGTAATGTATTTAAGGTCAATGGACAAAGACTCAAACCATTTCTGGAAAATCAAGTTGTTGAGGTAGAATTCAACTAATTAAGGATGGTAGAGTAAGAAGTAATTTATGGCCTTGAGATAAATTTGCTCTTGAGACGCATCAAAATTGGTGGCAGAATAAGGAGTAATTAGGTAGATAACTATTTTTTGTGGAAGTAGCAATTCAAATTCAAGAAAAATAGCATGATTGAGTAAATTGTCTTCTTTCTTAAAAATCACATTCTTGGTTATGGATGTTGAATTAGTGGACTGAAAATGATAGAAATATGCCTTGTGAAATTTTGAGCCTATTGATGAATGGATTGAACATTTGCACCATTCTTTTCTTTCTTGTGTGATTTTCACTCATGAAATTGTTACTCTAGAACTTGCTTTGACTTTCTTTGAGGCTACATTTTCACATGTATACATAAATATGATTGAGATATTTTTCTTGAAATAGCTACTTTAACCAAATAGCCAACCTTGTATATTTTCCCTTGCTTAATCCTTTTGAGCTTATTCGATCATTCCTTATTTTTAACTCATTACATGCCTTAAAAAAAACATGTTTTTACCTAACCTTAGGAAATAAGAGAACATTGACATTGGATAAGTTCTTGAACAAGTGTGGGAGTATTTGTACAAAACTGTTGATGAAAAAGGAAAGAATACATCTTCAAAACAAAATGAAGTGCAAAAAAAGGTCAATAAGGTAAAAAGGGGAAACAAAAAGAATATGTAATTTGCATTATGTTAGGATGAGCTTTTCATGTTTGTTATTTTAACTTAACCCTAATGCTCTTTCCTTCTCTTTGGTATTTAACTTATCATATCCATATTATCTCCTTCCTTTACCCTGACTCCATTACAACCTTGAATAAAGTCCTCTTGATTTTTGTGTGCATGTGTTTTGAGTAGTAGAGAAGTACAAGATAAGCAAGCTTAAGGTTGTGTAATTTTCATAGGTTGAATTGAGTGAAATACCTACCTTTTAAACACTTGAGGGATCGAGAGTGAATCTTGTGAAGATCTATCATTCTTGACTCATGCTTTTCGATTGAAGTTTCTTTGCTTGTTGGTTTGAGATGTGAAGAAATGTTATCTCATGAATGTTTTGATCCCCTGAATCTTTGGTTGCTCTTCATTCTTAAATATTATTAGAAATTGAGTCTTTTAGAATTTCTAACTTTTGAGTTTGTGTTGTTTTTCCTTATTCCCTAGCTTTGGTTTTACGTATTTTACCCAAGAGTGCAAAAGCTAAGTGTGGGGGAATTTACTAACAATATATTTTACTCATTTTATAATCCTTTTATTGGGCTTCTTAAGGTTCAATTCAGCTTAATTAAGTTGGTTTTTTTACATTTATTGATATTGAGCTTAATTAGATCATTGAAAGAATTATTGTTTAAATTGGCTTTAATTTATTTATTTGGCAGCGTTCAGTAAATTAGCTATAATTTGAGTTATTAATATCTGATTATTGTGATTCTAGTCTTGTAGGAAAACTAAGACAATTCTCTACAACTTTCGTGAAGACCTCAAGAGCCAAATCACACGTTTGGATAATTTAAATTGGAGTTGAAGCAAGATTTCAGAGTGTTGATCTTGGTAGCTTGACCTCTACGCACTCATCAACCCATTTCTTGAGCTATAAGATTCCAATTAACACCAAACCGGTGGCATTAGAAATTAAGACCCAAATATACAATTTTCATGAAGAACACGAGTCAGATCAGAAGTATAATAGGTCATATTGGGCCTAGAAGTCAGAACAGAGGAGTTGCAGCTGGGCCTGAATAATGTGCAATGATTGGGCCATATCTCGAGCTGTAGGAACGATATTAGGCTGAAACTAGTGGCATTGAAAAGCTAAGACAAAAGCCTATAACTTTCATGAAGACCACTTTTCCATTTGCTAACAACAACCATGAGTTCAGCACTAAGTCATTTCAGAGACAAGAATCTCAATAATTTTCCACTCATTCACAATTATCAAACAACTCCTTTGGCATTTTCCACTCATCCACTCATTCATTAAACCACTCCATTGTCATTTTGTTTCCCTCAATCTCTATAAAAGGGAGCATTGGCTGCTCATTTGATTATCTTAGTTTAGAGATCAAGATCATGCCATTGTGTTATTTTTTTCTCTTTTTGTAATTTTCTTTTGTTCTAAATTGAAGTTTTTTTTTCTCTTCTTGTAATTTTCTTTTGTTCTAAATTGAAGTTATGTCCTTCTTCTTCTTCTTCTTCTTCTTTTTCTTCTTCTTCTTCTTCTTCTTCTTCTTCTTCTTCTTCTTCTTCTTCTTCTTCTCTCTTTCTTTCTTTTTGTCTATGAGTAACTAATTTTTATTTTACTTAGGTGAAAGGGTGAAGCTTTTGGTAATGAAATAAGATTAGATTAATCTCTTTCTTGTGCTTAAATGATATATTATCAAGTGTTCATTATATGTATTGTATTTTGTTTCCAATAATTTTAGAAACCCTCCTTGTTAAGTGGAGATCTTGATTTATTGTAGACAAGATATTGGCATAATGAATGCTTGAGCCCATTTATAAGTGGTGGTATTAATAGATAATTAAAGAAATCATAATCTAATTATATATATAATCTTTAATGAACTTTGAATGTTGTATTTTCCAATTGGAACATCCGTTATGCGTGGATTCTAATTGAGTTATAAAAAAACTTAATCTTGTCCTTAATTTACTTACCAAGAGTAGATCTCCTAACCTAAGTAAATCCATTTTATTTATGACTAAGTTTTATAACCTTTATTGTTGTGACAAAATATTTTCCGTACCTCAAAGAATTTTTCTTCATCAATTCCCTGTAGATCGACCTTGGACTCCCAAGAATTTATTACTTGAATCAACCTGTACTTGGGTTTATAACTTATAATTCACATCAAATTCGTCTCTCTTTCTAATCCATGTTATGAGTAGAATTTATTTTAATTTTGTTTTTTTCTTTTTACAATTCTCTATGACACCGATTAAATGGCGGATAATGGTACTCCGTGACTCTCAAGTCGATTTATTTTTCAGTTTCTCATAATAACTGATTCCTTCTCCTTTAAAATGGATGTCATTCTCTTGAATTTAAGAAAACATTTTCTTTTTCTTCCTCAAAATGCTCTAACAAAAATTTATAAAGCTAAGTGTGAAAGACTGAGACTGTTAATGCACAAGGGTATCCCAGAAGATATACGCTGGATAATCGAAGCAAAGGTTCATTTAGCTAGTGAATCTTCAAATTCATTTGTCCCATACATGCCGGGTCCCATACTTACTTTAATTAGTAGGCCTTTATGGCTAGTTCTGATTGACTATGACAAATTACCACCTTCTTAGAATACAAGCCTTTAATTAGGTTTGCAGAAAGATAGGGCTGTTATTCTGTAAAGGGGACAGAAAGGGCTCAAAGGTTTTGTGGCCTGTTTTGGCAAGGTGTTCCCAATCCTTGTGGAGTTCTTATGTTGCACTGGTGAGCGCAACTCAAAAATATGCCACCATTTGTAATTATAATGTTAATTTCTTTTATCTTTGTATGATTTTGTTATATTTTGATTTTAGACAGATGATTCTTTGGGTGGGATCCTTCAGGGGTTTCTAGACTTCTTTACCTTGATAGTTTTCTTGAAGTCTAAAAAAAAAATAAAAATTAAAAATTAAAAATAAAAAGTTAAAAATTAAAAATTAAAAAAATAAAAAATAAATTTTAAAAAAAACTGTGTTTCTTAATTTCAAACTTTTCTGACAGCAACCAACCTACCCATATAGGTGCTATCATTACCTTTTTCCATTCTCTTCCCTACTTAAACATTCTATTTTCTTCATTTTCCTCTAACTCATAATCATTGAAAGGGAGTGTTGAGTGTAGAAATGGAGGGAGCTTTTGTTTGTAGACTTACCAATATCTGTGTATTTTGTGGGTCAAGTTATGGGAAGGGTTTAGAGTTTGTAAATACAACAAGCACTATTCGAACACTTGCTGCAAGGAACATTCCTGTAGTGTATGGGGGAGGTAGCATTGGGTAAATGGCTGTTGTATCACTTTCTAGACATCTAAGAGGCAGTCAAGTTTTAGGTATTATTCCTAAACCTTTAACTCTAAAGAACATCATTGGAAAGACAATTGGGCGAAAACTTCAAGTATCATTTATGTATGGACGAATGAGAACAATGCTTGAAAACTCTGATGCATTCATTGCCTTACTGAGTGGTTTTGGTACTTTGGAAGAAGTTTTTCAAATTATCTCTTGGGCCAAACTGAATGTTAATAATTTCTTTGATAATTTGTTATCTTTTCTTGACCATGCTATGGAACAGAACTTTATCACACCTTCGGCAAGACGACTCCTTATATCTGCTTCCACTGTTGATGAATTAATTGATAAATTACAAGCTTTTATTTATGAACATGATCTAATAATAGTTTAGATAGATTAGTCAGAAGGAAGCAACAAGGGAGGCAGCAAGGAACGTGGGTATGATCTGACACTTCATCTATAACTTTCTTTTATCTTTGGTTTTATTCATCATACTTTTTTTGTTTAAATTTGTGTAAGGTTTCTCTTTTCAGTAATTGTAATAACAGGTAATATCTTATATCCTTTACCTATCTATATATTGACATTGAGGACAATGTTGTGATCTGCTTGGGGGGAAGGATAGTTGAAGTGAGAAAAAACCAAAAAAGAAAATCAATCAAAAAAAATTAAGAAATGTGTTTATTGATATGTTTGTCAGCAACTTACTAACAGCAAAACTAATTAAGGATGGCAGAGTAAGGAGTAAATTATGCCCTTGAGGTAAATTTACTCTTGAGACACATCAAAATTGGTAGCAGAGTAAGGAGTAATTAGGTAGATAAGTATTTTGTGTGGAAGTAGCAATTCAAAATCAGGGAACATAGCATGATTAAGTAAATTGTCTTCTTTCTTAAAAATCATATGCTTGGTTATGGATGTTGAATTAGTGGACTGAGAATGATAGAAATATGTCTTGTGAGATTTTGAGTCTATTGATGAATGGATTGAACCACCATTCTTTTTTTTTCTTATGTGATTTTCATTCATGGAATTGTTACTCTAGAACTTACTTTGACTCTATTTGAGGCTACTTTTTTACATGCATATATAAACATGATTGAGGTATTTTTCTTGAAATAGCCACTTTAACTAAATAGCAAACCTTGTATATTTTCCCTCGCTTAACCCATTTGAGCTTATTCGATCATTCCTTGTTTTTAGCTCATTACATGCCTTAAAAAAAACATGTTCTTACCTAACCTTAGAAAATAAGAGAGCATTGACATTGGAAGAGTTCTTGAACAAGTGTGGGGGTGTTTGTACAAAATAGTTGATGAAAAAGGAAAAAGTAGTCATCTAAAATAAAAAATTCAAATTCAAATTAAAAAAAAAAAGTGTAAAGAAAGGTCAATAAGGTAAAAAGGGGAAGCGAAAAGAATATGTAAAAGAAATTTGCATTATATTGTGATGAATTTTTCATGTTTGTTATTTTAACTCAACCCTAATGCTCTTTTATTCTCTTTGGTATTTAACTTGTCATATCCATATTATCCCCTTCCTTTGCCTTGACCACATTACAACCTTGAATAAAGTCCTCTTGATTTTGTGTGCATGTGTTTTGAGTAGTGAAGAAGTAGAAGATATGCAAGTTTATGGTAGTACAATTTTTCATGGGTTGAATTGAGTGAAATACCTACTTTTTAAACACTTGAGGGATTGAGAGTGAATCTTGTGAAGATATATCATTCTTGACTCATGCTTTTTAATTGAAGTTTCCTTACTTGTTAGTTTGAGATATGAAAAAACGTTATCTCATAAATATTTTGATCCCTTGAATCTTTGGTTACTCTTCATTCTTGAATATTATTAGAAATTGAGTCTTTTAAAATTTCTAACTTTTGAGTTTGTGTTGCTTTTCCTTGTTCCCTAGTTTTGGTCTTATGTGTTTTGCCCGAGAGTGTAAAAGCTAAGTGTGGGAGAATTTGATAGTAATATATTTTATTCATTTTATAATCCTTTCACTTGACTTCTTAAGGTTCAATTCGGCTTAATTAAGTTAGTTTTGTTACATTTATTGATATTAAGCTTAATTGGATCATTGAAAGAATTATTGCTTGAATTGACTTTAATTTGTCTATTTGGCAGCGTTCAGTAAACTGATTATAATTTGAGTTTCAAATATTTGATTGATGTGACTCTTATCTTTTAAGAAATCTAAGACAATTCTCTACAATGTTCATGAATACCTCAAGAGCCAAATCACACGTTTGGATAATTTAAATTGGAGTTGTAGCAAGAACTAGAGTGCTGATCCTGATAGTTTGACCTCTGCACACTCATCAGCCCATTTCTTGATCTATAAGAGTCCAATGGATACCAAACGAGTGGCATTCAAAAGTTAAGACCCAAACATATAACTTTTATGAAGAACACAAGAGTCAGATCGGAAGTATAATAAGTCATATTGGGCCTAGAAGTTAGAACATAGGAGTTGTAGCTGGGCCTGAATAGTGTGCAAAGATTGGGTCATATCTCGAGTTATAGGAATGATATTGGGCTGAAACCAGTGGCATTGGAAATCTAAGACAAAAGCCTACAACTTTCATAAAAACACTTTTCCATTTGCTAACAGCAGTCATAAGTTCAGTAGTGAATCATTTCGGAGACAAGAATCTCAATAATTTTTCACTCATTCACAATTATCAAACAACTCCTTTAGCTCTTTCCACTCATCCACTCACTCATTAAACCACTCCATTATCATTTTGTTTCCCTCAAGCTCTATAAAAGGGAGAATTGACTGCTCATTTGATCATCTTGGTTTAGAGATCAAGATCATGCTATTGTGTTATTTGTTTATCTTATTGTAGTTTTCTTTTGTTCTAAATTGAACTTATGTTCATCTTCTTCTTCTTCTCTCTTTCTTTCCCTTTGTCTATGAGTAACTAATTTTTATTTTACTTGGGTGAAAGGGTGAAGCTTTTGGTAATGAAATAAGGTTAGATTAAGCTTTTTCTTGTGCTTAAATGATATATTATCAAGTGGTCATTATATGTATTATATTTTGTTTCCAATAATTTTAGAAATCCTCATTGTAAAGTGGAGATCTTGATTTGTTGTAGACAAGATATTGACACAATAAATGCTTGAGCCCATTTATAAGTGGCGGTATTAATAGATAATTAAAGGAACCATAATATAATTACATATATAATCTTGAATGAACTTTGAATGTTGTATTTTCTTATTGGAACCTCTGTTATGCGTGGATTCTAATTGAGTTATAAAAAAAATTAATCTTGTCCTTAATTTACTTACCAAGAGTGGATCTCCTAACCTAAGTAAATCATTTTTATTTATGACTAAGTTTTATCACCATTATTATTATGACAAAATCTTTTCCTTACATTAAATAATTTTTCTTCATCAATTCCCTGTGGATCGACCTCGGACTCCCGAGAATTTATTACTTGAAATAACCTACACTTGGTTTTGCAACTTATAATTCACATCACTTCATTCTGGACCTTCATCAAGTACTTGGTCAACTGGGTGTCTTTCTTCTGGAATTCTCCTTTAACTTTCCCTATGACCAATTGAGAATCCGACTTAGCAATGAGTCAAGTTGCTCCTATTTTTGTGGCTAGGGCAAGACTAGCAATGAGTGCTTCATACTCCGCCTGATTATTACTTGCTTGAAAGTTGAACTTTAGATATTGCTTGCTCAAAACTTCGTTTGGCATTTCTGGGATTATTCTTGCTCTACTTCTTTTAACATTGGAAGCTCCATAAACAAAAAGATACTAAGTGTCACATTTTGAATCATGTGGAAGAGGCATGGATAATTCAATTAAAAATTCAGACAATACTTGTGATTTTAATCGAGCCTATGGGCTGATACTGGATGTCAAATTTGGACAATTCCACTAACCACGAGATCATTCATCCAGCGAGTTTCAACTTTTTGAATACTTGTTTAATCAGCTAGTTTGTTCTAACAATGATCGGGTGACTTTAGAAGTATTGTTGAAGTCTTCTAGTTGTCACCACAGGAGCAAGCACCATTTTCTCAATTTTTTGATATTTGATTTTTGGTCCTTGCAAGACCCGACTGATGAAGTAAATCAGGTGTGATCCTTCCCGTCCTCATTTACTAAAACCGAGCTCAATGCTTGGCCAGAAACAGAAATATAGAGAAATAATTGATAACTTTACTCTGGCTTAGTCAAAATCAGTGGGGTGGGTAGGAAATGCTTCAAATCACCAAAAGCCCTTTTGCACTCTTCTGTCCACTAGAAGTTTTTCAGCTTCTTGAGACACTGGAAGAACGGTAAAGCTTGGTCGGCGGACTTTGAGAGGAATCTTAACAAAGTGGTAATCCTCCCTGTTAGTCTCTATACTTCTTTTATCATTGTCGGGCTCTTCATTTCCATTATGGTTGTATACTTATCTGGATTAGCCTTAATTCCTTTGTTGGTGAGAAGGAAACCGAGGATCTTTCTGCCTTGAACCCTGAACATGCATTTCTCTGTGTTCAACCTTATGTTATACTTTCTTAATTGAGCAAAGATCTCAGCAAGGTCAGAACAATGGTTTTCGTTGACCGGAGTCTTCGCCACCATATCATCCATATAAACTTCAATGTTCCTGCCGATCTATTCCTCAAATATCATGTTCATTAGTTGTTGATAAGTTGCTCCAGCATTCTTTAGGCCAAAATCCATTCTCCTCATCGTACAGATGCATTCGAATCTAGTTGTACCCAGAATACGCATCCATGAAGCTAAGAAACTGATAATCGGAAGCTCCGTCTACTAACTGATCTATGCTAGGAAGGGGATAAGAATCCTTAGGGCAAGTTTTGTTGAGGTCAGTAAAATTTATGCACATTCTCCATTTTCCTGGCGACTTCTTTACCATAACCACATTGGATAACCACGTAGTATACTCCACTTCCCGGATGAACCCTGCTTCCAATAGCTTCTTTGTTTCTTTGGTAGTAGCTTTTTGCCTCTCTGCTCCTAATTTCCTTTTCTTTTAAGCTATAGGGTTTGCTTTTTGATCTAAACAAAGCTTATGATAAATAATTTTTGAATCAATTCCAGGCACATCTGTCTTGGTCCATGCAAATAAGTCTGAGTTCTTCTTCAATAGATCCTCCAATTCTTATTTGACGACTATGGCAAATGGGCCCTAATATAAGTTATTTGATCGGGTTTAGGGCCTAAAGAGATAACCTGTAGTTCCTCGATTGGATGAGGTCGATCTTGTTCATCACTTCTCGGATCGAGTTCAGCCATATTGACGTTGTGGATTGGCCATTTACTACAATGAGCTACACGGTCGGTTGGTTCTTTTGGCTCTGGCTTTAAAATCTCATTGTAGTAGATCTTGGCCTCTCTTTTTTATGCATGAACTACTCTGACCTTCACTCTTGGAGACTGAAAACTTCATTGTTAAATAAGGATTCGAAACCAATGCTCCAAGAGTATTAAGAGAATGCCTCCCAAGAATAGCATTATATGGGGTTTGGCAATCAATTACAAGATATTTAACTGTAATGGTTTTCAGAAGTGTACCTATTCCAAAAGTCATCTGAAGTTCAATATACCCCTTCACATTTACCTATCCACCGAAGAAACCAACCAGGCTTCTATTGAAAGGGGTCAAAGCATCCTCTAGAATCTATAGTCTTCGAAGGGTAGACATGTAAAAGATGTCATCCGAACTCCCCTGGTCAACCAATACCCTTCTAATTTGGAATTTTCCCACTATAATGGAGATCACCATCAGATCATCCAAATTCTCATCAAGGTGGAAAAATCTTTATTTGAAAATGAAATAATCGGTCCATCTTCATGCTGTTTATTTTGCAATAGAGAAGGATAACTTAATGACATTACTGCACAGAGCTGGCACTTTCGCGATTAATTTGAGCTTTAGCCTCCTGCAAACCCACCAAAAATCGGGTCAATGATTCCCCTAATTACCTAGTCCCGAGAGTATGAGGTCATTGCGACAGCTTTACCCTTTTCTCCCAAATTACTTGGACTCTGACTCCTCTATCTAGATGAGTTCCCTTGTCTTCTCTACTTTGGCTCCTATGTCGATAGACATTTTTTCTGAGATAGCCCTCTTGAATAAGTTGCTCGATTTTATCCTTTAAGGTAATGCACTCCTCAGTCATATACTTGTACCTTTTGTGGTAATCACACCTCTTGCTTTTGTTGGCATTGGGCAAAATCCTCTCTTGTTCCGCGCCCCTTGGATGCTGGATTAAGTCTTTGTTATAGACCTCCCAGAATATCTGTTCTCATCAGGTGGTCAATAGTGTGTACACATCGTACCGGGGTTGCAAGTAGCTTGAAGTTACCTGAGCAGTACGATCAAATTAGTTTGGCCTCTCCTTAACCCTCATTGATCTGCCTCTTGGATTTGTTCCTTGTCCTCTATACTGTTGGTCTTGTACGATCAGTCGGATGAAAATATAAGGATTATTCATGTTTCCTCTAGCTTCTGGGTCTAGAAACTGTTGCTCCATTTGTCTTCTTGCAGTTGTCGTCTCCTCCATATTAATGTACCCCAAAGACCTAGTTCTCAAGTCATCTAGATCCATAGGTGGTTTTCTGGCCAAAGAATCTGCAAAGGACCCTGGTCGTAGGCTAGTCATAATAGCATGCAGAGATATAGCAAGGTTTAGGTCCCTAATTTGGACCGCCTCCTTGCCAAATCTCCTTATAAACTCCTTGAACGATTCATCCCGACCTTGCTTCAAGTTAATAAGCATAACTAAAGTTTTTTGGTGAGTCTTGCTAGTAGAAAAATGATTATGGAATTTAATTGACAATTCTGAAAAATCGTAAATCGAACCTGCCTCGAGGCTTGAGAACCAAAGTAATGTTGATTTCTTTAGAGTCATCGGGAAAGCTCGACATTTGATCAGGTCAGTTCCCTCATTCAAGAGCATCATTGAATTAAACATTGTAAGATGCTCCTGAGGGTCGGTCGTCCCGTCATAGAGCTCCTTGGTGGGAAGTTGGAAACCCTCCGGTAAGTGAATTGACATTATGAACTCAGAGAAAGGGTGGCCAACAACAGAAGGAGGATAACTTGTCTATCGGCGAACCTCCCTATACTAAGTGTTTTCTTCAAGCCTCCTTTCAGCCACCTTATCAAGCTCCGCACACGGCTGGTCCCTATTAGTTATTTGATCGATTCAACTGTGAATATCTCTGATGGCTGCATCGACATTTCAATGGGGTTGGGCTGAGGACTTTCTTAATGAATTCCATTGTCGACATTGCTTTCATTAGAGGTTATGATATTATTGGAAAGATCACTTTGGTGAAGGTGAATTTTGTTGGTTGTAGGGTAGGAAAGTTTTACTTGAGCCCCCACGGTGGGCACCAGATGCTCCAGGTACTGACTGGGTCCTAGGTCGGAAGAAATCGGTAAGCAGAAAGGAAACCTAGGCAGGTCAGAAGAATGATCACAAAATATGCAAAGGCTAGTCTGAGTGTCTGGGTAAAAGATGAAACATGTCAGACCTAGGCAACCAGGCCAGTTTATATAGAGATCTAAGGATTGAATCCTCAGATACTCTACGTTCAGGTCATTTAGAGCTCCGAACGTTAGGATTCGTTATTATTGGTTATTATGGCACAAAACCTTTAAGGATCGTTGGTCATAATAGCCCCAAATGGTCAACCATTAACAGGTCATTTAAGCACGTGTTTGTCGTTTCCCCTTTTAGGTATTGGACGGTCAAGTCTTGCAGACACACTTCAATCAGGTTGACCCAGCTTACTGGGCTTGTTACTTGAAAATAGGCCTACCTAGCATAGACGTTGGTCTATACTAGTCAGTCCATTAAGGTCTGGTTCGATCAAGACAGACCTACTATAAGGTTTATAACGGTCCAGTATCTAACTATATTTTCTTATTTTTCTAAAAAAACATGTCACTTCAAAGTCAACAATTTTAGATTATTAATCTTTGATTAATCTATAGAAAATCCCTTAAAAGAAAACACATTAGCAGAGTTAAACAAAGATACTACACTCCACATGCATTATACTATTGCCATTTGATAGACTCGCAAACTAAATAGGAGTAGCAAGACTAAAAAAGATGTTGAAATGCATACAAGAAGTTAAAAGAGTGCCAAAAATAAATTGTTGTACCCAAATTTCATGAAGTCAAACATTCCATGTTATGGTTCTAATGCATTTACATGTTTTTCTTTCAAAAAAAGAAAGGATTTTTTATATTTATATATCAATGTTGTGTATAATTTTTAATTATTATATGATAATTTTCAATTATTATATCATGTAAAGATTTTGAGATACAATTAATTTTTAATAAATCCATAAAATATCAAATTGGTGTAGGAATAAAAAATATAATATAAGAAACAACTTACCAAAAATCTTTTTTTTTTCCAAAATAAAATTAAAATGACAAGTGTGGGGTAAGTATAATAGAGGGAGGAAATAATGGTTAAAAAAATCAATTTATCATCAATATGCCCTATAGACATGTTAAAATGTGGCTTCTACAAGGAAATCAGACCTAGTGACTTATTCTCCGGGGAACAACATATAGGCATTTCACGTCATTCTCAAAGGATTAGACCAATTTGAGATTATAACAAGAGCAAGAATAGCTCTAGGACCTGCACCAACAAGGGCAAGTGTCATCAATTGTTTTTTATTACATATATTCCTTTATGCTAAAAACTAACAATAATCAATCAAGAAGGTAAAAAAATCCTTGCACACACCATTCTTGTTCGCAAGTCACACATACACACAAATATGAAGCTTTATTTCTTTGTATTTCTACATATGAATCAGTAAATTTTATTAAAGCAATTAGTTGCTTGATAATAAAAATTAATGTATGATCCCCCACCCAAACCAGTAAGAAAATTCTTGGACATATTCAGTTAGTTTGATAAGTAGAAAACCTAAGGATGAGTTTTAATACAAATTTTTGGAAATTCTTTTGTACCTCTTGCTTTTGTGAGGACTGTTGTGCCGCTAATAATTAATGACTAATATTTAGTAATAAGTCTCATTTAATTGAAATTAAATATAAGATTATTTTGTTAATCTATTGTTTTCTTAAGATTCTTAATATGGAAAAACTACCATTAAAACATAAAGATCTTAGAATTCATGATTCTCACAAATAAGAATGTATGAAAACACTAACCTTGATCCATGATTGTGTTCCAAGAGTGTTAGAGAGATATCAAAATCTCACTTTCTATTCTTTTGTCTTTCTTGACGCTCTTCTTCTACTTTTGTGAATGTGAGAGAAGAAGAAGAAACCCTTTGCGGCCAAGAATAGGACCTTGAGTTTTACGTAGAAATTGTTTCTCAAATACTGCTAACTTCCATCAAGTTGGCAGTTACTATAATTGCAAAACTACTATTTCCCTTTACCCAATAAGAGTTTAGCTCATTAACTTAATTTAATTACTTATTAAACTAATAAGATAAGTCACATGCACATCACATGAGACATTTAATTCAACATTCCTTAACTTAGATCATGTGACATTACATTCTTTATAGTTTGATAAGTTAGTCAAAACATAATATGAATTCATATATATAGCCAAACTCTTTTTTACATTTGATACATCATTCATCATGGCCAAGAATGAAAACTAACATGAGTCATGGTAGTTGTATATCATTTAATCGACATAGTTCCTTCCATTTACTACAGAGTTAGTGTTCTTCTTGACATGACCTATAAATGAGAAGCACATAATTGGTTCAACAATAATGTTTTTATTAAAGACAGAACATGATATCATCATTCCTATTCAATCATGTATACAAACTCAAAAAAAAATTAAGACAGAAATATATTCATTCATGAGATTAGAGTGTCAAAGTACATAAAACAGAAACATTAACATAATATACAATAATGCCTACTTGGCAACAAGCTCATACTTTCAATATGTCCACTAAATGTTTTAGGCAGTAACCCTTTTGTCAAAGGGTCAACAATCATAAAGTCGGTGCTAATGGGCTCTATTGACACTCTATGTTTTTTAACTTCTTATTTAACAGTAAAGTATTTCAATTTCATATGTTTAGCACCTTTAGAATACTTGTCATTTTAGAAAAGAAGACAACTATGAAATTATCACAATAAATTTTCAGCGGCCTGACAATAATGTCGACTACTCCAAGTCCTGAAAAAAGTTCTGCAACCATTTAGCCTGAACCATGGCCTCAAAGCATGCCATAAATCCAACTTTCATGGTGGATGCAACAATGACTGACTGTTTTGCACTCTTCCATGATATCGCTCCTACGGCTAAAAGATATAAATAGCCAAATGTGGACTTTCTTGTATCTACACAACCAGCAAAATCTAAATATGAATATCTAACCATTCTAAATCTCTCTAAAATTTTATTTATATATGTTTTCTAAAACAAGCCTAACAATCCTTATGATCTATCAAGGAATATTTATATTCCAATCATATAGCTTGTCTTTCCTATATCTTTTATTTCAAAGTTATTAGAGAGAAACTTCTTATAGACCACGATCATTAGTTACAAGCAAGATGTCATCAACATACAGAATCAAAAAGATAATTACTCACTGACCTTCAGATATATACATCAATCAACAATGTTTTCCTTAAATCTGAAGGATACAATAGTATAATTGAACTTGAAATATCATTGCCGAGAACCTTGCTTAAGTCCGTATATTGATTTCTTAAGTTTACACATCATGTGCCCTTTCCCCTCGACCGAAAACCCTATTAGTTGATCTATATAAACATCTTCCTCTAAATTCCTATTTAGAAAAGTGGTTTTTATATTCATTTGATGCAGCACTAGGCCATAATGAGCTACTAATGCCATGATAATTTTTAAAGAATCTCTCTTGGAAACTGATGAGAATGTTTCCTTATAGTTAATGCCATCATTTTGAGCAAAACCTTTGGCAACAAGACGAGTCTTGTAGCGTTTAAGGTTGCCATGAGAGTTACGCTTAGTCCTAAAGACCCATTTACACTCAACTCTCTTGCACCCTTCAATTAATTCCACAAGGTCCCATTTATGTTCCATTGATTTAAGCTCATCTTTCATGGCATATAACCATTTATCAGTATTATCACTATTAATGACTTGTGAAAACGAAACTGGACCATTATCATTAATTCCCAAATCATTTTTTGACTCTTGTAGATACACCATATAGTCATTCGAAATAGTAGATCTTCTTTCCCTTTGAGATCTTCTTAATACTATTTCTTGTGATTGTTCTACTATAGGTTCATTGTTAACCTTAGGATCATTAATTTGTTGTTCTTCTTGATTGTTATGCGGTTCAACAACATGAGGAACAACAATTTCATAAGTAGGAGCACAAGTTAAAGGAACTTGTACTCTAACTTCCTTAATCTCCACATTTTGTGAACCTTCACTCTCACTAGTCTCACCATTCTCAATGAATCAAACATTTTCAGATTCAACAATTCTTGTACTATGGGTATGATAATAAAATCTATACCATTTAGACTTTTTTGGATATCTAATGAAATATCTACTAGTTGTTCTTGCATCTAGTTTTTTTTTATGTGGATTATAAATTCTTATTTCTGTCTGGCATCCCTAAATATGTAGGTGTCTTAAACTGGGTTTTCTACTTGTCCATAGTTCAAAAGGTGTTTTTGAAACTGCCTTACAAAGAATCTTGTTCAATAAATACATAGCAATTTTTAAAGCATATATTCACAATGACAAGGGTAAAGACGTATTACTTAACATGCTCCTGACCATATCTATTAAAGTTCAGTTGCCTTTCTAATACACCATTTTGTTGTGGTGTACCTAGCATTGTGTATTGAGCACATATGCCACACTTTTCTAGGATCTTAGCAAATGGACCTGGATGTTGTTTAATTTCATCAAATATTCCATAATTCTCACCACCTCTATCTAACCTTACGATTTTCAACTTTTATCCAATTGCCTTTCAACTTGTTAACTCTCCAGCAAGTGCACTGGATCTTATAAGTAATATAGAGAGAGTAAATGTCGTTCCCATGAAGATTGAAGTTAACACACAATTTTTTGATAATTCCACTACTTGGCTACAATCAACTTTGATTGAATTCTTTCAAAACAAAAAGCGTAAAACGAATGAAATTTACTTGCCGAAATTAAATCACTGAAATTATCAAAATTGGAGTTTTCAAATGGATAAAAAGCAGTTAAGGTTTGATTTTACTTAATCTCCCTATGAGCAATGACAATTGATTAATTCAAATTCTTTATTCATGTTGGTTTACGATTCAATCCTAAAAATAGTTCACATTCAATTCCTTGAAATATGAAACCTCTTAAACCTACAAACATCAATTAATCCCTTAATTAAAATTTGTGAGAATAAGGATTTTATGTTTTTTGGATATTCTGGAATCACATACTCAAGAAATTATATTCCTAGATATTTCACGAATATGGCAATTAGACCAAGAAGCATAATCCACACTCCATCTCCCAATTTCATATGGATTCTTCAAATAGAGATATATGTGATTAGCTACTTCACATACAAAACAATGATATAAAACATGTCCAATTGCTAAACCATGAAAGAAAAACTTGAATTAATATAAAAAAGTCATTACATCATAAGTTCAGAAAGATCCATCACCCCAACCAAAGAGACTTAGCAATACATGGTGCAAACAAAGGAAACAATAAAAACAAAAGAAAACACCCCAGTCATCTTTGACGATTTGGAAAAATTCTAGTTGCTTCGTAGGTTGGAAAGCCTCTTTCTCCCTTTTTAGGGTTGGTTCGTACCTGTCTCTGTCTGCTCTGACGGCCAAGAATGCATTAGGTTATGACTAAATAATTTTTTATAATGATATGGGCGCCCAGGCACTGTATGTAGGGCGCTTAGACGTGCACTACATGGAAACAATCCTCTGTTATGGGCTTAGGCACCCAGATGCCAAAGGCATGGCGCCTAGGCGCTGAGTGAACAGACTGAATTCCTTGAATTTGCCTCTAAAAATTTATCTCCTCCATCATTGGATGCTTCCCTACAAAAACACATCAAAGTGGTGAAGATTCTTCTTTGTGAATGCTTATGTCTCTAAGGCATGTTGAAAGGTTTTTGATGATAACAAAAGCAAAAGAGAAGATCAAAGCACAAAAGGAAAAAATCAAGATCAAAGAAAGAAGACAGAAGGTTTAATTAGTTATTTAGACTTAGGACATTACTGTTAAATGCTCTCAAGATTTCTCAAATGGTTTTTCAAATATATGATTTCAAAATAAATAGGAAATTTCAAAGATAAACATGGCTTTCAATAAAACCTAAGTTTCAACTTTAAATCTAACACTCTTAAAAGGATTTATGTTTAAACAAGTACCCTGAGGTGTTGGAAATGACTTACACGAGTTATTGAACTTGAAAATGTGTTCAAAGCAAATGTAATCGATTACACAATGTTTGTAATCGATTACACATCAAACAGAAAGAATGTAATCGATTACATGAACAATGTAATCGATTACAAGCAAGTCAGAGGCCATGTAATCGATTACACAAGTATATGTAATCGATTACACAAAGCCCGTGAAAGGCAAAGAACACGTTCGACAAGAAATGTAATCGATTACACAATATATGTAATCGATTACACAAAACCAGAAACTCAAAAAACATGTTCGACGAGACATGTAATCGATTACAAGGATATTGTAATCAATTACACAAAGAAGTCGAAGTCATGTAATCGATTACATGATCATTGTAATCGATTACAAGCAAAGTCAGAAGCCATGTAATCGATTACCTCAAGAATGTAATCGATTACACAGAGCCCAGAAAGTTCAGAAAACGTTGGAACAATAATGTAATCGATTACCTGAGATATGTAATCGATTACACGATCATCTGACAAGGTCCAACGGCTATATTAAATGCATTAAATGCATGCCCAACTACCTCCAACGGCTCTATTAATTGAGAAACTTATAAATACCCAGATTGGGTCTTTGTTTACGGTTGACCTTGAACCAAAAACTGATCATTATACTTCAAAACGTGAATCAATTCTTAAAATCATTTCTTGCTCGTTTTCGACTAAAAACGTGAAAAATCCTTGAGAGCATATTAGAGCTTCAATTTGTAAACACTTGCTCTAGAGAGCTTCTTCTATTTCAATCTTATACTTTCGATTAGTGAGGGTGAGGTATCCCTCAAGTATTGTAAGGGTGAGGTATCCCTTGGAAAATAGAGGCTCAAGCTTTTGGGTGAGGTATCCCATACTTGTTGAGTGCTCAAGATTGTAGTGGTTTTTCAAGCACCCATTGAAGCTTGAAGATATAGTGGAAAATCTCAAGGTGTTGCTTGGGACTGGGACGTAGATCACAAGTGGAGTAGTGATTGAACCAGGATAAACGACCGTGTTTGTTTCTCTAAACTCTCCTCTGTTCATCTTTGTGCACCTTTGTTTCATTGTTTTATTTGGATATTGTCTCCTTGACTATTACGTTCATTAGTAAAAGTGCTTAACTCATCTATTCAATTATCTCTCGATCATTCAATAGCTTCAACGAAAATTGATTGTCAAACGATTTGCGAAAGATTTGTGAACTTATTTTTAACTACTCAATTCACCCCCTCTTGAGTATTGAGGCCACTTGGTAACAAGTGGTATCGAGCTAGACTCTTGTATAAAGAGCTTAGCACTTCAAGAGAAGTGATGGCTTCAAATGGTTTTTCAAATGAAGGTTCTTCTATAAATAGATCTCCTTATTTCAATGGGGATGGCTATGCCTATTGGAAAGAAAGGATGAAAATTTTTATTGAAGCTATTGACTTAGATGTGTGGGACGCAGTTGAAAATGGTGCTTTTGTCCCTACACAAACTAAGGATGGTGTGACAATTAATACACCTAGAAGTGATTGGACCGATGATGATAAAAAGAAGGTTCAATATAATTTGAAAGCCAAGAACATCATCACCACATCTTTGGGGTATGATGAATTCTTTAGGGTGTCAAACGTAAGACCGCAAAAGAAATGTGGGATACCCTACAAGTAACTCATGAAGGCACTAGTGAGGTAAAAAGATCTCGAATAAACACTCTTACTCATGAATATGAATTGTTTAGAATGAACCAAGGTGAGAGTATTCAAGATATGCAAAAGAGATTTACTCATATTGTTAATCATCTCATCTCATTGGGAAAGACATTTCCTAATGAGGATCTTATTAACAAAGTCTTGAGATGTCTAGCAGGAATTGGCAACCCAAGGTAATCTGCGATTGCGGAATCAAGAGATTTATCAACCATGTCTCTAGCCACCCTATTCGGAAAACTTCAAGAGCATGAGCTGGAACTAAGTAGGCTCAATCAAAATGAAGAACATGACAAAAAGAAGAAGGAATTGCACTCAAGGCCACCTCTCCCATACTTGAAGATGATGATGAAGATGGTGAAGAGGATGCTGAAAATATTGAGCTAAGTGAGGAGAATCTTAGTCTCCTTGTAAGAAAATTCGGAAGATTCTTGAAGAAAAAGGGATTTCAAAGAAGACCACCGTTTCCTCAAAAGAAAGCATATCACAAAGGAGAAGGATCCTCCACTCCTCCAAAATGCTATGAATGTGGAAAACTAAGGGGCACATGAAAATGGAGTGTCCTATATATCTCAAGAAGACGGAGAAGTTTGAGAAAAGACCCTCCAAGGAAAAGAAAGGAAGAAGAGCATATATAGCTTGGGAGGACAATGACTTAAGCTCTTCCGATGATTCGAAAATGAGGAAGCCCATCTTTGCCTCATGGCTCAAGGAGAAGAAAGTGGAGAAAGCGACACCGAGGTAACCTCTTCTAACCTAGAACCTCCACCTTCTTATGATGAATTACAAGATGCCTTTCAAGAATTGCATGATGAATCTTTGAGGCTCACAAAAATGATTTTGTCTTCCAATAAAACAATCTCCCTATTGACAAAGAAAGTTTCTGCTTTAACCAAGGAGATAAATGAACTTAAAATTGAAAATGAGACTTTAGGACTCATAGATGCTAATTCATCATGCATGATTTGTTCCTCACATGAAAATGCATCCATATCATTACCTTGTCTATCATGCAAAGCTTTTGAAAAAGAAATTGAAGACTTGAACAACACTCTTGCAAAATTCACTTTTGGAAGAGACAACTTGAATGTGTTGTTAGGGAGACAAAAATGTGTTTTCCAAAAAGCCGGTTTAGGATTTAATCCAAACAACCATCAAAAATCTTATAAGAATTTCTTTGTTTCCTCAAAAACTTCAAGTAGCCCCTTTGTTAAATGTTTTCATTGTGGTAGGAAAGGGCATAGTGCATCCACTTGCAATGTTAGAAAGAACATAAACACCAAGGTTGGAATCAAAGGGTTTGGGTCCCTAAAGGCACCATACCTAATTCTAACACACAAGGACCCAAAACAATTTGGGTACCAAAAGTTAAATCTTGAATGTGTGTTGTAGGTGTGCTTGAAGACCAAGAGCTCAAGTTGGTATCTTGATAGTGGTTGCTCCAAGCACATGACCGGAGATGGCTCCAAGTTCTCCTCCCTTACACACAAGAAACATGGTCATGTCACATATGGTGACAACAACAAAGGGAAGATTCTTGGAATTGGCAAAGTTGGTAAGATCCCTTCATCATCTATTGATAATGTCTTACTTGTTGAAGGACTTAAACATAATTTACTTAGTATTAGTCAATTGTGTGATAAAGGAAATAGAGTTATATTTGACTCCTCTTGTTGTATAATTGAGGGAAAGGATGACAAGCAAGTTAAGTTTGTTGGTCATAGGGTCAATAACATATATATGATTAGTCTTGATGACATTTCCTCAAATGATGCTAAATGCTTTATGAGTAGAGAAAATGATTCATGGTTATGGCATAGAAGAATTGCTCACATTCACATGGATCACTTAAACAAATTGGTTTCTAAAGAACTAGTAATTGGTCTTCCAAAGCTCAAATTTGAAAAAGATAAACTTTGTGATGCATGTCAAAAGGAAAACAAGTAAAGGTCTCTCTCAAAGCTAAAAACATAGTTTCAACTTCTAGACCTTTACAACTTTTGCACATGGATCTTTTTGGACCCTCTAGAACTATGAGCTTTGGTGGGAATTACTATGCATTAGTAATTGTGGATGATTTTTCTAGATTTACATGGACATTATTCTTAGCTCACAAAAATGATGCTTTTCAATCATTTAGAAAACTTGCCAAAGTTATCCAAAACGAAAAAGGTTTTTGTATTGCATCCATAAGAAGTGATCATGGTGGTGAATTTGAAAATCATGAATTTGAAACTTTTTGTGATGAACATGGCATTGAGCATAATTTTTCTGCCCCTAGAACACCACAACAAAATGGTGTTGTAGAAAGGAAAAATCGATCTTTAGAAGAAATGGCAAGAACTATGCTCAATGAGGCCAATCTTCCTAAGTACTTTTAATGATGCGGTTAACACCGCTTGTTATGTTATGAATAGAGCCCTAATAAGGCCAATTTTAAAGAAAACCCCATATGAATTGTACAAAGGAAGGAAACCTAATGTGTCACATTTTCATGTTTTTGGATGCAAATGCTTTGTTTTGAATAATGGAAAGGATAACTTGGGGAAGTTTGATGCAAAATCGATGAGGGAATATTCATTGGTTATTCTATCCATAGCAAGGCCTTTAGAGTCTATAATAAACGAACTATGACCATAGAAGAATCCATACATGTTGCATTTGATGAAACTAACCCAAATGTGCCGAGAAAGGAACTTGTTGATGATGTTGCAGAAATCTTGGCAAAGACGCACTTGGAAAATCAAGAGATAGAGTCCAAGAAGAAAGAAGAGAGACTCCTTGATCACTCATGGCAAGAAAATTCTAAAATCTCGGATCTACCCAAGGAATGGAGGACTTCAAGGTATCATCCTCTTGACAAGGTGATAGGTGATGTATCAAAAGGGGTAATCACTCGAAACTCACTTAGAGATGCATGTAATCATCTAGCCTTTGTCTCTCAAGTTGAACCTAAAGACATAAATGAGGCCATTAACGATGAGCATTGGATCTTGGCCATGCAAGAAGAACTAAACCAATTTGAGAGGAATCAAGTTTGGGAATTAGTTCCAAGGCCCAATGATCATCCTATAATTGGCACCAAATGGGTCTTTAGGAACAAACTTGATGAAACGGGTTTAATAATAAGAAATAAAGCTAGGCTTGTAGCTAAGGGATATAATCAAGAAGAAGGCATAGATTATGAAGAAACTTATGCTCCCGTAGCTAGATTAGAGGCCATTAGAATGCTACTTGCATATGCTTGCATCATGGATTTCAAACTCTATCAAATGGATGTCAAAAGTGCCTTTTTAAATGGTTTTATACAAGAAGAGGTGTATGTAGAACAACCTCCTGGTTTTGAGGACTTTGAAATGCCCAACCATGTTTTTAAATTGAAAAAGGCTTTGTATGGCTTGAAACAAGCTCCTAGAGCTTGGTATGAAAGGTTGAGCAAATTTCTTTTAGAAAAGGCTTTTCTAGAGGTAAAGTTGACACCACTCTTTTCATAAAACACAAAATGCATGACATTCTTCTAGTTCAAATCTATGTTGATGACATTATATTTGGAGCTACTAACAACTCTCTTTGTAAAGAATTTTCAAATATTATGCAAAGTGAGTTTGAGATGTCCATGATGGGTGAGCTCAACTTCTTCCTTGGTCTACAAATCAAGCAAACAAGAGAAGGAACATTTATAAGCCAATCCAAGTATTGCAAGGAGCTGCTCAAAAAGTTTGGAATGGACAATGCCAAGCATATGGCTACTCCTATGGGCACCTCTTGCTATTTGGACAAGGATGAAGGAGGTAAATCAAGTAGAAATTACAAAATATAGAGGTATGATTGGCTCACTCCTTTATCTCACCGCAAGTAGGCCCGATATAATGTTTAGTGTATGCATGTGTGCTAGATATCAAGCTAATCCTAAGGAATCACACCTAAGTCTTTGTTAAGAGAATAATGAAATATCTAATAGGCACATCACAAATGGGTTTATGGTACCCTAAGGGTGCCTCATGTAGTCTTATTGGATATTCCGATTCTGATTTTGCTGGATGCAAAATGGATCGAAAGAGCACTAGTGGGACATGCCACTTGCTAGGAAGCTCACTAGTTTCTTGGCACAAAGAAGAAACAAAATAGTGTGGCATTATCCACAGTGAAATTTGAATATGTTGCGTACAATTTGGGAGTTCTTTGTGCTCAAGTCCTTTGGATGAAACAGCAACTCTTGGACTATGGTCTTGAGCTTGATCACATTCCCATAAAATGTGATAATACTAGTGCAATTAACTTGTCAAAAAATCCCATTTTGCATTCTAGAACTAAGCATATTGAAATAAGACATCATTTCATTAGAGATCATGTTCAAAGAGGTGATTGCATACTTGAATTTGTTGAAACAACTAAGCAATTAGCTGATATTTTCACCAAACCCCTTGCAAAAGAAGCATTTTTCTACATTAGAAACGAACTGGGTATATTGGACCATTCATGCATAAATTAAATATTTGCTGCATAATCCTAAAACAAAAGCCTAAGCTTGCGTTTTTCTGCATAATTATGCCACACTGCTGCACAATTTCTGAATTTTCATTATATATATTTGAATCCCATACTAACTTGAGCGTCGGAGGTTTCCCCCAAATTATTTTGCAGGTGCTCCCTCATGTCCAACTTTGACAAGAAGGGTGAAATTCAACAGCCTCAAAAATCACCAAAAAGGGTGAAATTCTTGGTAAACATGATAATTTTGATCAATTATATTAGTTGAATCATAATGTGATTAATCTATATGCTTGGATGATGATTTGAATTGATTTGAGTTGCTTTAAAACTGTTTCTTTGGGTGGATTAAAATTGATTATATGTTGTTTGGAACGCAAAATCTGAGTTAAAGAGTCTTTGTGTAATCGATTACAATGCCTTTGTAATCGATTACACAGTGTGTTCATCACGCATGTAATCGATTACACACATTTTGTAATCGATTACAACCAACTCGAGAACTCAGGTAATCGATTACATCATCTATGTAATCGATTACAAGGTTCCTTAGAATCATGTAATCGATTACACTAAAAATGTAATCGATTACACACCCACTGAGAATGCATGTAATCGATTACACACTCAATGTAATCGATTACAGGTTTTTTAAAAGGCTCGACGCGCGTAGTGGTCATTTCTGTTTGGCCCTGTTCATCTTCCTCGTTCTCTCCCTCGCACCCACGCACCTCAGATCTCAAAACCTCTCATTTCTCACTCAAATTTCCATCAAAACTCATCATTTCGCTCTCTCAATCTCGGAAATCCCTCTCCACATAACCCACCGATCAAATCTCCTCAAATCCCTCATCCAAAATCTCCCCATCTTCTCTCACGAACACCCTCTCCACTTTTCTAACCTAATTTCGTCCCCTCTCTCTCTCCTCACTCATCCCCAACCATTTACCACTCAACCCGTGCTTCTCTCTCTCATCAATGGCTGAATCCTCCCATCGCTCGAAGCGCCCAAGAACAGGGCTGCCGTTGGAAGTTCCTCCGGTGGCTCTACACGCAATATCTCGGGTTGGACCTCACGAGGCACTTCTCCACCGTGAAGAAAGCCGAGTTGTTCAGAAGAACTTCCAGCCTTCGCAAGATCATCTCTCCCTGTATCTACCCATCACCTTCTCGTGAGAGTGAACCCTTAGTGAGCTTTAGGACAATAGAACACTTAGGCTTGCTGGGATTCCTAAGTATAGAGAAGGCCATCTACCCTAACCTTGTCCGAGTGTTTTATGCTAACCCGAAGGTTGAGGATAATTGCATCATTTCGAGGTGAAAAAGCAACAAATCAAAGTTAACCATGACAGAATGGTATAGGCTCACCAAGCTCACTCCCGATGGAGCCCAGGGCCGTGGGAATGCCAAAGTCGGGGGCATGAGTTTGAGCACAAGGCTGCTCTTCTCTCCTTGATTAGGACCGGCTACCACCTCCCCGGTGATCCTAGACGCAGAATAATGGCCACCGGCCTCACTATGGAAAACGGGGTCCTCCACTACCTCTTGGTTCGTGGATTGATTCCCGAGGAGGAAATTACTCCCAAGTCCTCAAGGACGATGTAGTGGCATTATGGGCAATGACCACGGGGCACCCAATCAACTGGGATACTACATTCTACAAAGCATATGCTAGACATCAAGAAAAAGAAGAACTCGCTCTCCCCTTCGCCATGTTAGTCACCACAATTCTTGAGTATTGTCGCATTTCGCCGACCGAAGAGTCCAAGGACACCACTCCAAGGGACCCCAATCAATTGGGCTGCATACTCGAAGAAGCTTCACCTACTACAAGATGGAGGATAGGTGGCATTACATTACTCATGGCACATTTGGCCATATCCATCACGATCCAGACGGTGATGATGAGGGGCTCAGTATCCTGCCTCGCTCCTGCTCCAGCTTCTCTTGATCTTCTGCTCCAAGAGATGCGCAACCTGAGCGCCAACGTCAACACGCGCATGGATCATATAGAGCAAAAGATCGACCACCTTGAGCTGAGGATGGACTACTCAGACCAGGAGCTTGCCTCCATTCGATCCCTCTTACGTGGACCTCCTGTTCCTGAGAGTCCCCGCTGCCTTGCCCCCCCACATCCTCCGCCCCTCCGGATCCCATTTCCTTCGCCGGTCCATCCGGAGTTCCTGCCGATGATGAGGAGCTCTCGGATTCGACGACGATCTTATGCCCAGCCGATGATGACATTGGTCTAGGAGACTCGCTGCGGATCCAGAGGGTGATGTCTTTTGTGACAGCGAGGACACTGATAGTGATCCTGGCCTTATGCCTTGATTTGTTTTTCCGCCTTGTACTTTTTTTTTAACTCTGATTATATAAAATTGGTATACCTTTATGGTTATCTTTTGATTATTGCCTACTGGTTGTGACATGTTTCTTTGTACATGCTGATTATTAATACATAAACGTGTTTTCACTTTGAATGGTTGGCTGTTGGAATATTGCTTGGACTGATCTTAGTGGCTTTTCTGTTATGGCAAACAATTGGGAATCATGAACTATAACTGACATGCTGTCCATTTTTTTTAATGCTTATGTCTTTTTGATAATGCCAACGGGGGAGAAAATAAGGAAAAAAGGTTGCATGAGTACGGGGGAGTTATTGAAGGAAAAATGAAATGTAATTAAAGGTTGCATGAGTACGGGGGAGTTATTGAACTTTTAAGTTATTAAGCTTTTCATATGCAAAATCTAACCCAATATCATGCATAATCTCCGGGGACAGCATTGTAACTAAATGACTATGATATACAAATGCAAAAACTCTTTCTTTTTCCTATGATCGTTTGTCATCATCAAAAAGGGGAGAATGTGAATGCTTATGTCTCTAAGGCATGTTGAAAGGTTTTTGATGATAACAAAAGCAAAAGAGAAGATCAAAGCACAAAAGGAAAAAATCAAGATCAAAGAAAGAAGACAGAAGGTTTAATTAGTTATTTAGACTTAGGACATTACTGTTAAATGCTCTCAAGATTTCTCAAATGGTTTTTCAAATATATGATTTCAAAATAAATAGGAAATTTCAAAGATAAACATGGCTTTCAATAAAACCTAAGTTTCAACTTTAAATCTAACACTCTTAAAAGGATTTATGTTTAAACAAGTACCCGAGGTGTTGGAAATGACTTACACGAGTTATTGAACTTGAAAAATGTGTTCAAAGCAAATGTAATCGATTACACAATGTTTGTAATCGATTACACATCAAACAGAAAGAATGTAATCGATTACATGAACAATGTAATCGATTACAAGCAAGTCAAGGCCATGTAATCGATTACACAAGTATATGTAATCGATTACACAAAGCCCAGAAAGGCAAAGAACACGTTCGACAAGAAATGTAATCGATTACACAATATATGTAATCGATTACACAAAACCCGTAAACTCAAAAAACATGTTCGACGAGACATGTAATCGATTACAAGGATATTGTAATCAATTACACAAAGAAGTCGAAGTCATGTAATCGATTACATGATCATTGTAATCGATTACAAGCAAAGTCGAAGCCATGTAATCGATTACCTCAAGAATGTAATCGATTACACGAGCCCGAAAGTTCGTAAAACGTTGGAACAATAATGTAATCGACACCGAGATATGTAATCGATTACACGCATCCTGACAAGGTCCAACGGCTATATTAAATGCATTAAATGCATGCCCAACTACCTCCAACGGCTCTATTAATTGAGAAACTTATAAATACCCAGATTGGGTCTTTGTTTACGGTTGACCTTGAACCAAAAACTGATCATTATACTTCAAAACGTGAATCAATTCTTAAAATCATTTCTTGCTCTGTTTTCTGACTAAAAACGTGAAAAATCCTTGAGAGCATATTAGAGCTTCAATTTGTAAACACTTGCTCTAGAGAGAGCTTCTTCTATTTCAATCTTATACTTTCTGATTAGTGAGGGTGAGGTATCCCTCAAGTATTGTAAGGGTGAGGTATCCCTTGGAAAATAGAGGCTCAAGCTTTTGGGTGAGGTATCCCATACTGTTGAGTGCTCAAGATTGTAGTGGTTTTTCAAGCACCCATTGAAGCTTGAAGATATAGTGGAAAATCTCAAGGTGTTGCTTGGGGACTGGACGTAGATCACAAGTGGAGTAGTGATTGAACCAGGATAAACGACTGTGTTTGTTTCTCTAAACTCTCCTCTGTTCATCTTTGTGCACTGTTTCATTGTTTTATTTGGATATTGTCTCCTTGACTATTACGTTCATTAGTAAAAGTGCTTAACTCATCTATTCAATTATCTCTGATCATTCAATAGCTTCAACGAAAATTGATTGTCAAACGATTTGCGAAAGATTTGTGAACTTATTTTTAACTACTCAATTCACCCCCCCTCTTGAGTATTGAGGCCACTTGGTAACATTCTTCTTTTAGATCAACTATTCTCAATCACAAAACTAAATCAAACTTTTCAAAATACTTGAGCAACAAGCAGTAAAAAGAGTAAATTAGGGGGAAACAATTCAACTTTTCAAAACATAAAGCTGCATCTTTTGCGTGCTTATCACAACTTCATTTACATAAACTTTCAAGGAATTCACTACTTGAGATTTCTCATGCAGAAAATAGAGATATCTATAACGTGAATAACCATAAATAAAGGTGATAAAGTACTTTTCTTTACCGAAAGAATTGACATCAAATGGTCCACATATATCGGTATATACAATTTCAAGAAGTTGAATGCTTCTCGTGGAACTTTTCTTTGTGTGTGTTGCTTATTTTCCCTTAATGCAATCCACACAAATATTAAGGTTAGTAAAATCCAAATCTTGAAGGATGTCATTCTTTACTAATATTTTCATTCTTTCTTTAGAAATGTGACCTAAATGTTTATGCCACAAGTAAGCAGAATATTCATTCACTAAATTACATTCAGTGCTAACATTATGATGTACGGTCATAAGAGTTTCAACATATAAATTATCAAAGTTCAATTTATATAAATCATTACAAAGTATACAAGAAACAATCATATATGCTTATAAAAACTAAAACATCCATTACCAAACTTAAAAGAATATCCAACAATATCAAGTTTAGACAAAGAAATTAAATTCCTAGAAATACTAGGTACATAAAATGTTTCAAATAAATCTAAATGGTGTTCAATGTCTAGGATCAAATGGTAAGTCCTGACACCTTCCACTGGAACTTTCACTCTATTCCTCATGAAGACGAACTTCTCATGTGGGCTTATGGTTTGAATTGTAAGGAATCCTTGCATCATATTAGAAACATGAGTTGTACATCTAGAATCAATCCACCAAATATTATGAAGAACTATAGTTAAATTTGATTTAAAAAGTACATAAGCATTAACCTTACCTTTCTTTTTGAACCAAGCCTTACGCCTTGGGCAATCCTTCTGGAAGTATCTAGATTTCCCACAAAAATGACATTTATTATTGTTTGACTCTTTCTTCTGGATTTTGATAGACGACTCATCAATCTTTAATGGTTTTTTTCCCTTTCTATATTTCTTTTAAGCTTTCTTTCAAGCTCTTTAATGGTTCACATAATGGATAGAGTGATTTTCTTGCTTCTTAAGTCTGGTTTCCTCCTGAACTAACATATTATGCAATTCATGCACATTCCATTCATCTTTTATGAAATTATAGTTCATTTTGAATGGATTATACTCAAACGGTAATGAGTTCAGAATGAACTACACAAGGAAATTCTCATCCACTTTCATTCCCAATAACTTAAGTCTTGCTGCAATATTTGTCATTTCAATGACATACTCATGCATAGTACAAGAATCATCAAATTTCATGGTGATTAAAGTACCCATTAATGTCCCAACAAGAGACTTGTCAGCAGTTTGAGTGTGCTCTTCCACAAAACTCATGAATTCTTTAGCACTTTCAGTTTTGGGAAGAGAAAACTTAATGTTGTTTGCTATGCTCATTCGCATAAACATCAGACTCAGTCTGTTTGACCTTTCTTAAGCCTTATAATTAGCTTTCTCTTCATTGCTACTAACAGCAGTAATAGCAATAGGTTTCTCAACTTAGAGTGTCAAATCAAGATCCATTACACCAAGGTGAAATTGGACTTGTTCACTCCAATTAGAGAAGTTTAACCCATTAAAGACTGAAATAGGCAAAGCAAACGAATTTAAAGAAATAGGAACAAATACTGCAATAATCACATACTTAACATTAATACTGAGTCATAAATTAACATACTACACAGATTCAGACAACAAATCACTTAAGCATTCAATGTATATCAATGTTCTCATTTGGGTGATACATCAACATACAATAACAAACATAATGATGCTAATAAATTTAACATTATTTGGTAATGATATATGCACTAACTAGAAATGTTTATCATCTTTGGATATGTAAATAAAATTAATAGTGCATTTATACTACCAATAATCATGTCTATTTATTATAAGAGTAGCTAATCAACTTTTGAGCAATCCATAAATGTCTTATAACAATGAACTTCAATTTACTCATACACAAATAGTCATCATGTCATTCACAATGTGAGATTTCAACCTAAAACCAATTGGCATTAAGTGGAGTGACCTAACAGATATATAAACCGCAGCCGAAAGATTGAGGCAAGCGATGTGAGACTCTTAACACCCCCTCCACAAATGCTTAGACGTAACAAGCGAGCCTAGCGAAGTAGATGGAAGAAGCCTAGCGAAGTAGGCGACGATGGAGATGTGATATTGGCTCTGATACCATGTTAAATTTCAACTTAAAACTAATTGATATTTAGTGGAGTGACCCAACAGATATATAAATTGTACCCAAAAGATTGAGGCAAACGATGTGGAACTCTTAACACACAGCATCCATTTTTTAGATAATTGAAAAAATAACTTTTATACAATTTAAATCTAAATCAACTTAAAGATTTGACCAATTTAATGATTAATAAATCTTACATAATATTATTCTAAATTAATAATATTAATGTATAAAAATCAAATACTGTACATAAAATTATTAAAGAAAAAGTCCAAATTCAATCATGATAATATACATTAACTTACGCCCAGACTAACAGGAAAATTTCAAATTCTTGTGTTTTACCGAGAGCAACAGCGTTGCTTTACTTCTGTTGTATCCTTCCGGTGGACAACGCTCGAAAACAACTAGATTTGAAAATCACGTCAAATCCAGCGATATTGATTATTGCCAAACAATACTTGATTATTCCAGTGATATTGGCGCACGTAACCGTGCAGACAAAGTGCGGACAAAGAAAAAGTTAACTTACACAGCACTATGAAAAAGTCACAACCTTTGAATCGAACCAAGCATTATGTCATAAAATTAACTTATATAGAATAGTAGAATAGCATAATAAATTCTTTTATTTTTTTAATTAGGATTCATATAAATTGAAAAAAATTAACCACGGTTAATAATGAATCACAAATTTTATAACCTTACTTTGATATTACATGTTAATTTGTAATCTTTTTATATAAAAAAACTACTATTAAAACATAAAGATCTTAGAATTCATGATTCAAACAAATAAGAATGTATGAAAACACTAACTTTGATCCATGAATGTGTTTCAAGAGTGTTAGAGAGATCTCAAAAATCCATTTTCTATTCTTTTGTCTCTTTTTACATTCTTCTTTTACTTTAGTGATAGTAAGGAAAGAAGAAACTCTTTACGGTCAAGAATAGGACCTTGAATTTTATATAAAAACTGTTTCTTAAATATTGTTAACTTCATCAAGTTAACAGTTATTACAATTACAAAACTATCCTTTCTATTTTATCCAATAGAGTTTAACTCATTAACTTAATTTAATTACTTATTAAACTAATAAGATAAGTCATATATTCATCACATGAGATATTTAATTTAATATATTTATCTCCATAACCTTTATTTTTTTCCATGAATTTTTCATTACTTTTCTCAAAGTTGTACCAAACTGACTTCAAAGTTAGAATTTTTATTTTTTCTACATGAGATATTTAATTAATTTTCAATGCCTTAATTAATCATAATGAAGGTTTATTTAATTGCTTGCAAGTGAAGTGGCTCCATCTGCTTTACAATGACTTTTTGGCATTTTCTGGAGACCATGAACATTTAATCTCATTTGATGAAAGAAATGACATCAATGCAGAAGGTTTGCTTCTAATGAATCCGCCACTGGATCTTTCCTTTTATTCAACACCTGATTAGTCAAGGATAACTTCCTTGGTGATTTAATACGGCATCATCTACATCCGAGAGCTAGTCAAACACTATTACAATAATTCTTGAGCACGCGTTAAGGAGGTAACTCCAAACATATTTTATTTGTGTAATGCTACATAGTAAGAAAAATATTTGACAAAGTTCAGCCAAAATTTACCAAGATCAATGGCGATTGTTGAATAAGGTAAAGTATTGAGAACCATTCATTTATCCAAGAATCAATAATAATGTCATCTCATTCTATTAACAATTCTGACAAAAAAATTATGGCTGTTTAAATTTTTTTTTTTTAGAGTATCCATACACTTGATAGGTGAAAAATTAATCTTTTAAAGTATGGTTGCTTAACTGAAGATTCTTCCCAACGATATTATTTCTAAATACATGAATCTCAAGATCGACTTAAGACCACATGTTTAAGGGACGACCTTAGTTCTTTCCGGTCAGACTAACACATATTGATTAGTATTTTTTATTTTGTTTTCTTTAATTTGTTAGGAACCTTCAGTCCAAAAACTTGTTAGGATGGGTAGAAAGGGGACTGACCGTTTATACTTAAAAAAAAATTTACAAAATGAGATTTGGAATTGAATTCGTATAATGGCAGTGGGCTACACGGCCGGGGTGTGTCCATGGACACGACCATGTAACCATTAGTACACGGGCAGGCCGTGTTAATCTCCACGGCCGTAGAGGCAAGAACTCGTTCTCGCAAGGAGCCGTTATGCACCGTGCAGCACTACACGCCTCATTGTGTCCAAATGATAAGGAATACAAAAGTCATTGAAGCCACACACACGAGCTGGTATGGAAGTATTTTTTTTATTAAAAAAAAGATTTTTTTAAAAACTATAAATATTTTTCCTCATTTTCAATATGTTTAGATGATTTTTTTTTTATGAAAAAAGTATTAGAATAAACATAAATTATGTTTTTTTTAGAAGTTGAATTTTAATACTTCTCAAAAAAGATCTCTTTTATAACATAAAAAAATTGTTCACACATTAAAAAAAAGTATTTTTCTAATATTACATCTAAATAGGAGTGTAAATGAGTTGAACTATTCGTGAACTATTCGAGTTCGGCTCGTTAAATACTCATTCAAGCTCATTTGTTTAACTAAACAAACAAGCACAAATTTTAATTTAGGCTCGATTATATAAATGAATCGAACCCAAGCTTGATGAGGGCGACATTAAAAGCTCACGAATAGTTCGATTATATATATAATGTAAGCAAAAATTACCATAATTAATAAGAAAATAAAAATTATAGGATTGTTAAAGTTATTTATCTTAATAAATATTTATAAAAAAGGTTAACAATGAGCATATACAATTGTTAATGAGTTCTGTCTCCGTGTACAAAGGAAGAAGACCTATGAAGCACGGACACGTCGTTTTTTAAACGTGTGCGCGTGTTGAACATGTGTTTATGTCGGACATATAGAGACATGCGTACGACACATGTGTCTGGCGTGTCTGATTAAAAAATTATTATTTTTGACTTGGACACAACTTAGACATGTTTGGACACGTCTAGGACACGACTTGGACATGACTCATTAATATTTTTTTAAAAAAAAATCAGTTTTCATGACTAACGTCCAATTAGTAAGCCCGTAACCCACCCAAATTCAATCACATGACTGACAGCCCAAGCCATTATTTTTACATATTAGATTTTAAGTTTTATCTTTTCACACGCCACTATTAGGCTTTTAAGTTTTATCTTTTCACACACTACTATTTTCATTTGCTCCTTCTACATCTGCTCATATCAAGTCGTCCACTTCGTCATCACTGAAGCTTGCCTCACACCACTATTCCCTCAAGTTAATTTTTTTAGATACACATGTACTTGTACATGATTAGTTCTATTAGGAGAAGTTAGTTTATGAAATTTTTTAGAAAATATCAATAGAAAATATGTTTCATATTTTTTGGGAGGGGCTTACTAGGTAGCAAATATTGGCACATGTAACATATATTAAGATATTGTAAATCTTCAAGCTTATAGAAATGATATTAATGAATTATGAATCTTTTTTCTTAAATATTACAATTATATATATACATAAACAAAGTTCTTTAATTTACTTTGGTATTAATATATATATATATATATGTCGTGTTTGTGTCCTACAATTTTTTGAATTTGGTGTGTCCTCATGTCTATGTTGTGTCCCGTGTCTGTGTCTGTGCTTCATAGAAGAAGACCATTTCATTGTGAAAATATGTTGAATAAGGGGTTTTTGACCAAATTACCCTTAGTGAAAAAATTATTTATCAAATTGTCATCATTTCAAAACTATTTATCAGAATGTCACACTTTTGGTCATGTTAGAATATTTTATTATTTTACGTTCCACGTAAATAGCGCCAAAGGAGATGGCGCTACCAATTGGAAAACGCCAAGACGCTTGGCGCAACAAGCTTGATAACACCAATAAGCTAGGCGTTATCCACATGGTAACGCCATCACGTGTGACGTTACCATGTGGATAACGCCAAGTGTATTGGCGTTATCAAGCTTGTTACGCCAAGCGCGTTGGTGTTTTTCCATTGGTAGCCCTATTTAAACAACTCTCCTCTCCTCCCTCCATCCAGATTCTCAAATTTTCAGCTTCTCTTTAGACTTTTTTTTTCTCACTAAACTCTCCCCAAGACCCTCCTTTGGCTGTAGGCTGTAGGAAAAACATTTGGGGTTTAGGATTTGCTTGAAGATGGGAGGCGATTTTGTGCATACGTCAGAGATAAGCTCTAGCATCCGTGGTTCATCCGTGATGGGGAGCAGAAGAGGTGCACAAATTTCTTCTGAGAAGTGTGGATGCGGACAATGGGCTTTGATTTATACTTCGAAGAAGACAAGGAGCTATGGTCATCGATTTCTTACGTGTCCTTTATGGAAAGATAAACAACAGACCTGTGACTTTTTTCAATGGTTGGATGATAAAGCTGGAATAGAGGATGAAAGAGTTGACATGAATGAGGAAGAAATTAGTGAGCTTAGGAATAAAATTGTGATGTATGAGGAAGAACTGAAAAAATGAAAACTAGTGAGTGAGATTTTATTTTATTTTTTTTTATTTGCTATGGGTTGTTTAGCATATAAATGAGATTAAGAATGATTTGTTGTGTGAATCAATTGTCTCACAACTATGATGTAATTGTTTAGTTTATTATAATATGATTAATGGAATTCAACTACTTTGTTGGAATATGATAAACAAAGTTGTTTTAAATTTTACTTGTGACCTACGATTAAATTAAAAAAAAGTGTAAACAATATAAATATATCACAATAATGTATGGTGAATTTGTGACCACTCAAAACCAGGGTCACGATCGGTTCATGGATTAGAATACTAGCCTAGCAAGTCAATAAAAATCAATTAACCTTAATAGTTCAAACATTCCGATTCTATAAAAAATTTAACAGAATATCCCCTAAAAGTTAGATGTTCTCAAAAGTACTTCATCTTGTATAATAAAACAAATCCATATATATATTTTGATTTCTAAATCAACAGAGTGCATATAAGATGTATAACAAAAACATTTGTACATATACATACAATTATCCCAGATTAAGAAAATTTAATAAAAGGTAGATAAATTAATTTAAGTGTAATGACCATATCAATAAGAAGGGTCAGAGTCAAAATATGGTGGTCTGTGAGCGGGATCGGAAGAAGGTCCTGGCTATGAGGATATGATGGGTAACCCATGATAATCACATATTTTATACATTAATAAACTCTTATTTTTATTCATTTACACTCTCCATGTACTTAATTGATTGAGTTTGATTATGTTTTGTAAGTTTGGACTCAAATTAGACTAAATTAATTTTTTTTGCATGATTTACGTCTTACACTATTTCTGTATTTTGGTCATATCTTGAAATTTAGATGTCTAATAATTATGTACTTTAACTTGTAGGAAAAATAAGAGAGAGCTCTACAACTTTTATGAAGAGCTCTAGGTCAAAATCAGACATCTAGTATTCTAGTAGAACTAATTAGGCTTGGAAGTCAGAATACGGGTTTTGTGATTGGAACCTGAATAGTGTTCAGTAATCAGGGCATAACTTGAGCTGTAAGAACTGAATTGGGCTAAAATTTTGGCGTATGCAAGTTAAGTGTCATATCTATAACTTTCATGAAAAACACAAGACCCAGTTCGAATTTCTTAGAGGTCATATTGGGGTTGCAAATCAGAATAGAGGAGCTGTAGCTGGGCCTGAGCAGTATGTAGTGATTGGGCCATATCTTGAGTTGTAGGAATGGTTTTAGGCTAAAACTAACGGCATTTGAAAGTTAAGACAAAATCCTACAATGTTCATGAAGACCACTTTTCAATTTTCTAAAGGAATTAATGAGTTTAGCGCTGAATGATTTCAGAGCCAAAGAATCTCAATAATTTTCCACTCATCAAAAGTCATTTGGCATTTTCCACTCATCCACCCACTCATTCACTCACTCATTAGTCAGGCCCCTTGTCATTTTGTATCCCTAATCCTCTATAAAAGGCACCATTAGATGATCATTTAGGAATCTTGGTGTTAGATATCAAGATCATGCTATTGTGTTATTTGTTTATCTTGTTGTAGTTTTCTTTTGTTCTAAATTGAAGTCATCTTCTTATCTATGAGTAACTAATTTTCATTTTACTTGGGTGAAAGGGTGAAGCTTTTGGTAATAAATTAAGGTTAGATTAATTTCTTTCTTGTGCTTAAATGATATATTATCAAGTGGTCATTATACGTGTTGTATTTTGTTTCCAATCAATTTAGAAACTCTCCTTGTAAAGTGGAGATCTTGATTCATTGTAGACAAGAGGTTGGCACAATGAATGCTTGAACCCATTTATAAGTGGTGGTGCTAATAAATAATTAAAGGAACTATAATATAATTATGTATATAATCTTAAATGAACTTTAAATGTTGTATTTTCCGATTGGAACCTCTATTATGTATGGATTCTAATTGAGTTATAAAAAGAATTAATATTGTCCTTAATTTACTTACCAAGAGTGGATCTTCTAACCCAAGTAAATTTTTTTTATTTGTGATCAAGTTTTATCACCTTTATTGTTGTGACAAAATATTTTCCTTATGTCAAAGAATTTTTCTTCATCAATTCCCTATGGATAGACCTCGGACTCCCGAGAATTTATTACTTAATACAACCTGCACTTGGGTTTGCAACATATAATTTGCATCAAGTTTTTGGCACCGTTTGCCGGGGACTTGATTTGAAGAACAAATTTATTTTGTACATATATATATATATATATATATATATATATATATATATATATATATATATATATATTATCCCTGTGGATCTTGTATATATTTCTTTTTCTACTCTTTTTTATGTACTTACTAACGTACTAATTTAGTGTGAGAAACTCTCCCTTCCCCTCTGTAGTCTTTAATCATTAATGAAATAATTTTTCTTCTTCTCTTCTCTTTCGCCGGCTCTGGTGGGGCTCTGTCTCTCTCCGGTTTTCATATTTTAAATTTACTTTCTGCACTTTACTTTTTGTATTTAACTTTTTGTATTTTACTTTCTGTACTTTATTTTCTTTATTTTACTTTCTGCACTTTAAATGTAACTTTCTAACTTACTAACTTTCTAACTAACTAACTTTTTACTTTATCAGCTTACTAACTTTTTACTTTATCAACTCACTAACTTTTTACTTGTTAATATTTATTTGGTGGCTGGTTTATACCATACCCTTGTTAATATTTATTAACTACGTGTTAATATACATTTGGTGACTAGTTTATACCACATCCTTGTTAATATTTAATGGCTTGTTTATACTGCTTATTTGTACATTTTCTTTTCAATTTTAAGTCACTTATTTATGCTTAATTGGTATCGTGATTTAAATTCTGGTCGTTTAGTTAAAATTAATCCTGATACTTTATATATTGATTTGTTTAAATCATAATCACACACATTAAACACAATGGCTGAAAATGAAAGTGTACATGATGAACATGAAAATCAACCGTTGCGAACCATACGTGAATATTTGCAACCATCTCGAAATTCTAGCCCATCATATTTTATCTTTACACTTAATGCTAACAATTTTATATTTAAGTCAGGTATGATTTCATTACTTTCTAATTTTCATGGTCTAGAATCTGAAAGCCCATATTTACATCTAAAATAAATTGAGGAAGTATGTACCGCTTTTAATGACCAAACTTGCACTGAAGAGATTGTGAAGCTTAATTGATTCTTTTTTCTTTGAAACATAAAATAAAAACTTAGCTTAATGCTTTGAAACCAAGATCAATTGGTACATGGCAAGAAATGCAAGGTGAGCTTTTAAAAAAAAAAATTTCAACACATAAAACCAGTGCTTTGAAAAGACAAATCTAAAATTTTTTCCAAAATTCAAATGAAGCATATTTTCAAAGTTGGGAACATTTTAAAGATTTTTTAAATTCTTGCCCATATCATGGTTTTGAAAAATGACGCACTATAAGCTTCTTTTATGAAGGATTAACACCTGAAACTAAACAATTTGTGGAATCAATGTGCAATGGTGAGTTTCTTGATAAAGAACCTGAAGAAGCTTTGGACTATTTAGACCATTTGGCTAAAAATTCTCAATATTGGCATGCTACTAATCCTTCTGAAAATTCAATTAGATATAACTTTGTAAATGCTAGTAAAGGAAAATATCATTTTAGTCAAGAAGAAGATCTAGATGCTAGGTTTGCTAGTTTGGCTAAAAAGGTTAAAGTCATGGAATTAGGGAAAGTAAAAGAAATTAAATATGTGCAAAATGAAGAAATTTGTAGCATTTGTGATGAATTAGGACACTCAACAAATAAATGTCTAAAAATTCATGTTTTTAAAGAAGTTGTGCATGAGCAAGTAAATACAATGAACAATTTCAAAAAGCCATTCATTTCTTCTTTCTCAGATTCATACAATTCGGGATGGAGAAATCACCTAAACTTTAGTTGGAAGACTAACAATCAGGCACAATTTATGCAACCACCACCTCCTCAGGCACAGCAGGACTCTCAAAATTCTCAAGGATATGCACCCTATGTCTCACCATATAGGAAAAACCTTGAAGGAACACTGTATGCATTCATGGAAAAGCAAGAGGCCATTAATAACAAAAACACTCAAGCCATGATTGACATAAAAGACACTTTTGCCAAACTTTCTTCTACACTCACCATTCACGAGAAAGGAGAATTTCCCTCTCAACCTCAACCGAATCCCAAGGGTCAGTATAGCCTAAATGAGGGTAGTTCAGAAAGCTAACAAATAAATCAAGTCAAGTCAGTGATAACTCTTAGAAGTGGAAAGGTTGTTGAAAAACAAATTCCTGAATCGTGTGAGAAAGATGATGAATTAAGTCCCAAAGATGAGGAAGGAGTTGATAAGCCACCCGGCCAAAAGGAGACCAAACCCTCGCCTTCACCCCCATATCCTCAAGCATTAAACAATTCGAGTAAAGTGAACCATAACAGTGAAATTTTTGAAATCCTTAAACAAGTGAAAATCAATATTCCTCTGTTAGATGCTATCAAACAGATTCCTTGTTATGTCGAATTTTTGAAAGACCTATGCACTGTTAAAAGGAAACTAAATGTGAAAAAGAATGCATTTTTGGCTGAATAGGTAAGCTCCATTCTTCAGAACAATAATGCGTTGAAATATAAAGACCCTGGTTGTCCTATAGTTTCATGCATTATTGAAGAACATAAAATTCAACGAGCTTTACTTGATCTTGGTGCTAGTGTTAATTTGCTTCCATATTTAGTTTATCAGCAATTCAACCTAGGTGAGTTAAAACCAACTTCTGTAACTCTTTTACTTACCGATAGATCAATTAAAATTTCAAAAAGAATAGTGGAAGATGTGTTAGTAGGGGTGGAAATAGGTCAGGCTGCCCGTCAGGGGCCTTTTGCCTGGCCTGCCTGAAGCCTGGCCTGGCCTAGCCTGTTTACTAAACAAGTTAGGCCAAGGCTTTTTCAAAAACATGTTTAACTAAAAAGGCCAGGTCTCAGGCCATCTAATAGACCTTTTAAGCCTGGTAGGCCTACGACCTATTTAATTATATATAATATAATATATATTATTATAATAATTATAATTATAATTATAATTATTAATTTATTATAATATATTTTTAATTAAATTTTAATAAAAGTCAATAATTAAAACTTAAGTTTGTAAGTTAGAATATAAATAACATATTTATTAATATATTTAATGTAATATATTAATTAGAATGAAAATAATAAGTTAACATTCACCCCTTACTTTTATAGATGCTCACTACTTTCTTACTCTGATCTTTGATCGATGTGGGACTTGAAAGACTAGAGTAAGAAAGTGAGCAACTTGGTATATCTCCAAGTCCCACATCGATCAAAGACTAGAGTAAGAAAGTAGTGAACATCTATAATACTCACCCCTTACTTTTATAGATGCTCACTATTTTCTTACTCTAATCTTTGGTTGATGTGGGACTTAAAAGATTAGAGTAAGAAAGTGAGCAACTTAGTATATCTCCAAGTCCCACATCGACCAAAGACTAGAGTAAGAAAGTAATGAGCATCTATAAAATTAGAAGGTGAGTGTTAAATTATAACAAAGGCCTATTGGCTTTGAGTAGGCCCGTTGACTTATTTCAAGGCTTAGGCCTGTTAGCTTATGTAAAGGCATATTGACTTATTTAAAGGTAGGTCTATTAGCTTATGTAAGATATGCTGACCTATTTAAAGGTAGGTCTGTTAATTTATGTAAAGGCTTGTTGGCCTATTTAAAGATAGGTCTGTTAGCCTATTTAAATGTCTCATTGCAAAGTAGGCCTTTAAATAGGCTTTCAGGCCAGGCTAGGCTTTTAAAAAGGCCAGGTTAGGCCTTAAAATCGGCCTATTACAGGCTCATAGGCCAAGCTCAGACCTTATAATTGGGATACAGGTCAGGCCTGTTTAAGACAAAGCCTGGCCTGGCCTGACCTGTTTCCACCCCTATGTGTTAGTACAAGTTGATAAATTCATATATCCTGTGGATTTTATTGTCTTAAAAACTGGACCTATGGAAATTAATAGCAAGTCAATTCTTGTTATTTTACGTTGCCCATTTTTAGTAACATCTAATGGTTTAATAAATTGTAGAAATGGAGTGGTGAAGCTAATATTTGGAAATATGACACTGGAGCTTAATGTTTTCAACATGTGCAACCAACCATAAGAAGTTTAATACGAAAAGGAAGAAGTTGAAGGGATTGAGGCCAGTATAGATGATCATCTTCAAACCAAGAGTTCTTCTGACCCATTAGAAATTTGTTTAATTAATTCATTTGATTTAGCTACACAATTAGATGATGATATTTCTGAAGTATGCTCTTTGATCGACTGTACACATGTAATGGAATACAAAGGATGGAAGCCGAGATTCGAAGAGCTAAAACTCATGAATGATGATACCCATGAAGAAGTACTCACAGTAGAACTAAAGTCATTACCTGCTGGGTTGAACTACACATTTTTGGGAGAAGAACAAAGCTTTCCAGTGATAATTTCCTCATCCATTGCCAAAGAACAAGAAGGTATATTGATAGAAGTACTTAAAACGCATAAAAGTACAATTGGATGGACATTAAAAGACATTAATCCATAAATTTGTACACATAGAATACATTTAGAGGATAATGCTAAAACATCTCAATAACCTCAAAAAAGATTAAATCCACACATGAAAGAAGTAGTTAGAGCTGAAGTTCTTATAATTACTTAATGTTGGAATTATCTACCCCATCTCTGATAGCTAGTGGGTATGCCCTACACAAGTTGTGCCTAAGAGATCTAGAATAACAGTGGTTGAAAATGGAAAAGGTGAATTAATACCTACCCGAGTCTCATCCAGTTGGCGTATGTGTATTGATTTTAGAAAATTGAATGTAGCCACTAGGAAAGATCATTTCCCCTTGCCATTTCTTAATCAAATTCTGGAAAGAGTAGCAGGACATCCCTACTATTATTTTCTTGATGGTTATTCAGGGTATAATCAAATGCCAATTGCATTATAGAATTAAGAAAATGCCACTTTTACGTGCCCCTTTAGCACTTTTGCATATAGAAGAATGTCTTTTGGTCTTTGTAATGCTCCAGCAACTTTCCAAAGATGCATGTTAAGTATTTTCAGTGACATGATTGAGTATTATTTAGAGGTTTTCATGGATAACTTGACAATTTTTAGAAATTATTTTGAAAATTGTCTTGATAATTTGGAAAAAGTTCTTAAAAGATGCGAAGAAAAAAGATTTGTGTTACACTGGGAAAAATGTCAGTACATGGTTACCTCAAGAATAGTGTTAGGTCATGTGATATCTTCTAAAGGAATTAAAGTTGATAAGGTTAAAGTTGAATTAATTGCTCATTTGTCTTCCCTAAAAACAGTTAGAGAAATTCGTTCCTTTTTAGGACATGCAGGATTTTACAAAAGATTCGTTAAGGACCTTAGTGTCATATCTAGACCATTATGTAATCTTCTAACAAAAGGTGCGTCATTTGATTGGACTCAAGATTTTCAAAAATCTTTTGAAAAATTAATTGGTTTTCTGACATCAACTCCTATCATGCAATCTCTTGATTGGTCTTTGCCTTTTGAGTTAATGTGTGATGCTAGTGATTTTGTTGTTGGCGCTGTTTTAGAACAGAGAAAGGAATGTAAGCTTCATGTAATTTATTACATAAGTTGAACTTTGAATAGTGCACAAATGAATTACACCACTACTGAAAAAGAACTACTTGCTGTAATTTTTGCACTGGACAAATTTTAAGCTTATTTAATTAGTTCTTTTACTGTTGTTTTCACTAATCATGTTGCTGTTAGATATTTAATGTCTAAGCAAGATGCCAAACCTAGGTTGATATGGTGGATCTTGTTGCTTCAAGAATTCAACATCATAATAAAAGACAAGAAAGGAGCTGAAAATGTTTGTTGCAGATCATTTGTCTAGATTGACAACAAGTAAGATGTCGCCTCAATAGTCGCACCAAGACAGAAAAAAGTTTTTGATTGAGGTGAAAATTTTCTATTAGGATGACCCATATTTGTTCAAATATTGTCTTGATCAAATCTTTCGGAGATGTGTATCCGACAGTGAGGTAAGTAGTGTCATTAAATTTTGTCATTCAGAAGCATGTGGAGGTCATTTTTCTTCAAAGAAAGCAGCTGTGAAAATCTTGCAGTGTGAATTTTATTGGCCCACTTTATTTAAGAACAATTATACTTTTTGCAAAAGTTTTGAAAATTGTCAGAAATTGGGGTCCATTTCTAAACGAGACATGATGCCTCTGAACTCTATCATTGTCATTGAAATTTTTGATTGTTGGGGAATTAATTTCATGGGTTTGTTGCCATCATTATTTGGATTTGTGTATATTTTGGTTGCAGTTGATTATGTCTCAAAATGGATTGAGGTGACTCCATGTCGACACAATGATCATAAAATTGTTCTTAAATTTTTAAAAGAAAATATTTTAAGTCGATTTGGAATCTCTCGAACTATCATCAGTGATGGGGGAACACATTTTTGCAATAAATCATTTGAATCTTTAATGAAGAAATATGGCATCACAGACAAAATTGCCACCCCTTATCACCCTCAAATAAGTGGACAAGTAGAATTTAGCAAATAGGGAGATCAAATAAATTTTGGAAAAAATGGTTAACTCAAATCATAAAGATTGGTCTTTAAGACTAAACGATGCACTTTAGGCTTACCGTACTTCTTTCAAAACATCTTTAGGCATGTCACCCTATCGGTTAGTCTATGGAAAACCTTGTCACTTGCCTATAGAATTGGAGTATAAAGCATTTTGGGCCATTAAAGCTTTCAACTTAAATCTTGATGATGCTTGCAAGTTACGCAAATTGCAATTAAATGAACTTGAGGAATTGAGAAATGATGCACATAAAAACTCAGATTTATAAAGCTAGAACAAAAGCTTTTCATGATAAATCAATTTTGAGAAAATCTTTTGAAATTAATCAAAAAGTTCTACTTTATAATTCTCGTCTTCACCTATTCCCTGAAAATTTGAGATCTAGGTGGACTGGTTCTTTTATTGTCAAACATGTGTATCCTCATGGGGCCATAGACATTGAGAACCCTAGGAATGGTAATGTATTTAAGGTCAATGGATAAAGACTCAAACTATTTCTGGAAAATCAAGTTGTTGAGGTAGAATTCATCTCCCTTTCTAATCCTTGTTATGAATAAAATTTATTTTAATTTTATTGCTTTCTTTTTGCAGTTCTTTGTGTTTCTGGTTAAGTGGTGGATAACGGTACTCCGTGACTCTCAAATTGGTTTATTTTTCAGTTACAAACCCAAGTGCAGGTTATTTCAAGTAATAAATTCTCGGGAGTCCAAGGTCGGTCCACAGGGAATTGATGAAGAAAGATTTATTTAACGTAAGGAAAATATTTTGTTACAATAATAAAGATGATAAATAAAATTATTCACAAGTAAAAAGGAATTGCTTGGGTTAGGAGATCCACTCTTGGTAAATAAATTAAGGACGGGATTAATTCTTTTATAACTCAATTAGAATCCACACATAACGGAGGTTCCAATCAAAAAATACAACGTTCAAAGTTCATTAAAAATTGTATACGTAATTATATTATGATTTCTTTAATCATCTATTAACACCATCACTCATAAATGGGATCAAGCATTCATTGTGCCAAAATCTTATCTACAACAAATCAAGATCTCCACTTTATAAGGAGAGTTTCTAACACCACCACTTGTAAATGGGTTAAAGCATTCATTGTGTCAATCTCTTGTCTACAACAAATCAAGAACTCCACTTTACAAGGAGGGTTTCTAAATTGATTGGAAACAAAATACAATACGTATAATGACTAATTGAAAATATATCATTTAAGCACAAGAGAGAAATTAATCTAACCTTATTTCATTACCAAGAGCTTTACTCTTTCACCCAAGAAAAATGAAACTTAGTTACTCATAGACAAGAAGAAAGAAAGAGAGAAGAAGAAGAAGAAGAAGAACATGACTTTAATTTAGAACAAAGGAAAATTACTACAAGAAAACCTAGTAACAAACTAACATCATTTTGGTACCTAACACCTAACACCCTCAATGATCTGCCAAGGCTCCCTTTTATAGAGGATTAGAAATACAAAATGACAAGGGGGCTGAGTCATTAGTGAGTGGATGAGTGGAAAATGAGTGAAAAATGCCAAATGACTTTTGGTGAGTAGAAAATTATAGAGATTCTTTGTCTCTGAAATCATTTAGCTCTGAAGTCATTGAATGCTGTCAGAATGAAGTAATGTGGTCTTCATTAAAGTTGTAGGCCTAGATCTTAGCTTTCAAATGGCTTTAGTTTGAGTCCAATATCATTTCTATAACTCCAGATACGTTCAAATTACTGTACACTGCTTAAGCCCAGTCACAGCTCCTCTATTCTGACTTGAAGGCACAATATCACACATTAGGCCTCAGATTCTTGAAAAGTATTCAACATAAAAGTTGTAGATATTGGTCTTAGCTATTCAGCATCAAAATTTCATCCCATTTTACAGCCTATATCACAAGATATTTCATGAACAGTATACATAGGTCAGTCTGTCAGGAACAGCACTCTAGTTCTTGCTTCAACCCCAATTTGAGTTATCTAATCGTGTGATTGGGTCTTTGAGGTCTTTATGAAAGTTGTAGAGATCTCTCTTATCTTTAAAATGCCATCAGATTCACCTCATTTGGCCACCTATATCCTAATATATAGCCCAAATACAAAAATAATGTAAGACGTAAATTATGCTAAAAAATTCAATTAAATCCAATTTGAGTCCAAATTTACAAAACATAATCAAACTCAATCAATTAAGTACATAGAGAGTGTAAATGACTAAAAATAAAGGGTTATTAATGTATCAAATATGTGATCATCAAATTCTCCCACACTTAACTTTTTGCACTCCTGAGCAAAACACATAAGACCACTCATTAAAAAAATAAAACAAACTCAAAAGTTAAACACTCTAAAAGACTCAATTTCTAATAATATTTAAAAATGAAGAGCAACCAATCATTCAAGTAATCAAAACATTCATGAGGTAACATATCTTCACATCTCAAATCAACAAGTAAGGATATTTCAATTGAAAAGCATGAGTCAAGAATGATAGATTTTCACAAGATTCACTCTCAATCCCTCAAGTGTTTAAAAGGTAGGTATTTCACTCAATTCAACTCGTGAAAATTACACTACCATAAGCTTGCTTATCTTCTACTTCTCCACTACTCAAAACACATGCACACACAAATCATGACGACTTTATTCAAGGTTGTAATAGAGTCAAGGTAAAGGAGAAGGTAATATGGATATGACAAGTTAAATACCAAAGAGAATAAAAGAACATGAGAGTTGAGTTCAATTAACAAGCATGAAAGTTCATCCCAACTCCACCTAATACAATTTCCCTTTATATATTCTTTTCCTTTCCTTTATTGCCTTGTTGACCCTTATTTACATATTTATTTAGTTTTGATTTTTTTGATTATTTTTTTTTTTTACAAAAGGAACATCATATATACATTTTTTTAACCATTCTGCATACACACCCCCACACTTGTTCAAGAACTCATCCAATGATAAAGCTAATGTTCTTTTATTCCCTAAGGTCAGGTAAGAACATGATTTTTCATTTAAGGCACATAATGAGTTCGAAACAAAGAATGGTCAAATAAGCTCAAAGGGGTTAAGCAAGGGGAAATAGGTCATTTCCAATGCTTTACGTTGGCAGGAATCAAAGAATTTTCAAGAAGTCATAAGAGTGCTTAATATCATATTGAGACAGTATGCTACTAAGCAAGGCTGGCTATTTGATTAAAGTAGCTATTTCAAGAAAAATGCCTCAATCATATTTATGTATGCATATGAAAATGTAGTCTCAAAAAGAATCAAAACAAGTTCTAGAGTAATAATTCCATGAGTGAAATTCACACAAGAAAGAAGAGAATGGTACAAATGTTCAATCCATTCATTAATAAGCTCAAAATCTCACAAGGAATATTTCTATCATTTTCAGTCTACCATTTCAACATCCATAACTAAGCATGTGAATTTTAAGAAAGAAGACAATTTACTCAATCATGCAAATTTCCCTGAATTTGAATTGCTACTTCCACACAAACTAGTTGTCTACCCAATTACTCCTTACTCTGCCACCAATTTTGATGCGTCTCAAGAGTAAATAATTTACTCCTTACTCTGTCATCCCTAATTACTTTTGTTGTTAATAAATTACTGACAAACATGTAAACATAACAAACATATTAACAAACACACATCCTATATTTTTTTTTGTTTTTTTTACACAACTATCCTCCCCCCTAATCAGATTACAACATTGTCCTCAATGTCAAAACATAGATAGGTAAATGATAGAAGATAGTACCTATTATTGCAATTATTGAAAAGAGAAACCTTACACAAATTAAAACAGAAACAAAGTACTATAAATAAAGCTAAAGATAAAGGAAAGTTATAGATGAAGTGCTAGATCACACTCTTGTTCCTCGCTACCTCCCTTGCTGCTACCTCCTTTATTACTGCCTTCTGACCAATCTATCTAAGCTATTACTGGTTCAGGTTCATAAACAAAAACTTGTAATTTATCAATTAATTCATTAACAGTAGAAGCAGATATAAGGAGTCGTCTTGCCGAAGGTGTGATAAAGCTCTGCTCCACAGCATGATCAATAAAAGATAACAAATTATCAAAGAAATTATTAACATTCAACAAACCTATGGGTTTATGGTGGATGTTCAGTTGGGCCCAAGAAATAATTTGAAAAACTTCTTCCAAAGTACCAAAACCACCCGGTAAAGTAATGAATGCATCAGAGTTTTCAAGCATTGTCCTCCTTCATCCATGCATAGATGATACTCGAATTTCCAGCCCAATTGTCTATCCAATGATATTCCTTCGAGTTAAAGGTTCAGGAATGATACCTAAAACTTGATCACCTCTTATATGTGCAGAAAATGATACAGCCCCTATTAACCCAATGCTACCTCCCCCATATACAACACGAATGTTCCTCGCAACAAGTGTTCTACTAACAATGTTTGCTGTATTTACAAACTCTAAACCCTTCCCATAACTTGTCTCACAAAATACACAAATACTGGAAAATCTACGAACAGAAGAAGAAGCTCCCTCCATTTCTACACTCACACTCTCTTTGAATGATTATGAGTTGTAGAAAAGTAAAGAAAATGGAGTGTTTAAATAGGGAAGAGAATAGAAAAAGTAATAATAGCTCCTATATGGGTAGGTTTGCTGTTGTCAGAAAAGTTTAAATTTAAGAAAATTTTTTTATATTTTTTTTATATTTTTTTATTTTTTTATTTTTTTTTAGACTTCAAGAAAACCATCAGAGTAAAGAAGTCTAGAAACCCCTGAAGGACCCCGCCCAAAGGATCGTCTGTCCAAAACCAAAATTCAATAAAATCATACAAAGATAAAATAATAATAACAAATGATTACATACCTTTATGTACAGGTTTCATGGTAGATCTTTATACTGCGCGTCATGAGTGCAGCAATACCACGACTGCTCAGCCAATCTGGGTATTCTTCTCCCTCCCGCTTGTGGGATATCCCAGCCTATGTATCGTCCCTCTAGTTAAAGAGAGAAAATCTGAATACGACGACCAGTGACCACAGCCAGTGAGAGGTCGCTGGAGAGCTCATGGCATTAAATTACAGGATCCAACTCAGAGGCATTGTCACGCGAGAATGCAAACACGGGACGCTTCTATCTGTCCATCAGCAAGCAGAGCCTACGGTTAAAACCTGGGAATACTTGTGCGGCTCTCTACAGAGCATGGCACATGAACCTTATTTATCAACCGGCGTGCGAAGGTCTACCCAAGTCAATGACGGGTCTGGCACTGGCAGGGGCTCCTAATCTAATTAAAGATCAAGTACAATTGAAGTTTCGCCCTTCTTTTATTTCTTTTATTTATTTCTTTTTATTCTTTTTATTCTTTTTTCTTTTTTTTCTTTTTGAAAATGTACAAGATAATATATACATTGTGATTATGACTCACATCTTCCTTTAGTTTTATGTCCAGTAACGGCTTAAACGCCTTCGATGAGTCGAGGATAAGCTTCCTATCCAATTTTGTTATAAATTGGCAAACAGGGTCTTTTTGAGTCAGATTCCCAAGACTATAACGCTATTGTTCATCCCTGAAGAGATTTCACAAACTAAGAAGTTCACGCTGCACAACTCCACAAGAATGCGTCTCAAGAGTCAATAAAATATTATCTAATGACTCATTACTCAGTCCATTCTTAATGAAGAATATTTTATCTTCTCTGTTTATGGAAACCATCCCTAAAGAGCGATATCGCGTGTTACAATTCCATTGTGCACACTTGTAACAAACTTGCATTCTTTTCGCTCTTCTCCTTTTTGAAAATGAACTTTTACTAAGACCAGGCATGTATGGGACAAATGAATCTGAAGATTCACCAGCTAAATGAACCTTTACTTCGATTATCCAACGTATATCTTCTGGGATGCCCTTGTACATTAACAGTCCCGGTCTTTCACACCTAGCTTCGTAGATTTTTGTTAGAGCATTTAGAGGGAGAGAAGGGAAATGTTTTCTTAGATTTGAGAGAATGACATCCATTTTAAAAGGAAAAGAAATCAGTTATTATGGGAAACTGAAAAATAAATCGAATTGAGAGTCACGGAGTACCGTTATCCGTCACTTAACCGGGAACACAAAGAACTACAAAAAGAAAGAAATAAAATTAAAATAAATTCTACTCATAACAAGGATTAGAAATGGAGATAGATTCTACCTCAACAACTTGATGTTCCAGAAATGGTTTGAGTCTTTGTCCATTGACCTTAAATACATTACCATTCCTAGGGTTCTCAATATCTATGGCCCCATGAGGATACACATGTTTGATAATAAAAGGACCAATCCACCTAGATCTTAATTTTTCAGGGAATAGGTGAAGACAAGAATTATAAAGCAGAACTTTTTGACCAATTTCAAAAGAATTTCTCAAAATTGATTTGTCATGAAAAGATTTTGTTCTAACTTTATAAATGTTTGAGTTTTCATATGCATCATTTCTTAATTCTTCATGTTCATTCAATTGCAATTTGCGTAACTTAGAAGCATCATCAAGACTTAAGTTGAAAGCTTTAATGGGCCAAAATACTTTGTGCTCCAATTCTACAGGCAAGTGACAAGGTTTTCCATAAATTAACCGATAGGGAGACATGCCTAAAGATGTTTTAAAAGTAATACGGTAAGCCCAAAGTGCATCATTTAGTCTTAAAGACCAATCTTTACGATTTGGGTTAACTATTTTTTCTAAAATTTGTTTAATCTCCCTATTTACTAATTCTACTTGTCCACTTGTCTAAGGGTGATAAGGGGTAGCAATTTTGTGTGTGATGCCATATTTTTTCATTAAAGATTCAAATGATTTATTACAAAAATGTTTTCCCCCATCACTGATGATAGCTCGAGGGATTCCAAATCGACTCAAAACATTTTCTCTTAAAAATTTCAAAACAGTTTTGTGATCATTGTGTCGACATGGAATCGCCTCAATCCATTTTGAGACATAATCAACTCCAACCAAAATATAGACAAATCCAAATGATGATGGAAATGGACCCATGAAATCAATTTCCCAATATTCAAAAATTTCAATGACAATGATAGGGTTCAAAGGCATCATGTCTCTTTTAGAAATGGAATCCAATTTCTGACAACTTTCACAACTTTTACAAAAAATATAGTTGTCCTTAAATGTGGGCCAATAAAATCCACACTGCAAGATTTTCACAGCTGTTTTCTTTGAAGAAAAATGACCTCCACATGCTTTTGAATGACAAAATTTAATGACACCACTTACCTCATTGTCGGGTACACATCTCCGAAAGATTTGATCAGGACAATATTTGAACAAATATGGGTCATCCCAATAGAAATTTTTCACCTCAATCAAAAACTTTTTTCTGTCTTGTTGCGTCCATTGAGGCGGCATCTTACCTGTTACAAGAAAATTGACAATGTTAGCAAACCAAGGCATGGAATTGACAGAAAATAAAAAATCATTGAGAAAAGAATCATTGATAGGTGTGCTATCAAAAGATGAACCTGTTGTAAGTCTAGACAAATAATCTGCAACAACATTTTTGGCTTCTTTTTTGTCTTTTATTGTGATGTTGAATTCTTGAAGCAACAAGATCCACCGTATCAACCTAGGTTTGGCATCCACTGGAAAGCTTTGTTCTTCTCCCAAAAATGTGTACTTAAACCCAGCAGGTAATGGCTTTAGTTCCAATGTGGGTACTTCTTCATGGGTGTCATCATTCATGGGTTTTAGCTCTTTGAATCTTGGTTTCCTTCCTTTGTATTCCATTTCCTGTGTACAGTCAAGTAAAGAGCATATTTTAAAAATATCATCATCTAATTGTGTAGCTGAATCAAATGAATTAATTAAACAAATTTATAATGGGTCAGAAGAACTCCTAATTTGAAGATGATCATCTATAATGGCCTCAATCCCTTCAATCTCTTCATTGTCATCATAAACTTCATGTGGTTGCTTGCACATGTTGAAAACATTAAGTTCCAGTGTCATATTTCCAAATGTTAGCTTCACCACTCCATTTCTGCAATTTATCAAAGCATTAGATGTTGCTAAAAATGGGCGACCTAGAATAACAGGAACTGACTTAGAACTATCAATCATAGGTTCAGTTTCCAAGACAATAAAATTCACAGGATATATGAATTTATCAACTTGTACCAACACATCTTCCACTATTCCTTTCGGGATTTTAATTGGTCTATTAGCAAGTAGAAGAGTTACAGAAATTGATTTTAACTCACCAAGGTTGAGTTGTTGATAAACTGAATATGGAAGCAAATTAACACTAGCACCAAGATCAAGTAAAACTCGTTCAATTTTATGTTCACCAATAATGCATGAAACTGTAGGACAACCAGGGTCTTTATATTTCAATACATTATTGTTTTGAATAATGCAGCTTACCTATTCAGTCAAAAATGCATTCTTTTTCACATTATGTTTCCTTTTAACAGTGCATAAGTCTTTCAAAAATTTGGCATAACAAGGAATCTGTTTGATAGCATCTAACAGAGGAATATTGACCTTCACTTGTTTAAGGATTTCAAAAATGTCACTGTTATGGTTCACTTTACTTGAATTGTTTAATGCTTGAGGATATGGGAGTGAAGGCGAGAATTTGGTCTCTTTTTGACTAGGTGGCTTATCAACTCATTCCTCATCTTTGGGACTTGACTCATCATTTTTCTCACAAGGTTTAGGAATTTGTTTTTCAATAACCTTTCCACTCCTAAGAGTTATCACTGAGTTGACTTGATCTATTTGTTGACTTTCTGAACTATCCTCATTTAGGATGTACTGACCCTTGGGATTTGGTTGAGGTTGAGAAGGAAACTTTTCTTTCTCATGAATGGCAAGTGCAGAAGAAAGTTTAGCAAGAGTATCTTTTATGTCAATTATGGCTTGAGTGTTTTGGTTATTGATAGCCTCTTGTTTTTCCATGAATGCATGCAATATTCCCTCAAGGTTTTTCCGATATGGTGGGATATAAGGTGCATATCCTTGAGAATTTTGTGAATCCTGTTGTGCCTGAGGAGGTGGTGGTTGCATGAATTGTGCCTGATTGTTAGTCCTCCAACTGAAGTTTGAGTGATTTCTCCATCTCGGATTGTATGTATCTGAAAAAGAAGAAGTGAATGACTTTTTAAAATTATTCATTGCATTTACTTGCTCATGCACAACTTCTTTAAAAACAGGAATTTTTGGATATTCATTTGTTGAGTGTCCCAATTCATCACAAATGCTACAAATTTCTTCATTTTGCACAGATTTGATTTCTTTTACTTTCCCAGATTCCATGGCTTCAATCTTTCTAGCCAAACTGGCAAACCTTGCATTTAGATCTTCTTCTTGACTAAGGTGATATTTTTCTTTACTAGCATTTGCAAGGTTAGATCTAATTGAATTTTCAAAAGGATCAATATCATGCCAAGATTGAGAATTTTTAGCCAAATGGTCTAAATAGTCTAAAACTTCTTCAGGTTCTTTATCAAGAAATTCACCATTGCATATTGTTTCCACAAATTGTTTAGTTTCAAGTGTTAACCCTTCATAAAAGAAACTTATAGTGCACCATTTTTTAAAACCATGATGTGGGTAAGAATTCAACAAATCTTTAAAACGTTCCCAACTTTGAAAATATGCTTCATTTGAATTTTGGAAAAAATTTTGGATTTGTCTTTTCAAAGCATTGGTTTTATGTGTTGGAAAAAATTTCTTCAAAAACTCACCTTGCATTTCTTGTCATGTGCCAATTGATCTTGGTTTCAAAGTGTTAAGTCAAGTTTTTGCTTTATCTTTCGAAGAAAAAAGAAACAATTTAAGCTTAACAACCTCTTCAGTGCAAGTTTGATCATGAAAAGCAGTACATACTTCCTCAAATTTTTTTAGATGTAAATATGGGCTTTCAGATTCTAAACCATGGAAATTAGGAAGTAAAGAAATCATACCTGGCTTGAATCTAAAATTGTTAACATTAAGTGGAAAGATAAAACATGATGAACTAGAATTTCGAGATGGTTGCAAATACTCACGCATTATTCGCAACGATTGATTTTCATGTTCATCATGCACACTTTCATTTTCAGCCATTGTGTTTGATGTGTGTGATTGTGATTCAGACAAATCAATATGTAAAGTACTAGGATTAACTTTAACCAAACGACCAGAATTTAAATCACGCTACCAATTAAGCATAAACAAGTAACTTAAAATATAAAATAAAATATACAAGCTAGCAGTATAAATCGTCCATTAAATATTAACAAAGATGTGGTATAAACCAGCCACCAAATATATATTAACAAAGGTGTGGTATAAACCAACCACTAAATAAGTTAATAAGCAGAAAAATTAAAAAGTTAGTATGCAGATAAATTAAAATATTAGAAGCAAGTAAATTAAAATGTTAGAAGCAGATAAAGTAAAAAGTTAGATAGTTAGTAAGAGAGTTAGTAAGTTAGTAAACAAAAAATAAATGACAGAAAATAAATAACAAAAAATAAATAAATGACAAAAAATAAATACAAAAAATAAAGTACAGAAAGTAAATTTTAAATATAAAAACCAGAGAATCGGCAAGCCGATTTTTTGCTCCAGCAAGAGAGAAGAGAAGAAGAAAGATTATTTCATTAATGATTAAAAATTACAGAGAGAAAAGGGAGAGATTTCCCCACTAAGTTAGTATATACAGAAAATAAAAAGGAGAGATTCCCCTACTAAGTTAGTACGTTAGTATATATACAAAATATTTACACCAAAAATTTGTTCTTCAAATCAAGTCCCCGGCAACGGTGCCAAAAACTTGATGCGGGATTAAAAGTTGCAAACTCAAGTACAAGTTGTTTCAAGTAATAAATTCTAGGGAGTCTGAGGTCGATCTACAAGGAATTGATGAAGAAAAATTTATTTGACGTAAGGAAAATATTTTGTTACAATAATAAAGATGATAAACAAAACTGTTTATAAGTAAAAAGGAATTGCTTGGGTTAAGAGATCCACTCTTATTAAATAAATTAAGGATAAGATTAATTCTTTTATAACTCAATTAGAATCTACACATAACGGAGGTTCCAATCGAAAAATACAACGTTCAAAGTTCATTAAAAATTATATACGTAATTATATTATGATTCCTTTAATCATCTATTAACACCACCACTCATAAATTGGATCAAGCATTCATTGTGTCAAAATCTTATCTACAACAAATCAAGATCTCCACTTTATAAGGAGAGTTTGTAACACCACCACATGTAAATGGGTTAAAGCATTCATTGTGTCAATCTCTTGTCTACAACAAATTAAGAACTCCACTTTACAAGAAAGGTTTCTAAATTGATTAGAAGCAAAATACAATACGTATAATGACCACTTGAAAATATATCATTTAAGCACAAGAGAGAAATTAATCTAACCTTATTTCATTACCAAGAGCTTCACTCTTTCACCCAAGCAAAATGAAACTTAGTTACTCATAGACAAGAAGAAAGAAAGAGAGAAGAAGAAGAAGAAGAAGAAGAAGAAGATGACTTCAATTTAGAACAAAGGAAAATTACTACAAGAAAACTTAGTAACAAACTAACAACATTTTGGTACATAACACCCTAACACCCTCAATAATCTGCTAAGGCTCCCTTTTATAGAGGATTAGAAATAAAAAATGACAAGGGGGCTGAGTCATTAGTGAGTGGATGAGTGAAAAATGAGTGGAAAATGCCAAATGACTTTTGGTGAGTGGAAAATTATAGAAATTCTTTGTCTCCGAAATCATTCAGCTCTGAAGCTATTGAATGCGTCAGAATGAAGTAATGTGGTCTTCATGAAAGTTGTAGCCCTGGATCTTAGCTTCCAAATGGCTTTTATTTGAGTCTAATATCATTTCTATAACTCCAAATACGTTCAAATTATCGTACACTACTCAGGCCCAGTCACAACTCCTCTATTCTGACTTGCAAGTCCAATATCACCCATTAGGCCTCAAATTTTGGAAAAGTGTTCAACATGAAAGTTGTAGATATTGGTCTTAACTATTTAGTATCAAAATTTCAGCCTATTTTACTAACTATATCACAAGATATTTCATGAACAGTATACATAGGTCAGTCTGTCAGGAACAGCACTCTAGTTCTTGCTTCAACCCCAATTTGAGTTATCTAATCGTGTGATTGGGCCTTTGAGGTCTTCATGAAAGTTGTAGAGCTCTCTCTTATATTTAAAATGCCACCAAATTCACCTTATGTGGTAACCTACATCCCAATATATAACCCAAATACAGAAATAATGTAAGACATAAATTATGCTAAAAAATTCAATTAAGTCCAATTTGAGTCCAAACTTACAAAACATAATCAAACTCAATCAATTAAGTACATGGAGAGTGTAAATGACTAAAAATGAAGGCTTATTAATGTATCAAATATGTGATTATTAGAGAGCCGTGCAAGCATTCCCAGGTTTTAACCATAGGCTCTGCATGCTAATGGACAGATCGAAGTGTCCCGTGTTTGCATTCTCGCTTGACAATGCCTCTGAGCTCAATTCCTAGTATTGATTTATTGGGTTCTTAAGCATAGCCCCACTGGCTGTGGTCACTGATCATCATATTCAGATTTTCTCTCTTTAACTAGAGGGACGATGCATAGGCTGGGATATCCCACAAGCGGGAAAAGTGCCTTAAGTCTGAAATTCCTTAAGGGAATTTGATGTCTCTTTCAAGGGGCGGTAAGATTGTGAAGGCTATTGCACTCATGACGCGCAGTATAAAGATACACTATGAAAACTGTACATAAAGGTATGCTATCATTTGTTATTATAATTTTATCTATGTATGATTTTGTTGTATTTTTATTTTGGACAGACGATTCTTTAGGCGGGGTCCTTCAGACGTTTCTAAACTTCTTTATCCTGATGGTTTTCTTGAAATCTAAAAAAAATGAAAAAAATAATAATTTTTTTTTTAATTTTAAACTTTTCTGACAATAGCTGACCTACTCATATAGGTGCTATCATTACTTTTCCATTCTCTTCCCTATTTAAATACGTCATTTTCTTCACCTTCGTCTAATTCATAATCATTCAAAGGGAGTATAAGTGTAGAAATAGAGAGAGCTTCTTCTTCTGTTCATAAACTTACCAATATCTGTATACACTACAAGAAATTTACAATTTAGCGAGGGAATTTTACGAGGGAAAATTTCCCTTGCAATTCACTCTCTAATTAGCGAGAGAATTGCGAGGGATCAGCGAGGGAAGTCTTCTCCCTCGCTAAATTTGAAAAATAAATTCTACGAGAAAATAATGAAATAATAGCGAAGGAATTGCGACGAAATTGTGAGAGATTTTTTCCCTCTCTAATATTAGAGAGGGAATTGCGAGGGATAATACCCCACGCTAAAAGTAGAGAGGAATTGCGAGGAATAATTTCCCTCGCTGAGAGCACAATGTAATTAGCGAGGAATTGCGAGAGATTTTTTCCTCGCTAAATGATAAAATTTTAGCGTGGAAAAATTTCATGTCGCAAATCCTCGCAAAACCTACTTAAACCTAATTGCGAATTCCAAATCCCGCCCTTTTCGCCTCTCACCTTCCTCCTCTCCCGCCCCTTCGCCTCTCGGCCTCATCCTCTCTCTCGTGCTCTCACCCTCTCCCTCTTTCCCTCTCACTCTCATCTCTCTCTCTCGTGCTCTCTCGCCCCCCTCCGCCTCGACCCTCACCCTCTTTCTCTCGTGCTCTCACTCTCACCCTCTTTCCCTCTCACTCTCACCCTCTCTCTCTAGTGCTCTCCCCCCCCTCTACCTCTCACCCTCACCTTCTCTTTCTCGTGCTCTCACCCTCATTCTCTCTCACTCAAAGTCGCAGCCTCTGCCTCTGCCTCTGCCTAAAGCCGTGAAACCCGTGCCATTGTCACGCCAACACGAGCTCGCGGCCTCTGTTCTCTGCTCGCCCGCCGCGCTCCGGTCCAAGTCCCGAGTATTAGTGGAGCTTGTTACTGGGCAGGCGAAAAGCTGTGGATCTCAATCGGCCCAAGGGACAGCAGGTGTCTTACTGAGTGGGTAAGTTAAATGATATTAGTATCTAATTTATTATGATCTTTAATTTTCTGATATTGGCATCATTTCAAGAGCTAAAATATCATTAATGAGAAACATGACACTCCTCCTAGTTCTATTGATAAACGGAGGACCATAAGTTTTTTTCAATGTTCTTGCCTAGCCTTGAGTAATTGTGTGAGCATTCGGATATTATACAGGCACGACCACTGTTAGAAGAATATGCCATTGAGGAACTGATTGATCCGAGGTTGGGAAGTCATTATTCAGAACATGAGGTCTATTGCATGCTACATGCTGCATCATTATGCATAAGGCGAGATCCATATTCTAGACCACACATGTCACAGGTAAATAATATTTTTAAACAGATTTTTGTGTGTGCAAGTTTTACTTTGAATAAGTTACTATTAGAACATATTTCTTAGAATATGATTTAAACAGTTAAAGGCTATAATCCTACTGAGTCAATAGGAAAAGGTTGGCTGCATATCTTGTACAAAAGGATTAGAACATGTCCCTGAAGAAATCAGGAGGCTTATATAGTTATTCCTCATGTGCTATAAACTCTTTACTCAATCAATATCTTGCCTAAGTTTGATTCCTAAAGGGTTCCCAAAGAAATTTGGTGAGTCTAACTTTTTTGCAAACTTATTCTTATTATCAATACTTAGTATAGTTTAAGGATTGTTTGCTGCATTTCTCAGCTATCCAACCTGACATTTCTCAACTCTGTTCTCTGCTTTAGTTTTTTTTTTTGAAAAAAAAATTTAATGATGGCTGGATGCATTGCGTTCATTCTGGGTTTTGATGCAATGGGGTTGTGATTTTTGTTATAGATGACATTGTCTGTGATTTTTTGCTTTCATATTTTTTTGGGGGGGGGGATTATTTTCAGCCTTGGCTTCATTTCTGGCCTTATTGGTTTGCGATGTCTTATCACCTAACACCAACTCCCTTATCACTCCTGGTTGATCTTCCATTATTCTGGTACCAGTGTGCTTCTAAAACTCATTTTTGCCAATATGTATATGCATTGATTACCCTTCCAAGGTATATGGCTGATTTTTACCTCCCACGTTGGTGAATTATTGCTGTGATACAATAATTCAAATTAGAAAGTGCACTACAACTCTCTTTACATTTATTGTACAAAAGCTAGGGAGATAGATTTAGGCTATGCTTGACATATCTACTCAATTTCTTCGTGAATTTTGTTGTTTATTTGACCATTTTAGTTTCGTTTAGTTGGTTAAACAAGTAGATTTGAGTTGAGTACCTCTGGTTTTGGTTCTTTATGTTCATTTGCTGATTTAATGTTGTTATATGATGTTGTTTGCTATTTGTACAAGTTCAGAGGTAGAATATACTATCTGGCCTAAAAAAAATCTGAAACAGAGAAAAGAAAATGGAGAAAAAGAATTATATATATATATATATAGTTCTCAAGAAAAAGATGATTTTGCTTCAGTTATAATTTTCTAGATAAGGTACATTAAGAAAAAGTTTGGGTAAAATGTTTATTATAGTTTGATTGTCACACTTCCAAGTTCTAACTGTCATTTGCAGAAAACATAATGCCCTGAGTAAGATTCTCAAATATGTAAAATGTCAAGTTATGTAAACTACCTTTTGAATCATCCAACTGTAGGTATGCTTCTTCCGTGTTGGCATGCAAATCTTGATTAAGTGCACTTTGCCTAATGATAGATTCTAAATTCTAATAATCAGTTCCTAAAGAAAACGTACTGGGACAAATCCTGATTCTAAGTGCACTTTTCTTTATGTTATGCATCTCATTTCATATTCTTCTGTGTTCCTCTCCTTTTATCAAATTAAAGGTGGACAAAGAAAAAGTAAATGAATCCTTACAAAGCTTTCTTCCAAAAAAAGAAAATGTATTGGGACTGTTAAACCAATCAAGAATAGCAACAATTATAAGCTGATCTCCAACCTTAAGAGGTAACTTTTTCAGGGCCTTTTGGATTGCCTTTGAACTAACATCTCTTGATGCATCTGGATCACCACCACAAAAATGTTTGAAAGGATTTTATGTGGAGCTTTACATATCCTAGTCTCTTCAAAACAATACTAAATGCATAGCAGTGCTTTTGCTCTACATTGTAACAATAATTATTGTTTGTATACTTATGTTAATTTGCCTACATATATATTTATATTTCTGATATATGATCTAACTATGATATGAAGAAAAGCAAAAGGTACTAAGGGCAAAAATCATATGCCTATTAACTTTGGCGGGCATAAGGGTTTGATATTTATCTTTTTTTGGTCTTGGTTTTCGGTTTGCTTTATTTGATTTTGCTGCAAGTGAAACATTATTTTCAAGATGAATAAGAATTATTTTTAGTAAACTCTTATACATGAATTAATCAAGATGTGCATCTAGTACACCTAGTAAATCTCATAGATAACCTTAATATGTTCGTAGTTCCTTGAGCCACTCAGACATAGTTGTGCAGGCAAAGGGGCTTAATGCTATGATTTTTGTTCTCTTATTTATGTTTAGATTTGAGTTCCTTGCTGAAATGCTCTTATTTAGATCATAACTTTGAACCTGATTTGAAAGAGGTGGATATGTAAAATGTTATTTGATTGTATGCTATGGGTGCGCAGTTCTTGTTGCCTTTCTTGTTCTTTCTGCTATCTAAGCTTGGTAAAGGCATTTTTGTTGCAAGTGCAACATTTGTTCCTGAGTCTTGATTCATCTGAGTCTTCTTGAGTCAAGGTTAGTTTCATCCTTATTCATTGCATTGCTTCATACGTTAATTATAAAAACACATATATACCTTTATGTTGCAATCAAGAGATGCACTGTGAAGGTGTTTGTGTCTTTAGGATTATATGTCACTTGCATGACATAATGAGAATGTCTCGCAAAACTTATTAAGAGAGTAAAATATTTACCACAAAACTTGCCTATCTAACTCAACTTTAACTATTAAAGGAGTTACTAGTATTTCCAGGATTGAAACCATCCCAAAATACCTCCAAAACTTGCCTAAAAATGCTGATTTTCAAGATTGCACCAAATATGCATCTGAACTTAGAAAATTCTGAAATTTTATGTGAAGATAGATCTCTCTTATATCTTTCCAATGCCACAAACCTCACCTCATTTGGATAAGCGTATCTAAAGTTATGCGACATTTTACACAAGCAAAAATAGGGAATTCACTGGTTTACCCATTTCTGCCCTGACTTTAAACTGAAACTGGGAACAAAATACACTCAGGAAAATTATGAAATTTTGCAGGCAAGAAGCCTTACATGTTAGCTTTAAAATGCCTCTGGTTTCATGTGAAACGGACACCGGAGCAGGAAGTTATGCAATCTGGTTTACTGGCTGCCAGAATGCATTTTCTGCAGAATCTGCCTTGGATTCAAACCGAAACTGGTACTGTTTGGCTTGGTGTAAAATTCTGAAATTTTTACCACACGTAGCCCTATGTCTTAGCTTTAAAATGACATAAAAATCATGTCATTCCGATGCCTGTAGCTCAAGTTATGCGACAAACACCACAGGCTGTCAGGGTGCTATTTTGATTCTACAAATTCGGGTATTGTATAATCTTGGTTTCTAACCTAGTTCTAATCCTCAAATCATGGATTCTAACTGTTTTCCAACCCTAATAATGGTCTCTAATCATGTTAGGATCATCCATTCACTAATTCAACTCATCGATGATGGATTTAAACTCAAACTTCCAACTAAAACCCTACTTTTTTCAACTAACCATTAAAAGGAAACTATGAATTGCAAGGGCTCCAATCCATCAACTAACTAGTATCTAACTCATTAAACTTAGATTATGATCAAAGTCAATCAATCACAACCTAATTCTCATTTTTCTCCAATCCATTTCCAAGATTCTCTATCATGAACCAAAATGGTTGGTTTGAGTTATAAATGACTATCTAATACTTATTAGACTAAAATTATCCTAACTTAATTATTGGAAGCAAGAATCAAGCTAAGAGCTAGGATTTTGCTCTCCAAATCCAAAGTGTTCCATTCCAAATCTCTAACCTCCATTCAAAAGAACAAAGAGAGAAAAAGAATAGAAATCTCCTACCTTTAGGTGATGACCAACCTTTGAGCCTTGCTCTTCTTCTTTTCCTCTTCCCTTCCTTTCTTCTCCTTTATCTCTTTCTCCCCTTCGTTTCTCTGTTTTCGTTCGGTTCTATTCTTTTCTTTTGTTTTCTGCTAGGGTCACGGGTTAAGGGGAAAATCGAAATTTAAGTTCTAGTGTTAGAACTTTTATATGCTAAGAACACTTAAGTTATATTAATTCAAGTTTTTCAACTTCCCAACAACTATAAAATAAATATTAGGATTCATTTAAATTTTGGTTCACTTTTATTCTTATTTTTCATATCTTCTACTAGTCAATCGGTATTAAAATACACAACCAAGTATACTTAAAAATACCAAACTGACTCGATTCTTCTCAAATTTTAACTGTATCTTACTTAACTCATTTGTGACCTAAAATCAATTTCTCTATACTTGTTTCTCTCAACTTAGCCTTTAAAGCTATTTCCTAAGTCATTTTAAGCTACTTTTCAACTTCTGTGTTGCAACTAAGTGCCTAAACTAATTCAGTTTGTCACAAAACACCACTGGCATGTTAAGCAAGTATTAGAATACCTTTATAACTCGCTTACAAGCCTAACATGATACTGTCTCTATCACACACTGCTTCACCACATTCAGAACAACTTGGTTTATTTCTTCATCAGGCGACTGAAATTCACGAATCAGAATGATCATGACTTCCTTACTATAGCAATTTGCGTATAGGGCTTCCAATTCCTTACACACTACTTCACCTTCTCAATCTGTTGCACAATCTTAATCCCAGTGTGCCGAGCTTGCCATGATTTCTTACTCTTATAAACGACCTTCAAGAAGGGTAAGAATGCAGGTATACCAAGAGCAGAGGCAACAACACTGAAAGCTCTAGCAGTAGTGTTCCTAACATATTCATCAATGTTGTCTATGTCATTGTGGCCAGTGAAAACTTACATTTTATTTATGTTTTTCTCTCCTATGAGGTACATTTAGGACTATCTAAATATGACATCAAATCTTAGATGTTGAAAATAAAAGTTATGAATTTCTAACGAATTATGTGTTAAGAATATTGGTTTGATTTAACTTTTGATTGTGCTTTAACATATGCTTAAAGTTTTATTTTCTTATTCGAGTGAAGATTTGAGCAAAACCTTAGTTTCCCGTTTGAGATTCAATATGAATGAGCACATATACTTATTGTTCGTACTGCTCATTGTATTGAATCTTGAATTGTCCAAGTGGGACAATTTGGTAAGAAATTTTTCCTTCACTTAGTTAATAGTTATTATTTAAATCTCATATCTTATACTTGTTGAAATTTCGGTCTGCTACATTTCCTTTTGTTCTCTGGGTGTATACTTAAACGTGGTAGATCTCACTGCGTTATAGTCATGCACTTGGAGACCAATGGGAAATGCTGCCGAAATTTCATCAAGTATAAAATATGAGATTTAAGGAATAACTATTAACTAAGTGCTGAAAAAGTTTCTTAGCGAATGGGATAGGGCCATACCATGTTAAGAAGGACCAGTTGATATAAGGATTCGTATTAATGTGCTAAACCAATTTCAGCAATCATGAGACCCGATCGAAGTTGGATGTTACGAAGAAATGATCCTACCGGCTATGTAAGTGAAGAATTCAAGGATGGAGTTGATGATTTCATTAGGGTTGCTCAAGGAGACCCGAAGCGATTCGATGCATTAAATCGTGTCCTTTGTCCATGTGCTAGATGTAAGAATCGTGCTTGGAGGGAGGTATTTGGGGTAGAACAACATCTGTATAAGTACGGATTTGTGGATGGTTATGTAAATTGGACCATTCATGGTGAGGACATATGGGGGGATAGCGGCTCAACATCCATTGTCCATGATGATGAAGTGGAGCCTATGAATCCATACGTGGATATGGTTATGGATGCCGCAGGTGATAGATTAAATCCGAGGCTCAAGATTTAGAAGAGGATCCAAATCCGTTAGCTGCGAAGTTTTATGACTTGCTAAGAGACGCTGACGAACCTTTATGGGATGGTTGCCATAAGCACACGAAATTGTCAGCTGTAACTCAACTTTTGAACTTGAAGTCAGAGTTTAACATGAGTGAGAGTTGTTATGATAGAATGATTGTCATCATTAAGAGCATGCTTCCAAAGCATGAAAGGTTACCCGAAAACTTCTACAAATCGAAGAGAATGGTTCGTGAGTTGGGATTAGGATATGAGAAGATAGATGCGTGTCTTAATCAGTGCATGTTGTATTACAAAGAATACAGTGACAAGAGACTCTACTCAGTTTGCTTAGTATGTGGACACCCACGATTCAAACCGAAGGCGGGACGTTCATCGAATGAGAAGGATGTGCCGCACTCAGTGTTGCGATATTTTCCCATTGTGCCAAGACTCCGACGTCTGTTTATGTCCAAAAACACTGCACAGTATATGACTTGGCATGCGAATGGAGTGCGTCAAGATGAATCAGTGATCAGGCATCCAGCTGATGCTGAGGCTTGGAAACGATTTGACGCTACCCATCCTACATTTGCCCTAGATGCTCGAAATGTTAGACTTGGCCTGTGTACAGACGGTTTTAATCCATTCACGGTTCAACCACACCATATTCATGTTGGCTGTTTTTGTCACACCGTACAATCTACCTCCAAGTATGTGTATGAGAAGGGAATACATATTTCTCACTCTTGTGATTCCTGGACCAAAGTCACCTGGTAAAAATTTAGATGTCTATCTTAGACCCCTAATTGATGATCTGAAGATATTGTGGGATGTTGGGGTGCAAACTTATGATGCCTGGAAGAAGCAAAATTTCGATATGAAAGCGGCTTTGTTGTGGACAATAAGTGACTTTCCAGCCTATGGAATGCTATCTGGGTGGAGCACTCATGGAAAACTTTCTTGTCCGCTTTGTACGAATTACAGTAAGTCATTTGTGTTGAAGCACGGTAGGAAATGTTGTTGGTTTGATTGTCATCGTCAATTTTTGCCTTTTGATCATCCATTTCGCCGTGATCGAAACTCTTTTAAGAGATCAACAGTGGAAAAATCTAATCCACCGCAACGGCTGAGTGGGACAGATGTCTTGAATAAAGTGACTAAACTTAAGGAAATCATTTTCGGCTTGAAATTAGGTAAACAAAAACAAGATGCCTTTGGTATACACCACAATTGGGTGAAGAAGAGCATATTCTGGGAATTACTTTATTGGTCCACTAATCTAATACGACATAATTTAGATGTTATGCATGTCGAGAAGAACGTGTTTGATAATATCTTCAACACTGTCATGGACATAAAGGGCAAGACAAAAGATAATGCAAATGCAAGAGAAGATTTGAAGATAATATGCAAACGTCCTACCTTGGAGCTAATAGTTGAGAATGGCAAGTGTAAAAAACCAAAGGCGACGTATGTCTTGGATGCCAACCAAAGAAGGATGGTGTGTGAGTGGATAAAACAGTTGAAATTTCCTGATGGATATGCATCGAATATCGCACGTTGCATCAATGTAGACGGCGGGAAGATATATGGAATGAAAAGTCACGATTGTCATGTTTTTATGCAAAGGTTAATTCCCCTGGCATTTCGTGATATCTTGCCAAAACCTATATGGGGACCGTTAACAGAACTAAGCTTGTTCTTTAAAGAAGTTTGTGCAACTGAAATTCGTGCTTCCACCATGGAGAATGCAGAGCTTTCTATCATTGAAACAATTTGCAAGTTAGAGAAGATTTTCCCTCCAGCATTCTTTGACGTGATGGAACATCTAGTCGTGCATCTCCCTTATGAAGCTAAGGTTGGAGGACCAGTGCATTACAGGTGGATGTACCCCTTTGAGAGGTGTATGCTGTACTTGAAAAGAAAGGTCCGAAATAAGGCGAAAGTTGAAGGATCTATTTGTGAAGCGTATATTTTAGAAGAAATTTCTAATTTTGCTTCCATGTATTTTGATCCCCACCTACAGACCAGGCGCACTCAAGTTCCTCGGAATGACGATGGTGGGGAAGAAACAAATAATGAACGATTTTCTGTTTTTAAACATCCATGTCGTCCTATCGGGAGAGGTCGAAATAGATTCTTGACGGATGTGGAACTTCAGATTGCTGAGACATATGTGCTTGTAAATTGTGGAGAAGTAGAACCTTATCTCCAGTAAGTTTACTCTCTATCTAATGAATTTGTTATTAATGTGCTAAATTTATGCTAAATATTAATTATTGTATTGATTAGAAAATTCGAGGATTCGTTAAGGGAAACCAATCCCAATATCACTGATGATCAAATATTGGAAGCTCGAGATAAGGACTTCAGTAGGTGGCTAAAACATCTAGTGAGTCTTTTTATCCATAATAGTGATCTATCATATTAAATTTAATGTTCATTATGCTACATGTTACAACTATCTACCGTCTATATAATGATACAAAGTTAATATAGGCCAAGTCGAGGATCAAATGATACGAGAGATAAGTTATGGTCCATCCAAGTCCGTGACTTCTTACTATGGCTTAATAGTTAATGGGTACAGATTTCATACTAAGGTGTACGGACAAAATAAAGCTACCATGAATAGTGGCGTATGTGTTAGAGGTAGTATATATGGTGAGAATGACTTCGACTATTATGGCATCGTTGAAGATATATTGGAATTGTCATATGTAGGAAATCAGAATAGAGTATTTCTTTTACAATGTCATTGGTTTGACCCGATAAATGGAGTCAATGTTGATGAGAGATATGGATTAGTTGACATCAAGCATAAATCAAAACTTCACTCAAATGAGCCATTCGTTTTAGCCGAACAAGCACAACAAGTGTACTATACAAGATACCCACAAAGCGGGAACAAAGCTAATGGTGAATGGTGGGCAGCTTGCAAGGTCAGAGCAAAACTCTTCATGGCTGAGACATTGAATGATGAAGGTGATGAATTGAATGACCTAACTGTCACTGATTATTACCAAGATGATGGATCCCTTGGAACACACAATCCTGTCATAGATGATGAAGCAGTCTCCTTGTTTGATGCACATGCCCAAATGGAAGAAGTGAACATACGTGATATACATTATCCAATGGATGATGTGGTTGATGATGAGTTCATTGATGACAACGAAAATAATGAAATTAATGAATTCTCAGATGAAGATGAGGAATCTTTGGCTTCAGACTCAAGTAGTTAAAATTGAAGCTTGTTCAATAAACTTTGTTAATGGTATTTATCTTTGAAATATCATTATTATATTTTGAGGTTTTTATTGACATATAGTTTCTTAACTCGTCATGTTTCATTATGTTTCCTTATGCAGATATTCATCATGACCATTCGAGGTAGAGGTGCTGGACGCGGTCGTGGGAGAGGCCGTAATGTTTCATCTACCCATGATTCTCCACCACTACAAGTATTCTCGGTCCTCTCCGGTATACCGTAGGATATATACTTCAATTATTGTTAACTTGTGGTTTATATAAATGTAATATATATGTATTTTTTGTTTATGTATAATTTCGCCCATCTTGGCCCATCGACCGGCGTAGGCCTACCGGCGTCTAGTCCATTGACCATTGGAGGCGCATCAACTCTCGTCCCACCTCTTACCGACCCGGCCGATTTCTATGCCACCCCTGTGACCCACCCACTAGCGACCGAATGTGGTGCCTTCATGTGGAGAATCCAATGTAGAAATAGATAGCAGGGAACTTATATATGTGGCATCTGTCCCGAACCGTAAGTAATAGTGATATATCACCTTTTTATTACATGTATTTACTCTTAAATTACTAACATTATCTTCTTATACTTATAGGAGGAGGTTTCTCCGTCGAAGGTGACACGTGACATTATGTACAATGTCATGACACGGATGCCTGTTCCGGCTAGTACGTGGCGATGTTATCCAGCTGAGATGAAGGAAATTCTATTTAACGACTTCATGGTAAGTAATTGTGTCTATAGAATTATATATTATACATTTATTGAAAAATAAATATACATACATATCATTTGTGTAGGCTAAGCATCGGTTCACATCTGATGCTGATCGCGGCATGGTGAGAACTACGTCTGGGAACGAACTATCTTGGACCGTTATCCGGACCATTTGAACAAAGCACGAGATAAGGCATTTGAGAGGGCAAATTCAAACAACTTGGCCGATGTTAAGGGCCATGGGCCCAGAGGAATGAGGACGGAAGTGTGGGATGGCCTGGTCGACATTTGGCTGACAGATAAATGGATGACGAGGTCTGCAGCTGCCCGAAGGAACAGGGCAGCCATGCCTGATGCCTTGAAGCATACAGGCGGGTCGATAAGCTTTGGTCAACACAAGAGCAAGATGGTAACATAACTTCATCATTTAAAATTTTAATGATAAGCATCTGTGTATTAATATGTTGTAATTACTTGAGTTATTTGCCTATCTTGAGTATGACATAATATTTTAGAGGGAGTGCCTTACTTTTGATATGTGTTTATTATATAATATTCTTTCATATGGGATTACAGGAGACGAGTTAAAGCATCCGGTTTCTACGAGAGATCTTTATGCAAAAGTTCATAAGAAGAAAGACGGAAGCTATGTTTCTGAGCGCTCGAGGAATTTTATTGTAAGTGTCTTGTTCTTATTCAAAAGTCATATATATTTTAGGTTATTTATTTTTTTGTTGATATTTTTCTTGTTTTTTTATTTTTAGGAGTCATATGACACCGCAATGATGAGAAAAATATGGAGAAAACTCTTCCTCTCACCCTATGGTTGACCCAGAGGTTTGGATGGATGCGGCGGGTCCCAACAAGAAGGGACGTGTGCATGGCATAGGTAACAGCTTGCATATTGGTAATAACACCATGCAAGCTTCATCCTCCTCGGTTGTGGGTCCTTCCCGCTCTACACCGTTGACACAGGACATATCTGAAGCTGTAAATACAGCAGTGGCAGCAGCGATGACTTCATTTGTTCAGAGTCAACTTGTCCCTATGTTGGCGCCTTTCCAATCATTCCTATCTACGTTCGGATCAACAAATGTTGCTCCACAACCACCATCACAAGGTCTAGGTAGGGAGGGTCGAGAGGAAGAGGAAGAGGAAGAAGAAGACGCAGATGACTTAGACTGATTGCCATTTTTTATTCTTATTGTCTACTTTGTATAACTTTCAACTATATCAATTGATTATTTGTATAGTAACTTTAAACTATATTATTGAATTATTTGTACAAGTTTTTTGTTAAAGCAGTTTACAATTATTAGATTGTTTGTTGTTGGATTTCTGTTTGTTGGATTTATGCTTGCTGTGGTTTGATATGTGCAGGTTTTGGGGAAGTAATAATATAAATAGGTTATAAAAAAAAAACTTACTTATTTACCGACGGATTAGAGAGGGATTAGCGACAGAATATGACATGTTAATTAGCGAGGGATTAGCGACGAAATAGCGAGGTATATTTTAGCGACGGATTAGCGACGCCATAACGAGGGAAAAATAGCGAAGGAATAGAGACCTAATAGCGACGGAATTTATAACGAGGGAATAGCGACGGAATAGCGATGAAAATTGACAAAATTAGTATATTAAGTTACAGACGGATCAGCGAGGTATTAGCGAGGGAATTATTAGCGATGAAATAGTGAGGCAATAGCGAGTAAATTTTCAGAGACGGAATAGCGATGGAAAGTCCCTCGCAAAATAGCGACGGAATATTGCGGGATATTAGCGAGGGATTAGAGAGCGATTAGCGAGGGAAATGAATTTTCTTGAGACGGATTAGTGAGGGAAAACTTTCCCTCGCTAACTAGCGATGAAAAAAAAGTGACTAACTAATCCCTCGCTATTCCCTCTCTAATCGCTCGCTAATTTTTTTAGCGAGGGATTAGCGAGGGATTAGCGAGGGAAATTTCCCTCTCTAATTTCCTGATTTCTTGTAGTGATATTTTGTGGGACAAGTTATGGGAAGGGTTTAGAGTTTGTAAATGCAGCAAGCACTATTGGTAGAACACTTATTGCGAGGAACATTCATGTAGTATATGGGGGAGGTAGCATTAGGTTAATGGGTTGTATCACTTTCTGCACATCTAAGAGGTGGTTAAGTTTTAGGTGTCATTCCTGAACCTTTAACTCGAAGGAACATCATTGGAAAGACAATTGGGCTAGAACTTCAAGTATCATCTATGCATGGACGAATGAGGACAATGCTTGAAAACTTTGATGCATTCATTGCCTTACTGGGTGGTTTTGGTACTTTGGAAGAAGTTTTTCAAATTATCTCTTAGGCCCAACTGAACATCCACCATAAACCCATAGGTTTGTTGAATGTTAATAATTTCTTTAATAATTTGTTATCTTTTATTGACCATGCTATGGAACAGAACTTTATCACACCTTCAGTAAGACGACTCCTTATATCTGCTTCCACTATTGATGAATTAATTGATAAATTACAAACTTTTGTTTATGAACCTGAACCAGTAATAGCTCAGATAGATTGGTCAAAAGGAAGCAGCACGGGAGGCAGCAAGGAACGTGGGTGTGATCTTGCACTTCATCTATAACTTTCCTTTATCTTTGATTTTATTCATCGTACTTTATTTCTGTTTATATTTTTGTAAGGTTTCTCTTTTTAATAATTGCAACAACAGGTAACATCTTCTATCTTTTACCTATCTATATTTTGACATTGAGAACAATGTTGTAATCGGGAAGGATAGTTGAAAAAAAATAAAAAAATAAAAAAAAAATTATTAGGAAGTGTGTTTATTAATATGTTCGTCATGTTTATATGTTTGTCAGCAACTTACTAATAGCAAAACTAATTAAGGATGGCAGAGTAAGGAGTAAATTATTTACTCTTTAGACGCATCAAAATTGGTGGCAGAGTATGGAGTAATTAGGTAGACAACTATTTTTGTGTGGAAGTAGCAATTCAAATTCAGGGAACATAGCATGATTGAGTAAATTGTCTTCTTTCTTAAAAATTACATGCTTGGTTATAGATGTTGAATTGGTGGACTGAGAATGATAGAATTATGCCTTGTGAGATTTTGAGCCTATTGATGAATGAATTGAACATTTGTACCATTCTCTTCTTTCTTATGTGATTTTCACTCATTGAATTGTTACTCTAGAACTTACTTTGACTCTATTTGAGGCTACATTTTCACATGCATACATAAATATGATTGAGACATTTTTCTTGAAATAGTCACTTTAACCAAATAGCCAAGAATGATTGGCGCACAAATAGGCAGCCTTGCTCAGCAGCATATTGTCTCAATATGATATCAAGCACTCTTATGACTTCTTAGAAATTCTCTGATTCCTGCCAACGTAAGGCATTAGAAATGACCTATTTCCCCTTACTTAACCCCTTTGAGCTTATTTGACCATTCTTTGTTTCGAACTCATTATGTGCCTTAAATGAAAAACCATGTTCTTACCTGGCCTTAGGGAATAAGAGAACATTAGCTTTGTCTTTGGATGAGTTCTTGAACAAGTGTGGGGGTATGTGTGCAGAATGGTTCAAAAAAATGTTTAATTAAAAAATGTATATATTATGTTCATCTTGTAAAAAATAAATGTGTAAAGAATGGCTAACAAGGCAACAAAGGAAAGGAAAAGAATAGGTAAAGGGAGTTTGTATTAGGTGGAGTTGGGATGAATTTTCATGCTTGTTAATTGAACTCAGCTCTCACGCTCTTTTATTCTCTTTGGTATTTAACTTGTCATATCCATATTACCTCTTCCTTTACCTTGACCCAATTATAACCTTGAATAAAGTCCTCATGATTTATGTGTGTGCATGTATTTTGAGTAGTGGAGAAGTAGAAGATAAGCAAGTTTATGGTGGTGCAATTTCTCATGGGTTGAATTGAGTGAAATACCTACATTTTAAACACTTGAGGGATTGAGAGTGAATCCTGTGAAAATCTATCATTATTGACTCATGCTTTTCAATTGAAATTTCCTTGCTTGTTAGTTTGAGATGTGAAGAAAAGTTACCTCATAAATGTTTTGATCCCTTGAATCTTTGGTTGCTCTTCATTCTTAAATATTATTAGAAATTGAGTCTTTTAGAATTTCTAGCTTTTGAGTTTGTATTGTTTTTCCTTGTTCCCTAGTTTTGGTCTTATGTGTTTTGTCCAGAAGTACAAAAAACTAAGTGTGGGAAAATTTGATAATCACATATTTTATACATTAAAAAACCCTCATTTTTATTCATTTACACTCTCTATGTATTTAATTGATTGAGCTTGATCATGTTTTATAAGTTTGGACTCAAATTGGATTTAATTGATTTTTTAGTATGATTTACGTCTTACACTATTTCTTTATTTTGGCCATATCTTGAGTTTTAAATGTCTAATAATTATGTATTTTACCTTGTAAGAAAGATAAGAGAGATCTCTACAACTTTCATGAGAGCTCTAGGTCAAAATCAGACATCTTGTGGAACTAATTAGGCTTGGAAGTCAGAACATGGGTTTTGTGATTGGAACCTGAATAGTGTTCAGTAATCAGGGCGTAACTCAGGCTGTAAGAACTGAATTGGGTTGAAATTTTGGCATCTGTAAGTTAATATCATATCTACAACTTTCATGAAGAACACAAGGCCCAGTTCGGATTGCTTAGAGGTCATATTGGGCTTGCAAGTCAGAACAAAGGAATTGTAGCTGGGCCTAAGCATTGTGCAGTGATTGGGCCATATCTCGAGCTGTAGGAATGCTTTTGGACCGAAACTAACGGCATTCGAACGTTAAGACAAAAGCCTACAATGTTCATGAAGACCACTTTTCAATTTTCTGATGAAATCAATGAGTTCAGCACTGAATAATTTCAGAGACAAAGAATCTCAATAATTTTCCACTCATCAAAAGTCATTTGGCATTTTCCACTCATCCACCCACTCATCCATTCACTCATTAATCAGCCTCCTTGTCATTTTGTATCCCTAATCCTCTATAAAGGACACCATTGGCTGATCATTTAGGAATCTTGGTTTTAGAGATCAAGATTATGTTATTCTATTATTTGTTTATCTTGTTGTAGTTTTCTTTTGTTCTAAATTGAAGTCATGTTCTTCTTCTTCTTCTCTCTTTCTTTCTTCTTGTCTATGAGTAACTAATTTTTATTTTACTTGGGTGAAAGAGTGAAGCTTTTGGTAATAAATTAAGGTTACATTAATTTCTTTCTTGTGCTTAAATGATATATTATCAAGTGGTCATTATACGTGTTGTATTTTGTTTCCAATCAATTTAGAAACCCTCCTTGTAAAGTGGAGATCTTGATTCAATATATACAAGAGGTTGACACAATGAATGCTTGAGCTCATTTATAAGTGGTGGTGTTAATAAATAATTAAAGGAACCATAATATAATTACGTATATAATCTTATATGAATTTTGAATGTTGTATTTTCTGATTGGAACCTCCATTATGTGTGGATTCTAATTGAGTTATAAAAAGAATTAATCTTGTCCTTAATTTACTTACAAGAGTGGATCTCCTAACTGATAACACTGTATTTTATACATTTTGTAATCCTCTCAATAGGTTTCTTAAGGTTCAATTAGGCTTAATTAAGTTGGTTTTGACACATTTTATGATTTTGAGCCGAATTGGACAATTAAATAAATTATTGCATAAATTAACCGTAATTATCTCTTTCGAAGTGTTTAGTAAATTGGCTATAACTTGAGTTGCAAATATCTGATTGATGTGATTTTGGTCTTGTAGGAAAGCTAAGACAATTCTCTACAACTTTCATGTTGAACACTTTTCCAGAATCGGACTCCTTGGAGGTGATATTGGGCTTTGAAGTCAAAACAGAGGAGCTAAAATCGGGTCTAAACACTTTGCAGTAATTAGATCATATCTTGAGTTCTAGGCATGATTTTGGACTCAAACCAAATCCATTTTTAAAGCAAATATTCAGGCCTATAACTTTCATGCAGACCACTTCTCTCAAAAATGAAGAAAACTGGACACACGGATGTGCATTTACTTAATTATTAAAATATTCAAAAAAAATAAATAATAAAATAAAACGTCAGAAACTTAATCGTTAAGTTTCTGACGTGTAGCTACTGTAGCTCCAAATTGCAATTCAAATTGCAAGCTACAGTAATTCCAATTGCCTATAAATAGGCTTCAATGTCATTTGCAATTCACAATTCGGGGGGGAGAGACAGAGGGGATTCTGGGCAGTGCCCAGGCTCTCTTCCTCCTCCCTTCACTTTTCTTTCCTCTCTCTTTTTCTCTTTTTCTTTTTTTTAGTCTATGTGTAAATAAGTTCCAGTCTACTTGGGTTAAAGTATGAAGCTCTTGGTAATAAAATAAGGTTAGATTTATTCCTCTCTTGTGCTTTAATGATTTATCTTTTTAGTAATTATTATACATATTATATTTTGTTTCTGATAATTTAGAAACTACCCTTATAAAGAGGAGTTCTTGATTTATTGTAGACAAAATATTGGCACAGTGAATGCTTTAACCCATTTACAAGTGGTGGTAATAATTAAAGGAAACATAATATAATTACGTATATTATTTTATTTCGTATTGTATTTTGTTTCTAATCAATTTAGAAACTCTCCTTGTAAACTGGAGTTCTTGATTTATTGTAAACAAGAGATTGGCACAATGAATGCTTTAACCTATTTATGAGTGATGATATTAATAGATGATTAAAGGAAACATAATATAATTACGCATATTATTTTAATGAACTTTTAACGTTGTATTTTTCGATTGGAACCCCTATGTTGTGAGGATTCTAATTGAGTTATAAAAGGAATTAATCTTACTTTTCCTTTATTTACCAAGAGTGGATCTTTTTACCCAAGTAAATATTTTTTTACCATAGCAACAAAATATTTACCTTACCATAATTAATCTTCATCAATTCCCTGTGGATCGACCTCGGACTCCCCGAGAAATTTATTACTTGAGACAACCTGCACTTGGGTTTGCAATGCAACAATTAAAAAGTGTGCATCAAGTTTTTGGCGCCGTTGCCGGAGACTTGTTTTGAAGAATAAATTTTTGGTATAAATATTTTTGTACATAGTAAAAAGTGAATAGTGTGTGAATAGTGTGTGAATAGTGCGTGAATAGTGTGTAAATAATAATGTGAATAGTATGAATAATAAAAAAAATAAAAAAAAATAAAAAAATAAATTTAAATGCATAGTGTGAATAGTATAAATAGGGTAAATAATTTGTGAATAATATAAATATTAAAAAAGTAAAAAAAATTATAATAATAATATAAAAATAATAATAATAAAATTTTAAAAAAATATGAGTGGATAGTGTGAATAGTAAAAAAGTAAAAAAAAAAAAGTAAAAAGTAAAAAAAGTTTATATATTTAAAAAAAACCAAAAAAAGGTGGTCACGGGTGTGACCACCCAAAAAAAAAAAAAAATAAAATAAAAAAATAAAAAAATTGGTGGACAAGGCTGTCCCACGTGAAAGAAATAAAAAATAAAAAAAACCATAAATAATAAAAAAATGAAAAAAAAAGTTATGCCTTTTTTTTGTACATATTAACTTAGTGGGGGAAACTCTTCCTTTTAATTTTTTGTACATACTAACTTTGTGGGAGAAAATCTCCCTTTTAATTTTCTGTATATATTAACAGTGGAGGTAATTCTTCCTTTTAATTTCTGTACAGTGGGGGTACCTCTCCCTTTTCATTTTTGTATATACTAACTTTGTGGGGGAAATTCTCCCTTTTATTACTAACGTACTAACTTAGTGGAGGAAAATCTCCCTAATCTCTCTATAATCTGCAATCATTAATGAAATAATATTTCTTCTTCTCTCTCTCTCATTTGGAGCAAAAAAATCACTTGCCGATTCTCAGGATTTTCATATTTTAAATTTACTTTTTGTACTTTATTTTGTATTTTATTTTTTGCACTTTATTTGATTTTATTTTTTTGTTATTTATTTCCTGTCATTTATTTTTCATGTCATTTATTTTTGTTATTTATTTATTTTTTATTTTTTGTCATTTATTTTTGTTTACTAACTTACTAACTTTCTTACTAACTATCTAACTTTTTACTTTACCCGCTTCTAACATTTTAATTTATCTCGTATACTAACTTTTTATTTTTGCTTATTAACTTATTTGGTGGTTGGTTCATACCACACCTTTGTTTATATTTTTTTTTCTATATCGGTGGTTGGTTCATACCACACCTTTGTTTATATATATATATTTTTTTTTCTTTATTTGGTGGTTAGTTTCTACCACACCTTTGTATATATTTTTATTTTTCTTATTTTTTATTTTCTTTTGTCTTGTGTGTTTTTAGGGTGAAAACATAGCTTGATTCAATTGACATGTATTAAAATTGGAATTCTAATTAACTCTTTTCTATTCAATTTGAGTGCTTATTATGGTTCATAATGTTTTTATGAATTGGTCACTCATAAATTGATCTAGTGGGTATATGTGTAACTCGAAATGTTTGCATATGACCTAGACCATAAATAATAAAGTGCCATGATTTATAATCATCTAGGAATAGAGATTATAGGTTGTGTGAGAGAACTGTGGCATTTTTCCATGAGAATCCATAGAGTAAAAGTCATGCCTTTAAATGTTTGTAAATTACTGATTCTTCCCATCAATTGAATGATTAGAAATTGATTAGAAGGAAGGTCCCAAAGCTACTCTATTGTCTATGATAGATTATTGAATCAAGTGAAGTATGATCTCTAGTATTCTAATTTCATGTGTTTTCATTTCAAAATAAAAATACAAAAAAAAAACTTTGTTTTCTCTTTTTCTTCTAATTTCGTGTGTCTTAGTGTTTGTTTTTCTTTTCTTTTTAAATAGTCAACTTTATTTTGACCTTTTGGTCATTCGTCAATTTTCTTAACAAGTTTTTGTAAACCTAGGGTGATACGGTGGATTTTGTTGTTTCAGGAATTCAAAATGAGCCTAAAATTTTGTTGTTGATTTGTCCATATTTACAATAGGCTCACCTTTTGAAATCACACCTATCAATGATCATTTTCCTAATGAATTTTTAATTTTCAATTTTATGGTTTGATTTGTTAATATTATTAATTTTTCTTGTGACAAGCGAAGTGTTCTTTGTGGATGGTTTCCGCAAATAAAAAAAATAAAATATTTTTCATTAAAGAATGGGCTGAGTAAGGAGTCATTAGAAGAAATTTTTTTTTTACTCTTGAGATGCATTCTTGTGAATTTGTGCAGTGTGAATTTATTAATTTGTGGAATATCTTCAAAGGCAAGTAAGCGCATTACAGTCTTGGGAATCTGACTCAAAAAGACCCTGTTTGTCAATTTATAAGAAAATTGGATGGGAAGCTTATCCTTGACTCATAGAAGGCGTTCAAGCCGTTACTGGACGTAAAACCAGAGGAAGATGTGAGCCACAATCACAACTACATGTACATATTTTCTTGTATATCTTCTTCTTATGACAGTCCTGATCCAGTAGCAGCTCAGATAGATTGGTCAAAAAGAAATGTTGCGGGAAGCAATAAGAAAAGCAAGCCAGTTCAGACACTCCAATTGTTTAAATAATTACAAGCTTTGTTTTTGTTCATCGTATTTTGTTTCTGTTTATATTTGTGTGAGGTTTCTCTTTTCAGTAATTGCGGTAACAGGTACTATCTTCTATCTTTTTCCTTTCTATTTTTTAACATTGAGGACAATGTTGTGATCTAGTTGGGGGGAAGGATAGTTTTGTAAAAAAAATGTATGAAAAAAAATAATAAGTGTGTTTATTTTTGTCGTATGTAGAGTTGTGTAAAAAAAATGCTTAAAAAAAATTAAAAGTGTGTTTATGTTTGTTGTGTTTATATGTTTGTCAGTAACTTACTAAACCAGTTAAGGATGGCAGAGTAAAGAGTAAATTATTTTACTCTTGAGACGCATCTAGATTGGGGTAGATAACTAGTTTATGTGGAAGTAGCAATTCAAATTCAGGGAAATTTGCATGATTGAGTAAATTGTCTTCTTTCTTAAAATTCACATGCTTGGTTATGGATGTTGAATTGGTGGACTGAGAATGATAGAATTATGCCTTGTGATATTTTGAGCCTATTAATGAATGGATTGAACATTTGTACCATTCTTTTCTTTCTTGTGTGAATTTCACTCATGGAATTGTTGCTCTAGAACTTGCTTTGATTCTTTTTGAGACTATATTTTCATATGCATACATAAAAATGATTGAGGTATTTTCTTGAATTAACTACTTTGACCAAATAGCCAACCTTGCATATTTTCCTTTGCTTAACCCCTTTGAGTTTATTTGACTATTCTTTGTTTCGAACTCATTATGTGCCTTAAATGAAAAATCATGTTCTTACTTGACCTTAGGGAATAAGAGAACATTAATTTTGTCATTTGATGAGTTCTTGAACAAGTGTGGGGGTGTGTGTGCAGAATGGTTAAAAAAAATGTATATATGATGTTCTTATTCCAAAAAAAAAATCAAAATAAAAAAATCAAAATAAAAAAAATGTAAAAAGAAGAGGGTTAACAAGGTAATAAAGGAAAGGAAAAGAATATGTAAAGGGAATTTGTATTAGGTGGAGTTGGGATGAACTTTCATGCTTGTTGATTGAACTCAACTCTCATGCTCTTTTATTCTCTGGTGTTTAACTTGTCATATCCATATTACCTCCTCCTTTACCTTGACCCCATTACAACCTTGAATAAAGTCCTCATGATTTGTGTGTGCATGTGTTTTGAGTAGTGGAGAAATAGAAGATAAGCAAGCTTATGGTAGTGCAATTTTCATGAGTTGAATTGAGTGAAATACCTACCTTTTAAACACTTGAGGGATTGAGAGTGAATCTTGTGAAGCTCTATCATTCTTGATTCATTCTTTTCAACTGAAGTTTCCTTGCTTGTTGGTTTGAGATGTGAAGACATGTTACCTCATGAATGTTTTGATCCTTGATTGTCTAGTTGCTCTTCTTAAGTCATTAAATTCTTTAGAGTTTTTAGTTTTTGAGTCTGTGTCATTTTTCTTTGGTTTTTGTCTTTTGTGTTTTGCCCAGGAGTGCAAAAGTTAAATGTGGGAGAATTTGATAACACTGTATTTTATACATTTTGTAATCCTCTCACTAGGCTTCTTAAGGTTCAATTAGGCTTAATTAAGTTGGTTTTGACACATTTTATGATTTTGAGCCGAATTGGACAATTAAATAAATTATTGCATAAATTAACCGTAATTATCTTTTGGAAGTGTTTAGTAAATTGGCTGTAACTTGAGTTGCAAATATCTGATTGATGTGACTTTGGTCTTGTAGGAAAGCTAAGACAATTCTCTACAACTTTCATGTTGAACACTTTTCCAGAATCGGACTCCTTGGAGGTGATATTGGGCTTTGAAGTCAAAACAGAGGAGCTGAAATCAGGTCTAAACACTTTGCAGTAATTGGATCATATCTTGAGTTCTAGGCATGATTTTGGACTCAAACCAAATCCATTTTTAAAGCAAATATTCAGGCCTACAACTTTCATGAAGACCACTTCTCTCAAAAATGAAGAAAACTAGACACACGGATGTGCATTTACTCAATTATTAAAATATTCAAAAAATAAATAATAAAATAAAACATCAGAAACTTAATCGCTAAGTTTCTGACGTGTAGCTACTGTAGCTCCAAATTGCAATTCAAATTGCAAGTTACAGTAATTCCAATTGCCTATAAATAGACTTCAATGTCATTTGCAATTCACAATTCGGGGGGAAGAGACAGAGGGGATTCTGGGCAGTGCCCAGGCTCTCTTCCTCCTCCCTTCACTTTTCTTTCCTCTCTCTTTTTCTCTTTTTCTTTTTTTTAGTCTATGTGTAAATAAGTTCCAGTCTACTTAGGTTAAAGTGTGAAGCTCTTGGTAATAAAATAAGGTTAGATTTATTCCTCTCTTGTGCTTTAATGATTTATCTTTTTAGTAATTATTATACGTATTATATTTTGTTTCTGATAATTTAGAAACTACACTTGTAAAGAGGAGTTCTTGATTTATTGTAGACAAAATATTGGCACAGTGAATGCTTTAACCCATTTACAAGTGGTGGTAATAATTAAAGGAAACATAATATAATTACGTATATTATTTTATTTCGTATTGTATTTTGTTTCCAATCAATTTAGAAACTCTCCTTGTAAACTGGAGTTCTTGATTTGTTGTAGACAAGAGATTGACACAATGAATGCTTTAACCTATTTATGAGTGATGATATTAATAGATGATTAAAGGAAACATAATACAATTATGTATATTATTGTAATGAACTTTTAACGTTGTATTTTTCGATTGGAACCTCAATGTTACGAGGATTCTAATTGAGTTATAAAAGGAATTAATCTTACTTTTTCTTTATTTACCAAGAGTGGATCTTTTTACCTAAGTAAATAATTTTTTACCATAGCAACAAAATATTTACCTTACCATAATTAATCTTCTTCAATTCCCTGTGGATCAACCTCGGACTCACCGAGAAATTTATTACTTGAGACAACCTGCACTTGGGTTTGCAATGCAACAATTAAAAAGTGTGCATCACTAACCCAAGTAAATCTTTTTTTTTATTTGTGACCATGTTTTATCACCTTTATTGTTGTGACAAAATATTTTCCTTATGTCAAAGAATTTTTCTTCATCAATTCCCTGTGGATCGACCTCGGACTCCGGAAATTTATTACTTGAAACAATCTGCACTTGAGTTTGCAACTTATAATTTGCATCAACCCACATATGGTGGGTATGGAAATGATGGTGTAAGGGTAAAGGTCAAAGGATATGGTGGTAAGGGTAAGTAGGTGGTGGGTATCCTATAGATAGTGGGTCAAATTTGATTTTTTTAATACGCTACTTGATTTTCTTGGAGCCTTAATTTTAAATGAATTCTCCTTTTCAAAAGCTCAAAGTCATATCTCGTTGAATCACAATATATAGACTTAGGACGAGGACCTTCATACATTATACCCTCTTCACCTTCGTACATTCTCCCATTGTAGTAAATGAGAACAACAAGATGTTTTGTCATCTTAAACTTCTGAATAATAACAACACAACAATTATGAAATCAATTAACACATGTGTCAACTGAAACAAAATTGCTACCCATAACAATGAATTCATACTATTAATTTTAATGAGAAATTTTTTTAATGTGCTACTAATTTCAATTTTAATAAACCCACAATTTTAATCAATTCAAAACAACAACAAAATTACATAATCACCACACGTGTCAAGTAAAAATTTTCATTGCCCTAATAATATTCAAACTATTAATTTTTTTATTGAACAAATTTCAACAACCTCCTAACTAACAAAACTAGTGATCCATAGAAAATACACAATACACAACTAATATAAAAACCCTAAAAAAATAAGCAACAATTCTAACTATAAAAATATTCAACAATAACAATAACAACAAAGATAATCTAACAATGAAAAAAACTACTTACATATATGATGATCCAATGTTTTAGCCACAAGTTACTACCAAAGGAGGGTTTTGGAGAGAGTTTAGTGAGAGAAAAAGTCTAGAGAGAAGGTAAAAATTTGAGAAAAGGAGAATCTAGTCCGAGGGACGAGAGAAGAGTTGCTTAAATAGGGCGTGCAATAAGAAAACGCCAACACGCTTGGCGTAATACACTTGATAACGCCAATACGCTTGGCATTATCCACGTGGCCACGCCATCACGCGTTGCGTTACCACGTGGATAACGCCTAGCTTATTGGCGTTATCAAACTTGTTGTGCCAAGCGCCTTGGCGTTTTCCAACTGGTAACGTACATCATCTCCTTTGGCGCTATATCTACGTGGAACATAAAATAATAAAATATTCAAACGTGACCAAAAGTGTGGTATTTTGATAAATAGGTTCAAAACAATGGTAATTTAGTAAATAGTTTTGTTACTAAGGGCAATTTGGTAAAAAAACTTATTTTTAAATGTTAAAACTTATTTTGAAATTTTTTTTTGTAATAGTGGAAGAGGTTATAGATTTTTTATCATTTTATGTAATGAATTATGAAAAAAATAGTCCTTATTTCTATTTTTAATTATTTTATTATAAAGATGTTTACTAATTATTAGCTTAATAAATTTAAAAAAATAAAAAATACTTTAAGAAGTTATAAACAAGTAAAACGAACTGAGTCCAAACTCTCATATTTTTAAACAAGTCAAGCTTAAGTTTTAAAATTAGTTCATTTAAATAAATGAGTCAAATTTGAACAGTCTATTTTTTACAAGTCAAACCTAAACTCCTAAACTTCAAATACTCAACTTGATTCGACTCATTTACACTCTTACATCTAAATATAAAATAACATTTACTTTTTTAAAATACCTTTTAAAAAAAATCACATAAAAAATCTTATTTTAGAAGCTCATTTAAACAAACCCGTAATAACCTTTACATGTTTTTCTTATCCATGGACTAATTATAACTTCTATTCTATTTGTGGATCAAGCTGTGCTTTTAACTTTTATTCTTTGGCTTTTCATATCATTATCATTTCCACATGGCATTTGTTATCTACTTTTACAACGTAGGCTTGCTTAAAATAAACTCGTTCACTGTTCCATCCTTTGTTTTATAATTGAGCTTAAATTTTATAAGCATGGTGACGTTTGCAATCTTGCAATAACTTCATGAGATTTAATTAAATATAATTTTTTGATTGGAATTAAATTTGAATTTATTTGATCTAATTTAGTTTGATTTGATCTTTGATTAAATTGGTGCCTATTTTATCTTGGTTAAATTAGATTTGAGTTAGATTTGAATTGATTATTGCAAGATTGAATTGCTATTGTCCTTTATTTGCTATTGCTTGATTATTAGCATTTGCTGTATTTTATTTTTTTACTTATCTATTTGAGTTTTATGGTGTAAGCAATATAGTAATATTGAGGACAATGTCAGATTTAAGTTTGGGAGTGTATATTCTTTACTTTGTTATTTTCCTTTTTTGTAGTTTTTTTGGTTAGTAGCTTAGTGTTTATTGAATCAGTTTATATGCTTCCTTGAGTTCGAAACCTTTATAAGAATATGTAAATAGTATCGGCTAATAAAAAAATTTAAAAAATTAGAAAATACAAGAAAATTGATAAATAAACCCTTTTGAGATTATACAATTTACATTGAAAGATGATTAAAATAACTAACAGAGGTGCGATTTGTCAATAGTTTAGAAAAATGTATGTGAAAGAAAATTCATAATTGTCAATTGTGTTCACTTAAGCCATTTTTTATTAATTTTTGCTTGTAATCAATAAACTTCAAACTTGTTCCATTGACACGAGTTCTTGAATTGGAATATATGTATATGATGTGGTTTACTAGTTACTTCTCTAGTCTTTGGATAACTCTTCTATTCTTTTCAAAACAAAGTTCTTGGAAGCACTATAAATTAGGGAGATTTTGGCAATTAAAGAAAGAAAAAGGAAGAAATAATTTGATCCTCTCAAGTGCATAAAAAAAAAACAAGTGTGGGAATGATGAAAATTGAAAGTGAATAAAATAAAAAATGATGGGTATGGATTAGGCGGGAATAAGAGTTTTAGATGTGTGGTAAGACGCAAAGTCGTAAATTCAAGTCCTTTGGTGAAAATTCGTAATGTGTGATTTACGAATTCCAACATTTACTGGGTTTATGTTGATAACGAAAATTGCTTAAAGAAATCCTATTGACCATTAAAAAAAATATGGATGATGAAGCGATCACGTAATAGCCTTTAGTTTTTGTTCTTATCCATGGACTATTCGAAACTTAATTTTATTCTATTTGTGGGCCAGTCTACTTGTGCTCTTAGGCCCCGTTTTGTACACATGATAGTATAATATAGAATAAGATGATATGATAATATAAAATATGATAGTATAACTAATATGATAAGACATAATCTTACCTTTAGTTTGATAACAAAAGGATAAATTCACTAATTGTATAACATCTTTTTTACAAACCAAAATGTCTTTTAGCATAAAAGTCAAAATAATTAGAAAGAAAAAAGAACCCTTTGTTTATGAAACAAGTGTCATAACACTGACCCAAGCACCTGAGTACATGACCTAGACAGAGCCACCCTCTACAACTCGATGTCATCGTGCCTCACCCCTATGAACCACCACCAAACTACTCGGATCCACCACCGAGGAACCGCTATAACCCAGAATTGAGAAGACCACCAACGACACTGCCGCCATCACTTGTGAACCACGAACCCAACCTCCTCAGAGACCTTGGCCGCCCCTTTACTCGTTGTTGTGCCACCATCCACCACCTCCCCCACCACCAAAACCACCATTTCCAACCCTGACAAAGATACCACAACTAGATCTAGATAGAGATGAACAAAATCAAACACGAACAGTGGAAGTCCCAAAGCCACTGCACTACGGAAGCTGGGCACAACAGCCATAGATGGTGAAGAGCAGCCATGACACAAGCGAAGGCTGGCTCTGAGTTAGTGGGTCTCAATTCGGGGATCCTGTGCATGGTGGTGAGTTCGGGGTTGGGTCTTGATGGTGGATCTCATGCGGGGCGCAGAGGCTCTCAGGTTGCCGGCGACTGGGGTGACAGTAGTGGGGGATAGATCCGTGGTTTGGGTGACTAGGTTTGCTAGTGAGCACGGTGGGCGACAACGAGGAAGAAGGTGGTGATGTGGGTCAAAAAGGTGGAGGAGAAAGGTGGGGTGGTGGGGGTGGGGGTAAAGGTAGAGGTGGTGGTGGTGGTGGTGGTGTTGAGAATAAAGGGAAATGAGTGATAAAGATGAAGTTGAGGATAGGATAGAAATAGAAATCCTATCAGGTCTTATCCTATACTAAGGAGATGATAGAGTTATCAGTTTATAATAGGATAAAATGACTTGACTTGATTTTATTATACTATTAGGTGAATGCACCAAACATTGATTAAGACCTGATAATATTAGTTTATACTATCAGGTCTTCCTTATACGATGCATCAAACGTAGCCTTAACTTTTATACTTTGGCTTTCATATCATTTCCACGTGGCTTTTGTTTTTAATTTTTACAACGAAGGCTTGCTTAAAAATTTTATTCACTATTCACTCCTTTGTTTTATAATTGAGCTTGAATTTTATAAACATAGTGATGTTTGCAATCTTGCAATAATTTCATGAGATTTAAATTAAATATAATTTTTTGATTGGGATTAAATTTGAATTGATTTGATCTAATTTAGTGTGATTTGATTTTGATCAAATTGGCACCTATTTGATCTTAATTAAATTAGATTTGAGTTAGATTTGAATTGATTGTTGCAAGATTAGATGATTGCTATTGTTCTTTATTTGTTATTGCTTGATTATTAGCATTTGTTCTTTTTTGTTTATCTATTTGAGTTTTATGGTGCAAGTAGTATAGTAACATTGAGGACAATGTCAGTTTTAAATTTGGAGGTGCATATTCTTTACTTTGTTATTTCTTTTTTTTGTAATTTTTTTGTTGGTAGTTTAGTGTTTATTGAGTTAGCTTAAGTGTCTTTCTGAGTTCGATACTTTAGTAGAAAGACATAAATAATGTCGATCAATAAAAAAAATTTAAAAGTTAGGAAATACAAAAAAAAAATTGATAAATAATACCCCTTTGAGATTATACAATTTGCATTGAAAGATTATTAAAATAACTAATAGAGGTGCGATTTGTCAATAGTTTAGAAAAGTGCGTGTGAAAGAAAATTCATGATTGTCATTTGTGTTCACTTGATGTATTTTTATCAATTTTTGCTTGTAATCAATAAACTTGTTTTACTAGATTTATGAGTTCTTGAGTTGGTATGTGTGTATGATGTGGTTTACTAGTTACCTCCTTAGTCTTTGTACAACTCTTCTACTCTTTTCAAAGTGAAGTTCTATGAAGCACTAAATTAAGGAGATTTGGGTAATTAAAGAAAGAGAAAAGAAGAAATAATACGATCCACCCAAGTGTATAGAAGAAAACAAGTTTGGGGGCAATAAAAGTAGAAAGTGAATAAAATAAAAAGTTATGAGTATGGATTAGGCGAGGATAAGAGTTTTTGATGCGTGGGGTCATGAATTTGAGTCCTTTAATGAGGATTCATGATGTGTGGTAAAGTGCATGGTCACGGTTCAAGCGTTTGCAAAATTTATGTCTCCATTTCAAAAATAAGAAAAAGAGAAAAATAAAAAAATAAATATATGAATGATGAAAAGTGTTTAAAGAAATCCCATTAAGCCTTGAAGAAGTGTGAACTTAAATTAGTAGAGAATTGAGTAGTAGTTTTACCTATTTGAATTCGTGGAGGTGTTTAAGAGTTGTTTTGCCTATTTGAATTCGTGGAGGTGTTTAAGAGTTGTTAAGTATGCATGTGTTCTTTAAGAGAACAAGTGGATTCGTGGGACTTGATTTTGAAAGTCGACTTGAATTGACAATTTGTATTAGAGTTGGGCATGAAAACATGATTGAAGGATCGACCATTTCAATCTTTTGAAGAGCTTTTGGCATGTCAAAGCTTCTTGAAGTTTTTTTGAGAGTTTTATTTGCAGTTATGGTCATCTCAAAGGCATTTTCTCTCCTTAGTGCTTAATTTTATTTTGTTACTTGAGAACAAGCAATTGTTTATGTTTGAGGGATTTTGATGTGATGCGTTGATTATTAATAAGGGTTACTAGTAGTGGTAAGTGAGTCAATCTCTCACAAAGAGGACTAAAGTTCAATGCCTCTATATTGATTTAAAGATATTAGTTCTATTTTCCTTTTAGTTTTGGGATCTTTTTTCCAACATTTTAGTGTATATTGATTGCATTAGTTAAATTACCAACTTATTTCTTAAGATTATTCTTCACTTGCAATTTGCTTCTTGAATTTAATTATTGTACGAATTAGTCCTTGAATTTACAAATCTCGTTTCAAGTTAGTCCTTTTTAAGTATTAAAGTAAGATACAAAATGGACAAAATTAATGTGAGTTTTGTAAGTTCAGAGATTGAGTTGTATGCATAATTAGATTTAGGAACTAATCTACAAATAGAGAATAATTCCAAAAATTGAATTGCTAATTTACTTGCATTTATGTTCTTCCATATTAAAAGTTTATATATTATATATTAAAGTTGGCTATGCAATCAAGTGCGTAGGGAAGCAGACTAGTTGGCCCCTAACCCCAAACGTCCCTCTTTAGGATTTTAACCATTATTATTAAACCCGACCCGGACAGGCCAGCTGGATCGGTGATCCAAAAAAATCTACTCCCCAGCCAGTCCGAGAATCCTGTTAGATTAGATGTGCAAACGATTCATTTCAAATCGTAAAACTCGGCTGAGTATTCCTTTACTCCTATGACTCAAACCAGGTCAACCCATGATTTGTTTTAAAGAAGTTGGTTTTGAGAGTTGAGTCACAAGATTGAAAGCGAAACCCAGCAACTTCGACGAACTTCAACTAAAACTCAAGCAATTGCACGCTGGATCTGAGACTGAGCAAGAAAAACAAAGGTTGCAGTGCTTGTGGAAGTGAGTTCGAGAAGCTGCTTGCACCTGCTGCATATTTTCTTACAAGAGAAAGAGACGAGAGAGAATGAAAGAAAGAAATGAAGAAGAAGAAATGTTTGAAGAGAAGAGTCACTATGAACTGGGAAAGCGTGAAGGGAAGCGTGGAGTTTGGAGAGAACGATGCACTCTATTAAGATAGAATAATTAATTTGGAACTAGAATGACACTTGTGCGATGCGTAGGATTATAAAAGAAATTAAAAATTTAAAAAGAATATATGGTAATTATTTATTACTATAAGAATACATTTATACTACTTTCATAGATAATCGTGAGTAGAGCAGAAATTTTTGCGTTAGGGTTCACATATTTATTTTAATTTTTTGAGGGGGTCAATTATGAAGTTTATATAGAAATTTTTTAGAATATTTTAAAAAATTTCAAAGATTATTAGAAATGTATTTTGAACTTTAAGGGGTGTAACCATCTGCCACCTCTCTTGGTTTTATTTGTGTATATAATAATATGATTTGATACCATTATAAAAATATTTTATTCTATGAAAAATATCTAAAATTTTCTTATATATATCTAACCCTTTGTTTGGATTAGAAGAGAAAATAAGAGGAAAGAAAATAAGAGGAAAGAAAATGAGAGGAGAGAAAATAGATAGAAAAGTAAAAGAAAAAATTGCTTGTTTGGATGAATAGAAAATGAGAAGAAAGAAAATATAAAAAATATTAAAAAATATTTTTTTACATTGTTAAAAATATTTAAATAATAATATTTTTTTTATCCCCACCTCAAGCATATCACCACGCCCATCCTCCTCCCTCACGCCACACCCTCCCTCTGCCACTAACTCCCTACCACATGCCTTAATCCTCATCTTAACCTTTTTCTATTTGTAACCTTCTTCCTTATCTCCCTCGTACAACCACCTCCCCCCCCCCCCCCAGCCACCCCAACTCCTATTTCCTTCCCTTTCATCTCTTCTTCATTTTTTGCATCTTGCCAATGTTCCACCCTCACCCATTCCCTCCTCCCCCACTTCCTTCTCCTCCCCCACTTCCTTCTCCTCCTCATTTTTTATCTGTGACCTCTTCACTCAACCCACCCCACTTCCTTCTCCATCCACTGTACATGAAGCTGTCGACACTCTCCCTCTCCCATTCTCATCCCAATCACAAGAAAAGTAAAGATTTTTTTACATTTTGGCTATGGTTTAGTAAATTTTTGGAGAAATTGTTTGTTGATGTGAGTGCTTATAGTTGAGTTTCATCTCTGTTGCTCCCTTTCATCTTTTTTCTTGTCTGTTGCTCAGTTTTCTCGCCTATTGAGCGAAGAAAACTTTCACCGTGGACCCCACACAAATTTTTTTTCTCTTTACTGTTTCTTGCCTCATCCAAACAAAAAAAAAGTACATTTTCTCTTTATTTTCTTTCTACCTTTTTTCTTTCTTCTCATTTTCTTTTCATCCAAATGAAGGGTAAACGTTAAATTATAAATTATATTAATTAACTTGAAAATGATCACCAAATAAATCAGAAATATTATTGATAATGTTAAAATAAGTATCAAAATTAGAATGTATTCAAGTCAATGAACTTCCTAGCTATATTTTATATTTTTTTAAAAAGAGGTGTTCAATAACAACCATGCATGTAACAAAGTTATTTGCTCTAATAAAAGGTATTCGATAACAACCGTACAATCTGGATATAACACTTGCAATAATAATGAAGGAATTCTTAAATAATATATATTTTTCTTTTTAAGATAATAATAATAAAATTTAAATTTAAATTTATAATAAATCATTAATGACACAATCTAAAAATGACATGCACTTACTAAGATTTCACAAAGTAAATTACCTTTTATATATTATATTTTTCTTTAATAAAATAATAAAATTTTTATAATATTCTATTAGTAGCACAATCTAAATATCACACATTCACACTTGCTAAAATCTTACTAACACGATTCTCTTTTTATATATTACATTCATTGACATTCGTTTGGATTTTGCCGCCCAGTCACCCACGCTACTTTGTTTTTTTTTTTTTTGTACACACTCTTCTTTGTTTTTTGTTGTTAAATTAATACTACACACTTCACTCTTCGTACTTGCACGGGTTGGCAAACCAAATTAGTAAAAAATGCTGATAATGCCACTCGTCAGTATAGGGTACCATTAATATAAAATAATTTAAGATAAGATAATGAATGCAGGGTAGAATTGAATAGTCAAATCAAAGTCTATGAAATATAATTATTATTATAAAAATTGAGAATTATAATATAAAAAAATTAATTAGATTCTGATAATAAACTAATAATAATTTATAATTACGTATATTATTTTTTCATAAAAATATATATTTTATTTTAAATAATTCAACCAATAACCTGCTAATCAAATCAATAAATCATTGATTTAGTATCTTGATCGAATTAATAATCCGTTCAAGTTTAATAATTATGATTTTAACAATATTTTTAAACAAAAAATAAATTAACATGCATGTCATGAGCTAAGTTATAAAAAATTAAAAAATTTGAATAATATAGTAAATTATTAACATTTTTTATATACAATATTAAAAAATATTAAAAATTTAAATTATTTATAATAAATTAAAAAAAATAGAATTTGATGAGGACCTTCCAAATAGTCATTTGGAGGCAACTTCTTTAACTCGTGATCAATTAATCGTACGAATGTAATTTGTCCATTAATAGATACATGACTTTAATGTATATTTATTGTAACAAATAACAATACTAATTGTATCAATTACATCAAGTAATAAACAGTACCAGCTTATCACAATGTACCTTCATTCTCTCTTTACAAGTCTCTCCATACCTTACTCTATATATAATCACCAAAGCAATAGGGCATTACCAACTTAATTCAGCTTCTCTCCCAAAAATGGCAAGGAATAATTTTATGCTTTCAAAAGCATTGGCTCTGCTATGGCTAACCGGCATAGTGCTCACAGAGGGAAAACCACACCCATGGTCACCCTTCCAAGCACCCAAAGAGCTAGCCCTAAAGCTTACTGGTAACCCTCAAACACTTTCACTAGCCTCAACTGATTTTGGCCACATAGTTCATGAAAAACCATTGGCAGTTCTTGAGCCATCAAGTGTACATGATATCTCGGACTTGATACAGTACTCAAACTCTCTTCCCATCCCTTTCACCATAGCACCCAGAGGGCAAGCCCACTCGGTTAATGGACAAGCCATGACACATGATGGGATTGTGGTGAATATGACTCAGTTGAACGGTTTCAGAAATGGGTCTAGGATTATAGTGTCTGATGGGAAGAGTCCTTTGGGTTATTATGCTGATGTGGGTGGTGAGCAAATTTGGATTGATGTGTTGCATGCAACCCTTGAAAGTGGACTCACACCCCTCGCTTGGACTGACTTTTTGTATTTGTCAGTTGGTGGCACACTTTCTAATGCTGGCATTAATGGCCGATCCTTCCGATTTGGACCTCAGATTTCCAATGTCCTTGAATTGGACGTTGTTACCGGTATGACTCATTAACTTCTCCTGAGATTAGTCTGTACCCATCCATCTTTCCCTCCCTCGATTTTGATATATAGGGTTAATTATCAAATATTTTATTCTCATTATTAATTATTTCATTACCTTTAAAATCCACATTAATTTGTCCTAAAAAAATTTCAAATTAATTCTTTTTATTTATATTGAGATTTTACTTTTCAAACTTCCTTCAATAACCTATAAAAAAAATCATGTTCAAATATTTCATTTATTATTTTACTTTTTTAATGGTGCAAATTAATTTAATTTTTTTCTATATTTTCTTTTTTAACATTGGGCTTGAATTTGATATATACAAACTAATCCAAAAATACTAGTACAACATTCAAAAATCGCCCTAATAAATTTGATTATCAACAACCGTTTCTTTTGCTTTTCATATGAAAAGCAATGAGTTTATTCAAATTTGTCCATGAAATTTTTAGTGGTTAATTATATTTAATAGACTTAAATTATTATAAAATCATCAATCAATAAATACTTAACAAGTCTCTTTAGATATCGAACCTGTATGTGTGTGTGTCTATATATAAAATTAAAAAAACAAAACAAAAAGCTCAACAAGTTAGGTACGTGCACATATAAGATTTGAAAGTTCTTTGAAGACTAGCTGAGTTCAACACATTTAACTAGTTGAAGTTTATCTCTTAATTTACAAATTAATGACTGCTCCATTGTCATAGTGTATTAAAATATATGTGATAGGAGTGATCTAAGTATCCGAATCAGAATTTAGTCTCACGTTTTAAGAGTGTAGAAAATTTTGGTAAGGTCAAAAAAAATGAAAAAAATGTGATATAATATATTTTATCTCTTACAGAAAAGAAAAAAATTCAGGTTTTTTTCTAGGTTTTTTTCCTCTATTGGTTAAATTGCTTTAGTGGGAACGGGGACACCTAAGGCTTATATTGTGACCAAACAAAAGAAGAATGTATTTTGCGTGTTGCGATTCTCCACTAGTATTATTATTTATTTATTAGGTATGGTACTTGGTTTATGGTCATTTATTAAACAAACTTATAAAATTCAAATCAATATAAAGACTAAAAGAAATAAAGAATAAGTTAAATATATTTGTCAATTTCACCGTATATTTACCAAGATTCTACAACATTGATTAAATCAAAGATAGACTGCGACGTGAAAGAGTAATGCTTATATATACTTAAATGTTCATCATCTTATATGTATAAAAATTTTATTATTTGATTATAATTAATTTCATTTTATTTAATATACACTTACACTTTAATTTTATTATTTAAATAAATATGAGTGATATAAATTATAAAATAATATATGAGAAACATTTTTCAATATGAAATACAATGCAACTGGCTTGGATTGTATACCCTATTATTTTTGTAGATCAATAACTTCACAATAAGTTGGTCAACAAGTAATTATATAATTAGCACGAGTTCGTGCCTTTCTTGCTATGGTATCTTTTTAAAAAATATATATATTTAGTATCTGAAAATCGTATTGGATTCCAACTAATTTAGAATTGAGTGAAGTCAGATCATAAAAGTGTAAAGCTCTTCTAACACTAATTTTTTTTATTTATAAGACTCGAACTCGAGATTTTATTTAAGGGAAACAAGTGTCGAACTACTTGAACTAACCAAACATTTGTTCTTGCTATGGTATCTAACTATATTTTCTTATTTTTCTAAAATAAAAATACCTTTTCAAAATCAGCAATTTAAGATTATTATTCCTTGATTAATCTATTGAAAATCCCTTAAATGAAAACACATTAGCAGAGTAAAACAAAGATACTGCACTCCACATGCATTATACTATTGCCATTTGATAGACTCGCAAACTATGTAGGAGTAGCATGAGTAAAAAAGATGTTGAAATGCATACAAGATGTGAAAACAGTGCCAAAAAATTTTTTGTTGTACCCAAATTTCATGAAGTCAAACATTTGCTATGGCTCTAATGCATTTACATACTTTTCTTTCAAAAAAAGAAAGGATTTTTTATATTTATATATCAATGTTGTGTATAATTTTTTATTATTATATGATGTAAAGATTTTGAGATGCAATTAATTTTTAATAAATCCATAAAATATCAAAGTAGTGTAGGAATAAGAACGATAATGTAAGAAACAACTCATGAAAAATCCTTTTCCAAAATAAAATTAAGGTGACAAATGTGGGAAAGTATAATAGAGGAAAATAATAATGGACGAAAAATATCAATTTATCATCAATAAACTCTATAGACAAGTTTATATGTGGCTTTTACAGGGAAGGGAGACCTAGTGACTTGTTCTGCGGAGAACAATTCAAATTTATTTCAAGCCGTTCTCGGAGGATTAGGCCAATTTGGGGTTATAACAAGGGCAAGAATAGCTCTAGGACATGCACCAACGAGGGCAAGTACTTCTTTTTATTTATTTATTTTTTATACATATATTTCTTTATGCTAAAAATTAACAATAATAATTCGAGAAAGAAAAAATTCTTTGCACATACCATTCTTGTTCGCAAGTCACAACCACATATATACTAAAAAAGCTTTATTTATTTTTGTTTCTATATATGAATCAGTGAATTTTTTTAAAGCAATTAGTCGCTTGCTAGTAACAATTAATGTATGATCCCCCACCCCAGCCTGTAAGAAAATCCTATTACTTTTAGTTAGTTTGACAAATGAAAAACCTAAGGATGAGTTTTCATGCAATTTTTTGGAGATTCTTTTGTACTTCTTGCTTTTGTGAGGGCGTTGTGCCCTAATAATTAATTACTAGTATTTAGCTATAAGTCTTATTTAATTGAAATTAAATATAAGATTATTTATCTCTATAACCATTAAATATTATATAATCCTACTATTACTATTTTGAAAAGGTGTACTTAATCCATGAAATTTTCAATACTTTTTTCAAAGTTGTACCAAACTGACTTCAAATTTAGAATTTTTATTTTTTTTACAAGAGATATTTAATTAATTCTCAATTCCTTAATTAATCATAAAGAAGTTTTGTTTAATTGCTTGCAGGTGAAGTGGCTCCGTCTGCTTTACAATGACTTCTCTGCATTTTCTGGAGACGAAGAACATTTAATCTCATTCGACGAAAGGAATGACCCTAATGCACTAGATTTTGTAGAAGGTTCGCTTCTACTAAATCAGCCTTCACAGGATCTTTCCTTTTATCCAACACCTGATCAGCCAAGGATAACTTCCTTGGTAACTCAATACGGCATCATATACATCCTAGAGCTTGTCAAATACTATGACAATAATTCTCAAGCACACGTCAAGGAGGTAACTCCAAACATATTTTATTTAAGTAATGCTGCATTGTAAAAAAAAAAAAAGTTGACAAAGTTCAACCAAAATTTGCCAAGATAAATGGTGGTTGTTGAATAAGGCAAAGTATTGGGAACTACTCATTTATCCAAGAATTAATAACAAGCCCAACTCATTTTGTTAATAATTCTAACAAAAAAATTATGGTTGTTTATTATTTTTTATTTTATTTTCTTTACTTTAATTTGTTAGGAATCTTCAGTAAAAAATTTGTTAGGAACCTTTTTTTAATGATTAATTTAGCTTTGAATCAATATTTAACTTAATTAATTATATTCTTGTTTCTTGAATAGGAAATTGCAAATTTGGTTAAAGGGTTAAAGTTTGTTCCTACGTTTGTGTTTGAAAAAGACGCGTCATATGAGGATTTTGTGAACAGACTTCATACATATGAGCAACTTCTTACGTCAAAAGGACTTCGGAATGTCTCTCATCCTTATTTGGACATCTTGATTCCAAGATCACGAATCTCGGATTTTAATGAAGGTGTGTTCAAGGGCATTATTCTTAAGCAAAATATTACTACGGCCGGAGGAAGTATTCTAGTGACTGCCATGAACCGAAACAAGTAAGTTTATTTGTGATTAGTTTAAATTTTAAAGTATCAATTAATTAGAACTACAACAGCACAGCAATTATATATGGTTTTGGAACATATGTGAGGGTTAATAAAATCCATATGTATTAATAATTAACAGATGGGATGAAAGGATGTCAGCAGTTACACCAGACGAAGATATTTTCTACTTAGCGGCTTTTCTGCGTGAAGTTGGGTTTGATCAGGTGGAGGCATTTCTGACTCAAAACCAACAGATATTACAGTTCTGTAAGGATGCTGGTATTAAGATCAAGGAATATCTTGCCACAAACAAAACACAAGAAGAATGGATGGAACACTTTGGCTCCAAATGGCAACTTTTTGAGGATAGAAAAGCTGAATTTGATCCTAAAAGAATATTGTCACCTGGACAAGGGATTTTTAACTAAGCAATGTGCTAGCTTAGGTTTCAACTAAGTAAATAAAACTGGTGTAATAAGGAGTGGCTGTAATGTATAACAACACTCAAATAATGCAAAAATCTCTTGCAAAGCTGTGTCTTTAACTCTTTCTTACTTAGCTAACTCTTATCTGCATTGAGCTTATGTTTTTCTCTAGCGGCAAATATATTTGCTGGCAAATACTTAATAATCAAAGAGAGAAGGAAAAAGTTCACATAATAATCAAAGAGAGAAGGAAAAAGTTGGTTGATGAAATAAGTGGCCTTCCACGTAATCGTATCAGAAGGTGCTGTGATTTTTTTTTTTTTCCTGATTACGTAACACGGCTCTGAATGAAATGCTATTGTGCCATCAGCAGTTCAGCTTGCTACAAACAATGCTGCTTAATACTGCAAAATTGATTGCCAACAGAAGTTCAGCTTGGCTTCTGAATAATTGCACATGCCAAGCCCTTCATGATTCGGTGCATACTGCTGGTAAGACAGTGGGTTTGGACCATATAGCCACTGGCCCTATCTAGCTAGCATGTTGCTTGCCATGCTATCAGGCATCACCAGTCATAATGTCTTTTCACACACAAAATGTGCATATACTCAACTTGTAACTTCATATTCTCGTAGTGAATGTATGTAAGAGAATCCGATCGTTAAAACTGATAATTGAAATCTCCTTATTATCAGGCTTCAACCTTTATTTGTTGTTCACTTTTTATTTAATCCAAGTCCCATCTTTAATTAATCCAAAAACAGAAAAGAAAAGTCTTCTTGCTTAGTAAATGATTATAATTTACTTATCCTTTTTTTAATCATATTTCATGACTAAATAGTTAGGGAAGAAATTTGAAAATTAATATTTTCTCTCATTTTGAGTCTCTTTTATGTGAGAATGCAGGAGCGGGGGACTGTCGTCCTCTTTCTTTGGTGGTAGCTCCACCATCTCATTTTTTTTAATTTATTTTTTGAGTAATTTTCAATAATTTGAACTTCAAATCTCGAGTTTGGTTGTTGAAATATGCCTTTTCTCAATAATAAATCTTCTAACTTTGTTGCACTTTTTATGAGTGTTTTGATTTTCAATTTTTAATGTTTCTTGTATCAGTCTCTCTGTAGTTGGTCATATCTTGATGGTTTTGCAAGTAGGGAAGAGTTTCATATCTGTTTTGGAATATGCATAATACACTATTAAGCTGTAGCACTTTTTGTGTTGGTTTTCTATATGAAGATGCTTAGACATCAATAGTTTTTGGGTAAAGAGCAGATATGTTGGTCAGTTCAGAGTATAGATTATATTTACTTATTTCTCTTCCTAGATTTAATGTATCTTTTTCAATTTCTAAGTGAGTAAGCTTTTGTTCATAATAATTTTTTTTACATTAAAAAAAATTGAAAATCAATTAATCATTGTATTCCTCTTGCTCAAAACTTATTTTGGTACAAACTTTAAAATTAGAATAAAAATAATAAAATAAGCATTGAAGTGTTTTGAAAAAGCTAGATATACCATTAACAGATTCACTAATCAATTTGACTTTTAAAACACAAAAACACAAGCTTGGAAGGATAACTAAATGAAAGGAAAAACATACTTCCAAAAGAAAAACACAAAAACAAGTGGTTTTGAAAAATCACTTCTAACAAGTCTGAAAGGATAATTAAAAAAAAACTAACACAAAGACATATATCAATTGCCAACTATGGAACCTCATAGCAAGTACACTTCCCATCCACTTCCATGCCATTGTGGAGGGATCCCTTCTTTGAGCTTGGAAAATCCATTGACACTTGGATTGCAACTTTAGTCAGTTGGTGCTCCGGAATTGTAGCTTGCCTAGTCTTGGATGATCCTTTCTTAATTTTCTTTTCTGTGCGGCCCAATGTGAGAGGAAGAGAGCTACCCACAGAGAAGATAAAGGTCTTAGAGCTTGATGGAGTTACCAATGGTATGCTCTGATCCCCAACGACCATCCCTTCTTCCATAGTGTCATTCCCGCCAACTTTCAGGCTCTGTTCTTGTTTGCCATTGTTTTTGATAAAGGTAATAAGGTTTGTGTCTGTCAACTGTTGGGACTCTAGGGTGCTGTTGCTTTCCTATTTACTCTGATGAGATTGAGGAAGCCCTAGTATAGGGTTATAGCCTCCTCATTGGTTGGAGTGGATTTGATTGGGTAATTCGAATCTTTCGACTGATATTGTCCCTGCCATTGAGTGGGATGACAAGTGGGAGGAATGGATACTTGCTCAACTAGTCCTTGCACCATCTCCTTTTGTTTTGTTTTTGGGGTAGGAGCAAGGCATATTCAAGCTCAGTTGGGTGGCCACCTTCATTTTTTTCACCTGTACTTTCTACCTTCATCCCAAATAGGGCCATACTTTTTAATCATGGCTTTTCCATACAGTTCATCTTGAATTATGGTAGAGTAATTCCTATCTTCATAGCCAATGATTCCACAACAATAGTAAAATACAAGCAGTTTCTCATGTTTAAATTCCACCCAAATTTTACCTACATTGGGGTGACTATGAACACTTAATTTTTTCGGTCTTTTTTTGTTATTATTAAAAATAGAAAAAAAGAGAAAAAATGAAAAATACAAAAAATCTTACATTAATAAAAGTCTACCAACTTTGGCCTAACTTTTATTGCTTCTTTAGGTCTAAACTTATAACTCATTCAAATCTAATTTAAAAAAAAGGGAACAAGTAAAAATGTAAAAAAAAAAAATGCAAATAAAAGGAAAGAAACGTTGGAGTCTTGCTCCCCTTTTTCTACTTTTAAGTGAAAACCAAGACTTAATTTCTCTTAGTTTATGTTTATTTCCTTTCTTTGTCATTCATTCTGCAGTCCCTTACACTGCCGTAAAGACCAATGTTTTTAAAATCGGACTGATCGTTAAATCGATGAAGATATTGATGATTCACAGTTCATTGGTTGATCAAACTATGGTTGAACCGGTGATAATATATATATATATATATATTTAATATTATATAATATATATTAAGTAATAAACTAACATATTAATATTTTATATTATATTACTTAGTACTTCAGAGTCTCACATTGTATAATAAGTGAAATCTACTTATTATCAGGCTTCAACCTTTATTTGTAGCTCATTTTCTATCTAATCCAAGAACCATCTTTAATTAATTCAAAAATAGAAAGAAAAGTATTCTTGCTTAGTAAATGATTATCATTTACTTATTTTTTAATCATATTTCATGACTAAATAGTTAGATAAGAAATTAGAATATCAATATTCTCTCTCGTTTTGAGCCTCCCTTCCGTGAGAATGTAAGATCAGGGACTACTTGATAGGGAAACTTGCAAGCATACAAAATCAATCAACTAATAAAGTAGTGAATTAGATATCGTTTCCTCAGAGAGTGTTTAATAATTACCAAAATTATTATAAGTTTACGATTATTTAAAATGTCAAAAGAAATTTTAATTAAATTAAAACTAAAGAAAATTAAAACTAATGAATCAAATTCCAACGGTGGGAACTAGCAATAGACAAAAGCAATATCAATTAAAACTAAGGTATTTTGATTTCACTTCAACCAATCTTATTTAATTTAATTGATTGATAATCCAATTTTAATCATCTCATGCTAGAGATGGTAATCCTAAATTATTTAACATGTTCTTCCGAATCATACCAAACATATTGAAGAACACCTATTACCTATTTTTCAATAAAAATAATAAGCATTAATCAACTTATTAAGATCTATAATTAACCAACTCAATCTCCCATAAGAAAAATCTTTAATCTTGTTCCAATTATATTCTTATAGAGTTTATTACCTATGTCAAATTGAGGAATTTTTCTTCCGACGTAATTCTAAGATACATATAAAAAAATTAAGAACAATAAAACTTTTATATAAATGAAAAAAAACTAATTTAACAAGTATAAATACTCATATATTCAAACTACATCAAAATTCCCTAAGGGTCTGTTTGGATGAAGTATTTAAAAGAAGGAATGTATTTTTATAAAGGATTTAAAATAATTTCTTATAAAATAACTTGTTTGGAAGGAGTATTAAATCATTTTTAAAATTCTAAGTATTTTAAGAAGGTAATTTATTAGTTAAAAAAGAAAGGATTTTAATTACTCTCTCTTTAGATAGAATTCCTAAAATCCTCCGTATCTCGTTCGTGCTTCCCCTTCACCCCGTTCTCTCCCTTCTCTGACAATACATACTGAGCCTCTTTGCTCCGTGCTGAGCCTCTTTGCTCTCTACAAATTGTTTTTCACTGGAAAGAACCGTCTCGCTTCGCCGGAGAAGGCTGCTCAGCGCACGGAGAGCGTAACCACCGCCGCCGGAGAATGCAGATCCGAGAAGCATAACGGCGACGCTGACATCATCATCATCGGAGCTGGTGTCGCTGGCTCCGCTCTGGCTCACACTCTCAACAAGGTATTTCAATTTATTCACCTGTTTCTTTGTTGATGCGTTCTTCCTCTTGCATTTGATTCTTTGTTTCTATTTGTTTAAGGTTCTCAAAATTATGAGAATAGTAGGCGTTATTTGGAAATAGGAAATTTGAATTTGAGAGAAAAATGTTAATGAGAAGAGTTGTTTCACCAATGGAAAATAAAGGATATTGTGTTTCTCTCTGATTTTATTGTCAACTATGTGTGTTGAAGAAAAATGAATGTAAATTGCAATTCGTTGTAGGCGGTGATCCTGCAAATTTCTCATCTATTTCTATTGCTCCAGAAGCACATGAGGATCTCTCAATATTATGTGGTTTTGTAATTGAGTTAAACACTCTGGAGTTTTATTTTTTCTCTTCTAAGCAGCTGAAGTTGTATTATAAAGGAAATGTTTAGAATTAGAAACCAATTAATACCACAATTGGGGTGTATTTGAGTGTGATGCAGATTGCAATGTGAAGCTTCCCAAATGGAACATAGCAAAAGAGGATTAGCTAGATTAAATAAAAACAAAAAAGAGAGTGACTAACATATATACCTAATATTGAAATAGTTATCAGGGTCTCTGGATGCTTGCTCCTTTGAATACTACACCAAGAATAATATTTCAGAAATGAAAATGAAATTAAACCTAGAAATTTATTTATTTATTTATTTTAATAAAAAGATCACAAAAGAAGTGAGAGGAAATAGTAGTAGGAGTAAAGAAGAGTGCATAAGAGTAGTCACTACCATTGTGTACCTTTTAAACGCAATTTCATCATGTAAAATTAGCTTGCCTGCATCATGCACAATGCTGAATTACTAAGGAAGACTTAAATATAATGTTCATCATGTAAATATGTTAGATTTTCTCTTATGCGTGGGATTTTAAGTGCATTACTAATATCATCTCACATGCTTGTTGGGTGGAGGTTCCCTTGAAATCTTCTAGATGCTCAGAGTTAACTGAGTTAACTATGGCATCCCTCTGAAATATTCTAGATGCCTAGAGTTAACTATGGAATCCCTTGGAAATAATCTAGCTGCTCAGAGTTAACAGAGTTAACTATGGCATCCCTTCGTAATATTCTAGATGGTTAGAGTTAGCTAATTGTCTACAATTTATAAAAATACTGCAAAAAAGATACCATGAGATTTGAAATCCTCTTCTAATAATAACACCTCTATTGGTAACTGATAGCAGATATAATTTCTTAATACATCATTCATAGTGATGTTTGATCTTTGGAGAATCATTGTTTGTCTTGTTTTGCTCGGATTGTTGGCTTTCTAACTATATCATAGACGAAAAGTTACAATCGAGCTTTGTTTTCCTGAGTGGGTTTGAACAAGCACTTTATTATTATATCCATTTGAAAAGAAACAAAAGGTTTTCTCAAGTTTACACAGAATAGTAGAACCAGTCAAGTAAGTGCACATTGAGCATGCATTTGATAATTGTTACGAGAATAAAATGAGAGGGACTGAGATAGAAATGGTCCTGATTGATTGAAGAAAATAAATGTGTTGGTCTGTGTTGAAGGTTTGGTCACAAGAAGGAAACCAATAAAATCGAATTGAGTACTTTAGATGAAGTTCGGAATCTTCAGTACAGCGTAGTGGAGCCAAAAATAAAGCTATCGAGATGTTGTTTTGTGCTTTCTATCATTAGATATTTCATTTTTCTGTTGTTATTTTTTTCAATTCTAGTTGCTTTCTAACAACTGAAACTGGAAATTTAAGGTGAAGCAAATGGAAACAAAATGAGTGCATGTCAAATTTAACCACATCAAATTAAACATATACTAGACATGCATAGTAACCTAAAATGAGTTTCTCTTTTTATTTCGAAAAGAAGAAATACAGAGTGTGTTTTTTCCATTTTTCTTTTGATAATACATACAACATACTATTACTCTTTTAATAATAAGTCAATCTTGTGTCTGCCTCTGCCATGGTTGCTGCTTTGCATATCGTAAATTGTGTTCCATATTCAGCTCATAAATATGTTATGGTTGTGGTCAGGTTGTGCATTTTCTGGTTTTGTAACTATTATGGAGTCATACAAAGGAAGAGGCAAAACAAAGGGAAAAAGAAAGATGACAAAAAGCAACATTGAGGACAAGAAAGAGGATACGAGAAGTTACTTCGTATGGAATTACATCTTGGCTTTTATGTCTTGATGCCAAGTTGAAAACATGTTGAGAGTTGATATTACTTTGTTTAATTACATATGCACATGATGTTGGGTTCATATATTTGAGATGTTTGCAAGCCTATACATAATGTTGGGTTCATATGCCCATTGAAAGTTGACTTGTTTTTAATGTAGCCTAAATCGTGTTATTTTATTTTTATTGATGAGATATAAGTTTGCACTCTTAGTGGTATAAGTTGTACTTATAGATTATCTATGAAAAAATGGTATATTAATCTTTTCATTTTATGCAGATTTTTTAATTTTTTTAAAATAAAAATGGTATAGGCTGAGGACAAGCACACTAGTAAATGTTTGCGCTCATATATTTATATAGGATGTGAATGAGAAAAGTAAGAGCAAAGTTGGGGGAAGAGGTGAGAACAAACATGAAAAGGGGACAATACTTAACGGACTAAATTTTATGTTTGACAATTAATTAAGCAAAAGTTTTTATCAGAGTCAAAAAGATCTTTTTCTTTACTTTTTGTATCATAATAAAGTGATTCATTTGTCAGAGTTTATTTTATATTTTAGTTTTATTGTGTGCTTTCATAGCACTATAGTATTAAAATAATTGAATGTAGGAGTTTTGAATTTTAATCCAAACAAAAATCAAACCAAAAAATCAAAATCTAATCAAAGCTTAATAAAATTTGTGAAAAAATGTTATATAATATTTATTTTATTTTGTAAAATTTTGTATTAAAATCTCAATTTTACAAAAATATCTTAAAATTTTTTTTTTACAAAAATCTGCAATTGAATTGCTTTATCCAAACAATGAATTTTAAATTTAAGAAAATTTAATTGCTTTATCTAAATAAAATATTTTGTAAATGAAGGGAATTAAATTGATGCAATTAAAATTCTTTGAATTTCAAATACCTTGAAATTTCAAAATATATTATCCAACCACAACTTAAAAGAAATTTAGCTCATGATAAAATTAATTTTTGTCATAGAAAGTTTAATCATACTCATCTTAAGCAATAAGAGAAGAAAATATAATAAAAACCTGTGGTAAGCGTTTTTCTCCTTCACTAATGTGTCTTCTTCACGCAATGCTGCCTCTGTTCTCGCTCTTGTGCGTCTGATGATTCCTCTCTCTATTTCGTGTTTTTGCCCTCCATTTATTCCAAGTTGGTGACTTGCGCTCCACTCATGTAACCATGGGCTTTTAATTTCGTTCCTGGCCTTTTTACTTCATTGGATCACCAATGGCCCAAATCGCGCCTTAACTATGTCTATTTAGATTCTTTAATTTATTGATTCAAATTATATCCCATTTGGTGCAAGTGCATTTAATATATAGGGTCAGAAAAAAGGTAAGGATAGATTTGCACCCAGATTTGCATCCAGAAAAACGGCCAATAGAATTTGCACAACATTCTCCCCAGTTTTTCACATAAAGAATTGGATATTTTAAAGCATGACATAGTATAGCATATTACATGCCTGAGTAATTTGTTGCTTCGAATCCCAGGGAATAATATTGGGAGTAAACAGAATTGAAGATATATCAAACTTGACCATCTTAGTAAATCACGGACTTAGTTGGAAATAACCAAAATATTATCACTTTCTTTTGAAATCATTAAAAAAAATAAATTTATTTTGTTTTAAATATCCCCTCAAATCACTTTCCAAATCTTATAATTTCAAATATGCTGAATAAAAATGGTCAGATAAGAGGGATTTAGATTTGTCTAAATACACGAATCATTTCTAATTACGTAAAATTGAACTGTATACCTAGGTCTTAGACTGAACTAAGGTTGTATAACTAAGGGTGTAAAATAGATGGATTGATTTGATTTTAAATTGGAGCATAATAGATGAATTTAAAATAAATTATTAATTCATTTAAAATTCATTATAAAATACAATATTATCCAATTCATCTATGATTCAATTTAATGAATTGATATTCAATCCATTCATTAATTTATTTTAATAGATTGGATGAATGGATATTCAACCCACTTATTTAAAAAAATAAAATCTACCTCTAAAAGTTTTTATTCTCTCTCTAAAATATTTTAATGGATGGTTATTCAATCTATCTATTAATTTATTTTAATAGATTGAATAAATAAATATTTAACCTACTCATTTTAAATAAAATCTATCTCTAAAAATTTTCCGGTCGCCTGGTTCATGATCCGTTCTCCAGTTGGGTAAACAAATCTTTTATGGACTTTGTTATTCTATTTGAAACTTAATATCTTTTGCAGCTTTGAACGCATATTCAATAGTTCTTTACTCGGGGCACTTTGTGACACACTGACGCACACACCCCACCAGTTATCATGAAGAACTATCACAGGAACGAAGCCATGAATGGCACAACCGCACAACACTTCTACATAAGAATATTTGATCCACCTTGACTGAAGGCCAACTTTTTTCTGCATATTTCAGCCAAGCCCAAACAAGGGTGACACACGAGAAATATTTGGTTATATATTAATTACATCATTACCTAAGTACTTTATTTAAGAGTTGACATATATAAATGTATTTTTTAAAAATTAGTACATTTATAATATGAGCTATACATCCTCACATATATTTAATATTAAATGGAATACCTATAGGAAACACTGCCTAATGTCCATAGGAAAATTTCCCAGGAGGAACGCAACCAGTTGCAGAGAAGCAAGAAAAAAGTTAGGAAAGCAGATGGTGAGTTCTTGGGGACGGCCTCATAATCCATTGGATTAGTTTTTAATTAAATATTTATTAGATATTTAATATATATTTTAATTAAATTATTAACTATTTATAATTTAATTTAATTTATTAAATTTAATCTAATAAAATACATTATTTTAATTAAATAAATTAAACTAATTTTAATATGGATGAATTAAATGGATTAAAAATTAATAAATTTTATTACCAGGACTATAATAAAAGTGTTCCTAAAATCTGCATCACGTCATGTTGCGTCCAAAGAAAAAGAAATGTAGAAGAACTTCAATTTGAAGTGAATACGGGACTTAATTGGAAAGCAAAATATTATATCACTATCTTTTGAAATAAAATAAAAAAGCAATTAATTCTACCCAAAAAAAAAAAAGAAATCAATTAAAAATATATCCAAAAATTTAAGTAAATTTTTTATATATATTTAATATAAGAATGATTTCAAAATCAACTTATTTCAAAATTTCTAAATAAAAATATTTCAAAATCAAATCAATTGTTATTTTTTAACTTTCCAAACAACATATTTTATTTATAAATGAAAGCACTTCTGAAAATTTATAATTTCAAATTCTTAATAAAAAATGTCAGTTATGAGTGTTCAAAAACATGGCAATAGCATGATAAAAGTGAGATATGGATGAAAAGAAATTCACTAAATGGTAAAAGGTGTGCGATACAAAGTTAATATATGGTTTGTATAGGTTAGAGAAAGTAATTAACGAGTAACTAACTATGACTCAGCAAACTAATTTAATTAATCTCTAACTAAAATTAATATAAATTTTTTGTCAGACAATGTATCCCCATACTCTTTAGTATGAAACTTATCTTCATTTGAGATGCTGAAATTGAACCTGTACAATAAGTGTTCTTTTGCAAATTCGAACCCTGACATTATAATGGTCCTTTAGCCGCTAAGCTCAAGTATGCTCATTTATTTGAGCCATCCTTATGGGTAAAAATCAAACCAAACTAACTATACGATAGCAAAGAGATTTTTTTAAATATAAAAAAGAAGGAAAAAAAAAAGAAAAATATTTTTTGTCCACCCAAAATACGGTAGATGTATGTCCACCGTATTATGACGTGAGACAGATGTCAAATCAAGTTACATATGATTGTAGAATTTTTGCGAGATACAAAATAAGTTTATGAGTGAGTTAAAAAAAATTAAAATATAAAAGCTAGACGAATAACAAAGTTTAAAAAAAAAAAAAAGAAGAGAGAACTACATTATAGGGGAACATCATACCAACGAGATCTGCCAGCAGACGCATGGACAACTGGTGGGGTGGATCTTCCCAGACTTGGCAACCAGTATGAATAATTTAGATAAGTCTAAATACATGAATCATTTCTAAGTAAGATACGTTTTTCCGGGGTGAATGTTGTGCGATATTTTGATTTGTACATATAAACCTGCTTACAATTTATTATATTTTATGTGTGACGATCAACTAATAACGCTAAGCTATACTTCAATATAGGCTAGGAATCTCTCATAGTATGTCAACTTCTTTAAAATGATATGTTGATTTTGACAATCTGTCACACGTATCTCTATCCAATTATCTAATATGAATTCTTCTAACCACAAAAAGGAAAAAAAATTGATATGAAATCTTCAACATTTGACTATATATTGTTAAAGTGAAGGGAAACTTATTGATATGATCGGCATTGTTAAAGGAAAATCCAAGTTTTTACCCAAAGCGAGTGCAATTGAAAAACGGAAGTGACAGATCTCCTTACGCCAAAAAAAAAATCTCTTGAAAGACAAAAACCTTATTTTAGTCTCTTACTAATGCTTTAATTCTAAATTTAGTCACTCACGGATTAATTTATGCAATTTACTCCCTCACTAATATAAATTAACATGAATTTAATCTCTCTGGTAACTCACTGTTAAGTCACTGGTAATAAAGAACATGAAATACTTACATATCAATGTGATAATCTTAAATGACATCACAATCTATATTTTTTGGATGTACTTATGATTTATGATACACTGTCAATGTAATTTTTTTTTATATTATTAACTAATCATGCATTATTATATCACTAAAAATGTTTAACTCTCATAATAATTATCTAAAAAGTCATATGTAATGACGTATGGTTGATTAATAATATAAAAAACTTTATACTGTGCATCAAAATTAAACTCATTTTTTTCCTTACTAATTATTTAACTCTTTTATTTTGGGGTAAAAAATACAAAGATCGTGACTCCACTAACTTGCAACATTGTTACTATGCCTTGCAGCACTGTAATTACACCATCCCAGGAGATCAACAGGCTCTGATTTGCTATGGATTGCAGAAAAGAAAATCTAAAATATAAAAAAAAAGAGATATTATTATACCTATAATTGCTGGTTTTTATCTCAATTTTCTGGTTTTCGTTTTTGAAAAATGTTTTTGATTGGTTGAGCACTTGAATGATATTACTTTCAACTTCAAGATGTAATAATGTTTGGGTCTTTTAATAACACTTGCTTGAATGCTTCGTAATTGACCCTTTCATTTTCCTTTGGCTATTTTTCTTACTCTTTTTTTTTTAATTTTTAAGTTGGATTCTAGGTTTTTATTGATGTCCGTTGAATCTATTGGAATCTGTGCAGTTATCATGAATCATGTAGTTCATTTAGACCCAATTCAGCTGGTCCATCTGAGCATATCTCAGCTGCTAGTATATGGAAGAAGTCCACCAATTTGCAGCGACATTGGAGGTACAGTGGCTATTCCTGGCTGCTCCATCCCACTTGCAAGCCCTTGCTCTGATGATGATGCAACAATCCTGTGTTTTTGACCCCAAAAGTAAAGAGTTAAATAATGAGTAGGAAAAAAAATACTTATTGTCATACCATATAAGATCCTCACATTGACATGTAAGCATTTTATGTTTTTTACTAACTGTGACTTAACGAAATGATTAAATTGAGACTAATTTTAATTAGTGAGAGACTAAATTGCATAAATTAATATGTGAGGGAAAATTGATAATGAAAGCATTAGTTAGAGAAGATATTCTTGTATGCACACAAATGTAATACATCAAATTTACATAAAAGAAATAAAAAGCTGGAGAGAGGAGAAAAATAGGTCCCACTAAATTCATTTATCACAAAAAATTATATTCTCTCTCTAATTTTTTATTTTCTGTATATAAATTTGATGTGTTATATTTGTGTATATACAAGAATATCTCTAATTAGAGACCAAAGTAGGGCTTTTGTCTCTCTTGAAATAATAGATGTGTACGAATATTTGAATGAACAGATTTGTTGAAAATGTAAAATAATTTAATTTATTAATAGTGAAAATGAACATCTCAAAATATCACGTAATGTCTTCTCTATTTTTTTTTTTTTTGAAAATGAAAGGAAAAACATAGGTGCAAAGGAAAAACACAAAACGAGAGGCTTTTCAAAATCACTTCCAACAGGGCTGGAAGAATAACTAAAAATCAACCAACACAAAGACATATATCAATTGCCAACTACAAAACTACTTAGCAAGTATGCTTCCCATCCACTACCATGTCATTGTGGAGGGATCTCTTCCTTGAGCTTGGAAACTCCATTACCGCTTGTATTGCAACTTCAGTCAATTGGTGCTCTTGAATTGTAGCTTGCCTGGGCTTGGATGATCCTTTCCTGATTTTCTTTTTTGTGTGGCCCAATGTACGAGGGAGAGAGCTACCCACAGAGAAGATAAGGGGCTCAAAGCTTGATAGAGTTACCATTGGTATGCTCTGATCCCCAGCAGCCATCCCTTTTCCATAGTGTTATTCCTGCCAGTTTTCAGGCTCTGTTCTTATTTGCCATTATTGTTGATAAAGGAAATTGACGTTTGTGTTTGTTGAGTAAGGTGGCATTGCTTTCCTGTTTACTCTGATGAGGTCGAGGAACCACTATACTGGCAGGGTTATAGCCTCCTCATTAGTTGGAGTGGATTTGATTGGGCTGGAATCTTTCACTGATATTGTCCTTGCCATAGAGAAGGGTGACAAGTAGGAGGATACCTGCTTGATCAGTCCTTGCACCATCTCCTTTTGTTTTGGTTTTAGGGTAGGAGCAAGGCCGGTACTCACACTCAATTGGATGGCCACCTTCATTAAAATGAATTGTATTTTTTGCCTTCATTTCGGGACCGTACTTTTTAATCACGGCTTTTCCATTCAATTCATTTTGAATCATGGTAGAGCAATTCATGCCTTCATGGCCAATGATTCCACAACAATAGTAAAATACAAGCAGTTTCTCATATTTAAATTCCACCCAAATCTTACTTGCATTGGACTGAGAAGGGGACATGGTGGAAATCATGCTTAGAGATGGGTTCCTCTGGATGCCATTGTTTGAACACCAAAAGTTGTTGTTTGTAATTCCATGGCTAATTGTGAAGGATCTATAGCATATCGATTTCATTATCGAAATAGAACTTGTAATATTGGGGTTCGGTTTCTTCACATGTAAGATCTTCTGGGTTGTTCCAAACCATAGTGAGAACGTTCTTCATAATTGTTCGGAGTCGATGGCACTTGGAAAAGAGATGGTCAATCAGACATCGCTTGGATGCTTCCACATGCTGTCTGGTTTCCTCTTCATCAAAGACAACGACGTCATCATTGTCGTCTATCTGATAGGGACCCTCCACCGCAGGGTCATTGGTGTTTAAAGGCGGCGGTTTCTGTTCCACCATTGACATCGCACTTGAAGACGAAGGCTCTTGCTGGTTCTCGGGATAGTTCCAATGACTATGATTGGTTGAGGAGATACTTGAGGAATGTCCAATCTGATCCCATGATCAACTTGATGCACATCATAGATTGACGGGTTTTTGGTTGGGATGGGCTAGTTTTCCATGATCAAAACCGAAGGAATAGAGACTGTGGGCTGAAAAGGGGTGATGCTAGAACATTGATGGCTGCCTAGAGGACTCCACGCGAGAGAGAAAGGAAGCAAAAAGGTTGACGAACGGAAAACAGCACCTTGGATGGCGACTACAGTTGAGAGAAACATGGTTTTTTTACTAAACTGTCGTGAGAAGCAAAAGTATTTATCAAAATGTCATTTTTTTAAATTATTTATTAAATTATCATTTTTTTAAATTATTTTTCAAAATGTCACTTTTTTAAAACTATATATCAAATTGTCATTCTTTTGTTTGATATGATATTTTTTAATAATTTTTTGTCCATATAAGATGCGTCAAATGGTTGGCGTAATCTTCATGGATGCGCTACCTTATTTGGCGGATCCAACGTGAATGTGTCATCCTACATGACGTTTTTTACATGGATACGCCATGTAGGATGAAGTTTTTTAGTTAAAAATGCCAACACATTTAGCATTTTTCACGTGAACAAAACTAAAAACTAAAAAAATACTTATAAGACACTTAACTCATTTTACGTGGTTCTTGCACTCCTTCCAAAGACACTTGCATTTCACATGCCTACTAGAGAGTGCATCATAACGTTGGAAGACATCAGTATCAATTAGCTTATTTATAGACAAAGTGTTTGCTTCTGATCTGTAAAGTAGTCGATGTGAAACTTTGGTATTGGCAAGGCAAAACAACTAAGTAAGATAATAAAGTACCTTTGTTCGATGTGAGATTTGGTGTTGGTAAGACAAAATAACTAAGTAAGGCAATAAGGTACCTTTGCTCGATGTGAGACTTTGGTGTTGACAAGATAAAGCAACTAAGTAAGATAATAAAGTACCTTTGTTTTATGTGAAATTTTGATCTAATTAAATATCTTAAATATGAGAAAGGAAATGACTGAAGCGTGAACGAAGTCAATGAAATGAAGTGTGTAAGTTGTCCGATGTAAAAATTCAATCCACTATCTGAACCAACCTATATTAGAGTTGGTACTTGATTACTGAATCCAAACTATTTTTTTTCTTGCTAATGTAGATTGTGTTGGCAGGTCATAGGATCAAAAAACACTCATAATAGTTTATCCAATACATAAGAAGTATGATACGTCAACAATGCTCCACTTAAAGAATGGAGCACCCATTGTGTCTGATCTGATGTTTTATCTGGATTTTATATCTATGGTAAAAAATAATTACTTGCAACTTGATTAATGCTAATATTTAAATATTTGCCTTGCAAAAAGTGAAATTGTTTGAATGTGTTGGAAAAAAAAACCCATGTATTCTGTAGTTCCCCTTGTTCAGCAATGTCACCATTTTCCATCACCACCTTTGTCCCCTTCATGTTCTTCCTCTATATTAACAATGAAAATTCTTCATTGAAAAAATGGTGAAATCTGTTACAACTGACACAGTATAGAGTATATATACATCTCTTCTACACACAACTTTTACACACTTCTACAATAGAAACTTCTAGTTGTGATTTAGAATGTAATGAACTCACGTAACATTGTAACTAATTATATCTATCTTCATCAAGAAAAATTAATTATATCTATCATAACAGAAGCAAATGGATAGAGCTATTTCTTTATGCACGCTGGTGTATGGTCCTCCTCGCATGAAAGACTCATAGAGTGAAGAGAGTGTGCAGATACTCAGCTTCCTCAACGATGCCCTAGTTACAATCTTCGCTACCGCCCAATTTGACTTTGGCACCTTAACCTTGAGCACCCTCAAGCTCCTCGGAGATGCCCACTTGAACAACAACTCTGTAAGCTTCACCGGCACTATCCCCAATGACAGTGCAACTGCAATCAAGTGAAAGACAATTAAAATGAGGGAAATAAAGTGAAAAAATATGGGATTCTAAATGAAGTTGGTACATCTCCTCCAGGCAGGAAGAATAAAAACAATATTTACCAAGTAGGTGGCTACTTCCAGTTTTGCTTCTTAATGAGCTATTGGTATTTTTTAGGAACATATCATAGTAACTACGAAAAAAAAATTAAAATGCCGAAAAGTAGAGCTTGCAAACTTCCTTCATTCACGCTTTTGGTCTGAAAGAAAAAGTGGACCTTTCAAACTTCCTTCATCTTAAATGACAAGTTGAAGGAAGTTAGCAATATGCATAAAAGTAGTATATAATGATATATTTAATTAGATCAAAGTCTCACACTGAACAAAGGTATTTTGTTATCTTACTTAGTTGTTTTGCCTTGCCAACACTAAAGTTCCACATCGAATAAAGGTACCTTGTTGCCTTACTTAATTGTTTTACCTTGTCAACACCAAAGTCTCACATCGACTACTTTACAGATCAGAAGCAAACACTTGGCCTATAAATAAGTTAATTGATACTAATATCTTTTAACGTTATGGTGTACTCTCTAGTAGGCATGTGAAATGCATGTGTTTAAGAGGAGTGCGAGAACCACGTGAAATATGTTAAGTGCTCTATAAGTATTTTTTTTATTTGTCCACGTGAAAAATGTCAAATGTGTTAGCGTTTTTAACTAAAAAAACGTCATCCTACATTACGTATCCACGTAAAAAACGCCATGTAGGATAGCTCATCCTATGGGATGGCTCATCCTATGTGACCATAAAATATTAAAAAATACTATGTTGAACAAAATGGTGGTAGTTTGGTATATAATTTTACAAGAGTGATATTTTGGTAAATAGTTTTAAAAAATAAGAATTTAGTAAATAATATAAAAAATAATATTTTAATAAATAATTTTACCACTAATGACAGTTTGGTAAAAAAAATCAAAAACACACAGGAAACCCTACGATTGAAAGTCAAATGTCACATAACATCTTCTTTATTATTTCCTTAACAAATTATATATATATATATATATAAAGGAGCTCGTAGAAAAATCAAAGAATACCATGGACGTTTCATAGATAAAATACGCATATAATGAATACCTACTAGACAAAGAAATATAGGATCAACCAATTAACTCACGGTGTTATAATGAAAATTTGCAGTGGAGAATATTTTAATTTTTTTTATAAGTATGAAGTCAAATTTAATATATATATATATATATAGAGGCATCAAACTTTTAATTTAACCAAATGAAAAATAAACTATATTCAGTCTATTTTATCATAGTTTGAACTCGATTTACTAGTTTTTTTCTTTAGTTTTCAGCTTTTATTTTGTATTTAGCAAATATTGATTGCATTCATGATCATTTGTATAAAGATTATTTTTCTTTTTGGTATTATGGCTAGGGGATGTTATAGCCAACTTGCATATACCTAAATTAATCTACCTTCCTAGTCCGGTTGAACGTGGGTCATCTATGTTCGGATTAGGAGATTCACAATTATATTCCTTGTGACTTGGCCCCATGAAAATGGTATAGATGGGATTCAAACGCTTGACTTTGCACTTACTCATACATCACATGCTTATCTATCGTTAGCCAACCCCTTAGGGTTTTTACATTAAAATTATTGACTTTCATATATTTAAGTCATTTTCCCCTTAGTTTTTGATATTTTCTCCCACATTTAATATATGTTGATTGCGTTTATGTATTCATATTAAGAATATTGATTATCAATATGGGTTGGTTATGGTGGTAAGCAAGCCACACGCCCACAAAGAAGACAAACTTCAATGCCTCTATATTGATTTATAGATATTAGTTCTATTTTCCTTTTAGTTTTGGGGGTCTTTTTTCCTACATTTTAGTGTATATTGATTGCATTGGGTAAATTACCAACTTATTCCCTAGAATTATTTTTCACTTGCAATTTACTTCCTAAATTTAATTATTATATGAGTCACATTTACAAATTTCGTTTCAAGTTAGTCCTTATTAAGTATCAAAGTAAGATACAAAATGGACTAAATCAATATAAGTTTTACAAATTCAAGACTTGACTCATATTCATAATTAGATTTAGGGACTAAACGATAAGTAAAGAATAATTTCAGGAATTAAATTGCTAATTTAATTACTTGCATTCATGTTCTTCCATATTAAAAGTTTATACTCTACGTATTAAATTTGGCTATGCAATCAAGTGCAGAGGGAAGCAGGACTAGTTGGCCCCTAACCCTTAACATCCCTCTTTAGGATTTAAACATTCTTTTAAAATGAATTTGATTAACACGCATGCCATACACGAAGTTATGAAAGATTAAAAGTTTGAATTATGGAATTTTTTTTATAAACAATATTAATAAATATTCTGATTTTAAATCATTTATAATAAATTAAAAATTTTAGAATTTTTTTTATTTCTCAGAATATCCCTTCACCTTGTAGAAGAGAGATTAATCTCTCAGAATATAATTAGACACTTAAGTTGGAATCTTTCCTAACTGTGTTAAAAAAGATATTAAAATTTTAGAATTAGAATTATGTTATCAGATATTAATGAATTTTTTCACAAAAAAATATTAAAAAAATTCAAACTTTCAATTATTTATAATGATATTAATGAAGATTTAACTTTTAAGTTTTCATGAATAATTTATTGTATAGACACGTGACATAAGAAAAAAATATCAAAATCGTATTAATTTGAATTTTTCCTCTAATAAGATAAAAACGCATTTTAAATTTGTAAGGAGAATAAATTATTACATGCTCTTAAAGCAACAATAAATGCATGTTCTAAGATGTTTTCCACCATTAATTTAAGTTATTTAATTTAAAATTTATGTGAGTGTGTGTTAATAGTGAAGACCATCTTGGAGCATACATTTATTAATACTTGAGGAATATGCAATAACTTCTCATTACATGAGATATTAGTGGCACAACATGTAGATGACATTTGTTTAAAAGTGTATCTAATTTGATTAAACCAGTTATGCAAATATTAATATTATTAGTTTCTGAGTATAATTAAATTAGTTGCTGAAATATAATAACATATTTTGACATAATTACAATAAATTAATGAAATCTGAAAAGCAATTACCATTGACTAATTTCGTATTGATTTAAATTTAAAATTTCCCAATGTGATGACCATTTAATACCAAAAAAAAATCTATGGGATCGTTTACCACTAATTTGAAATGTATTATTGCATGATTTCGCATAGATTCAATAAACATTTATCACTAATTACAATTGTCATATACTGCCTTGAATTTGAATTGTCGTATTGCGTTGATTTTGCTAGATTTGAATTGAAAGTTGTATGTCAATTTGTGAAAAGCAGTGTAGGATAAATTTAACATTAATTTAATTTTTTTAGCAATAATAAATCAATGAACCATAAATAAGAATTTAATATAAATTCAAAAATTAAATTTATTTCTTTAAATAATAAAACAATACACATATTACCAAATTAATATGCCATTTTTGTTATGATTTTATAGAGAGAGATATCATAAAATAAATTTACCCGGGATGGAAAGTGCAACGACCCACAGACTCAAGAAACCTCAAAGGAGATACTTCGCAGAAGTAAAAGCGTGATAACTGCACTAAACATGTTAGTTCAAAGTTGCTGCTAGAGAAACGCAGTAGCTATATATTTTCAGAAACTTTAGAACATTGTTAGAGATGATGTATCTAATTTTGTTCTAAATATTTTGATTAATGGAGCAGATCCTAGTTCTATATCAATGATACTTTTATTTGTCTCATCACCAAAGTTACTTTTATTTGTCTCATCACCAAAGTAAAGAAACCAGTTCATACAAAGGAGTTCAAGCCAATTTCTTTATGTAATGTCATTATGAAAACAATTCTAATTTTTTCACGTCATTTTTTTACACAACTTTTAACATTGGTTAATGAAGTACAAATTTGTAGATGATTACAGTTTTCTTTCTAACTATAGGTTCAAGATAAAATAAAAAATTGGGGACCGAATGATGTAGCGGTTTTAGCTGTTCTGGCTCATGGAATTTGGATTTCAAGGAACAAAATTTGTTTTGACCAGGTTGAAACTCCTATGGAGATTGTCCTAAACAGATCTTCCATTGCTCTGAGAGAATTTCTTGATGCCAACACTGGAATGGAGGCTCACGATGCAGCAAATATCAGTCCTCAAAATAGCCCCAAAGTCTGGTTTCCACCTGGTCTGGGTGCATTTAAACTTAACATAGATGCATGGGTAACGATGATGGGGAATAGGTGCTATTTTCAAGGATGGAGAAGGAAATGTCTTAGCTGCTGAGATCAGGATCCTCTCCTTTTCTTTGTGAAAAGGAGAAGGAGAGGATTATGTTCTTGATCCAATGGTTCAAGTTCATTGGATCAGGAACTTAAATTTATTTTATTATGATCCAATGAACTTGAGCCATTGGATCAGAAACATAACTCTCTCCTTTTCTCAAAGAAAAGGAGAGGATCCTCATCCTAGTTGCTGCTTGGTGTATTTGTCAATCTTTTGGCATAAAATAGGAAAATGATATTATCACATTATTTTTCAAAAAATACTATTACTTATACCATTATTTAATGATTGTGATTAAATAAGAGAAATTGATTTGAAAAAAGTAATGTAATTAATGATATAGGGAATAATATAAAAAGTGATGTGAGAAAAAAAAATAGTGTGAGAAAATTATGGTTGCATAAACAGAAATGTTTTTTGTCCACTCAAAATACAGTAGATGTATGTCTATCGTATATCTGCGTGAGATAGATGTCAAATCATGTTGTATGTGATTATAGTATTCTTGCAAAATACAAAATAAATTTGTGAATGAGTTAAAAAAAATTAAACGCACAAAAGATTAACGAATAACAGGACTGTTGCGTAAAATATGCTGAAGGAATGGGTGTAAAGCTGGGACTTCAACTTGCTCTTGATCGCTGCTTTTGGAAGCTAGAAGTTGACACCGATTGTCTGGAAGTTATTAGAGCTTTTGAGTTGAACCAGAGGTCTTTATCTTATTTTGATCTGTTGATATCTGATTGTATTGTCTTCTCATTGTTTCCAAAGTATTTCTTTTTCTCATGTGGGTAGAGATGGTATCAAAGTGCCTCATGCTTTGGCTAAATTGGCAGAGTCACAGGGAGGATAAGATATGGGTGGAGGATAATCTTTGGAGGTGTGCAGTCATATAATAATATAATATAAAAAATATATATATATATATATATATATATATATGTTTTTAAATAATGATATATATCATTTTTACATGATGATGTATATATAAAATATTGTTATATAGTAAATATGTATTTTCAATAATTATTATGTGATATATCATACTATAATTTAAACAAAAAGTGTACATATATCATCATATTAAAAAAATCATATTATGCTAAAAAAATTAAAGATTAGAAAATAAATAAAAATTTGAAATTTATACATAGGTTATTAGCAATAAAGTGTTGACAATGTTCCTCGTAACAAACACTTTATAGGGATTTTTATTTGATAAATTTTTTCAAGCCGTCAATGAATTGGAACTTCTGCCAAAGAAATATTTCTTCATCTCCTCAAAAGTCTATTTCTTTCTTTCTAAAACTCGATTTATCTCTCTCAAAAAAACCAAGCCAGTAAAATGTTTGTGGAAAACGAAACTCGCAAGTGCTCAAACTACTGCATGTGGGTTACCCGATGAGGTGCATGGGTGAGTAACCCCCTTGATGGGACTCCTATTGCCAGCACTAGCTTCCTTAGGCTGAGCCATCTTCACGTACTCATATGACCTAACGGATATGCTCTTAGGACATGAGAACCACTCTGCTTTGATCTCACATTACGGTGGCATTGTTGACATCGTTTGTGGGACAACAATGGGGTTGCGACTGCAAAGGAGATTTTGTGGTTGGGGACTGCAACAAAGGAGGTGATGCAATGATTCAATGGATGAATGGGCTGATGGAGCTAACGACTACTACTATGGGACTAGGAGTGTAAGTAGGAGTAGCTGAAAAATTAAGACATTCCTCACATTATTGCTCAGGCATATGTAATTGGTAAGTTTTTGTATTTATTTTATATTTTATTTCAAATTTCAAATTTGTGATTGATATGTAATTGGTTTCATATAGTTGACTATATGATATTGATTATATTCATTATATCTTGATTATAGTATCCCTTAATTATATATATATATATAAATTATTAAATTAACACATAAATTAGCAACTTACCAAATTTTCATGACTTTGTAATTTATAAATTCACCTACAATTATTTGAAAATTTTCAACCATTAACTAGGTATATATCATTTGATTCGAATCTTTATTAAGAGTGTCAGTTAGGAAAGAAAAGTGCATTAATTTAAAAAGAATTAGTTGACATGAGTTATTACCAAAAACATTGCTCCTTTTTATTTTCCTTTATTATCATACGTTGATTGCGTATGATATTACATGATGGTTCAATATTATCATGCTCAAAAATAAAGAAAAAATATGATATAAAAATTGGAATCCCAATAACAAATAATAGTCATAATATAATTATTTTTAAATTAAATATTTTAATTAAACACATATATTCTAATTATTAAAAATAAATAAATATATTAATTTACATATGGCGAAAGCAACTATGATAGTATCAGTTTATTAAAGTAAATACATGGTTGTGTTTTATATAGATTTTGTTTCTTTTACATCACTGTCGCGACTGGGATCGTGGCGGAAAATAACAACTCATCAGATTTTAAAATATGAAAATAGAGTCACGACCAATTTTATTTAAATTAGGAAGAATTGGAAAATCTTTCTTTGGAAATGGTCTTTGGAACCATATTGGATTCGAGAGTCGGTTATGGATAAGAAAGGGCGGAAACTTAATCCCACAGTACCCTTAACACACTCGTTCTAAAAATGGTATCTTAAATTGATTGTGCAGAACTTTATAACTTTGAAAATATTTATTTTATCATTTTTTGTAAAAAAAAATAGATAAATAAAAAAAGAAGGAAAAGAAGATTTTATGAATCATCGAGTTGTCGCAACTTAAATGATTCCCAAAAAAATGAGATTAACAAATTGTTACAGCTCAGCTAATCCAATTTTATAAATTCTCAACAATGTTTAATTATTTTATTTTTCCTAAAAAAACCAATAGCTAAAGAAAGAAAAAAAAATAAGAATAAATATGATAAATAAAGCTAATGAAAAAAAAAGTAACAAACATGCTATTGTTATTTATCTATCCTACCCAAACTCAAGAGGAGGCCTTGGAACACAAAAAAAAAAAAGTAAAATAATCATGAAGCCCAACCCAACAGAACCCTCTTCTTTTATCATACTTTTTGTTATAAATTCCTTCTTAAAACATACATACTACTTAAAAAAAATAAAATAAAATAAAATAATAAAGCAAAAAGCATAAAACAGAGGCTCGTAGCCTCTGATAAGGAGAAAAAAGAAGGAGGTTTTCAGCCTCTGAAGTGGGAAAATGAAAAAAGTGAGGTATCGTGTTGGGAAGGATCTGGTGGAGGTCCGACGGTCGGTTGGGGGTTCTAGTTTTTGTGATCCGACGGTCGGTGCAAGAGGGTTCTAGTTTTGTGATTCGACGGTCAGTGCAGGGGGATCTGGTTTTTGAGGTCCGACGGTCGGTGCGGGGAAGGATCTGGCTTCTGTTGTCCAACGGTCGGTGCGGAGAGGGGTTCTGGTTGGGTTCGACGGTCGGTTGAGATGGATTTGGTTATTAGAAGAGTGGTGAATGTTGGTATGGGTTTACGTGGGGGGCCTGGAAGTAGTTGGTTGGAATGGTGATTCAGGAAAGTAGGTGTTTAGGAGGTTGAAGGGAGATGGAAGATGGTTGGGTTCGACGGTTGGTTGAAGGGAGGGATCTGGTGTTGGTTTCGACAGTCAGTTGAAGGAAGAGATTTGGTGTTGGGTTCGACGGTTGGTTGAAGGGAGAGACCTGGTATTGGGTTCGACGGTCGGTTGAGGGGAGAGACCTGGTGTTGGGTTCAACGGTCAATTGAGGGGAGAGACCTGGTTTTTTGCGAGGTCCGACGGTTTTGAGGTAAAAATGGTGGCAGGATGTCCGATGGTCGGTTGGGAGTTCTGGTTTCGTGAGATCCGACAGTCGGTGCCGTTTGGGTGATGGAGATGAAAAGAGGGTGAAAGGTTGGAGAATATGTGATAGGGTGATGAAGATTTTTCACTGAGTGGACTTAGTTGGGTTTGGAAGGTTGAAGGTGGTGGTAGAGGGTTGGCTTGGGGGAGTGAATGTGTGCGCTTGTGAGTGTATGAGAACCAGAAAGAGAACAAGAGAAAAAAATAATAGAGAAAGAAAAAATCAACAATTCTCACTATTCAGATGCAGGCAATAATGACAAAAGTCAAGGTGCATAATGAAAGAGCGAAACAAAATACCTCTGAGAGTTTCAAAAAACTAAAAGTTTCTTTCTATTCAATTCTTTTTCATTACAAACTCACTTCTCACTTTCTCTCAATACCCAGCTTTCTCACCAGTAGCAAACAGTAGCTGCAAGTGAGTTCAAAGTTTCTAACCAGGAAGAAAAGGCGTAAACAAAGGAAAATCCCCCCTCTGAACCAAAAGAACTAGCAATCAACCCCTTTTCTTTACATTGTTCCCCTTTATATAGGCACCAAGCAATTCTGGCTTGGCATGCCCAAGAAATAGTGTTGTCCCTTTCCTCTGGCTTGGCATGCATGAGAAATAGTGCAGTCCCTTTCCTTTGGCTTGGCTTGGGCAGCACGAGATTGCCATCCCTGTCAGCTCTCTGTTTTTGGCTTTAAAACTTGCTTCATTTTTCTCTTTTCCTGCCCTTATCCCGTTTTGTGTATCTGTGGTTCAACGCTACAAGAGTTGCATCAGGGACAACAGCTGCAAGAGCTGCATCAGGGGCAGCAGCTCCTTCACCATTTGATGCTCCATTTTTGAAAAATCTCTTCTGACGCTTTTTCCTTTTTCTTTTGCAATCGACGAAAGAAGCATATATTTGTCTTTTATCATTGGCCCTTTCTCTTTGACTCTGCTGACTTGCAACGTTAGCTCTCCTCTCCATTTTTTTTTATATATATAGAGACTTAAAACAAAATGGGCCAAGGTGGGTTAATGGACTTTAGCCTTCTTCTTATTGGATTGGGTTTGATTTGGTCACAGATAAAAAAAAAAGACCAAACATTTTTTTTAACTTTCGTTTTTGCATTTTTTAGTTTTTTTTTATTTTTTTTATTTTTTTATTTTTATATGTTTTTTTGTGTCCGGTCAAAATTGGGTGTTCACAGTTGCCCCTCTTTACTTGTTTCTTACTAGGGACTATGAACAACCGTAGTTTTCATGTTATCATCGTAAGAAACGAGTAAAGACGTGAACTTAAATTTTGTCCGGCAATGTGTGGGATGAGGTGAATGGACAAGGCAAAGACGCCGCTTAGAAACCAACGAGCTAAAACATGGATTCACGAGTTATCGCAACATCGTTAATCCTATCGAGGTGAAACTCAGCGTAAAGCCATAGACATTACTGAATTGTCAACAAGCTGTCACAGCTCAGTTGACATTTATTGATTAAAAAGCAATTTTTTTTTTGAATTTTAAAAGACCTTGGGTGCCTTTATGACTGAAAATGGTAAAAGACGGTGGGCTTGGCCTAGAACTTAAAAGACAGTGGGCTTGGCCCGAAATTTAAAAAGACGGTGGGCTTGGCCCAAAATTTTAAAAGATAGTGGGCTTGGCCTAGAATTTAAAAGACAGTGGGCTTGGCCCAGAATTTAAAAGACAGTGGGTTTGGCCCAGAATTTAATAGACGGTGGGCTTGGCCCAGAAAATAAAAGATAGTGGGCTTGGCCCATAATTTAAAAGACAGTGGGCTTGGCCCAGAACTTAAAAGACAATGGGCTTGGCCTAGAAAATTTTAAAGACAGTGGGCTTGGCCCAGAATTTAAAAAGACAATAACCTTGGCCCAGGATTTAAAAAGGCAATGGGCTTGGCCCGAAATTTAAAAGACAATGGACTTGGCCCAAAAAAAATTTAAAAAGACAGTGGGCTTGGCCCAGAATTTAAAGGACAGTGGGCTTGGCCCGCAATTTAAAAGATAATGGGCTTGGCCCAGAAATTTTAAAAGGATAGTGGGCTTGGCCCAGAAAGATTTTTGTTTCGTTGTTCTTTTACAGTGAAGCTTGGCGCAAAAGCTAGAGACATAACTTTTCACGAGTTGCTGCAGCTTATGAAAAGATGTTGCAATGTTCATTCCTGCAACTCAAAATCTAAAGATTATATCAAAATATTGAAAATATTATGCCAAAACCTCCTTCTTGCATACCTGATGCTAATTGCTTCCTCAGAAAATTTTGATCCATCAAACCCGGGCGCAGGGTCTTGCAAACTGAGGCTTATCAACTTGTTTCAAGTTCCTTGGGATCTTCGGACGTCGGGGTGACTTTACTTCTGAGTTTGCTCATCAGGCACATAGTTTCCCTCTTAACATTGCGAATCGCATTAGGAGTCTTTCTTGCCTCGTTTGAACCTTCTGATTCATCCTTGATCTAACTTGTTAGTTAGCAGATTGCCATTAAATTGTTAAATCAATGATACTGAATTTATATTCCCTCTCATCGAAGCATTTTGTAATAAACACATGTGATTTCACAAATATAAAAGAAAGGAACATGATGAAGAAAGATGAAGAATAAAAAGAAAAGAAAGGAAAGTATTTTCATTGATTTGAGTGTTCACAAGCATGAAAAGGCAAATAGTACAAAAGGATGATACAAAGGCAAAGTGACAGACAATTGCCCCAGTTAGGATTCCTTTCTTCTCATTAGATAGGTCCTAATTCTTAGATGGATATTACAACCACCAGTGACACGAGCTCTCTTCCATCAATCACCACTTAAAATTGCCCCAATTTTGTCTTCCATCGCCACTTAAAAATACCCCAGTTTGCTTTTATACTGTCTGGGTGAGCCCTTCAAGTGACATCTCCTAGGAGAGCCTCTGCCGACTTTAAATTTTTTGCCTAATTTAGATGCCCTAACTTTTGCTTAGGCCGCCCTTGCGGGTTCTCAACCTAACGAGCTATTTTTTTTTTCAAGCATAGAACTTTTTGATTGCATCAGCATTTGTCGGTCTTGGCAACTCATTTCCGTCCATATCTGTTAAAACTAAGGCTCCTCCAGAGAATGTCTTATTGACGATATACGGCCCTTCATAACTCGGTGCCCATTTTCCTCGGGCGTCCTCTTGGTTTGGAAGTTTTTTCTCTAAAACCAGGTCACCTGCTTGGAACTCCCTAGGGCACACTTTCTTGTTGAAAGCTCTTGCCATTCTTCTTTGGTATAGTTGCCCATGACATATAGCTTTTGATCGTTTTTCTTCAATCATGTTTAACTGCTCATACCGAGTCTTTACCCATTCAGCTTCTTCTAACTTGGCTTCCATCAACACTCTTAAAGATGAGATTTCGACCTCTATGGGGGAAACCGCTTCCATACCATAGACCAAGGAGAATGGTGTTGCCCCAGTGTTGGATCGGATATTGGTGCGATAAGCGTGGAGAGCATAGGGGAGCATCTCATGTCATTCTCTGTAGTTGACCACCATTTTGGCTACTATCTTCTTGATGTTCTTATTTGTTGCTTCTGCTACACTATTCATCTGGGGTCTGGAAGGAGCAGAATTGTGATACTTGATCCTAAACCTCTCGCATAGATTCTTGATTTCTGCACTATTGAGGTTAGGGCCATTATCTGTGATAATCCTCTCTGGAATTCCATACCAACAAATGATGTTTACACTTAAAAATTTAAGGACAACCTTTTGAGTGACTTTGGCGTAGGAAGCAGCCTCTACCCACTTGGTAAAATAATCAATCGCTACTAGTATAAACCTATGACCATTGGAAGCTTTCGGGTTTATTAGCCCAATAACATCGATTCCCCACATTGAAAAAGGCCAGGGCGCCACCAAATTATGCAATGGGATGGGCGGTGCATTAATGCGATCAGAGTATGCTTGGCATTTATGACACTTTTGAACGTATTCTATGCAATCAGCTTCCATAGTGGACCAGTAATAACCATATCGCAGGATTTGGCGAGCCATCATGATACCGTTGGCATGTGTTCCACAAACTCCCTCATGAATTTCTGTTAAGATGGTGAGAGCCTCCTTAGCTCCTATACATCTGAGGAGTGTGCCATCATAATTTCTTTTGTACAGTATTTCCCCATTCAAAAAGAAAGCCATGGAAAGCCGACGGATGCTCTTCTTATCCTCATTTGCCCCTGATGGGTATTCTCTGAACTTGATATACTGCATGATATCATGGAACCAGGGCTAACCATCTTCTTCTTCCTCAACATTAGAACAATAAACTGGTTCGCTTTCTGCCCTTATTCGGATGGGTTGCACATTAGCATGAATACTCAGATTGATCATTACAGCCAAAGTTGCCAGAGCATCTGCGAACTAGTTCTTATCCCGAGCCAAGTGCGAAAAGGTGATCCATTTAAACCTCTCGATCAACCGCATCAAATATTTCTGGTATGGAATCAACTTGGGGTCTTTAGTCTGCCATTCCCCGTTCACTTGATAAATTATCAGTGCTGAATCTCCATATACTTGTAGTTCTTTCACTCCCAATTCTATTGCAACCTTTAACCCTTGAGCATAAGCTTCATACTCTGCAACATTATTAGTGCAGTCGAACTCTAACTTGATGGCCACTGGGTATTGCTTCCCACTTGGTGATGTGACCACTGCACCTATGCCGTTCCCATACATATTGACTGCTCCATCAAAAAACATCTTCCACATGTCCTCTTCATCTGACTCTTCTTCTTCAACTGCTAAAACATCCTCATCAGGAAAATCAGACATCATAGGTTGCTTGTAATTGAACGGGTTCTCAGCTAAGTGATCTGCAATTACGCTCCCTTTGATAGATTTTCGAGTTATGTGCTTTATGTCGAACTCAGAAAGAATCACTTGCCACTTGGAGACTCGTGTGGAAACATGAGGGCTTTCGAATATGTACTTTATCGGGTCCATCCTTGAGATAAGCCAGGTAGTATAGTACAACATGTACTGCCTCAACCTTCTAGACGTCCATGCCAGTGCACAACATGTTTTCTCAACTGTCATGTAGCGAGACTCGCACTCATTGAACTTCTTGCTCAAATAGTAGATGGCCTGTTCTTTTTTTCTCGTTTCATCGTGCTGCCCTAGCATTGCTCCCATGGATGTCTGCAATACCGTGAGGTATAATATCAAAGGACGACCAGGTGTAGGTGGCACCAAAATAAGAGGACTTTGCAAGTAAGTTTTTATCTTCTCGAAAGCTTCCTGACAGTGTTCATCCCATTCTCCTGGTTGTTGTTTCTTTAGTAGCTTGAAGATTGGCTCGCAAGTGCTAATCAGGTTGGCTATGAACCTAGCGATGTAATTCAGTCTCCCGAGAAAGCTTCTTACCTCCTTTTCAGTCTTGGGAGCAGGCATCTCTTGTATCGCTTTGACTTTATCAGGGTCCACTTTGATTCCTTCCTTGCTAACGACAAAACCAAGCAATTTTCCAGTCGATGCACCAAAAATACATTTTGTCGGGTTTAGTCTCAACTTGTATTTTCTGAGTCTTTCAAATAACCTTTGGAACACTACCACATGGCTTTCCCCTTCTTTGGACTTGGCAACTATGTCATCCACATATACCTCAATTTCTTTGTGCATCATATCGTGGAACAAAGCAACCATGGCACGCTGATAGGTGGCCCCGACATTCTTCAATTCGAATGGCATGACTGTGTAACAAAAGGTTCCCCATGATGTGACAAATGTGGTCTTCTCTTTATCACTCATGTCCATAAGAATTTGATTGTAACCAGAATAACCATCCATAAAAGAGAATCTATAACCTCTTGCTGCATTATCGACAAAGACATCAATGTAAGGCAAGGGGAAATTATCTTTAGGGCTAGCTTTATTCAAATCCCTATAGTCCACACACATCCTGACTTTTCCATCCTTCTTCGAAACGGGGACGATATTTGCTACCCATTCTGGGTGCCTTGATACTTCTAAAAAACCTGCCTCCAATTGCTTGGTGACTTCCTCTTTGATCTTTAAAGACATTTCAGGGTGCATTCTCCTCAATTTCTGCTTTTTCGCCTCAACATTGGGGTATAGCGGAATCTTTTGGGAAACTATACTCGGATCCAGCCCTGGCATATCTCGGTAGGACCAAGCAAATACATCCATGTAGTCTCTGAATAACTTGATCATGCTTTCGTGTTTCGGGTTATCCACTAACCTCAACTCCTTCTTGTCTTCATCGGTTCCCATATTGATCACCTCTACTTCTTCCTTATCCAGGCTGAAGTCTCTTTCCGACCTTTCTACCAATTTGGTAAACTCCTCAGTGGCGTTCCTATCTTCATCTGAGTCATAGTTATCTATATCCATCATTGAATAGGAATCCATCCTTGAGGTTTCAGGCATCCTTTCCTGGGATAATGCCTCTACTAGACCTAAGTCCCTGGAAGATTTTATGCCCGATTGGAAACAGAAAGAAAATATGGTAATTGGACAGGCTAAGCAAAGACGTAAATCAAAGATAGCAAAGAACTAAAGCAGTGAGTCAACTAAGAAACACACAAATTCATTGCATTGAAACTTTTATGAAAGATAACATGAGCAGAGAATCATATTGGAAAAACACACAAGTTCATTACATTAAAGCTTCGACAAGAGTTAGCATAAATTCAACATTACAAAAGTCTAAGATAACATCATAACCAAACAATTACTTTATGACAATCACATCTATTAACGCCTCAGATCGCTAATTGTTCAGAGGTCTCAAGTTGACAGCAGGCTGGATAACATGGTCTTCTTCGGAGTCCTCGTCTACATTGTTAATGATTAGCCGAACCTGATGATTGGAGGTTCTATTGATAACCTCGGCAGGGATGGGGAATGTCTCTTTCAGATGAGGAATCATCTTTTTCACTTCATTCTCCTTTTTTCCTTCATTGAGAACCAAGTTGTGCTTCATCATGTCTTCCAAAGGTGCCTCATATCCCAGACCATATCTGTTTTTGTTCTCTGGCAGGGTGATCATAGACTTAGTTCCTTGCAGCTGAATTCCTAAACCTTTTTCGGCTTGGTAATCATTATTGGTCATAATGCGAGTCACCACTTGATGAATATCTTTAGAAGTCGACTCATCCTTCTTTGCCTTTGATTCCACCAACTGGAAACTGTGTAGGAAGTTTTCCACCTCCAGCTCTGTGTTTTCAACATAAGGTACTGAAGTAGGCTTCATCAGTAAAATTTCTTCCTCTCCTCGAATGGTAACCAGACATCCATTTTTAATGTATTTCAGGCATTGGAGCAGGGTCGAGGGAACAACACCAACAACGTGGATCCATGGTCTTCCTAAAAGCACAGTGTATGTAGGCTCAATATCAATTACTTGAAACAACACTTGGAAGCAGCTCAGGCCTATCTCAAGCGGAAGGGTCACTTCTCCTAAAATTCCTCTTTTCCTTCCATCGAAGGCCCGCACTATCATTTCTTGAGGCCTAAGGTCTTCTACACTCATAGCCAACTGGGACAAGGTTGTCCTTGGGAGGACGTTCAAGGCAAAACCCCATCAATCAGAACTTTTGCGACTACATACCCCTAACATTTCAAAGTGATATGCAAAGCACGTGGGTTATTCCCTATCGAACGTACCACTTCTTCCTCCGAGAAGGGGATCACATTGATGTGCCTTACTGGGTCTACCATGTTCACTAAGCTTTCTAGGGTAATATCTGGCTTCACATAAGCTTCATTTAACACTCTCTGCAGTGCTTTGCGATGAGGTTCAGAATTCATGATGAGTGATAATAGGGAGATCCGAGCTGGAGTCTTTCTGAGTTGTTCTACCACATCATACTCACTTTGTTTCATGATTTTTAGGAATTCTTCTTCATCATCTTCTTTTGTTTCTACGAAGCCTGCTTTTCCTTTCCCGGTCTTATCTTCTTGCCTATAGCACCTGCCGTTTCTTGTGCTCCCTCCTACGCCCATAATGCTTGACACTGCTTGTGCGAGCTCTGCTATCTGAGCAACAGGGGTTGAAGCGGTTTGTCCTATATTACTTTGTGTCTTCACCTTGACATCATACTTCCAAGGCACAACATGTGTATCACTATAGGGAAAAGGTGTAGGCTTCTTTATCGCTATGACAACTTTCTGGGAATCTGGAACTTCACTAGTACGCGAGAGTTTGAGGACTAGACGTTCCACAACATCTATCTCTTTTGCGAACCCTCTTGCTTGGGTAACATCTATTACCCCCAAAGCCATGAATCTTTGCACCTAAGCCTTAAACTCCTTACAATCTTCAATATCGTGCCCCTTCTCTATATGGTATTCACAGTAAGCTTCAGTATTAACATCATCCAAGGCTACTGAGGAACAATAGCCTGCTTGGACAAGACCTTGGAATATCAACTTCATAGGAGTTTTGACATCCGCTACATTTTGAAGTCCTTTATTCTCCTTTTCCAATGCGTTTACAATCCCCTTCCCATGATTTGGAATTAGGTTGCTAGTAATGCTAGGTCCTTTCTCCTTTTCAAAGTCTAGCTTTCCGTAGGAAATCAATCTCCTCACTATAGTCTTAAATACCTCGCAATCTTCGATCGAGTGTCCTGGGTTATCCATATGGAATTTACAAGTTACATTGGGATTGTACCAGGCTGGAAATGGGGGCACCATAGGGCGAAAAGGAATGCATGCAACCAAATGTGCATCACACAACTGTTGAAACAAATCAGCATTGAAGATTGGCAACTTTAGAAAAAGGGGTAGATTTGACGGGGGTCGAGCATACCCTTGGTTTCCTGGATTTCGAGGTGCGGGAGGATGATTAGTATAGATGGGACGTGGTGAAGGAACATTATTAACTTGGTATGAAGTCTGGTAAGCTGGAAAAATGGGTGAAGGGGCTTGATAAGAAGGGTATGGTTGTGGGTTATGAGGGAAACATAAGTTTTGTTGATTTACATAACTGACTTCTGGTTCTTTTTTCCTCGTTGGTGCCACCTTCTTAGGAAAATTGCTCTCTGTATTTCCAGTAGGTAATTTTCCTGCTTTTGCAAGGTTCTCAATGCTTTCTCCAGCCGAAATTAGATCAGAAAAATCTCTGTAGGCAGCACCTGCCATCAGCCCAATTAAAGGTGCTCCTAGGGTCCCCATAAAGTATGAGCTCATTTCTGATGGAGTCAAAGGTGGTTGAACTTGGGTTGCTAACATTGTCCATCTTTGAGCGTATTGCTTGAAAGTTTCGTCATTCTTTTTCTGCATTGACCCTAGTTGTTCACGGGTAGGTGCGGTGTCGATATTGAATCAATATTGCTCCAAGAATAGACTCGTCAAATCATCCCAACAAGAAATCTTTGAATGGTCAAGTTGCATGTACCATTCTAAAGCCGACCCGGTCAGGCTCTCATAGAAGAAATTGATTAAGAACTTTTGATCCCGTGGCCAAATGGCCATTTTGGTGATGTAAGTCTTCAGATGGAACTTTGGATTGGTGCTCCCATCATACTTTGAGAAGTCTGGTACTTTGAAGTCTTTGGGAAAATTGACTTTAACCTCAGGGAACAGTTCATCGATTCCTACTGAGCCATACAGATTAGGGCCTTGCATAGCTTTAATTTGCTCTTGCATCTTTCCAATCAATTCATTTCTCAGTTTTTCTTTTTCAGAGTTGCTGTTCAAGAATATTTTCACCGGCTGTTCATGAGTTACTTCTACATTATTTTTCTCCCCTTCATGATTTTCGTTCATGGAATCACCCTCTTCATTGTTGTTCACATTTGCATTTACCCTAGTGCCGATAGATGTTCCATTTGTTGTTCTAAGGGTCTCAGTTAACTGTCTCAGTAAATCCTCGACCCTTGATTGCCCTTCTGCCATTGTATTGATTCTTTCTCTTATTTCATCCATCTCTTGACTTAAGTTTCTTTCTGAATTTGACATCTCTTGTAGCTTAGTTTGCGATCTAGTTCTGTAGGCCCGGGTTTGTGCAATCTGCGTTTTCCGAGGACGAGCAATGGTTCAACGTTTTTACCTGAAAATTTTAGAAGATCAGTGATTATGTTCATTATTTGTTAGAGGACCGTTAGTGATTTTGCACCAAATGAATTTGAAATGAGTATCTTTGATATTGTTTATCATGACTATTACCTAGAACGTCTCGTTCAAAAGTATTAAGTCTCCAGTGAAATATGGGATAAAAAAAAGAGTGCCGACACAAGCATACTTCATTTATTCAACTGAAAAGATATAATAATACATTGCTTCTTAGATGAATACATCATGACCTAGCCGAAAGAAACTATTTCTTATCTGAATAGGCCTTAGCCATCTGTTTCATCTGCCCTATAAGGTTCTTACAGTACTCAATGAAATCACTGATTTCTATCGGTGTTTCAAAAGGGTTGACCATCTGATCAGCTTTCTTCAAATGATATGGAGTATCCGCAATTGCCAAATTAGCCAAACATGCCAATTTTGGAAAGCGACTCATCCAAAAATGAACTTCCTCCTTCCATCCATCGATGTCCCTTTTTTGTTGTTCCACCTGATCCATCAGTTTTTTCATATTTTCCTGTCCTTGTTGCAATGCTGCCTCATATTTTGCAACTGTCGCTTTCATGTGTAGCTTCTTATCTTTTATCATATCTTCATATCACTTAGATGCCACTCTCATCTGCTGCCTCATTTCTTCTACCAGCCACATTGCATTGTTCTGGGTTGCTTTGGCACTCTTGAGCTGCTCCCTAAGCTGTTGGTTTTCAGTCATGGCCCTGTCCCTTTCTTGCCTGTGGAGCCCTAATTCCTTGTTTGCTGCCCCCAGACACTGTTTGGTTTTTAGCATGTAATCACGTTCTGCCTTCATCTTTTTATTGGTCCCTTCAAGAGTGTGGTCCTTTTCAGCATTTTCTCGCTTCAAGGCCGCACATGCCTGGCGGGTCTCTCTCAATTCGGCATCCATTTTTCCCTTTTCCTCTTCCATTTTCACAAACCTTGCTCTTATTTCTTTCATCTCTTCATTCTCGATCACGACCGAGGCTGAAGGTTCACCAGCCATAGGGGTTGCCGGGGTCCTGAATGGTAACTTGATTTCTTGAACTCTATCCTTAACCCATTGGCGATAATCTTCCTTGGCTGCACAACTTCTGACTCCCAGTTCTTTTCCTTTTCGGATGACTTTGTCCCAATCACTTCGGACCTCCTGAAGTGATTCAGGGTCTTCTGTATCTATATAGTAAAGAACAAAAGAGGTTATTTGGGCTTTTGCAGGTGGCCCTATCATAGGATAACCGAGTTATCGCTGTGCCAAGGCTGGATTGTAATTAATACATCCTCGTGTACCCATGAGTGGTACGTTTGGAAACCTTCCGCACTGGTAGATGATAGTTTCTACATCTTTCCATCGAGGATACCACCTTATCTGCTTTTCTTCCAATTTCGCCAAGTGGTTCGCCCATTCGCGGCTGTTCTTGACCTTCAACTGGTACAGGTTAAAGTCAACGATAGGGCACTCCGCTTTGTATGATCTATTGAAAACATGAGCTGTGAGCCAAACATACAACACTGGCAAGCAACAGAGGACTCTTTTACCATTCCTTTCGTGATAAAAGTTCAGGGTAGAGTACACATCTGTGAGAATGGCTGGGACAGGGTTGTCAGTGTGGAATTTGCAGGCAAGGAACACATCGATTGCTGCATAATCCACGTAATCATCAATATTAGGGAACAAGACTGTGCCATAAATAGTTAGGGCTAGCACATCCATGAAAGCCTCCCAATCTCCACTTTTCGCTAAGTGATGCATCTGTCCTTTAAGGTACTCTCTTGAAAACCCTTTGGTTCCATTCCTATTTTGCTGCACACCTTGGAGGTCTCTTGCATGCATTTTCAAAATGTTTGCTACAGTTTGGATGGATGCGTAGTGTCCCTTATAAAAGTATGGCCTTTTACCTTCCAATGACAAACCTAGGATTTGCTCGAATTCTTCCAGAGTGGGAGGTAGTTGGAAATCCTGAAAAGTGAAACATCTGAGAGGAGGGTCATAATATTGGGCTACTGCGGTGATTGCTTCCATTTGCACATTCACCTCTAACAGATCCAGAACTTTTCCATACTTTGCTGTAAATGTCAAACGTTGAGTCTTCTTCAACATTCGTCCCATAACCACTAGGCTTTCAGTGTGAACTTTATTAGCCTTGAGCCGCAGAGTCTTTTTCAAGTTTGCATCCTTGTGATCTGATCCCATATTCCTTTTATCAAAGATACTCATTGTCAAATTTTGGTTGAGTTCTAACGGTTCTCTAACAAATCTGCCTCAGGAAGGACAAAAGATTAGAGTATTGCAAAGAAAACATGGTGCAAGGTTGCAAAGTACGATTTCTCTTTTTTTTATATATAAAAAATACAATGACAGATAAATTTAAGGATAACGAAAAGGTACGCTCCCTTTGTGCCCTAAAGGACTGCCTTAAATTTGAGGAGTTCTACCCTAAGGATCTATAAGGCTGTCTAATTCGTGAGAACTTTCATTGAGTGATTCTACTATTTTAAAGGCCTCTAGAGCTAAGTCCCATATCAGAATGTTGACCACAAATAGTGGGTAAACCATTAGGTGCGAGACATTCATGAAAAAGGTATGCTCTAGATGAGGTTTTCGTGATAACCAAACAGGATGTACATCCAAAATGGCTACCACTACGCAACATCTATCTAACTTAAGATTCACTCAGACCTGGGTATAGGGCCCCACTCGAATGTGTGTGATAAACGTGTAGGTGTAGTGTGTGTAGGGAGCATACAAACCTTTATAATTCTATAGACTACTCACATCCTGCAAAACAACACGAACACAAAACAAGATTCCCAAAATCTTCTATCCTAAGGTTTGCATGATAAAATAGAATCACAGTTAAGGTGATCAATAAATAATTTAAATAAAATAGAAAAACAAAACAAAAATAAAGTAAAAACAAAAGGAGTAAAACAAACATATAAAAGTTACAAAATTTACACAATCAACTTTCAAAGGCTTGACTCTCAAATTTCCCCAGTGGAGTTGCCATCTGTCGCGACCGGGATCGCGGCGGAAAATAATAACTCATCAGATTTTAAAATATGAAAATAGAGTCGCCATCAATTTTATTTAAATTATGAAGAATTGGAAAACCTTTCTTTGGAAATGGTCTTTGGAACCATATTGGATGCGGGAGTCGGTTATGGATAAGGAAGGGCGAAAACTTAACCCCACAGCACCCCTAACACACCCGTTCTAAAAATGGTACCTTAAATTGATTGTGCAGAACTTTACAACTTTGAAAATATTTGCTTTATCATTTTTTGTAAAAAAAATAGATAAATAAAAAAAGAAGGAAAAGAAGATTTTATGAATCATCGAGTTGTCGCAACTTAAATGATTCCCAAAAAAAAGAGATTAACAAACTGTCACAGCTCAGCTAATCCGATTTTATAAATTCTCAACAACATTTAATTATTTTATTTTTCCTAAAAAAACCAACAGCTAAAGAAAGAAAAAAAAAACAATAAGAATAAATATGATAAACAAAGCTAACGAAAAAAAAAGTAACAAACATGCTATTGTTATTTATCTATCCTACCCAAACTCAAGAGGAGGCCTTGGAACACAAAAAAAAAGTAAAATAATCATGAAGCCCAACCCAACAGAACCCTCTTCTTTTATCATACTTTTTGTTATAAATTCCTTCTTAAAACATACATACTACTTTAATAAAATAAAATAAAATAATACAGCAAAAAGAAGAAAACAGAGGCTCGTAGCCTTTGATAAGGAGAAAAAAGAAGGAGGTTTTCAGCCTCCGAAGTGGGAAAATGAAAAAAGTGAGGTATCGTGTTGGGAAGGATCTGGTGGAGGTCCGACGGTTGGTTGGGGTTTCTGGTTTTTGTGATCCGACGGTCGGTGCAAGAGAGTTTTGGTTTTGTGATCCGACGGTCGGTGCAGGGGGTTCTGGTTTCTGAGGTCCGACGGTCGGTGCGGGGAAGGATCTGGCTTCTGTTGTCCGGCGATCGGTGCGGAGAAGGATTCTGGTTGGGTTCGACGGTCGGCTGAGATGGATTTCGTTATTAGGAGAGTGGTGAAGGTTGGTATGGGTTTACGTGGGGGTGACGAGCGCCGAACTCAGTCAAAATTATAACCGAAGTTATTACCTAAGCTTGTAGCACAGTGACAACATCGGATCATCTCCACGAGGATTGTAGATGCAATTTAATCAAATCAAGTGAAAGTTAGCAAAGGGGGGTTTGACAGTTTAAGATCGCACTTAACAAAATTAAAGGAAGAAATAACAATTAAAGAGCAGTCAATTTAGAAATCTATCCAAGATTGGGTTGATTCAATCATAGACCCTTCATAGAACACTTGAAGTGCAATTGAATTGTTAATTTGGATCTAACCGAGATCTCTGCATCAAATCCAGAATTCATACTAGACGATCATCTAGAATTCAATTAACAAGTGATAAACACAAATCCGCAATCACGCCATTCATGAAGATCTATGTTAATTTCAAGTACCAAATTCAATTAACTTAGGCACAAATCAGTAACCTAACCTTTTCAATTCTGTGATTAATTTATATCAATCAGTTCTAAGTTTCATCATAAATCTCAATCTTCATTTATGTGATTAGTTTAGATCAATCAGTTCTAAGTTTCATCACAAATCTCAATCTTTAAATCAAGATTAAATCAGATCAACATAAATAGAATCACCATTCATGCATTCAAGATCAAGAAGAAGAAAGAAGAAGAAGAAAAGAGAAATTCAATTACAAATCAAATACAATACATAACCAAGGTCTCAAGAATCCAAACCACAATCTCTTCAAGAGTTCTAAATTGACCGAAAGTAGCTTAGTCCTCCATTACCACAAAGGGGAGCATCAAAATATACAAAAGCTATGAGAAACTATGAAGAAACAAGAAGAAACTATGAGAGAAATGAAGGAGAATACAACTTGTTCTTTCATGATAACCAATGGTGCCTTTTATAGAAGTCTAGGGTAACAAAATGACAAAGGGGAGTGGGTGGATGAGTGGGGTGGTTGAGTGGGTTGGTGAGTAGAGTAGTTGAGAGGGTTAGTGAGTGAAGTAGTTGAGAGGGTTAGTGAGTGAAGTAGTTGAGTGGGTTGGTGAGTGAAGTAGTTGAGTGGGTTGGTGAGTGAAGTAGTTGAGTGGGTTGTTGAGGACGAAAATTTCTTGTCTGACTTGGAAGCCAAAAACGACCAACTATACTATAGACCCATGACAAGTACTCTTCATGAAAGTTGTAGATATTTGTCTTGGCTATAACATGCATATCTGGATCATCCAATTTGGCTTCCTACAGCCCAAGATATGACCCAAATACCGCAGGTTACTCAAACCCAACTTCAGCACCTCTATTCCGACGTACAAGCTCAAACTGACCCATTAGACTTCATTTTTTCAAAAAGTGTTCTTCATGAAAGTTGGTTATTTGGATCTTAACTATCAACTATCCAAATTTCAGCCCATCTCCATTATTACAGCTTGAGATATGATTTTATGAGTGCACACCATTTGGATTCTAGTGACAGAACCTGTATTCTGACTTCCATATAAACTTAGGTCCCTTAGACATCTGTTTAGGACTTTGAGCTCTTCATCAAAGTTGTAGAGCTTCCTCTTAAATTTCTTACAAGGTAAAATTCATGATTATCAGATATCAGGAACTCAAGTTATGGCCAAAATACAGAAATAGTGTCAAATCTTAATAATGCTGAAAATATTCAATTAGGACCAATTTGAGCTCAAACTCACAAAATCATGCCAAACTCAATCAATTAAGAATATGGAGAGTGTAAATGACTAAACATAAGAGTTTCTTAATGAATGAAATATGTGATTATCAAATTCTCCCGCACTTAGCTTTTTGCACTCCTGGGCAAAACTCAAGACCAAAACAAGGACATAAGATATTAACAAAAATTTAAATTCCAACGACATTCAAGAGCCCAAAATTTTACAATCAAGAAGAACAACCAAAGGTTCAAGGGATCAAAACATTCATGAGTTAACAATTCTCCACATCTCAAACCAACAAGCAAGGTATCTTCAACATGAATCGAGAATGATAGATTTTCACAAGATTCCCTCTCAATCTCTCAAGTGTTTAAAAGGTAGGTATTTCACTCAATTCAACCCATGAAAATTGCACTACCATAAGCTTGCTTATCTTCTACTTCTCCACTACTCAAAACACATGCACACACAAATCATGAGGACTTTATTCAAGGTTGTAGTGAGGTCAAGGTAACAGAAGAGGATAAAATAGATATGAGAAGATAAATACCAAAGGAAATAAAAGCAAATGAGAGCTGAGTTCAAATATCAAGCATAAAAGTTCATCCCAACTCTAATGTATATCCCTTTACATATTCATTTCCCAATCCTTTTTTTTTCTTTTTTTTTATCTACTCATCCATTAACTAAGCTAATGTTCTTTTATTCCCTAAGGTAAAGTAAGAACACGATTTTTCATTTAAGGCACATAATGGGCTAGAAACAAGGAATGGTCAAATAAGCTCAAAGGGGTTAAGTAAAGGAAAATATACAAGGTTAGTATGAATCAGAGAATTTTCAAGAAGTCAAAAGAGTGCTTGATATCATATTAAAAACAAGGTTGGCTATTCGGTTAAACTAGCTAATTAAGAAAGAGGGCCTCAATCATGTTCATGCATGCAAGTGAAATGTAGCCCCAAAAAGAATCAAAGCAAGTTCTAGAGTGGTCATTAACATGAGTGAAAATCACACAAGAAAGAAGAGAATGACATAAATGTTGAATCCATCCATTAGGCTCAAAATCTCACAAGGTATGCATCTATCAAACTCAATTCATCAATTCAATCATCCATCACCAAGCATATCAGTTCAAGAAGGGAGAAAAGTTATTCAATCATGCAATGAACCTTTTTTTTTAAACAAAAAAAATGCTAAAATCTCTCCCCCACACTTAATATAACATTGCCCTCAATGTGAAAGAGAGATATAGAAAAGACCAACACAACCTGATGAGAAGTGAATCAACGCAAGCGAGAAAAAGAAGCTGTCAGTGCCGCATCGACACGAAAAGAAATCAAATAATAAAACTTTAGTACTTCCACAATTTAATACTAATTAATTACTACCTAAAAAAACTCCTTACTCGCCACCAATTAAGATGCGTCTCAAGAGTAAAATTACTCCTTACTCTGCCATCACTAATTGGTTTAATAAGTCCATGACAATTATATCATGCTTTCCAAACAAAACAACAAAATTTTTTTTTTGGGTCAACTATCCTTCCCCCCTAACTAGATCACAACATTGTCCTCAATGTTAAAATATAGATGAGTAAAGGATAGAAGATATTACCTGTTGGAGAAAGCTGACACAAATTTAAACAGAAATAAAGTACAATAAAATCAAACCGATTAAAGAGAAAGTGTCAGATCTGGCTTTCTTTTCTTGTTACTTCCTTCGCTGCTTCTGTTGACCAATCTATTTGAGCTAATACCTTATCGGTACATACTCAAAAGCTTCTAATTTATCAATGAGCTCATCAATAGTGGAGGCAGAGATAAGAAGTTGTCTTCTTGCCGAAGGAGTGATAAATTTACGTTTCACATGACTTTGTCAAGAAAAGATAACAAAAGATCAAAGAAATTATTAACATTCAACAAACCAATGGGTTTATGGTGGATGTTCAGTTCGGCCCAAGAGACAATTTGAAAAATTTCTTCCAAAGTACCAAAATCACCTGAATTTCTTCTCCAACTGTCTTTCCAGTGATGTTATTTTTAGCTAAAGGTTTAGGAATAACACCTAAAACCTGACTGCCTCCTATAAAAGCAGAAAGTGATACAGCCCCCATTAACCCACGACAACCTCCCCCATAAACAAGATGAATATTCCTCGCAGCAAGTGATAGACCAAGAGTGCTAGTTGCGTTTACAAACTCTAATCCCTTCCCGTAACTCGACCCACAAAAAACACAGACATTTGTGAGGTTACGAATAGAAGGCCCCATTCTATATTCTTCCTCTCTTTGAGTGTTTCTGAGCTGAAGGAAAATGGAGAAAATGGAGTGTTTAAATAAGAAAAAGAATGGAAAGGGGAATAATTGCACTTATAAGGGTAGGTTGGCTATTGTCAGAAAAGGTTGAAATTAAGAAACACATAATCTTTTTTTTTTTGTTTTTGTTTTTGTTTTTTGTTTTTATTCATAATGCGTATGGAGAAGGTTCATCACCTCCACTTCTGCATTCTCTGGAAGTTCATGATACTGTTTGAGGCGGTGTTTATTTACGATGAAAGCTTTGGCAGTGACCTCACTTTTAATCTGAATAGCACCAGAAGGAAAAACCTTAGTAACAATAAATGATCCATCCCATCTAGACCTTAATTTGTCAGGCATGAATCAGAGGCGGGAGTTATAGAGGAGAACTTTTTGACCAATCTCGAATGTTTTCCTCAGAATCAACTTATCATGGAAGGCTTTGGTCTTCTCCTTATAAAGTTTGGAACTTTCGTAAGCCTCCAAGCGGATCTCCTCCAATTCTTTGCCGGCTGCAGCTTCCTCTCTCTCCATACCGCTTGATCTAGGTCCAAGTTGCACCTTTTCACCACCCAGAATGCACGATGCTCAATTTCCACCGGCAGGTGGCAGACTTTTCCAAAAATAATCGATACGAAGACATCCCGATTGGTGTCTTATAAGCAGTCCGGTAAGCCCATAAAGCATCCTCAAGCCTCTTGCTCCAATCCTTTCTATTAGGTTGAACTGTCTTCTGGAGTATCTGCTTGATCTCCCTGTTGGAAATCTTGGCTTGCCCATTAGTTTGGGGATGGTAAGGTGTAGAAACTCTGTGCAAGACCCCATACTTTTTCATCAAAGCTTCCATGCTTCGATTACAAAAATGTGAACCCTGATCACTGATGATGGCCTTCGGAACTCCAAACCTGCAGAAAATCTGTGATCTAACAAAATCCACAACAACTTTGGAATCATCAGTCCCGAGTAGCTTTCGCCTCCACCCACTTGGATACATAATCAACAGCTAGCAAAATGTAAACAAAACCAAAAGAAACAGAAAGGGTCCCATAAAATCAATACCCCATACATCAAAAATCTCACAGAACAATAAGGATTTCTGGGGCATCTCATTCCTTCGAGAAGTGTTTCCTATTCTTTGGCATTGATCACAAGATTTACAAAATACATATGCATCATGAAATAGAGTGGGCCAATATAATCCAGATTCCAAAACTTTCCTAGCAGTCCTTTGGGGACCAAAATGACCGCCACATGCAAGTGTATGACAAAAGCTAAGAATAGAATGGAATTCATTATCAGGCACGCATCTCCTAATGACTTGGTCACTACAAAATTTCCACAGATAAGGGTCGTCCCATACATAATATTTTGACTCACTTTTTAATTTATCAATCTGAGCCCTAATAAAATGTGCAGGGAAAACACCAGCAACTAAGAAATTTATCAAATCAGCAAACCAAGGAGTGTTACCTTGTAGCTTGAAAAGCTGCTCATTAGGGAAGACATCATGGATAGGAGAAGAATCTGCCTTTCTCTCAATCCAATTCAAGTGATCTGCCACCAGGTTCTCTGCTCTACTCTTATCTCTGATATCAATATCAAACTCCTGTAAGAGCAACATCTACCTAATCAACCTAGGCTTTGCATCGGGTTTTTTCAGGAGAAACTTCAAAGCTGCATGATCTGAGAATACAACCACTCTAGAACCAAGCAAATATGATCGAAATTTATCTAAAGCAAAAACAATTGCTAAAAGTTCCTTTTCGGTTGTAGTGTAGTTGGCTTGTGCAGCATCTAAAGTCCTCGAAGCATAGGAAATGACATGAGGTACTTTGCCAACTCTCTGTGCAAGGACAGCTCCCAATGCATAATTAGAGGTATCACACATGAGTTCAAATGGGAGTGTCCAATCTGGTGGCTGGATGATAGGTGTACTGGTCAATGCTTGCTTCAAGTGATTGAAGGCATCCTTACATCTCTGGTCAAAGTGAAACTCTACATCCTTTTGCAACAAGTTGGACAGTGGAAGGGCAATTTTGTTAAAATCCTTTATGAACCGCCGATAGAAACCTGCATGACCAAGGAAAGAACGAACCTCCCGCACGCATGTGGGGTAAGATAGGCATGAAATGACATCTATTTTTGCAGGATCTACCTCAACACCCTTGCTAGATACTATATGCCCTAAAACTATACCCTGTTCTACTATGAAATGACATTTTTCAAAATTCAGGACAAGGTTAGTTTCAATGCACTTATGCAAAACCCGATCCAAACTATCCAAACATGCATCAAAGGAAGAGCCATAGACATTAAAATCATCCATAAACACATCCATGCAACTCTCTAAAAATTCAGAAAAGATACTGACCATACACCTTTGAAAGGTTCCCGGAGCGTTGCACAGACCAAAGGACATTCTCCTGTATGCAAATGTTCTAAATGGACAGGTGAAAGTGGTCTTCTCTTGGTCTTCTGGGGCTATATGAATCTGAAAATAGCCCGAATATCCATCCAAGAAACAGTAATGCGACTTGCCAGTCAGTCTCTCCAACATCTGATCAATGAAAGGCAATGGAAAATGATCTTTCCTAGTGGCCTGGTTAAGCCGCCTATAATCAATGCACACCCGCCAACTGTTCTGGATTCTTGTGGATAGGAGCTCATTGTTCTGATTTGCAATTACTGTGACTCCAGATTTCTTTGGAACCACTTGCACTGGGCTCACCCATTTACTGTCAGATATGGGATAAATAATGTCAGCTTGCAGCAGCTTGGTCACTTCCTTCTTCACCACATCCAGAATCAGGGGATTTAGTCTCCTTTGGGGTTGCCTCACTGGCTTGGTACCTTCCTCCAATAAAATCCTATGCATACATGTAGAGGGACTAATACCAGGAATGTCTGCAAGTGTCCATCCGATGGCTCGCTTATGCTACCTCAAAACCTACAGCAATTTTTCTTCTTGTTCAGGTTGTAGATTCTTAGCGATAATCACTGGCAGCTTCTCACCATCTTCCAAATATGCATATTTAAGGTGGTCTGGCAAAGTCTTTAGCTCTAAGGATGGGAGATGCACAATAGAAGGCAGCAAGCTATTTGAAACAAGCAACTCAGCAGCATTAAATTTGACATAATTTTGACTCATATTTTCATATGCTGCATCAGTCAAATAAGCACCTGCATCATCACTCATAGCTGCATAAATCTCAAAGACATGCAAGACATGGTTCAATATCACAGCTAACACATATATCACAAGTGACAGAATCCAGAAAATCAGTAATATCAGAAAATTCAGCATAAATATCAGCATAAGCATCATCAACTAGCATATCAATCACATCAACATGGAAAACAGAAGAATGCTCCTCGAGGGGATGTCTCATGGCCTCAAAAATGTTAAATTGTACCACATCGTCGCCAAATTCCATGGAAAGGGTGCCAGCATGCACATCTATCTTGGTCTTGGCTGTCTTGAGGAAAGGTCTGCCTAGGATCAATGGAGCATAGTTTGTTGAAGACTCATCTTCCATGTTCAGAATATAGAAGTCCGCTGGAAAAATTAGCTCATTCACCCGAACTAACACATATTCTAGCACTCCTGCAGGATGAGCAGTGGTCCTATTTGCCAACTGAATCACTATACCAGTAGGTTGCAAAGTGCCAATGTTCAAGGGCTGATATATTGACATAGGCATGACATTAATCGAAGCACCCAAGTCTAGCATTGCATGTTCAAATTTGGAGTTACCTATCGTGCAAGGAATTATGAAAGTTCCAGGATCTTTGCATTTTTGTGGCATGCTTAGTAGAATCATTGCAGAAACATTTCTGCCCATGCTTATTTTCTCAGTACCCTTAAGTCTTCTCTTGTGAGTACACAACTCTTTGAGGAATTTGGCATACTTGGGAATCTGCTTGATTGCATCAAGGAGGGGAATATTGATTTCCATCTTCCTGAATGTGTCCATGACTTCTCTTTCTATTTCTGTTTGCATAGTATGCTTGGACTGTATGACTCTGTTTGGAAAAGGTAGTGGAATGGTCAGATTTGAATTCTCTGCACATTTCTTCTGTGTCACAGATTTTTGGACTGAGCTATCCACTTTCTTCTGTTTCTAGTCACCTTCTGGTTGCTGCACTTGTAGTTCAGGTTGTGGTGGAGTAGGATCGTCAACTTCTCTACCACTTCTCAAGCTAATGGCACTTACATTGCCTCTTGGGTTGTTGACTGTTTGTGAAGGCAATTGGTTCGATCCTTGGCTTTTCAATTCACTCACGGTGGTGGCCAGCTGCCCAATCTGAGTTTGCAGGTTCTGAATGGTGGCATTGACATTTTGTTAAAACTGAACATTATTTGTTGCCATCTGTTTCATCAAATCTTCCAATGATGGCTCGGATGGAGTGGTTGCTGGACTTGGCAACATGAGGGGCTGCTGCACAGGTGGCTGCACAGTTTGTTGTTGTATGAATGCAGGTGGTTGGTATTTGTTGCTAGGACCTACAGCTTAGTATCTAAATTGCTGCTACTGTTAGGGTTGTTGTTGCTGACCAGAATTTCCATATCTCAAGTTAGGATGGTCCCTCCAGCCAGGGTTATAAGTATTAGAAAATGGATCATATCTTGGCTGTTGGGACTGTTGATATTGAGGTTTACCAGGAAAAATGCCAGCTGCTGCAACTGACTGCTCTGGAAAAACAAAACCACCCTCCTGAAGTGTGGGGCATGTATCAGTAGGATGAGATGAACAAGAGCAAATGCCACACACCCTTGCAAGCTTTTGTACGGAAACTGGTACATGTTGTCCCACTGCTAATTGCCTTACCATGCTACAGTAGTTCTGATTCATACATCAATATTAAATACATCAGTAGTTCTGATTCATACATCAATATTAAATAGTAACATGCTTCCATGCTACAGGTTTTTATTGTTGCTCTCTCTTTTGGTTGAATTGCTTTTAAAAGCATATACTCTTCTGGTACTGACTCTTGTGGCTGCTATAGTTCTTGGGAAGGATAAGTAGACCAAGGTTGTTCCAATCCAGCTTGTGGATACTTTACCACCTTTGAATGTTCCTGTTATTGCTAAGTGGCATTACCTGTCTGCCTTTGTGTAAGTTCTCTTCCTAAACATCTTATTTTATTTTATTTTATTTGGTGAATCTTCCTAGACAGTTAACCCTCCCTGTTTGTGTGCTGTGCTTTTTGATTTATCTTACGTGGGATCGGAAATGACACACTGGATTTGAAAATTTCTAATATGCACTGAGAGACGTTCAATTTTTTTAATCACCAATTTAATGTCAAAATTGTTGTCACTTCCTCGTCAATCACTAATTAATGCTTTAATAGGTGAATCTATATCCTTAATCTGCATTTTTTTTGGGTACGTAAATCAGTAATTTCTCCTTATTAGGAATACAGTCTTGTTATAATTTTTTAACATGGAACAAACTGATAACGTCAACTTGCAAACATGTTATAAACTATTAATATGTCAACTTGCAAATTGTCGTTAAGGCTTGCTTTACTTGTTTGATTAGTCTTGTTATTGGCCTTTTTGCATAATTCTCCCATGAGGTTATTCTTTCATGTCTTCATTTCAAGTTGTTGCACAAACTATTAATAATTTTTAGTGTTTCTTTTAATTACCTCTTCTGATAGTGTTTACTGTGGAGTGGTTCATTCTTTATTTAACTTTTTTATTCTTTGTGTGTGTTGTGGGAAAGGGCAACTCATTTTCTGCTGCTTTTCATCACTTTGATGCACGCACTATATTTTCAGCATTTTTGAATGACAATCTGAACTTGTACATTCTTGACTGGGTCAATCACCTGATTATCATCAACAATCTGCCCATGGGAAGTAGAATTGCACTGGGAATTTTTTATATATATATATATATATATATATATATATATATATATATATATATATATATAATGAAGGCATCTAGTTGTGGCAAATCCCAACTAGATGCTTTTTTTTAAATACTTTTTTAAAACATTAGAGACAGATATAGAGACGGAAAAACCAGTCTCTAATTTAGAAATGAAAAAAATCCGTCTCTAAATTAGAGATGGAATTAAATTTTCCATCTCTAACAATCAGAGACGCCACTTTGAGAGATGGATCAATTTTGGTCTCTAATTTCATTTCTAAATATTTAGAGATAGAATTTTACACATTTAGAGATGAAATTTTTCTGTCTCTAAATCTGATTTTTTTTAGTAGTGTTGGTTGTTTGTAAAAGTAGATATGATGCTTTGATTGCAAAATTGAATGTTCTCTGTTACTGAATAAATTTGGATATAATCTATAGTGGAGAAAACATATCAAAATAAACCAATATTTATGAAATAGTTTCGTAGCAAATTCTGAAATTTTAACTGTGTGCAAATGATGCCAACCTACTGAGTGAAGATGTCTGAATCCTAGATATAGTAGAAGTGAATATGGTATTATGCTTATTCTTATGGTCTTTTCTCTATTTTTGAAGTCTACTTGATGCACTTAGTCTCCAAGAATACAGATACCTGGAATATATGTTTGATAACATTTCAAAATCTCTTTGTTCAATATTTATTAACACGCTAACTGTGTAGCACAACAGTTTTATTATTATTTAAATGATTTTACCTTGTTTGATTCTCTAGACTAAATGATAGCTAAACATTAAAATTGGCTAGAAAGTGGGATACTGATTCAAAAACCACACTTCAATGCATATATATATATATATATATATATATATATATATATATATATATTTGTTTATTTTTCACTTAATTTATGGTAAATATTAATTACTGTATTGATTAGACAATTCGAGGATTCGTTAAGGGAAACATATCCCAATATCACTGATAATCAAATATTAGAAGCTTGAGATAAGGACTTCAATAGGTGGCTAAATATCTAGTGAGTCCTTTTATCTATAATCACAGCTGTCATATTAAATTCAATGTTCATTATGCTAAATGTTACAACTATCTACTGTCTATGTAATGATACAGGTTAATATAGGTTAAGTTGAGGATCAAATGATACGAGAGATAAGTTATGGTCCATCCAAGTCTATGACTTCTTACTGTGGCTTAATAGTTAATGGGTATAGATTTCATACTAAGGAGTACGGACAAAATAAAGCTACCATGAATAGTGACATATGTGTTAGAGGTAGTATATATAGTGAGAATGACTTTGACTATTATGGCATCATTGAAGATATATTGAAATTGTCATATGTAGGAAATCAGAACATAGTATTTCTTTTACAATGTCATTGGTTTGACCCGATTAATGGAGTCAATGTTGATGAGAGATATGGGTTAGTTGACATCAAGCATAAATCAAGACTTCACTCAAATGAGCCATTTGTCTTAGCCGAACAAGCATAACAAGTGTACTATACAAGATACCCACAAAGTGGGAATAAAGCTAATGGTGAATGGTGGGCAACTTGCAAGGTTAGAGCAAAACTCTTCGTGGCTGAGACATTGAATGACGAAGGTGATGAATTGAATGACCTAGTTGCCATTGATTATTACCAAGATGACGGATCCCTTGGAACACAATATTGTCATATATGATGAAGCACTTTCCTTGTTTGATACACATGCCCAAATGGAAGAAGTGAACATACATGATATACATTATCCAATGGACGTTCCGGTTGATGATGAGTTCATTGATGACAACGAAGATAATGAAATTAATGAATTCTCATATGAAGACGAGGAATCTTTTGCTTCATACTCAAGTAGTTAAAATTGAATCTTGTTCAATAAATTTCATTAATGGTATTTACACTAAAATATCATTATTATATTTTAAAGTTTTTATTGATATATAGTTTCTTAACTCGTCATGTTTCATTATGTTTCTTTATGCAGATATTCATCATGACCATTCAAGGTAGAGGTGTTGGACACGGTCTTGGGAGAGGCCATAATGTTTCATCCCAGCCTTCTCCATCTAGCCATAATTGCCCACCACTACAGCCTTCTCAGCCTTCCCCAGGTATACTTATAGGATAATCTTTTTAATTATTGTTAACTTATGGTTTATATACATGTAATATATTGTATTTTTTTGTTTATCTATAATTATGTTATGTGCAACTTCAGCTACTGGCCCATTGACCAATGCAAGTCTACCAGCGTCTATCCCATTGACCATTGGAGCCGCATCAGCTTCTGTCTCATCCTTTACTGACCCAGCCCTTTCTATGCCACCCCCTGTTGACCCACCCACTACCAACTCGAATGTGGTGCCTTCAAGTGAAGAATCCAATATAGAAACTGATAACAAGGAACTTATATATGTGGCGCCTGTCCCTGAACCATAAGTAATAGCGATTGTCATCTTTTATTACATTTATTTACTTTTAGATTTACAACATTATCTTCTTGTACTTACAAGAGGAGGTTTCTCCTATCGAGAGTGACACGTGACATTATGTACAATGTCATGACAAGGATGCCTGTTCCAGTTAGTACGTGGAGATATTATCCTGCTAACTTGAAAGAAATACTATATAAGGACTTTATGATAAGTAATTGTGTTTATAGAATTATATATTATATGTTCATCGAAAAATAAATATACTTACATAACATTTGTGTAGGATAAGCATCGGTTCACATTCGATTCTAATCGCGGCATGGCGAGAACTGTCTGGGAACAGACTTGCATGGACCGTTATCCAGACCATTTGAACAAGGCACGAGATAAGTCCTTTGGTAAGGCAAATTCAAATAACTTGGCTAATGTTAAGGGCCATGGGCCCAGAGGAATGAGAACAGAAGTGTGGGATGACCTGGTCGACATTTGGCTGACAGATAAATAGATGACGAGGTCTGCAGCTGCTCAAAGGAACAGCGCAGCCATACCTGATGCCTCAAAGCATACAGGATGGTCGATAAGCTTTGGTCAACACAAGAATAAGATGGTAATATAAGTTCCTCATTTAAAGTTTTAATGATAATCTATTTATTAATCTGAAATTTTTTTATTTTTAATTTATTTTATTAATCTATTTATTAACATGTTGTAATTATTTGAGTTATTTGCCTATCTTGAGTATGACATAAAGGCATTAGTATTTTAGAGGGATGCCTTTCTTTTGATATGTGTTTATTATATATTCTTCCATATGTGATTACAGAAGGCAAAGTTAAAGCATCAAGTTTCTTACAGAGATCTTTATGCCAAAGTTCATAAGAAGAAAGACGGAAGCTATGTTTCCAAGCGCTCAAAGAATTTTATTATTAGTGTCTTTAAAGTTCAAAAGTCATTTATATTTGTTGTTATTGATTTTTGTTAATATTTTTTTTTTGTTATTTTAGGAGTCGTATGATACTGCGATGATAGAAAAATATGGAGAAAATTCTTCCTCATCCTATGGTTGACCCGGAGGTCTGGTTGGATGCGGTGGGTCCCAACAATAAGGGACGAGTGCATGACATAGGTAACAGCTTGTACATTGACATTAATAACACCATGCAAGCTTCATCATCCTCGGTTGCAGGTCTTTCTCGCTCTACAACATTGACACAGGACATAATTGAAGCTATAAATGTAGCAGTGGCAACAGCGATGGGTTCTTTTGTCCAAACTCAACTTGTCCTTATGTTGGTGCCCATCCTATCTACGGTCGGATTAGCAAATGTTGCTCCATAAGCACCATCGCAAGGTGCAACAGTTGGCGAGAGTCGAGACGAAGACAAAGACAAAGAGGAAGCCAACTTTGAACTGGTTGTCTATTCTTTTTATACAACATTCTTTTTTATGACATTCTTTTTTATCTTGTTTTGTACATTTTATGAACACAACATTCTTTTTATCTTGTTTTGTACATTTTATGAACTATTTACATAACTAGTAGATTTATTTTGGATTATTTGCACAATTTTGTTGTTGCTGCTATCGTTGGATTTCTGTTTGATATACAGGTTTTGGTAAGTCGATAATATAGGTGATTTAAAACAAAAAGAATGGTTAGTGAGGGATTAGCGACAGAATGGTGAGTAAATCATATAGGTCATCAGCGAGGGATTAGCGACGAAATAACGAGTAAATTATTAGAGAGGAAATATTAGCGACAAAATAGCGAGGGACTATTAGCGATGGATTAGCGAGGGGGTTGGTTGAAATGGATCCAAAATTGGTACGAATTTTTTATATACAGCGACAAAATAGCAACGCAAATTCTCTCGCTGATTTGCGAGGGAATAAGGGGTTATATTTATGACGTATTAGCGAGGGATTAGAGATGAATTAGAGAGGGAAATAAATGCACTAGCGGCGGATTAGCGAGGGAATGTATTCCCTCGCTAATTAGCGATGAAAAAAAAGTGACTAAATAATCCCTCGTAAATCTCTGGCAATTTTTTTTTTGTTACGGAATAGCGATGGACTAGCGAGGGTAATTTCCCTCGCTAGTTTGCTAATTTGCCAGTGGATCAATCATAAATTCTTATTAACATGTTTTTTTTTTTTATAAATGTGTATGTATTATTTTATTTGTAATAGGTGTATACAATATCATATCCTTGTAAATCATGTCCTTCAAATTATATGTTTACGTGCAAGATATAATAGTACCTACTTCAAAAAAACTAATTATTTTGATTCTTTTAAACAAAACTTAGAGATAAGAAGTGTTCTTGGGGAGAAAATATCTTAAGTCTTATATAGCCTACACAGTCAAATTATGGCCTAAACTTAGAATGTCGACCTTTCCACGTTTGACAAGAGAGAGTGTGTGTGATGTTGAAAGTTTACTACTTTAATCGCTTTGAAAGTTTACAACCTTATGTCTAATGTTGATTGTAATGATGTCCAATAAATAAAATGTGTGTGATTGTGTGGAGCATACATTGATTATGAATAAAAGAAAACAGAACATGCCATTCATTATCAAGCATTGAAAATTGAAAGATAGAATTGAACTTGAAAAGTACACTTTTATATCGTCATTCTAAATACAAGAATTATTTTTTGTCAATCAATATCATCACAATAAGTTGACCAACAACAACAAGTAATTATATAATTAGCACGACTTCATGCCTTTCTTGCTATGGTATCAAACTATATTTTCTTATTTAAGATTATTAATCTTTGATTAATCTATAGAAAATCCCTTAAAAGAAAACACATTAGCAGACTTAAACAAAGATACTACACTCCACTTGCATTGTACAATTGCCATTTGATAGCCTAGCAAACTATATAGCATTAGCAAGACTAAAAAAAGATGTTGGCATGCATACAAGATGTGAAAAGAGTGCCAAAAAAAAATGTTGTACCCAAATTTCATGAAGTCAAACATTCCAAGCTATAGTTCTAATGTATTTACATGCTTTTTTAAAAAAATAAAAAAGAAAGGATTTTTTATAGTTATACATTAATTATGTGTATAATTTTTAATTATTATATATGATGTAAAGATTTTGAGATGCAATTATTTTTTAATACATTCATATAATATCAAATTATTGTAGGAATAAGAAAGATAATGTAAGAAAAAAAAACTCATGAAAAATCTTTTTCCAAAATAAAAAGTGACAAATGTGGGGAAAGTGTGATAAAGGGAGATAATAATGGTTGAAAAATTAAATTTATCATCTATAAACTTCATAGACATGTTTATATGTGGTTTTTACAGGGAAATGAGACCTATTGACATGTTCTGTGGAGAGCAACTCGGCCATTTCACGTCGTTTTTGGAGGATTAGGCCAATTTGGGATTATAACAAGAGCAAGAATAGCTCTAGGACCTGCACCAACGAGGGAAAGTATCATTTTTTAATTCCTTTTTTCTTTTTGGGTACATATATTCTTTTATACTAAAAACTAACAACAATAAATTAAGAAAGAAAGAATTTCTTGCACACACCATTCTTGTTAGCAGTCACAATCGCATATATATTAAAAAACTTTTATTTCCTTCTGTTTCTACATATGAATCAGTGAATTTTATAAAAGCAATTAGTGCTTGAAAGTAACAATTAATGTATGATCCACCATCGCAACTTGTAAGAAAATCCTATAACTTTCAGTTAGTTTGATAAATGAAAAACCTAAGGATAAGTTTTCATGCAAATTTTTAGAAATGCTTTTGTACCTCTTGCTTTTGTGAGGGCGTTGTGCCCCTAATGATTAATGACTAATATTTAACTATAAGTCTCATTTAAATGAAATTAAATACAAGATTGTTTATCTCCATAACCTTTAAATATTATATAATCCTACTATTACTATTTTGTAAAGGTGTACTATATCCATGCAATTTTCATTATTTTTTTCAAAGTTGTACCGAACTGACTTCAAAGTTAGAATTTTTATTCTATTTACAAGAGATAGTTAATATTTATTTTCAATTCCTTAATTAATCATAACGAAGCTTTTTTTAATTGCTTGCAGGTGAAGTGGCTACATCTGCTTTACAATAACTTCTCTGCATTTTTTTTAATCTCATTCGATGAAGAGAATGGCACTAACGCTAAATATTATATTTCCATAACCTTTAAATATTATATAATCCTACTATTACTATTTTGTAAAGGTGTACTATATCCATGCATTTTTCATTACTTTTTTCAAAGTTGTACCAAACTGACTTCAAAGTTACAATTTTTATTCATTTTACAAAAGATAGTTAATATTAATTTTCAATTCCTTAATTAATCATAACGAAGCTTTGTTTAATTGCTTGCAGGTGAAGTGGCTACATCTGCTTTACAATGACTTCTCTGCATTTTCTGGAGATCAAGAATATTTAATCTCATTCGATGAAAAGAATGACACTAATGCTAAATATTATATCTCCATAACCTTTAAATATTATATAATCCTACTATTACTATTTAGTAAAGGTGCACTATATCCATGCATTTTTCATTACTTTTTTCAAAGTTGTACCAAACTGACTTCAAAGTTAGAATTTTTATTCTTTTTATAAGAGATAGTTAATATTAATTTTCAATTCCTTAATTAATCATAACGAAGCTTTGTTTAATTGCTTGCAGGTGAAGTGGCTACATCTGCTTTACAATGACTACTCTGCATTTTCTGGAGATCAAGAATATTTAATCTCATTCAATGAAGAGAATGACACTAATATTAAATATTATATATCCATAACCTTTAAATATTATATAATCCTACTATTACTATTTTGTAAATGTGTACTATATCCATGCATTTTTCATTACTTTTTTCAAAGCTGTACCAAACTGACTTCAAAGTTAGAATTTTTATTCTTTTTACAAAAGATAGTTAATACTAATTTTCAATTCCTTAATTAATCATAACGAAGCTCTGTTTAATTGCTTGCAGGTGAAGTGGCTACATCTGCTTTACAATTATTTCTCTGCATTTTCTGGAGATCAAGAATATTTAATCTCATTCAATGAAAAGAATGGCACTAATACTAAATATTATGTCTCCATAACCTTTAAATATTATATAATCCTACTATTACTATTTTGTAAATGTGTACTATATCCATGCATTTTTCATTACTTTTTTTCAAAGTTGTACCGAACTGACTTCAAAGTTAGAATTTTTATTCTATTTACAAGAGATAGTTAATATTTATTTTCAATTCCTTAATTAATCATAACGAAGCTTTTTTTAATTGCTTGCAGGTGAAGTGGCTACATCTGCTTTACAATAACTTCTCTGCATTTTTTTTAATCTCATTCGATGAAGAGAATGGCACTAACGCTAAATATTATATTTCCATAACCTTTAAATATTATATAATCCTACTATTACTATTTTGTAAAGGTGTACTATATCCATGCATTTTTCATTACTTTTTTCAAAGTTGTACCAAACTGACTTCAAAGTTACCATTTTTATTCTTTTTACAAGAGATAGTTAATATTAATTTTCAATTCCTTAATTAATCATAACGAAGCTTTGTTTAATTGCTTGCAGGTGTAGTGGCTACATCTGCTTTACAATGATTTCTCTGCATTTTCTGGAGATCAAGAATATTTAATCTCATTCAATGAAGAGAATGACACTAATACTAAATATTATATCTCCATAACCTTTAAATATTATATAATTCTACTGTTACTATTTTGTAAATGTGTACTATATCTATGCATTTTTCATTACTTTTTCAAAGTTGTACCAAACTGACTTAAAAGTTAGAATTTTTATTCTTTTTACAAGAGATAGTTAATAGTTAATATTTATTTTCAATTCCTTAATTAATCATAACGAAGCTTTGTTTAATTGCTTGCAGGTGAAGTGGCTACATCTGCTTTACAATGACTTCTCTGCATTTTCTGGAGTTCAAGAATATTTAATCTCAATCCATGAAAAGAATGACACTAATGCTAAATATTATATCTCCATAACCTTTAAATATTATATAATCCTACTATTACTATTTTGTAAAGGTGTACTATATCCATGCATTTTTCATTACTTTTTTCAAAGTTGTACCAAACTGACCTAAAAGTTAGAATTTTTATTCTTTTTACAAGAGATAGTTAATATATATTTTCAATTCCTTAATTAATCATAACGAAGCTTTGTTTAATTGCTTGCAGCTGAAGTGGCTACATCTGCTATACAATGACTTGTCTGCATTTTCTGGAGATCAAGAATGTTTAATCTCATTCGATCAAGAGAATGACACTAATACTAAATATTATATCTCCATAACCTTTAAATATTATATAATCCTACTATTACTATTTTGTAAATGTGTACTATATCCATGCATTTTTCATTACTTTTTTCAAAGTTGTACCAAACTGACTTCAAAGTTAGAATTTTTATTCTTTTTACAAGAGATAGTTCGTATTAATTTTCAATTCCTTAATTAATCATAACGACGCTTTGTTTAATTGCTTGCATGTGAAGTGGCTACATCTGCTTTACAATGACTTCTCTGCTTTTTCTGGAGATCAAGAATATTTAATCTCATTCGATGAAAAGAATGACACTAATGCAGTAGATTACGTAAAAGGTTTGCTTCTACTGAATCAGCTGTCACTAGATCTTTCCTTTTATCCAGCACCTGATCATCCAAGGATAACTTCCTTGGTAACTCAATATGACATCATCTACATCCTTGAACTAGTCAAGTACTATAACAGTAATTCTCAAAAGCACACGTAAACGAGGTAACTCGATCCAAACATATTTTATTTGAGTAATGCTACATGGTAAACAAAAAAAACAATGAAAAGATCAGCCAAACTTTGCCAAGTTATATGGTAGTTGTTGGATAAGGCAAGGTTGTGGGAACCATTTATTTATCCAAGAGTCAATAACAATATTAGCTCATATTTTGGCTGTTTAGTATTTTTTTTAGTTTGTTTTCTTTACTTCAATTTGTTAGGAATCTTCAGTAAAAAAATTTGTTAGGATCCTATGATTAATTTAGCTATGAATCAAGATTTTAACTATATTGTGACCAAACAAAAGAAGAATGTATTTGGGTCGTGATTCTCCACTACTATTATTGTTTATTTATTATTACGTGTGGTACTTGGTTTATGGTCAATTCTTATATAGAGACTAAAAAAAATAACAGAATAAGTTAAATGTAATTGTCACGTGATTTCGCACTATATTTACCACGATTCTACAACAGTGATTAAATCAAAGATAGACTGCGAAATGAAATACAATGCAATTGGCTTGGATTGTATACCCTATTATTTTTGTCAATCAATATCTTCACAATAAGTTGGCCAACAAGTAATTATATAATTAGCACGACTTCCATGCCTTTCTTGCTATGATATCTATTCTGAGTATTGAGTGGGTCTTAGGTTAGAAGAGATCGATAAGCAAAAAGGAAACTTAGGTAGGTTAGAAAAATGATCGCAAAGTATGTAAAAGTTAATCTGAGTATCTAGATGAAAGATGGAATATGTCTGGCCTAGGCAGCTAGGTCGGTTTATATAGAGATCTAAGGATTGACTCCTCAGATACTCTATGTTCAAGCCATTTAGGGCTCCGAACATTAGGATTTGTTATGCCCAATTATTATGGCACGAAGCTGTTAAGGATCATTGGTCAAAATGGCACCAAACGGCCCACTGTTAATAGGTCATTTAAGCACGTGTTTGTTGTTTCCCGTTCGAGTATTGGACGGTCGAGTCTTGTAGTTCGGTCGGGTTAACTCGACTTACTGGGCTTGTTACTCAAAAATAGGCCTACCTAGCACAGACGTTGGCCTGTACTAATCGGTCCATTAAGGTCTACTTCGATCATGGTAGGCCTATATAAGGCTCATGACGATTCATAGCCCCCAAGCTTGAATATACGTGAGGATGAGTTGAGCTTATGAATAGTCAGATGGCAATGGGACCTGGACAATCCATAGCTCCCTAGGTCAGTCATATGTGAAGATGGGTTAAGCTTCTGCGGGAAAATTGATTATTCTTATAAGGCAACCCTTGGTTAGACGCTTTATACTTTGTGCAGCTGCTCTTGCGTGGGAGGTACCGCGGAACACACCATGTCACACATGCATTGGGTAAACGTCAAATCAATTGCTTTCACCATTAATGCACCTGTTACCTGGATGCATCGTAGCCATTGATTTCTGACTTTTAAACTCCTGTCGTTAGATAGATCTGATGGTTAGGATTGAATCTTTCCATTTTCCCCATCCTTTCTACCATTGATTACTAGTGGTTTTCTTTATTTAAAACACTTCCCTTAATTAAACTTCACTTCCATTTACTACTTCTCTTTCTTCTTTGCGCTGCAATTCTATTGTGGATATCCTTCTTCCTTTTTTCTACATTGTGCCCTCGCGTTCCAGTGGTTGCTCTATCAACACGTTGATTTCGAGCAATTAGGTTCTTTTCTTTTCATTTTTGACATATTCTAAGTAATGTTTCTAACTTATTGTTATTTACTTCCATCCTGACTTTTCTTTTCGCTCCCTAAACAAGTGGGGAAAGGATCCCGAGGGGTTTTTGCCCTTCTTTGGTTGTTGAATGGCAGTTTTTAAAACAGAGCCACCAAAGATGTTGAACTCCAATAGAATATCTGTATTTACAATTTTAAGTGCAATGTACTTAGTGTTTTATGTATAGGTAATAGGCTTGATATTTTAAGGGTACAATGTAAGGTTTGAGATCTCCGACCAATCTATAGGTGAAAATCAATTTATGGGTTTTGGTGATCGGTCCACTAGACAAGGTACGGTAGGAATCTATAACTGGGTTCACCCTGATGAGAAGAAGTATTTGTCAGGCTTTGACTCATCTGAGAGCATCGTCATATTGCAAAGATGTACACCACTGAGTAGGGACGGGGATGAAACACAGTTTCCTTACTCTCTATGCTGAGCTGAGGAATGGGTATACATGTCACCCAATGTTGATGATCAAATCGGGTGGGTGTACATGTATGACACTTTTTTTTTCTTCATCTCAAATTAAGATTACCCTTTACCAACTTCCAATGTTTGGTTCTTTCTCGACTTAATGTCGCCCCGGCCCAACTTCATCCTAATAGTTAGGCTTTTGTGAGAGCTTTTGAGGTTCTGATGAACTATATTGGAAAAGATCTGACCGTGGGATCCTTCTTTTCTTTTCTTCAATTTAAAGAGGTTGGAAAAGGAGGTTGGGTTTCAATTAATAGCCATCTACGAAAGAAACTCTTTTCTGCTTTTGATTCTTCTTATAAAAACTTTAAAAATAAATTCTTCTGACTTAGTACTTAGGTAGATAAGGTGCCTTTTTATTCTGACCGATTTGGGGAAGAAAAATTTTCACTTTATTGGCGTGTCTGAGTGTCGAATACCGGAGTCTCCCATATCCGACCAATATATGATTGATTTTCTAGAGAATTGTCCTTTGTTAGACTGCAGCTCTCTCGTTAAATTTGGAGATGAGTTGGCCGAGGTGGCAAAACTTATGCGTAAGTCATTAATTCCATTTTACTCATGTTTTTTCTTTTGGTCAAACTGACGCTTAACCTATTTTACTATATTTCATATTTGATGTCTCCTTGCATATCAATATGATAATTACAGAAATTTTTGAAGAAAAAAGGGCCAGCCTAACTGACCAAGGACATTGATACCAAGGGGGTTGAAGCTGACGTCGCGAAGACAGGACCTTCAATAGTTAATGCTGCAGAATCCTCTAAAACCCAGTTGGAGCCTTTGGTTAGAAAAAGAAGTCAAGAAGAGATCGACAAGGATACTGAGATTGCTGGGGCAATGAGTCCTCCGATATCCAAACATCGAGCAATAGGTGAGTGTTCTTCTTTTGAGAATCGGGAAATACAAAGCTCTTTTGAGGCACTGAACGACTTCGATGCTGATGTAGATGTCTCTTCACTCTAGGTGACCATGTTTCCCTTTGAAACTTTCTTGGACACACATATTGTACTTCTAGGTGATAAAGAAAGGAAAAACAAGGTCAGCACTATTGGACTATGCCCTTGGGCGAAGGTCCAACTTCTAAGAGCAACAAGTGTTATTAGGTAGGTTGAGAATGAGGTGGAGGATTCGAAGAGGAAGATGGCATCCTTCAATCAGACTTAGAGATTAAAACTGGCAAAGAATCTGAAAGTGCATTTGGCCGAGGTATCCAATCTAAAAAAGGAGATTGAAGCCTTAAAGGAAAAATCACACCGGGTTGATGGTCTTGAGACTTCAATAGAGTTGTTAAAATGTGAAAAGAAGAAGGCTGAAGGTGACTTGGAAGCGAGTGAAAGAAAGAAAGAAGATGTTAAAAATAGAGATCGAAAATCAAACTTATGCTTAAAGAGGCACTTAAATGTAAAGCCAATCTAGAGGCCGAGCTAGTAAGCTTGAAAGAAGAGGCGGCTAAGCAAAGAATTACAAGATTTGAAGCTGGTCTTTAACAAGTTAAATTGTTGAATCTTGATGGAGTGTTCGAAGATCAGTTGGGAGAGCTCAGACCTTTTAAAGTGGTGATTGATAGCCATATTATCGATGTTCCTGAGGAAGAAGAAGTCGGACCAACAGCCGAGGACAAGGGTGAAGCATGAAGATTTTAGTATTTTTATTAGTATAACTCTGCCTTTTGAATTTTGCAATTAATTCAATAATTTGAACTCTGATTTGCAATATATTCGATTTGAATGTGATTTTCAGTTGACCTGTTGTTTGACACTAATGTTTTTTGAAACATTCTTGTCTTTTAAAATATTTTCATACTTCGGGTGTTTTCTTCAGAAGTCCTCGATTTTGATTTGACTCGATCCAAGTTTCATCGAGATGAGTCGTCTTTAATGGCATCATGGTGTAACCATGACCTCAGAATTTTTTGTGCTTAGCTGTTTTCAATGCATCATGGCGTAAACATGATCTTGAAGTTACCAAGATTTACCGTCTTCAATGCATGATGATGTAACCATGATCTCAGAATTACCGAGCTTGGCCATTTTCAATGTATCATGGTGTAACCATGATCTCGGAACTACCGAGCTTGGCCGTCTTCAATGTATCATGGTGTAACCATGATTTCAGAATTACCGAGCTTGGCATAACTTAATTATATCTGAGACAACAGTGGAAATAACTTTATTAATATAATGGAATTAAGATGTGCCTTATTAAAACCTTCCAGGCAAAACCTAATAGTAAAAATCTTAGCAAGGAAAAAGAGTACATCATCCTAACTCATGTACATTAATTAGTAATTGTCTTAACTAAATGAAATTTTTTGGCTAAAAGCACATTCAAAAGGAATAAAGACTACAAACAACTTCTCTAAAGTACTTTTGAAGAGAGGCCGAGTTCCAAGTTCTGGGAGAGCTTTCCCAGTGAGATCACCGACCATGTATGCCCCGTCACTGATGTCTTTCAGCACTCGGAAAGGTCCTTCCCAGTTAGCTGACAATTTTCCTTCACCGGGTGGTTTTCTATAATCTTCAACTTTATGCAAGACCAGATCTCCTTCTTTAAATTTCCTTGCTCTAACCTTCTAGTTGTATTTTCTGGCCCTGGCCTTGACAACTTTTTCCCGGATATGGGCGATCTCCGTTTCTTCTTCCAATAAGTCAAGATCGGTCTTCCTTGCTTCATTGTTGATTTCTTCATTAAAAGTCGACCTTCTAAAGCTCGATTTTCTGACTTCAACTAGAATCGTAGCATCGGCTCCAAAAGTAAGTTGGAAAGGCATTTCTTGAGTAGATGATTGTAGTGTAGTGTGATATGCCCAAAGGACACTCAACAATTCTTCTAGCCATAGGCCCTTGGTGCGGACCAACCTCCTTTTTTGCTTGGTCAAGAAAACCTTGTTTACTAGTTCGGCCAAACCATTTGTCTGAGGGTGCTCGACTGAGGTAAACACCTATTTTATTCCATTCTTAAAACAAAAATCTTGAAACTTTTTGTTAGTAATTTGAGTTCCATTGTTAGACACTATTATGAACGGTAAACTAAACTAGCAAATAATATTTTTCCAAACAAACCTTTTTACCGTTTATGAAGTTATACTAGAAAGGGATTTAACCTCAATCCATTTTGTAAAATAATCGATTATGACCATGATATACCTTAGTTGTCCGGTCGCCGCAAGAAAAGGGTCCTAGTAAGTCAATCCTCCATTGGCAAAAAGGCCACGGACTATTCAAGCTGTGAAGTTCTTCAGGTGGAGCCTTATGTAAACTCGTAAATTTTTGGCATTTGTCACACCTCTGGAAGTACTTCAAACAATCAGCTTTTATATTGGCCAATAAAATTCGACTCTCAAAACTTTTCCTGCCAAAGATTATTCTCCTATGTGACTGCCCAGATTCCTCTATGGACTTCTTCCATAACCGCCCAAGCTTTATCTTGACCGACACATTTCATCAATAAGGGAAGTGAAAATCCTCTTTTGAACAACTTATCATTGACCAATGTATAGTAACTCCGACTTCTTCAGCTTCTTTGCATTCTTGTCATCAGTAGAAAGTTCACCATCACGCAAATATTTGACGGCCAGATTCATCCGAGAGTTTGGGTCGTCAATAATGGCAAAAGACTTCTCCACCTTAATGCTGGGTCGTTCAATTACCTCTTGGATCATAGATTGGTTATTCTCGAGTACCTTTGTGCTGGCAAGTTTTGAGAGCAAGTCGGCCAGAGCATTTTCATCCCTTGAAATATGCTGAATCTTAAACTATTCAAACTTGTTTACTACATTCTGGACCTTCGTCAAGTACTCGGTCAACTGGGCGTCTTTCGTCTGGAATTCCCCTTTAACTTGCCCTATGACCAATTGAGAATCCGACTTAGCAATGAGTCGGGTTGCTCCTATTTTTGTGGCTAGGGCAAGACTAGCAATGAGTGCTTCATACTCCGCCTGATTATTACTTGCTCGAAAGTTGAACTTTAGAGACTGCTTGCTCAAAACTTTGTTTGGCATTTCCAGGATTATTCCTGCTCCACTTCTTTTAACATTGGAATCTCTATCAACAAAAAGATACTAAGTGTCACAGTTTGAATCATGTGGAAGAGGCGAGAATAATTCAACAAAAAAGTCAGACAATACTTGCAATTTAATCGACCCTCTGGGCTAATACTGGATGTCAAATTCAAATAATTCCACTAACCACGAGATCATTCGTCTAACGAGTTTCGGCTTTTTGAACATTTGTTTAATCAACTAGTTTGTTCTAACAAAGATCGGGTGACTTTGGAAGTATTGTCGAAGTCTTCTAGCTGTCACCACCGGAGCAAGCGCCACTTTATCAATCTTTTGATATTTGATTTCTGGTCCTTGCAAGACTCAACTGACGAAGTAAATCGGGTGTGATCCTTCCCATCCTCCTTTACTAAAACCGAGCTCAATGCTTGGTCAGAAATGGAAATATAGAGAAATAATTGATCACTTTCCTCTAGCTTAGTCAAAATCAGTGGGGTGGGTAGGAAATGCTTCAATTCACCAAAAGCCCTTTTGCACTCCTCTGTCCACTAGAAGTTTTTCAGCTTCTTGAGACACTAGAAGAATGGTAGAGCTCGATCAGCGGACTTTGAAAGGAATCTTGACAAAGTGGTAATCCTCCCTGTTAGTCTTTGTACTTCCTTTATCATTGTCGGGCTCCTCATTTCCATTATGACCATATACTTGTCTGGATTAGCCTTAATTCCTCTGTTGGTGAGAAGGAAATCGAGGAACTTTATGGCTTGAACCCTGAACACACATTTCTCTGTGTTCAACCTTATGTTATACTTTCTTAATTGAGCAAAGATCTCAGCGAGGTCAGAACAATGGTTTTCATTGACTAGAGTCTTGGCCACCATATCGTTCATATAAACTTCAATGTTCCTACCGATCTGTTCCTTAAATATCTTGTTCATTAGTCATTGATAAGTTACTCCAGCATTCTTTTGGCCAAAATCTATCCTCCTCATCGTCTGGATGCATTTGAATCTAGTTGTACCCAGAATACGCATCCATGAAGCTAAGAAACTGATAACCGAAAGCTCCGTCTACCAACCGATCTATGCTAGGAAGTGGATGAGAATCCTTAGGACAGGTTTTGTCGAGGTCGGTAAAATTTGTGCACATTCTACATTTTCCTGATGACTTTTTCACCATAACCACATTGGATAACCACGTAGTATACTCCACTTTCCGAATGAACCCTGCTTCCAAGAGCTTCTTTGTTTCTTTGGCAGCGGCTTTCTACCTCTCTGCTCCTAATTTCCTTTTCTTTTAAGCAACAAGCTTTGCTTTTTTATCTAAAGAAAGCATAAGAAATAATTTTTGAATCAATTCCAGGTATATCTGTTATGGTCCATGAAAATAAATCTGAGTTCTTCTTCAATAGATCCTCCAATTCTTATTTGAAGACGAATGGCAAATGGGCCCCAATATGAGTTATTTGATTGGGTTTGGGGCCTAAAGAGACGACTTGCAGTTCCTCGATTCGATGAGGTCGATCTTGTTCATCACTTCTCAGATCAAGTTCAACCATATTGACGTTGTGGATTGGCCATTTACTGCAATGAGCTACACGGTCAATCAGTTCTTTTGGCTCTGGCTTTAAACTCTCATTGTAGCATATCTTGGCCTCCTTATTTGCATGAACTACTCTGACTTCACTCTTGGAGACTGAAAACTTCATTGTTAAATAAAGACTCAAAACCAATGCTCTAAGAGTATTAAGAGAAGGCCTCCTAAGAATAACATTATATGGGGTTTGGCAATCAATTACAAGATGTTTAACTGGAATGGTTTTCAGAAGTGTACCTATTCCAAAAGTCATCCGAAGTTCAATATACCCCTTCACATTTACCTGTTCACTAGAGAAACCAACCAGGCTTCTATTGAAAGGGGTCAAAGCATCCTCTAGAATCTGTAGTCTTCGAAGGGTAGACAAGCAGAAGATGTCAGCCAAACTCCCCTGGTCAACCAATACCCTTCTAATTTGGAAATTTCCCACTATAATGGAGATCACAATCGGATCATCTAAATTCTCATCAAGGTGGAAAAATCTTTATTTGAAAATGAAATAATCAATCCATCTTCATGCTGTTTATTTTGCAGTGGAGAAGGATAACTTAATGACATTACTGCACAAAGATGGCACTTTCAGGATGAATTTGAGCTTCAGCTTCCTGTAAACCCACCAGAAATCGAGTCAGTGACTCCCCTAATTACCCAGTCCCAAGAGTCTGAGGTCATTGCGATAGCCTTGCCCTTTTCTCCCAAATTACTTGGACTCGGACTCCTCTATCTAAATGAGTTTCCTTGTCTTCTCTGCTTCGGTTCCTACGTCGGTAAACGCTTTTTTTGAGATAGCCCTCTCAAATAAGTTGTTCGATTTTATCTTTTAAGGTAATGCACTCCTAGGTCATATACTCGTACCTTTTGTGGTAATCACACCTCTTGCTTTTGTCGGCATTGGGCAAAATCCTTGATGCGGATATTAGCAAGTGCACAAAATCAACAAAAGTAATAAAAAGTGAGTAGAGTATCGTCCCATGAGGATTAAGTTATTAATTACTAAATTAATTGAAAATAACACTATTTAAGCTAACAAAAAGAGAGTTGGTAAAAATTAAATTAAAAAAAAAAGAAAAATCAGTAAACAATAAATCAAAGGGGTGTAAAACAATAATGTTAAAGCGTTAGGGTTCAGATTTCACTTGAACTCTTTAGATGCACACTCAAATATTAGTTTAACTATGTTCTATTTCAATGATTTATGGTCAATTCCCAAAATTAATTGATACTCAATCCCTTGGTATATTAATCCTCTTACGCTGATTGAAATTAACTAATCCCTTAGTCTAACCCTAATTAGAAAGGCATTATCAAGAACGAGGGAATTAAAAGAAAAACCACATAACCCACAACGTCTATTCCTAGCGATTGCAGAAGTTATGGTATTTATCACAAGTTCTAGGTTCATGCAAATTTTTTCAAATCATACATAAACCTAAAAGATCATTCCTAAATTAGCCAGATTTAGAAAAGCATTAAGAATAGAGATAAATACGTAAATCATGAAATAGAAACATAAATTAAACTCATAAAAGAAAGTTACATCATCCAAGACTTAGATCCTTCACCCCCCTAACAATGGGAAATTAGTTACACATGGAAAAAGAAGAACACAAAAGGAAGAATATGACAAATTCCATTGTAGATAGGTGAAAAGGTTGAAGAAAATTCCTAATCTTCAAGCCTAATTGCGCCCACACCACATTAGAGTTTGTGCCTCTTGACGTCTACTGCCTTCTCTCTAAGTGTCTAAGAGTATATAAAAACAAAAGTCAAAGAGTGTGAAGAGTTTGGCAAGACTTTCCTTTTTATAAGAAATTCACGCTGTTGTTACGCGTTTAGTGCTCAGGCGCTCATCTTTCAGCGCTCAGGCGCTGGCCCACTAAAACAGGAATCCTCCAGCGCACATTGCACGCTCAAGCGGTGAGGGCTCAGCGCTCAAGCGCTGGGCTTCTGAATTATTTTCTTTTCTTTTTTCTGCTTCTTTAAATGTCCAGTCTTCTCCATGTGTAATACCTACAAAAACACATAAAAACACACAATTAAAACATAATTTAAAATAACTAAAAAAAAAAGAAACTTGAGAACAAACTCAATCAAAAAGATTAACTTTGAATCGTAAAAATATGAATTTTTACAGGTTCATCACTCCCCCAAACTTAAGCTTTTGCTTGTCCTCAAGTAAAAGAAAAACAAAACAAAATAAAACAATCTAAAACTCAAAACAGACTCAAACATGACAATACCGGGTAGTGAATATCATACATATCCTTAGAAACTGCTTCACAATCTAATTTCAAAGTGTCACACATGAATAATCCAATTATCACATCGTTTCTCACATGCAACTATTATGCACAAATGACTTCCCAAAAACATTAATGAAAGACACAATATCTTCATAAAGTACAAACCCAGATAAGTTTATAAAATTACAAGTGCACATCAAACCCACATCCATAAGGTTGTTTTTCACCTCTCTCTTCACTAATGTAAACAACACACAACTAAAGATCAAAAGGGACTTTACAAAGCTTGTAATAAAAGGCCAAGGGTATGGGTTAAGAAAGAAGTGGTAAGAAAATGAAAACAAAAGTTGAGATACAAAATCATGTAAATTTCAAAATTCAAGCCTCAAAATATAAGACAAGTGCAAAACGGAGCAAAAGAATCAACACAACATTCACTTTTTTTCTTTTTTTTTTCTTTCTTTCTTTTCTTTTCTTTTTCAGCAACCTCCACCCCCAAACTTATTTCTTTGCAATACTTTGGGTGGACTTTCTTGTTTTTTTTTTCTTTTCTCTTTGAAATTTTTCAGCTCCACAAAACTTTATGCACAAAAATAATGAAGACTTGAATAATAAAATAATACAAAATATGCACTCAATAGAGGTTATGTAAGAGAGAATTTTTTTTTCTTTTTTTTCATATGGGTATGGGAAAAGGAAAATGTGGGTAAAGAAAAGAAACAGAGGCCAAACAATAGCAAGACTGCAAAAGGGACCTAAGGATAAACTGTGTTTACAGGTTGACTTGAAAGGCTTAAACAGTCCAAAGAAGGCCCTTATCATTTCCTTAATCATGCACTGTCTAGGATTTCGCCTCAAGAGAGAATCAAATAACTTCTAGATACAAATCATCCACACACATGCAATCCCGTAAACTTTCTCTAAGCTTGACATGCAATTAAAATCCAATGTCTATCAATCATGAAGATGGGAAGAACATCCATACACAATTAAAACAATAGAGATAAACATAACTCATGGATTCTCATGTGCTATCCCAAAAAATCAGACTAATCCACAATTCAAACAATCATTGGATATTCAAATCAACACACCAGTATGCACAATTTCAACAATGACTCAAAACACAATAGGAGTGATGATGGAAAAATAAAATCAATAAAAACCAAAAACAAAATGAATTAAATGCAAGAAGGAAAAGAAAAACTATTTTGGCGGCCGACAACTATATACATCCCCCTACAAAGGCTCCGAACTCAAAGAGACACTTAAGCTGACTCAACGCTACCTTTAAAACAAAATAAAAAATAACAAAATAAAAACAAAAACAAAAATAAAAGATAAAAAGAGAGAAAATTTGGGTTGCCTCCCAAAAAGTGCATGTTTAACGTCATTAGCTCGACGTTACCTTTTCAACTAGTCAAGGTGGCTTGAAGCAAGAGAAGTAGGATGACATTTTTCTCTTATCAGCTCTTTGCCTCCATACTCTGTCACTACCTCTGGAATCAATCTGCAATATATCAGTGGAAGCTGGATGATCTTTTTCAAATGCAGCACTTTTAGAAAGAGGAGGTCCTTTCTCCTTTTCGTCAACCATCTTGGGAGTAGGAAAATCAATATTGATTGATGACGAAGAGCTCTTACTAGCCAAAGCCTATAGAGGCTTGTCTTGAATGCATTTAACAGGGGCATAGAAATCTGATGTTGATGCAGATTTATCAAAAACATTAATAGTCACCTGATCTCCATCCACCCTCAAAATAAGCTTTCCTCTAGGTACATCAATCAATGCTCTTGAAGTAGCCAAGAATGGTCTTCCAAGAATCAGAGGAATATCAACATCCTCATCCATATCCAAAATCACAAAATCAGCTGGGAAAATAAACTTGTCAACCTTCACTAGTAAATCTTCCACTATACCATATGGATGTTTAATTGACCGATCAGCTAGTTGAAGAGACATTGTAGTTGGCTTCACTTTAACAATCCCAAGCTTGCGGAGAATTGACAATGGCATTAAATTGATGCTAGCTCCTAAATCACATAGAGCTTTCTCAATAGTCAGTTTGCCAATGGTGCAAGAAATAGTGAAACTACCTGGATCTTTCAATTTAAGTGGCAGTTTCCTATGAATTATAGTACTGCACTCCTCAGAAAGTGCCACAGTCTCATCTTCTTTCAACTTCCTTTTCTTCAAGAGCAAATTTTTCATGAACCTTACATAAGAAGGCATCTGCTCAAGTACCTCAGCAAAAGGAATGTTAATCTGCAGCTTTTTAAAAACTTATAAGAACTTGAAAAACTACTTTTCTTGAATCCCCTTCCTGAATCTTTGAGGATAAGGAAGTTTAGCATAAAGTGAAGGATCAACTATTTTCTTCTCATATTCCTTCTTCTTCCTCTATCATTTTGTTTGCTCCTCTTTAGCTTCTTCATTACAACACTTTTGAGATTGGACATCTGCAACAGGAACATCAATTTCTTTAACTGGTCCGTCCAAAGTCTTATCGCTTCTCAGTGTAATTGCATGACATTGCTCCTTTAGATTGATATCAGTATCACTTGGGAAGGCGCCTGGAGGTCTCTCTTGAAGTTGTTTTACTATCTGCCCCACTTGATTCTCTAAATTTTTAATCGCAACTCCTTGATTCTGAAAATTTACCCTTGTTTCCTCCATAAAAGCAGAAGTCTGTTGCATAAAAGCAGAGGTTTGTACAGAGAGTTTCTCAAATGCAATCTGAAGAGGAGACTTCTTCTCTAGTTGATGATTCAATGGCACTGTTTGATTGCTCCAAGAAAAATTGGGATGATTCCTCCACCCTGAGGTCTGGAAAGATTACCCATATAATTTACCTGCTCTTGAGAATTGAAACCAGGATTGCTTGCCTCACATCCACCATTAGCATGATTACCTCCACAGAAGTCACAAAGTAACCTTTGATGGTTCACAAAATTTACCTGCATACTCTCAACTTGCTTAGTCAGGTTGGCCAACTGCTGAGAAATACTTTTGTTTTGAGCAAGTAAGGCATCTTAAGTACCAAGCTCCATAACTCCTTGTCTGACGACTGCTCGCCCACTAAGCAACTGATATTCATTAGTGGCCATAACCTCAAATAATTCTTGAGCCTCTTCAGGAGTCTTAGTGTTTAAAGACCCACCTGCAGATGCATCCACCATAAGTCTTGTGGAACGATTTAAACCATTGTAAAATATCTGCACCTGTTGCCAAACTTCAAATGTATGATGAGGACATCTCCTTAATAGCTCTTTGAATCTTTCCCATGCTTCATAAAGAGATTCTCCCTGATTCTGAGTAAAGCAAGCAATCTCACTCCTTATCTTCACAAACACTGATGGAGGAAAGTATCGAGTCAAAAATTTGCTAACCAAATCCTCCTAAGTAGAGATGCTCCCTTGTGGCTGGGCTTGTAGCCAGCTCTTTGCTTTGTCTCTGAGAGAAAATGGGAACAGTCATAATCTAATGGCATCATCAGTAACGCCAATATACTTAAAAGTATTGCAGAGCTACAAGAAATTGGCAATGTGCAAGTTTGGATCTTCTGTATGGCCTCCCCCAAACTGATTCTGCTGCACCAGTTGTAGAAGAGTTAGTTTAATTTCAAAATTATTGGCCTGAATAGCAGGGCGCACAATACTGGTAGAAATATTTTCAGCAGATGGAGTAGCATAGTCAGCCAATGTGCGTCTTCGCTGTGCAGTTACAACTCTTTCTGCCATCTTTTGCTCTACTTCTTCAAGCCTTTTCCTCTCTCTAGCTACTTTCCTGTTTGCTCTAACTGTTCTCTCTATCTCTGGATTAAAAAGTAATTCTTCTGATTCCAAAGAACCTTGCATAAACAAACAAACAAGCAAGCAAACCAGAGTGAAGTAAAGAAAGAAATTAAAATTAAAAATAAAATAAAATAAAATAAATGACTAATAAAAATAAACAAAGAAGACAAAAATAAAAAACAAATTAAAAAGAAAATTAAATGAAGAAAAATAGAAAACAAAAATAAAATTAAATAATTAAAAATAAAATTAAACAATTAAAAAAATACTTAAATTAGTGTCTTTTCAACTACTATTTAATATTAATAACAATAATCCCCAAAGAACGGCGCCAAAAACTTGTTGCAGATATCGACAAGTGCACCAAATCGATAAAAGTAATAAAAAGTGAGTAGAGTATCATCCCATGATGATTAAGTTATTAATTACTAAATTAACTGAAAATAACACTATTTAAGCTAACAAAAAGAGAGTTGGTAAAAATTAAATTAAAAAGAAAAAAACAAATCAGGAAACAATAAATCAAAGGGGTGTAAAACAATAATGTTAAAGCGTTAGGGTTCAGATTTCACTTGAACTCTTTAGATGCACACTCAAATATTAGTTTAACTATGTTCTATTTCAATGATTTATGGTCAATTCCCAAAATTAATTAATACCCAACCCCTTGGTATATTAATCCTCTTACGTCGATTGAAATTAACTAATCCTTTAGTCTAACCCCAATTAGAAAGGCATTATCAAGAACGAGAGAATTAAAAGAAAGACCACATAACCCACAACGTCTATTCCTAGCGATTGCAGAAGTTACGGTGTTTATCACAAGTTCTAGGTTCAAGCAAATTTTTTCAAATCATATATAAACCCAAAAGATCATTCCCAAATTGGTCAGATTTAGAAAAGCATTAAGAATAGAGATAAATACGTAAATCATGAAATAGAAACATAAATTAAACTCATAAAAGAAAGTTACATCATCCAAGACTTAGATCCTTCATCCCCCTAACAATGGGAAATTAGTTACACGTGGAAAAAGAAGAACACAAAAGGAAGAATATGACAAACTCCATTGTAGAAAGGTGAAAAGGTTGAAGAAAATTCCTAATCTTCAAGCCTAATTACGCCCACACCACATTAGAGTTTGTGCCTCTTGACGTCTACTGCCTTCTCTCTAAGTGTCTAAGAGTATGTAAAAACAAAAGTCAAAGAGTGTGAAGAGTTTGGCAATACTTTCCTTTTTATAAGAAATTCACGCTGTTGTTACGCGTTCAGCGCTCAGGCGCTCGTCTTTCAGCGCTCAGGCGCTGGCCCACTAAAACAAGAATCCTCCAGCGCACATTGCGCGCTCAAGCGGTGAGGGCCCAGTGCTCAAGCGCTGGGCTTCTAAATTATTTTCTTTTCTTTTTTCTGCTTCTTTAAATGCCCAGTCTTCTCCATGTGCAATTACCTACAAAAACACATAAAAACACACAATTAAAACATAATTTAAAATAACTAAAAATAAAAGAAACTTGAGAACAAACTCAATCAAAAAGATTAAAAGAGAATGAAAAGCGAAGACTTTGAACCGTAAAAATATGAATTTTTGTAGGTTCATCAATCCTCTCTTGTTTCATGCCCCTTGGATGTTGGATTAAGCCGGTGTTATAGACCTCCCAGAATATCTGTTCTCACTAGGTGGTCAATAGTGTGTACACATCGTACCAGGGTGTTAAGATAAATTCACAAAACCAAACTAGTTCAGCAAGTGCACCGAATCGCAACAAGTAATATAATGATGAGAAAAGAGATATCGTCTCCACAGGGATTGTAATTGTTTATCAAAGCAAAAGAAAAGATTGTTTCTACTTGAACTGAAAATAAACTTTTGGTAACTTGGAATGTATTGGTTTTAAACAAGTATAAGTGGAATGAATTAAAAACAGAACAATTAACAAATTAAAGAATATTTTTGAATTTTTAAGGAGAAGAAAATCTATCGAGAAAAGCGGCTAGGGTCTGAATCCCATTGTTTACCCTCTTATGCTACTGATTTACCCTCAATACAAGTGATAATCATGCATTTGAAGTTCTAATCAATATATTAGACTTAGATCAATTCCTTGATTCAAAGCCCCTTTAACCCAAAATACAAAACCCAATTCCTTAGGTAATTGTTAATTCAGATTAAGCATTAATAACAATGATTTCGTGGAATACATAATTACAAAAATATATTCCTATATTCAATCATAATTATGCCAACCCAACTCAATTCCAGCATTACAACCAATTTTCCAATTAGAAGAAATACCTAAAATCAAATCAATAGTGATCAAGTATTGATTAGCATTAAGCAAAGAGTAGGATGATCGAATACATGAAATTAACTTGTATTGAAATAGTAAAACGGATTACATAAGAGTTTTCACAATGTTCATCTGACCCTAGCTCAAAGAGATTTAGCTACTCACAATGAAAGGGGAAGAGATAAGAGAAATCAAACAAATAGAAGAAGAAGAAGCCATTGATTCTTCAAGGTGTTGTTCCCAAGCTTGAATCATCAATGGAAGTGGAAGAAGAAGAAACCCTAGCAAAGCTCTGGGTGAAAATCCCCAAAATTATGGAGTTCAGAAAAAAATACAAAACAAAAATATCCGTAAAAAATGTTTCATATGGCTATTTAAAAATGGCTGGATAATGGCCATCGCCTCGCGATGGCCCCTCATCACCTCGCGATGAATGTTCCTCGTCTCGCGATGGAACGCACTCTAGCCTAGCGATGGAGAACCTTCGCCTCGCGATGGAACGCACTCTCGCCTAGCGATGGACAACTTTCGCCTCACGATGGACGCATGAATGAGATTTTTCTATTTCTTCCAAATTAAAACCAACCTGTTTCAATCAAAAAATTTCATTCCATTAGCCAATGAACATCAAAAACCTATAATACTCAAAAATAATGAAAACTTATCTAAATTCTACCTAAATTCTTTAATTCTAAAACTAATTTGACCCAAAAACTTACTTGTGCTAGAGATTCAACACAACCCCAAACTTAGAGTTTTGCTTGTCCTCAAGCAAACAACCAATTTCAAACAAGGGTCGGAGATTAAAACCAAGTTTTGATTCATTTTTCAAATAATCCATTCAAACTTAGTCACAAAATTGAACAACCCACCAAAGTTTCATCAATCATTGCACAATCAATTCACTTATTCTTTTGTATTTGTGTTTCCCAATCAACACAGCTTTATGTAACCAGAACCATGGATCCACTAAAAGCAACAAATTCATCCTCACTACTCCTCTCCAGAAAAAGTGTTTCACTCAACTCAAGTGTCTAAAGGTGTAAATTACACTCAATTCACATCACAAGCAGCACGTTACCATAACCTTGACAAAGTTCTAGAGAAGTAAATGCAATGCAATGCACACACACACAAAAAGAGGTCATTTTGGGTTGTAATGGGGCTTAGGTACAGGTAGGAAATCATTTGGACAAGAGGCTTTTTGTACTTAGAATTAGACACAAGTCATTTCATGACACTCATAAGCCATTCTTCAATTTATTCAGTACCAAATTCCCCAAAACAATTCTTCAAAACAAATGAAATAAGAAACAAAATGAAAAACAATATTCTTTTTTTTTATTTTTTTATTTTTTTAACTTTTTTTATCTTTTTATTTTATTTTATTTTTTATTTATTTTTGTTTTGATCTTCTTTTTTTTTTCTTTTTTTTTCAATATTGGACAAGAAAAAGTCCACAAAATTAGACAAGGAAAAGTCCACAACTATCCCAAACTTAAAATATTGCTTGCCTTCAAGCAACCCCAAACTTAAGAATTTGCCAAGACATGCCATGAAATGACCCAAAAACTAACTCCAAGTAAGTAGGGACAATGGTTTTCCAGTTATGGGCATGTAATGAGAGGTAAGATCAAAGAAAGGCTAAAAGCTCAAGGGGGTAGCAAAGGATCAAATTATGCAGGTGGTTTATTTAGGGTCTAGTTAAGAACAAGAAAAATGCCTCAGTGTGTCTGAACAAGCAAGCAAAACCAACTAAGAACTACAGCAAGATCTGAAAAATGCCACATGCAATGGAAGCACACATGAAAGAAATGATAGTGTTTAGGCCCAAATACTCACAAGTGTGTGTGAGAGTGAGGGAAGACATATAACAATCAATTTCACATTGATAAAAGTTACAGTGGGCTGCTGAAAAGGGTATACACCCAAACACAATTGCAGCTCCTTAATTACACAACTCATGCAAAACGAGGTGTCAAGTTCACAATTGTGTGCAATATTTGAAATTTAAGCAAGGAAGGAGGTCAATGCAGACACAACAGTCAAGAGAATTAATAGTCATCATCTAACAAAATCAGAATAATGAAAAGTCACAAACGAGTTCAATTGGGCAAGATAATAGAAAAATAAAAAATTAAACGCCCTAAATTGACTTATCAGCTAATCCCCAACATTACGCTCTGCAACAACATCCTCTGAGTTCCCCACATCCTCAGTAACAGTCTGAGCATCCGGATGTTGCTGAACTCTCTCCACATCACCTTATCTTTGCTCCTCAGTAACCTGATCCGTCGGGATAGGATTATCAACTGGTTCCTGCTCAATATCTGTGCAAGCAACTCCAGATCCACCAGCACCATGGCTATGCCCCATAAACGGTTGCATCATATGCTGGAAGTATTGCTCGGTGGAAGGATCAATTGACACATCAACTAGCAAGGATAAATCAAATCTCCATTCTGGAGCCCGAGATCTCATCATCAGCTCGATGTTACTCATAGATTGGAAACACAGAGCATTCAGCCTTCCAAGAGACTGAATGTTTTAACTGTGAAGAACCTGCGTGGCCTGAATAGTGGAAAGCTGCTGCTGTATATCAGCCAAAGATAGTGGCTCAGGGGCTAATGCAGGAGCCCTGGGTTCCTCTTCTTGTAGCTCCGGTATTGGGGTAGCGTCAATTAGTCCTGATGGTTGTTTCCTTATCCACTATGCTGTAATTGGAGCTGTGGGCTTCCCAATGGTATCAGTATCTGACGCAGGAACATCCACCTTAGCACACAACAAGCAAATTAAAGACGGGTAAGCTAGAGTGCTAGTATCATCATTCGCAATTTGGAGCATTTCCCTAGCAATGACATCACCAAGGTTGATGGATTCACCCTTCATGAGTGCAATAATGAGTTGTGCTCTGTGAATGATGACATCCGAGCTGTTTGAACAAGGAAGAATAGTGTGATGAACAAATGTAGACCACGCCTTGGCGAGTGGTTTCATATCCACACTTTTGAATCTCCGGGGAATATTGCCCCGGGTCTTGAACCACTCTACACCTGGCCTGCATAGGTACTCAAGCAACTCAGAGTAATCAATCACCCCTTCTGTTCTGGTCTTATAAGTGTACTCCCGTGGAATAGGAAGACTGAGAATTTCATTAATGCGTTGCCCAGTAAAATTGATGGATTTGCCTCTGACATAGCTAACATAGACACGAGATGTGCCCGGAACTCTGTAGGTGTTAACATAAAACTCCCGTACAATTTTTGGACAATGATCATTGACAAATCGAGTCAACTTTCCCCATTTCCTCCTAGCAATTTCAGATTGAATCGCTGGTATAGACTCCTGATGGAAATCAAAGGTTCGGTCAGCGATTATCTTCTTCTTACTGATGATAGATTTAAACATTTCTTAATGTTCAACGGAGTAGTACAGATGCTCTATAAACTCAGGTGCTTGCTCTTCAACCTACTTCCTCTTTTTCTACTTTCCTTGTTTGGATGCCATGTTCTGAAAATGAAATCTTGGAAACAATGTGTTATCATGTCAATTCCATTTATGTGCACAAGGCTTCACGCACAATCAAGAAGTAACTGACATGTAATCAATTGACAAGAGTGTCCACAACCTCAAAAACATGTTTGGGCAATAACAAGAAAAGAGACAAATATCATTGGGAATTTTAGCAAACATGTGGTGTGTGAAGGATATGCAATGGGAAAATTTGGAAACAAAGATGCCCGTACATTACCATTCCATAAATTCACAACTTGAACCAAGATCATAAATCCCCATATTCTTTCAGTCACATAATAGTATGAAAATCATTTGATAGCATTCACAACGCATGGGTGCAACATAGCATTATTATGAGAAAAAGAACAAAAGAGAATCTTCACAATAATGACATTTTGCATGAACCCTAGAATGACTATAGAGGAGAAGACATATCTAAGGATGAATGGCAGAGAAAGGAAGTGTGAAGAATGAGTTAGAATTAGAGAAATGGAAGAAATGTAGGAGAGGGGTAGAACCGAGTGAAAACCCTAGCAGAGAGTGTGGAATGTGTGCGTGGGAAAACATTTCAAATGACTAACTATTTAAAGAATATGACCCATCGCCTGGCGACAACAAAATATCGCACCGCGATGGAACACACTGAGCAGAGTGAGAGATGGTCATCGAGCCATCGCTTGGCGAATGATACACCATCGCCTGGCGAAATAAGTCAGAAGCAAATTGCTGGAAATTCACCCTGCGACGAAGACATATCGCGAGGCGATGGATACTGGAAAAGAGACCTGGATTTACACATCCTATATCGCCTCGCAAATAACTCATCCTCGCCTCGCGATATAAGTCAGTAGCATTTGGGAGAAATTCACTGCGCGATGGGAGAATTACTACGAGGCGAGAAATTTTGAATTTGCACATCACGTATCACCTCGCGATGGCCTCAGCAATGCCTCGCGATTGAAGTCAGAAACAAATTACCAGAAATTCATTGCGCGATAAGGAGTTATCGCCCCGCGATTCAACTTGATTCAGATTCGGGTTGTTCAAGTCAGCCTCTTGCCTGGCGAGATATCCCTTCTCACCTGGCGATGAAAGTCAGAAGCAAATTGAAAGAAATTCACCGCACGATAATGATTTATTTCCCCGCGATGGATCACTGCTTCAGTTTTGAACTTTTTGAATCAGTTTCTCACCTGGCGAGACATCCCTTCTCGCCTGGCGTTGAAAGTGAGAACCAAATTGGAAGAAATTTGCCTCGCAATGAAAGTTCTCGCCTGGCGATGGCACGTTGGGAGGTGCATAGAACCTTCTTGCCTTTCAAATCGCCTCGCGTTGAAAACTGCTCGCCTGGCAATAGTGACTGAAGATTGATATCGCTAGGCGATTAAAGACATTCGCCTGGCGATGAACTGAACTTCTTCTGCTTTAATGCTAACTTTCAACAGCTCATTCCTTGCTTAAAAACAACAGAATTTCAATATCATCCCTGCAGCAACAAGTACCAAATCAGAACACAACTAGCATTTCATTTGGACAAAAACAAAACAAAGAAAATTTCTACCTAAAATGAATTCAAAAAGATTAAGAAAGAAAAGTTGCTTGGGTTGCCTCCCAAGAAGCGCTAGTTTAATGTCGTTAGCTCGACGCCTTATGATTTTTATGGCTCATGCAAAACAAGAGCAGCTTGTGCTTTTTCTATCACCCCACCAAGATAAGGTTTCAATCTCTGACCATTGACTTTGAAAGATCATTTTGAAACTAAATCTTCCACTTCTATTGCTCCATATGGTGTCACTTCTTTGACAGTGAAAAATCCTGACCATTTAGATTTCAATTTTCCTAGAAACAACCTCAGCTGTGAATTAAACAACAACACCTGTTGTCCAGGATGAAAGTTTCTCTATGAGATGTACTTATCATGATAGACCTTTATCTTCTGCTTGTATATCCCCATATTCGTATATAAGTGCACACGCAGTTCATCTAGTTCATACAACTGATTAATTCTCTTTTTGCCACTCAAGGTAGGATCAAAATTCAAGAACTTTAAGGCCCAATATGCCTTGTGCTCAAGTTCTACTGGTAAATGGCAAGACTTACCATAAACTAGCTGATATGGTGACAAGCCTAAAGGTGTTTTGTAGACTGTCCTATATGCCCATAAGGCATCATCCAATTTATTTGCCCAATCCTTCCTTGAATTACTAACTGTATTCTCCAGAATTCTTTTGATTTCTCTATTTGATACCTCCACTTGGCCATTGCATTGAGGATGGTAGGGAGTGGCCACTTTGTGTTTAACATCATATTTGGACAGAACATTTTGCAACTGGTTATTACAGAAATGAGTTCCCCCATCACTTATCAATACCCTTGGGACTCCAAATCTAGAAAAAATGTTCTTTTTGACAAATTTGACCACTGTTTGAGCATCATTTACAGGAGTGGCCATGGCCTCAACCCATTTTGAGACATAGTCAATAACCACTAAAATGTACTGATTGGAGTAGGAAGAAGGAAATGGCCCCATGAAGTCAATGCTCCAACAATCAAACAATTCAACTTCTAAAATAGGATTCAAGGGCATTTCACTCTTTCTTGAGATGTTGCCTATTCTTTGGCATTTGTCACAGGCCTTCACATGATTATATGCATCTTTAAAGATGGATGACCAATAAAATTCAGACAGTAATACCTTAGCAGCAGTACGTTCTCCATTGAAATGCCCTCCACAAGGGGAATCATGACAGTGCCAAAGTATCTTATGCCCTTCATCTTGTAAGACACACCTCCTAAGAAGTCCATCTGAGCCAATCTTGAAAAGAAATAGATCATCCCAAATGTAATATTGAGCATCTCAAAAAAATTTCTTTTTCTGTTGCCATGTAAAGTCTTCTGGTATGACATTAGCAGCCTTGAAATTAGTTGATCAATCAATTTTGAGGCATTCATTATTGCTTTATATTTAGCCTAATTGATGATAATTGTATCCAATATTATGTTTGTAGATGAGTTTTAGATGATTGGTCTTCATTGAGCTTAATTGTAAAAACTTCATTAATTTTCAGATTTTAACTCATTTTGACCTTTCTGTCTTGTACAGGCCATATCTTGGGCTATAAATGTCATATTTGGATGATCTTGGTGTCCCCTGAAAGCTGAGATGAAGATACACAATTTTACATCTAATGTAGTTTTTCTAATTCAGCTAGATTCAGGGCAAAAATTGAGCCTCAAAGTTAGGACGCTGTTGCTGTCATAAAGCTTGGACCTTCCCTTACTGATTTGAGCTTAACTCTCTCAATTTAAACCCAAATAAGACAAATTATATGTCTCTGAAAAGCTTATTCAGAGGGCTGCAGTTTGGGCAAGGGTTAGATTAGGAATTATAGAATAATTTTTAGTTACAAATAGGTTAAGGCAGAATACAAAAGTACACATCTTTCTGAATCCTGATTTTTGAGTTTTACGATAGGAATCAAGAAACCTTTTTTTCTCTCTTTTCGTTTTCTCTATTTCGTTTTTATCTCTTCTTTGATCTATATCTTTTCAATAGTGATGGCCATGGAAGGCTAAAGATCCAATCAATCCAAGGAATTCAATGATTGTGGTTAGAGTTTTGAGTTCTTTTGTTTATTTGTGATTTCTAATTATGTTCTTTCCTCTTCTCCTTCTTTAATTGATTTATGATTATATTTCAAAATTGAAGATAGATTTGGATTGATTAATCTGAATTTAATGGAGAATAGATCATCGATTGATAATCTATGTTAATTCAAAATTGTGTTTAATTCAATCTTAATCAAGAATTGCGATTGTGATTCTGTTTTAGTTGATTAAATTCTAGGTGATTATCTAGTTGAATTCGAATTAACAGAGTTAATTGCATAAATAATTTTACTCTCTTTGAACTATGATTTACTTTGCCACTTGATTTGAAGCCCTTGGATTGGTGTTTCTAGTTTTGAATTTATTCCTAATTACTATCGAATTTGCATTTTGTTACTTGATGAATAAAACCTCCCTTTTACTTTTACTGTTTATTTTTCATCAGAGTTTAATTTAAGAATTAGATTGATAGTGTCAATTGAATTAGTTTTCTGTGGATCGACCCTTGCTTACTACAACTGGTTGCAAGGTTTTTATATTTTTTGTGGAACTTGGCAACTATTTTTGATATAATTCTTAATCGTATTCCACACCACACCAAATTTTGACGCCGTTGCCGGGGAACTAATTTTCCAATTACGCTATTGATTTGTTTCCTATTTTTACTCTATTTTTATTTTATTTTTAATTTTTTATGCTTTCTTTCTGAGTGTCTTGTAGGTGTTGATGTCCATTGATCATGGATGCTTGTGGGATTTGCTTATCACCTGGACATATCACTGATTTGTGTCCCATTTTCCTAGTGGACACAAATGAGGAGGTAGAGGCAGTATGAGGATATTCTGAACCTTCCGACAACTACAACCCCTACTCCAATACATATTATCCAGAGTGGTAGGACTATCCTAACTTGAGTTATGGACAGCAGCCTCAGAATCAACCTCCAGCGTATGAATTTCCAGAATTTCAGCATTGGCAAACACCTTTCCTTCTAGGACAACAGCAAGTCCAAGATCCTTGGCAACCTGAACCTTCATTGGAGGAGCTAATAAGACAAATGACCACTTATAACATTCAATTCCAACAAGAAACAAAGGCCAAGTGTAATGATCTGCAAAACTCTTTGGATCAGTTAGCCACAGATCTCAGCAAGTTCCAGAGCCAAATTTCTGAAGGACTTCCCTCATAACCAGAAGAGGATGTGAAGGAAGATCCTAGTGCTGTCACATTGCACAGTGGCAAGACGTTAGATGAACCCACCTCTCCTTCACAAACCATTGAAAAGAAAGAAATAGAGCCTGAAGAGGTAAGTAAGGAGGGGGAAAACTCTAAGGCCCCCAAGGTAAGTATTCTTGATTCCCTTCCTAAGGTAGTGGAGAGACAGTATGATGACTTGTGTGATGAATTTTCTGATTTTATTGGTTTCAATAATTATACTCATTGCAACTCATGTACTGATTGTGATGGTGGCATGATATGTGTTGTTTATGCTGAAATTTTTGCATTCTTGAGAGCTGATGATTCTCTTTGTGCAGAAGCTAATGTTGTTGAAGGATCTATCAACAATGCTTTTGATGCAGTTGCAGGATCTAAGATACAAAGAGAAATAGAATTGCAGGCTACTGAAGAGTTTTCAGTGAAGGGAGAAGAACACCAAATGACAGACACTGCTGAAGTGGATTTCATTTTTGGGCCATGGTCCATTAGAAACAATGCATATGAAGTTGATGAAGTGCACGTATTACTTTTCAGTGGTGAAGCTAAGGAAATTAAGGAAGGCCAATGGGATCCCGGTGGAAGCCATCATGCCTCAAGCTTAACTTGGTCATTGTACTTCAGCCAATGGGATCCCAGTGGAAGCCCCGGTGGAAGCCCTCATGCCTCAAGCTTAACTTGGTCATTATACTTCAGCCAATGAGACCCTGCTGGAAGCTCTCATGTTATTTCAAGCATAAATTGGTTTTTATGCTTTCGCCAATGGGATCCTGGTAGAAATCTCTTCATCTACCTCTGTTACTTCAGTTGATAAGGATGTTTCTTCCTTCTCTTTTATCTTACTTGTACTAGATTTATTAATGATTGTTTATTGTTGAAGTTTACATTGAGGACAATGTAGAATTTAAGTGTGGGGGAGGAATTAACATTTTGTGTTCTGTTTTATTTCTGTTTTCTAGTTTTAAAAAAAATTGTATTTTTATTTGATTTCCAATGATGTTTTGAGATTTGTGAAGTCTATGAGTTTGAAGTAATTGAAATTCAAGGTTACGATTTATAAATTTCTTCTTTCATCTTGAATTTGGCATGCTTGGTTTTGACGTTTGATTGATGAATTGAGTTTGATAGATGTATACTTGGTGAGATTTTGAGCCTTTTAATAGATGGATTTAGCATTTATGCCATTCTCTTCTTTCTTGTGTGATTTTCACTCATGTCATATTAATCACTCTAGAACTTGCTTTAATTCTTTTTTTTTTTTTTGCTACATTTTCACTTGCATACATGAACATGATTGAGGCATTCTTTTGTGATTAACTACTTTGGCCAAATAGTCAACCTTGCATTATTTCCCTTTGATTAACCCCTTGAGCCTATTTGCCTATTCTTTGTCTTAGCTCATTATATGCCTTATGTGAAAAACCATGATTTTACCTTACCTTAGGGAATGGGAGAGCATTGGTTCATTTTCATTGGAGGAGCTCTTTTACTTGCAAGTGGTTAATAGGATAAGTGTGGGGGTTGTGCAAGTTGATATGTAATATGCAAGGTGCTGGTAAAAAAAAAATTGTGAAGAAAAAGAAAAAGAAAATTCAAGAAAGGTTGTAAAAGAAAGGAAAGAAAAAGGAAAGGAATATGTAAAGAGAATGTGCATTATATAGATTAGAGGGGATAAAAATTTCATGTTTATCAATTGAGTTCCTCCCCAATGTTCTTTTATTCTCTTGGGTGCTCATCTCGCCATATCTATATTATTTCCATCCCTTACCTTGGCCCCATTACAACCTTAAACAAAGTCCTCTTGATTTGTATGTGCATATGTTTGAGTAATGGAGAAGTAGAAGATAAGCAAGCTTATGGTAGTGCATTTTTCATGGGTTGAATTGAGTGAAATACTTACCTTGTAAACACTTGAGAGATTGAGAGTGTATCTTGTGAGGATCTATCATTCTTAATTCATGCTTTTCAATTTGAAGATACCTTGCATGTTAGTTTGAGGTGTAAAGAATTGTTCTCTCTTAAATGTTGTGATCCCTTGAATCTTTTCTTACTCTTTTTGCATACTTAAATGTCATTGGAATTTGAGTCTTTTAGAGTTTTTAGTTTATGAGTTTTTACTTTTCTTGCATTCTTGCATTTGTTTTTCTTTATTCTCTAGTTTTGGTCTCTTGTATTTTGCCCGGGAGTGCAAAAGTTCAAGTGTGGGGGAATTTGATCAATCAATTTTGAGGCATTCATTATTGCTTTATATTTGGCCTAATTGATGATAATTGTATCCAATATTATGTTTGTAGATGAGTTTTAGATGATTGGTCTTCATTGAGCTTAATTGTAAAAACTTCATTAATTTTTTGATTTTAACTCATTTTGACCTTTCTATCTTGTACAGGCCATATCTTAGGCTACAAATGTCATATTTGGATGATCTTGGTGTCCCCTGAAAGCTGAGACAAAGATACACAATTTTGCATCTAATGCAGTTTTTCTAATTCAGCTGGATTCAGGGTGAAAATTGAGCCTCAAAGTTAGGACGCCGTTGCTATCATAAAGCTTGGACCTTCCCTCACTGATTTGGGCTTAACTCTCTCAATTTAAACCCAAATAAGACAAATTATATGTCTCTGAAAAGCTTATTCAGAGGGCTGCAGTTTGGGCCAGGGTTAGATTAGAAATTATAGAATAATTTTTAGTTACAAATAGGTTAAGGCAGAATACGAAAGTACACCTCTTTCTGAATCCTGATTTTTGAGTTTTACGATAGGAATCAAGAAACCTTTTTTCTCTCTTTTCGTTTTCTCTATTCCATTTTTATCTCTTCTTTGACCTGTATCTTTTCAATGGTGATGGCCATGGAAGGCTAAAAATCCAATCAATCCAAGGAATTCAATGATTGTGGTTAGAGTTTTGAGTTCTTTTGTTTATTTGTGATTTCTAATTATGTTCTTTCCTCTTCTCCTTCTTTACTTGATTTATGATTATATTTTGAAATTGAAGATAGATTTGGATTGATTAATCTGAATTTAATGGAGAATAGATCATCGATTGATAATCTATGTTAATTCGAAATTGTGTTTAATTCAATCTTAATTAAGAATTGCGATTGTGATTCTGTTTTAGTTGATTAAATTCTAGGTGATTATCTAGTTGAATTCGAATTAACAGAGTTAATTGCATAAATAATTTTACTCTATTTGAACTATGATTTACTTTGCCACTTGATTTGAAGCCCTTGGATTGGTGGTTTTAGTTTTGAATTTATTCCTAATTACTATCGAATTTGCATTTTGTTACTTGATGAATAAAACCCCCCTTTTACTTTTACTGTTTATTTTTTGTCAGAGTTTAATTTAGGAATTAGATTGATAGTGTCAATTGAATTAGTTCTCTGTGGATCGACCCTTGCTTACTACAACTGGTTGCAAGGTTTTTATATTTTTGGTGGAACTTGGCAACTATTTTTGATATAATTCTTAATCGTATTCCACACCACACCATTAGTCATATTAGCAAACCATGGCCTCTCCTCAATTGTAAACAACTTCTCATCTGGAAACTCCTCAAGGATATCTCTCTATTTTGCAGTGACTTCTGAGTTTTCCAGCTTGGACAAGTGGTCTGCTACCACATTTTTACTTCCCTTCTTGTCTTTAATTTCAAGATCAAATTCCTGTAACAATAAAATCCACCTAATCAATCTAGGTTTTGATTCTCCCTTAGTTAGCAAATATTTAATTGATGCATGATCAGTGAACACAGTAATCTTAGATCTAATCAAATAGGAACGAAATTTCTCCAAGGCAAATACTATGGCAAGTAATTCCTTTCTAATTGTGGCATAATGAATTTGGTTCTCATTAAGGACCTTGCTTGCATAATAAATTGCATGAAAAATTTTATCCCTTCTTTGCCCTAATACAGCTCCTACTGCATAGTCGCTTGCATCACACATAAGTTCAAATGGTAACTCCCAATCAAGGGCCACAATTAAAAGCATGCAAGCACTCATTATCAAAATCAAAAGAATAATTCTTAATGAGTAGATTGCATAATGGCTTTGCAATTTTTGAAAAATCTTTGATGAATTTTCTGTAGAAGCCAGCATGGCCTAGAAAACTTCTCACGCCCTTCACATTCAATGGTGGAGGTAGCTTTGCTATCACTTCAATCTTAACCTGATCTACCTCCATACCGCTGGCTGAAATCTTGTGGCCAAGTACAATGCCATCTTGTACCATGAAGTGACATTTCTCCCAATTTAAGACTAAATTGGTTTCCATGCATCTCTTAAAAACATTAGTGAGGTTAGACAAGCAATGATCAAATGAAGTACCAAAAACAGAGAAATCATCCATAAAGACCTCTATATATTTTTCAATCATATCAGCAAAGATAGAAAGCATATACCTCTGGAAAGTAGCGAGAGCATTGCAAAGACCGAAAGGCATCCGTCTATATGCAAAAACTCCATAGGGACAAGTAAATGCTGTCTTTTCTTGGTCTTCAGGATTGACTGTAATTTGATTATAACTGGAATAGCCATCAAGGAAGCAATAATAGGCTTGTCCGGATAATCTTTCAAGCATCTGGTCTATGAAGGGAAGAAGAAAATGATCCTTTTGGGTAGCTTGGTTGAGCTTCTGGTAGTCGATGCACATACGCCAACTAGTGACTGTTCTAGTGGGAATTAATTCATTCCTTTCATTCCTCACCACAGTCATACCTCCCTTTTTAGGGACAACCTGAACCGGACTCACCCAAGCACTATCTGAAATGGGATAAATCATTCTGGCTTCAAGGAGTTTCAGCACCTCCTTTTTCACTACTTCTTTCATTATAGGATTTAACCTTCTTTGTGGCTGAACCACTGGCTTGAATTCCTCCTCGAGTTTGATCTTATGCATACAAAAAGTTGGACTTATTCCTTTTAAGTCAGAAATAGTCCATCTAATTGCAGTTTGGTGCTCTCGGAGTACCCTTACAAGCTTTTCTTCTTTAAGTTTTGATAACGAACTGCTGATTATCACTGGATGTGCATCTTGATTGCCAAGAAAAAATATATTTCAAATGAGATGGCAAGGGTTTCAACTCGAGTTTTGCTCTTTCCTCCACTTTGTCATTACTCAGCTCTTCTTTCATCTTACTGATAGCACTCTTTGCTTGATTTGCTTCTAGATACTACAAACACTCCTCAATGATTTCATCATCCACCTCACCATGATCATCAATGGCATTCACAATCACTCTTTCAAGAGGTATAGTTGGAGTGTTGTGCTGAATAGATTCTGCAACTGTAGTATCAATCAAATCCACCTGATAAGAAGTTTCTTTATCATCCGGGTGTTGCATTGCTTCAAAAACATTAAAGGTGACTTTCTTATCCTTTACTCGCAATATTAAATGCCATTGCTGGACATCAATGAGGGCTCTTCCAGTAGCTAAAAATGGTCTTCCCAGAATCAAAGGTACCTCTGCATCCTCATCCATATCCAATACGACAAAATCAGCTGAAAATATAAATTTATCTACCCTTACTAGCACATCTTCCATGACTCCATAGGGGTGTTTAATTGACCTATCTGCAAGTTGCAAAGCCATTCTTGTTTGCTTGACCTCACCTTCCCCAAGCTTCTTAAGCATAGACAATGGCATCAAATTTATGCTTGCTCCCAAATCACAAAGAGCTTTACCAATGGTCATGTTGCCAATAGTGCATGGAATTGTAAAACTCCTCGGATCTTTCAATTTTGGGGGAAGCTTCCTTTGAAGTATTGCACTACACTCTTCTGTCAATGCCACCGTTTCATCTTCTTTGAACTTTCTATTCTTAGTAAACAATTCCTTCATAAATTTAGCATATGTAGGCATTTGTTCCAATGCCTCTGTAAAAGGAATGTTGATTTGGAGACGTTTGAAAATGTCCAAGAACCCTGCAAACGGCTCCTCTTTCTCATTTTTCTTGCTCAAGTGAGGATATGGTAGCTTCACATATGGTGGAATCACTTGAGGCTTATCCCCTTCTTGCAAAATCTGATGCTTTGTTCTCCTCAAGAAGGAGTCTTCATCTACTAAGTTAGAACTCTTTTTATCCTCCTTTTTCTGATTTTCAACTTCCACTTCTTTTTCTTCTTTTTCATTTTCTTCTATGTTCACAATGTCACTCTTTTTATTTGGTTCTTCATCTAACATCTCCTTCTCATTCGTTTCAGCAGATCCTGAAACTAATGGCTCCACCACATCTGGTATGACAGTTTTCCCACTTCTCAAAGTTATGGCTTTGCATGACTCATTTTTGGGGTTATCCACTGTATTTCCAGAAAATTGTCCCCTGGATTGTTCAGCAAGTTACTTTGAGAGCTGTCCAATTTGATTCTCAAGGTTTTTGATGGAAGCTTTTTGGTTTTTGAAATGAGCCTCATGATTTTAGAAATTGGTTTGAGTCATATGCATGAATTGAGTCAATGCTTCTTCTAAAGCAGAAGGCTTCTCTTTAGGTTGTTGTGGTTGAGTCATATGCATTCTCTTTAGGATGATTCCTCCACCCTGCATGATAGGTGTTAGAATAAGGATTCCCTCTCTGCCCTTGAAAATTTCCCATATAGTTGGCTTGCTCATTTGAATCACTTTGAGCTTCACAATTACCATTCTCATGTCCTCCCCCACAAAAATCACATCTTATACATTGCATCACAGCCTTGGAATGATGAGATTGAGAGGAACCTATTTGTAAAGCTTGAAGCTGTTTGGTGAGAACCTCCAATTGTTGAGAGACCAATTTGTTTTGGGCTAATAAAGCATTATGGGCATCTAGCTCTAAAACACCCCTCCTTGCTTGCACTCCTCTATCATGATGAATGAGATACTCATTTGAAGCCATCGCTTCCACTAACTCTCTTGCTTCTTCAGCTATCTTGTTATTCATTGTACCCCATGTCGAAGCATCTAGCATCATCTTTGTATTTGGTCTCAACCCATGGCAAAATATTTGCATTTGTATTAAGTCATTATAGCCATGATCGGGACACTTTTTCAAAAGCTCTTTGAACCGTTCCCATACTTCATAAAGATTTTCTCCATCTTTTTGCTCAAAACTAGTGATTTCAGCCCTTCTTTTGATGAACTTAAAAGTAGGAAAAAAATTGGTCTATAAATTTGTCCTCCAATTCATTCCAAGTAGTAATACTTCCTTGAGGAAGTGATTGTAACCTATCCTTTGTCCTGTCTCTCAAAGTAAAAGGGAACAATCTCATCCTCTTAGCTTTTTTAGAAACACCATTCAGCTTCAAAGTACCACAAATTGATGTGTGTGAAATAACATCATGTTTTGTTCTTGTTTTGCATGCATTCTTAGGCATTTTAGGCATTTTAGTTTCCCTTTTAGTTTGTTTTCCCTTTAGTTCGGATAACTGTGGTGTTTTTGGTGTTATTGTGTAGGATTAATGCTGAATTGGCTTTGGAATGAATGGAAAGCTTGCATGATTGAAGTTGGAGCTTTATGGATAGCAAAAAGGTGCAAAAAGACCACTCCAGAGGGATCCACGGCTTGCACGTGGATTAAACCATGGCCATGGATCAAGCGGCAACTTAAAAAAGGAAAATAAACTTCCAAAGAGTTCCACGGCCTGGCCGTGGAACCATCCACGGCCGTGGAACTCAACAACATGCAAAATTGGCCTGTGGCAGAGAGAACCACGGCCTGGCCGTGGAATGATCCACTAGTGGATTCAGAAGATCTTGTGAGTTTTTAAGTTTTTATTTTTATTTCTTTTGGGGGCTTTTTAGCCAATTAAAACCCTAAGTTATAAATAGATATTCTGAATAGAATTAGGGAGTTCTAATTTGGTTTTCAAGGAGGCACATTGGAGGCTTGGGGTTCTTGATCTTTCTTCCCTCTTCTTTCTTGGATTACGAGTTTGGATGTTTAAGAACATGTTTTCTGATTTCTTCTTCTCTATGTCTGAGTAGTTTCTTTTATTTTTAGGATTGGGCAATGCCCTTTGATACAATGATAATGATTAATTGACGTTGTTTCCCCTTTTATTGATCTTGAATGTTCATTGATTCAATTCTTATTGCTCTTATTCATGTGAATTTGATGGCCACTTATTTGCATCTCATAGGCATTTAGGGACGTACTGAGAGGAGAACCTAGGTGTTGGAACCATAAGAATTGAACTTAAGGTCTAAATCACGAGAGTAGTTTTAAACTTTCAAGGATTCAATGAATTACCACAAAGCGTAATGGGTTCAATTTAAATTCAATTACTACGAGAGTAGGAATTAGTTTAATTGGGCACGGATCTTGTATCTTGAGAAAGAACATTAACTAATTTAGGGTAATTCACCTTCAATTGAATTTTAGATTTAATAAAAGGGTTATCAATTAGGATTTGTCTTGTATCATTGTGGTACCCCAATCTTGGAAGCTTTCTTGAATCTGAAAACCCCTTTCTTGATAACTTACTATCTTTGTTCTAAATTTTGCACTTTGATTTTTATTTTATTGGTTTGTTATTACGTTCTTCTTAATCAACAATCATATTCCCTTTTTGTTTAATTTAATTGAATTAATTAATTAATTAATTGGTATTCATAGACACAGTCCCTGTGGATTCGATTTTTTTATTACTTGACGACAAAATCGTACACTTGCGAATTTCACGCATCAAGTTTTTGGCGCCGTTACCGGGGACTGTGTTTTTCTTGAATATTAATTTAATTTTTAATTTAATTATTTTAAACCTTTTTCTTTTATTTGGTTCTTACGTTCTTGATTTCTCTTTGACTCTCTGCAGGTAATTTCTCTTATTTATACAAAGTACTAGACGTTTTGGGACTCTTATTGAAGCAGATCCTGAAATTGAAAGAACTTTACGTAGAAGGAGAAGACAACAAAGGCAAAGAATAAGAGAAAGCCCACAACCACCACTTCTCATGGCAGCAGCTGAGGATAATAAACCGTTAAAAGAGTATGCAGCCCTTAATGCTCAGGGTTTGCGATCTGGAATTGCTCGGCCAGACGTTGAAGTTAGGCACTTCACCATACCTCCTGCCTTAGTTTCTATGATAAGGCATAACCAGTTTGGAGGATTACCGTCAGAGGATCCTAATGATCATATGGATATGTTCTTGGAGCTCTGTGAGACCCTCAAGATCGAAGGTGCCTCTGTTGATGCTATTCGTCTCCACTTGTTTCCATTATCTTTGAGAGATCGAGCTAGAGCTTGGCTGAAATCCGTTCCGGCTGAGACGATAACTACTTGGGACCAATTGGAGCAAGCCTTCTTGGACAAATTTTTTCCACCTTCCAAGACTGCTCATCTAAGGACCCAAATCACAAGCTTTGTTCAGAAAGATGGCAAGTCATTGTCAGAAGCTTGGGATAGATATAAGGCTTTGCTGGAAGCCTGCCCACACCACAGGTTAGAGAAGTGGTTGATTGTCCACACCTTCTACAATGGTCTAGAATATTCTTCGAAGGTGTCTCTTGACTCCGCAACTGGTGGAGCTTTGATGAATAAAAGGCTCACAGAAGCTTATGGGATAATTGAGAGTGTAGCTTCAAATCATCACCAATGGGCTAATGAAAGAGGCCATAATCCGAGAAAGCTCTCAGGAGGTAAGTTTGAGGTAGATGGTGTTTATTTAATTATGTCAAAGTTTGATTCCTTGAATAAACGTTTTGACATGCTTGAGAAAGCTCGTGTTAATGCCATAAGTGCCTCTAACAATTTTTGTGAGATTTGTGGAGCACAGGGACATATAGGTGCTGAATGCCAAGTTGGAATGGGTTCCTCACATGGTGCACCGGTGGAGCAAGTGGAATCATGCCATAATTTCTATGACTTCAACTAAAAGGGGAGGAATGATCCGTATTCTCAAACTTACAACCCTGGTTGGAGGTCACATCCTAACTTCTCTTACCGGAATAGTCAGTACCAAGCTGGGCAAGGTAATGCTAAACCCTCTTCTGGAGTCCCACAGGTACAGAAATCTAGACTTGAGTCTCTTCTTGAGAATTTTGTTGAGAGCCAGTCTAAGCAGAATGAGGAGTTTAGGCACCATGGGCAAGTTGTAACTGAGGCAATTAAAGAGTTGTCAGCTAAGGTTGACAATTTAGTTATTCATAATAAGATGTTGGAAACCCAGATTGCCCAACAAGCAAGCGCTTCTCTTAGGTAGCAAGGTAAGTTTCCTGGTCAACCTGAAGTCAACCCAGGCAATGAATATTGTAAAACTGTGAGTTTGAGGAGTGGAAAGAAGTTAAAGGATCCTAAGGGTAATGGGGAGAGTGACAAAGATGAGGGGAATAAGGAAAAAGAGACTAAGGCACAACCCTTAGAAGAGGAGGAAACTAATGAGAAAGTGTCTACGTATGTACCCCCTGAGCCATACCAACCCCCAGTTCCTTTCCCTCAAAGACTTGCTAAGGCGAAGTTAGATAGGCAGTTTAGGAAGTTCCTAGAGGTTCTAAAGAAATTGTACATGAATGTACCCTTCACTGAGGCATTAAAACAAATGCCTATATATGCTAAGTTTCTTAAGGACATCCTGTCTAATAAGAGGAAGCTAGAAGACTATGAGACAGTAGCTTTAACTAAGGAGTGTAGTGCCTTAATTCAAAATAAATTGCCTCCTAAGTTAAAAGATTCAGGTAGCTTCTCTATTCCCTGTTTGATTGGCAACACAAATTTTGATAAAGCTCTGTGTGATTTGGGGGCTAGTGTTAATCTTATGCCCCTTTCTGTGTATAAGAAGATGGAGGTGGGTGAGCTAAAACCCACAACTATCTCCCTTCAATTGGCGGATCGGTCTATCAAGTACCCCATTGGCATCTTGGAGGATGTTCCCATTAAGGTTGGTAAGTTTTACATGTCGGTGGATTTTGTTGTGCTTGACATGGAAGCTGATGCTACAATGCCAATCATACTTGGGCGTCCATTCCTTGCCACTGGAAGGGCGATCATTGATGTCCATGAAGGAAAATTGACTTTGCGATTGAATGATGAGGAAGTAATTTTTGATGTTTTTAAATCTGAAAATAATTCTAATTTCTCAAATTTATGTAATCGCATAGATGCTACTAATGTTGTGGATAGTGTTGTGCTTTCAAGTATGCAGGAATCAGTGGCTGATGCTATACTAGGAAAGACCTTGCCCAAGGGTACCACAAAATTTGAGAAGTCCAAGACCTGCAAGAGAGGACCTAAGAAGTAGAATGACAAGTGTGACGAGAAGCGTGAATTTAAACTCGGGGATAAAGTTCTTGTCAATAACTTGCTTCTGCGTTTCTGTCCTAGTAAGTTATGGTCGAAATGGTCAGGACCATATGAGATTGTTCGAATTTTATCCTACGGTGTGCTTGAGGTGAAGAAAGAAGGTCATAAGCCTTTCATGATAAATAGCCAGAGAGTGAAACACTTTGAAGGAGTGGGGACTGAGCACTACTCCATTGACATCACCTGAGTACAAAAACTAGACCAAAGTCAAGCTAATGACTTTAAACAAGCGCTTCTTGGGAGGCAACCTAAGTTTCTTTGTTTTTTATTTTTTTTTTTATTTCTTCTTTTTCTTTTGACTTTGTGTGTTGGATTGCTGGTTTAATCTTTATCTCATGGATCTTGTTTAGGTTTGACCATTTTTGAAGCTCAAATTAGAAGAATAGTGAAGTCAAAAAGTTCCACACTAAGCCCATGGAAAATTCCATGGCCATGGATTAAACACCAGAAGATTTCTCACCACCGTAGTGAGTTCATTTCTTTTATCCCTTCTCTAGTTAAAGATTGTTACATTGGAGACAATGTAAGTTCTAAGCTTGGAGGGGGTAATTTCATTTTCATTTTAGATCATTAGTTTCATGCATTTTCATATCTTGTTTTGCATTGCATTTTCATGTTGCATTTTCATACCATCATATCTCTCGGCTTTTTGGTTGAATTTGTGTCCCTCTCTTTTGAGGATTTTGAGATGGTATTAATTTGGAACTCAATTGTTGATTCTTGTGGTAGGCTACAGGTATTGTTTTAATTAATAGTAGAGGTGATCTTTTTATAGTTAATAATTAGCATATGTTCTCTGAATTTGTGCTTCTTATTGAATTTTTAAACCTCTAAATGTGAGTTTTGAGCTTATATGGGACTTATGCACTGTATGATTTTTGTTCTCATTCCTTGTGTTGAGTGATATTTCTCATTGATCTTGTGCTCTAGAATTTGATTTGAAACCATTTTGAGGCAAAATTTTTGGTTACATGCTTGAATGTGATTAAGGCATTTTAGTTATTTTTCTGACCTTTTGAAATTGTTACACTTTCATCCTCTAGTTGCCCATTTTGAGCCTATTGTATAATTATTTTTCTTGATGCCTATGCTTAAACATTGTTGGTAATCATTTAGAATATTAAATGGAGCAATTTGGATTTGAAAGTTGTGTAAAGATGTGTTGGGAATTATATGTTTTTGAACCTTCTCTTTCTCAAATGAAAAAAAAAAGATCAAATAAAAAAAATCATAAGATTGAAGCTTGAAAAAAAAATTAAAAAAAAAAGAAAGAGAAGAAAGAAAAGAAAGGAAGAAAATACTTGGAAATATGGAGCTATGATCCTGTTTGAAAAATGCCTTTGCTCCATTGATGTTCTATTGGATTTCTTGTGCTTATTGAAAAAAAAAGTTTTGATAAGCCCTTTGTGTATACCGTCCTTTCTCTACCCTACCTAACATCATTCCCATGGCCCCATTACAACCCTTGAAAGACCTTTTGATTCTTGCATACATGCTGATTATTAGTGAAAATTTGGTTTCTTATCAAGCATATGGAAGTGCATATTTTTTGAAGGATTTTGAGCATATGGTTTTCACCCTTAAACACTTTGAGTGTGGTTAGTGGAATGAACTTAATTCAATCAGTGAAGATGCATGGTTTCTGAGAACTTAGCCTCTAATTGGACTTGATTTTGATTACCTCTCAGATTCTTTGTTTGCCTTAGCCTATTGCTTGGATATTATTTTCTCGGGTTCCTTATTCTTTGTTGTCTTTTGATCCCACTTCTTAGTTTGGCATTAATTATTGCTTGAGGACAAGCAAAGTCTTAAGCTTGGGGGGATTTGATGTGTGTGAAATAACATCATGTTTTGTTCTTGTTTTGCATGCATTCTTAGGCATTTTAGTTTCCCTTTTAGTTTATTTTTCCCTTAGTTCGGATAACTGCAGTGTTTTTGGTGTTGTTGTGTAGGATTAATGCTGAATTGGCTTTGGAATGAATGGAAAGCTTGCATAATTGAAGTTGGAGCTTTATGGATAGCAAAAAGGTGCAAAAAGACTACTCCAGAGGGATCCACGGCTTGCACGTGGATTAAACCACGGCCATGGATCGAGCGGCAACTTAAAGAAGGAAAAGAGACTTCCAGAGAGTTCCACGGCCTGGCCGTGGAACCATCCACGGCCGTGGAACTCAACAGCATGCAAAATTGGCCTGTGACAGAGAGAACCACTGCCTGGCCGTGGAATGATCCATGGCCGTGGATCGCAGTGCGCAGTAGTTTTTAAGTTTTTATTTTTATTTCTTTTGGGGGCTTTTTAGCCAATTAAAACCCTAAGTTATAAATAGATGTTCTGAATAGATTTAAGGAGTTCTAATTTGGTTTTCAAGGAGGCACATTGGAGGCTTGGGGTTCTTGATCTTTCTTCCCTCTTCTCTCTTAGATTACGAGTTTGGATGTTTAAGAACATGTTTTCTGATTTCTTCTTCTCTATGTCTGAGTAGTTTCTTTTGTTTCTAGGATTGGGTAATGCTCTTTGATACATTGATAATGATTAATTGACGTTGTTTTCCCTTTTATTGATCTTGAATGTTCATTGATTCAATTCTTATTGTTCTTATTCATGTGAATTTGTTGGCCACTTATTTGCATCTCATAGGCATTTAGGGACGTGCTGAGAGGTGAATCTAGGTGTTGGAACTATAAGAATTGAACTTAAGGTCTAAATCACCAGAGTAGTTTTAGCCTTTCGAGGATTCAACGAATTACCACAAAGCGTAATGGGTTCAATTTAAATTCAATTACCACGAGAGTAGGAATTGGTTTAATTGGGCATGGATCTTGTATCTTGAAAAAGAATATTAACTAATTTAGGGTAATTCACCTTCAATTGAATTTTAGATTTAATAAAAAGGTTGTCAATTAGGATTTGTCTTGTATCATTATGGTACCCCAATCTTGGAAGCTTTTTTGAATCTGAAAACCCCTTTCTTGATAACTTGCTATCTTTGTTCTAAATTCTGCATTTAATTTTTATTTTATTGGTTTGTTATTACGTTCTTCTTAATCAACAATCATATTCCCTTTTTGTTTAATTGAATTGAATTAATTAATTAATTGGTATTCATAGACACAGTCCCTGTGGATTCGATCTTTTTTTTACTTGACGACGAAACCATACACTTGCGGATTTCACACATCACAAATCTCAAAGAAATTCACCAAGTGTTGGTTAGGATCTTCATTATCCGCTCCAAAAAATTGATTCTGCTTGAGAACATTCAATAAAGAAGTTCTGATCTCAAATGCATTTGCCTCCACTGGTTGATACTCAATAGCCAACCTTTGACGGTTATTCCTCCGGCTAAAATCTCCCAAAGTCCGCCTAGGTGGTGGTTGTGCAGCCATGACCTCTACTGTGAGAATATGAGAAGAAGAAGTAGATTCTTGTTTTCTTGAGTTATTTTCTGTTGGTTTGCTTTCTTTGCTTGCTTTCTATTTGCTTTTTCTGTTTTCATAATCTCAAGATCAAGTAAAAATTCAGCTGCCTTTTTCCCTCGCATAAACAGAAAATAAGAGAATAGCAAATAGCAAATCAACGATATTTAAGAATGAAGGAAATTAATGCAATTGAATTGTAAACAAAGCACAAAAGAAAATAGAAACAATTGTCCAAAGTAGTAACTCCTTTGCCTTGCTAATAATCAAATCAACAATCCCCGGCAACGACGTGATAACTCCTTAGAATGTAGTTATTTGGACCCTATCTCTGTGCTAAAATGAATGCTAAGTCCTTGTTTAAATGCATATTTGGAGGATTTTGTGCTTATATTTGTCATATTCTGATTCTAAGCCTTTCTAATGTGTTATTGTGCAAAACTGTGCTTAAATGCTTATTTATTAAGTAAATTTATATATGTTACTGATTTGGTGTTTTCTCTATGTTAGGAAGGGCTCCAAACAAGGATAAATATGGAGCAATTGAGCTTAAAGAGGAAAAGGAAGCCAAATTAGACATTTCAGTGGTCACCGCCGCGGTGCAAGGTGTTGCACGCCGCGACGCTGAGAGGTTTTCAGCCACGCCATACTTTCACCCGAGGCAAGAGCGCCGCGACCCAGATGAAGTGGGCGCCGCGACGTAGATTAGACCGACCCATTGAGCGTCGCGACGGGCGTATGTGGGCGCCGCGGCACTGAGGCAGCAGCTGAGCCTATAAATAGATTTTACTCATTTTTTCTCAGGGAGTTGGCTATTTTGGCCATTTCCATTTTCTCCTTTTTTAGGTTTAGTTAGTTTAGGTTAGTTTTAGGTTAGATAGTTTGGTTAGATCTCCATTGATGGTGGATTGGAGTCAAGGATGAAGGATTGAAGGAGGATTCAAGCTTCAGAGACAAATCAATGAGCTTCTTTCTCTCTTTTTCCTTTCTCTCTTCTCTTCCTTATCTGTTGTATAGCTAAACTTTGTTTAAGAATACTTTGAATTCTTTTATATATATTAATGATGTGTTTTTCTCTGAGATTGTGTGGATGTTTGATTATGGTTCAATCATTATCTAAGTTTAATGCTTGTTGTTGGTTGGCCTCGATTGCATGATCTTAATATTGGCAAATGTACTAGACATAGGGATTTGTTGATATGGATATGGTATGATTGATGCATGTTCGGCGAGTTCAATTAGCTTGGATGAGTTGATTCGTTAATAGGATAGAAATATACCTATTGGCCATGTATAGTGTGTGATTGAGAATAGATCGTTCATGAGCGGAAGTTGAGCTAACTCTCAAGGAAACTTAGTGAGTTAGATAATTGAAACCAGGGTTGATTGACCTAGACATAGGCTTTTGACTAATGAAGATTCTCAAGCTAACCTAATCAATGCATTTGTGTTTATGAGGGGGATTACATGTTGTTGGTAGATGTAGGGGGTGAAGGATGATTTCCTGAAACCTAACCGTGTTTATGTTTATTGCTTTGGTAGATTAGGTTTAGTTTAGTTTAATGCTTTCTTATTTTTATGTCCTTGATTAGAATGGATTAAGCTATTAGTTGGTATTTAGCTTTATATCGTAATATCCTCGTGGGAATGAACTTTTACTCTGTATCTGTATTACTTGAGCGATCCGTGCACTTGCGGTAGCAACCACGGCGCCAAAAACTTGTTAAGATAAATTCACAAAACCAAACTAGTTCGGCAAGTGCACCGAATCGCAACAAGTAATATAATGATGAGAAAAGAGATATCGTCTCCACAGGGATTGTAATTGTTTATCAAAGCAAAAGAAAAGATTGTTTCTACTTGAACTGAAAATAAACTTTTGGTAACTTGGAATGTATGGGTTTTAAACAAGTATAAGTGGAATGAATTAAAAACAGAACAATTAACAAATTAAAGAATATTTTTGGATTTTTAAGGAGAAGAAAATCTATCGAGAAAAGCGGCTAGGGTCTGAATCCCATTGTTTACCCTCTTATGCTACTGATTTACCCTCAATACAAGTGATAATCATGCATTTGAAGTTCCAATCAACATATTAGACTTAGATCAATTCCTTGATTCAAAGCCCCTTTAACCCAAAATACAAAACCCAATTCCTTAGGTAATTGTTAATTCAGATTAAGCATTAATAACAATGATTTCGTGGAACACATAATTACAAAGATATATTCCTATATTCAATCATAATTATGCCAACCCAACTCAATTCCAGCATTACAACCAATTTTCCAATTAGAAGAAATACCCAAAATCAAATCAATAGTGATTAAGTATTGATTAGCATTAAGAAAAGAGTAGGATGATCGAATACATGAAATTAACTTGTATTGAAATAGTAAAACAGATTACATAAGAGTTTTCACAATGTTCATCTGACCCTAGCTCAAAGAGATTTAGTTACTCATAATGAAAGGGGAAGAGATAAGAGAAATCTATCATCAGCAAGAAGAAGAGGCCATTGATTCTTCAAGGTGTTGCTCCCAAGCTTGAATCATCAATAGAAGTGGAAGAAGAAGAAACCCTAGCAGAGCTTTGGGTGAAAACCCCCAAAATTATGGAGTTTAGAAAAAAAATGAAAAGATCCGTAAAAAATGTTTCGTCTGGCTATTTAAAATTGGCTGGATAACAGTCATCGCCTCGCGATGGCCCCTCATTGCCTCGCGATGGCCTGCGTGACAGGCAAGCTCCACCAGCTCCAAAGATCCTTCCAATTAGCATCTCGCCTTGCGATGAATGTTCCTCGCCTCGCGATGGACGCATGAATGAGATTTTTCTCTTTCTTCCAAATTAAAACCAACATGTTTCAATCAAATTTTTTCATTCCATTAGCCAATGAACATCAAAAACCTATAATAATCAAAAATAATGAAAACTTATCTAAATTATACCTAAATTCTTTAATTCTAAAACTAATTTGACCCAAAAACTTACTTGTGCTAGAGATTCAACACGGGGTTACAAGTAGCTTGAAGTTACCTGAGCAGTATGATCAAATCAGTTTGGCCTCTCCTCAGTCCTTATCGGTCTGCCTCTTTGATTTGCTCCTCGTCCTCCATATTGTTGGTCTTGTAAGATTGGTCAGATGAAAATATAAGGATTATTCCTATTTCCTCTAGCTTCTGGGTCTGGGAACTGTTGCTCCATTTGTCTTCTTGCAGTTGCCATCTCCTCCATATTAATGTACCCCTAAAGACCTAGTTCTCAAGTCATCTAGATCCATAGGTGGTTTTCTGGCTAAAGAATCTGCAAAGGGCCCTGGTCGTAGGCTAGCCATAATAGCATGTAGAGATATAGCAGGATTTAGGTCCTTAATTTGGACCGCCTCCTTACCAAATCTCCTCATAAACTCCTTGAGCAATTCATCCCGCCTTGCTTAAAGTTAATAAGGATAGCCAAAGTTTTTTGGTGAGTCCTGCTAGTAGAAAAATAGTTATGAAATTTAACTGACAATTCTGAAAAATCGTAAATCAAACCTGCCTCAAGGCTCGAGAACCAAAGTAATGCTGATTTCTTCAGGGTCGTCGAGAAAGCTCGACATTTGATTGGGTCAGTTTCCTCATTCAAGAGCATTATTGAATTAAACATTGTAAGATGCTCTTGAGGGTCGGTCATCCCGTCATAGAGCTCCTTGGTGGGAAGTCAGAAACCCTCCAGTAAGTGAATCGACATTATGAACTCGGAGAAATGGTGGTCGACAAATGAAGGAGGATAACTTGTCTATCGACAAACCTCCTTATACGGAGTGTATTCTTCAGGCCTCATTTCAGCCACCCTTTCAAGCTCCGCACACTACTGGTCCCTGTTAGTTATTTGATCGATTCAGTTATGAATATCTCTGATGGCCTACATCAAAATTTCAATGGGGTTGGACTGAGGACTTTCTTTGTGAATTTCGTTGTCGACGTTGCTTTCGTTAGTGGTCATGATTTATTAGAAAGATGACTTTGGTGAAGGTGAATTTTGTTGGTTGTAGGGTAGGAATGTTTTTCCTGAGCCCTATAGTGGGCACCAGATGTTTTGGGTACGGACTGGGTCCAAGGTCGAAAGAAATCGGTAAGTAGAAAGGAAACCTAGGAAGGTTAGAAGAATGATCGCAAAATATGCAAAGGCTAGTCTGAGTATCTAAGTAAAAGATAGAACATGTCAGACCTAGGAAACCAAACCAGTTTATATAGAGATCTGAGGATTGAATCCTCGTATACTCTATATTCAAGTCATTTAGAGTTCCAAACGTTAGGATTCGTTATTATTGGTTATTATGGTGCGAAGCCATTAAGGATTGTTGGTCATAATGGCGTCAAACAGTCGACCGTTAATAGGTCATTTAAGCACGTTTTTGTCATTTCCCCTTTCAGGTATTGGACGGTCAAGTCTTGCAGACACACTTCAATCGGGTTGACCCAGCTTACTAGGCTTGTTACTTGAAAATAAGCCTACCTAGCATAGGTGTTGGTCTGTACTAGTCAGTCCATTTAGGTTTGCTTCGATCAAGACAGGCCTACTATAAGGTGTATGACGGTCCAGTATCTAACTATATTTTCTTATTTTTCTAAAAAAAAACCATATCACTTCAAAGTCAACAATTTAAGCTTATTAATCTTTGATTAATCTATAGAAAATCCCTTAAAAGAAAACACATTAGCAGAGTTAAATAAAGATACTACACTCTACATGCATTATACTATTGCCATTTGATAGACTCGTATAGGAGTAGCAAGACTAAAAAAAATGTTGAAACGCATACAAGATGTGAAAAGAGTGACAAAAAAAAAATTTGTTGCACCCAAATTTCATGAAGTCAAACATTTCATGCTATGGTTTTAATGCATTTACATGCTTTTCTTTCAAAAAAAGAAAGGATTTTTTATATTTATATATCAATGTTGTGTATAATTTTTAATTATTATATGATAATTTCAATTATTATATGATGTAAAGATTTTGAGATACAATTAATTTTTAATAAATCCATAAAATATCAAATTAGTGTAGGAATAAAAAAGATAATATAAGAAACAACTTACAATTTTTTTTTTTGCAAAATAAAATTAAAATGACAATTGTGGGGTAAGTATAATAGAGGGAGGTAATAATGGTTAAAATAAATAAATTTATCAGCAATATGCCCTATAGACATGTTAAAATGTGGCTTCTACAAGGAAATCGGACCTAGTAACTTATTCTCCGGAGAACAACTTATAGGCATTTCACGTCATTCTTAAAGGATTAGACCAATTTGAAATTATAACAAGAGCAAGAATAGCTCTAGGACCTGCACCAACAAGGGCAAGTGTCATCAATTGTTTTTAATTACATATATTCCTTTATGCTAAAAACTAACAATAATCAATCAAGAAGGAAAAAAATCCTTGCACACACCATTCTTGTTCGCAAGTCACACATACACACAAATATGAAGCTTTATTTCTTTGTATTTCTACATATGAATCAGTAAATTTTATTAAAGCAATTACTTGCTTGATAATAAAAATTAATGTATGATCCCCCACCCAAACCAGTAAGAAAATTCTTGGACATTCAGTTAGTTTGATAAGTGAAAAACCTAAGGATGAGTTTTAATACAAATTTTTGGAAATTTTTTTGTACCTCTTGCTTTTGTGAGGACTGTTGTGCCCCTAATAATTAATGACTAATATTTAGTTATAAGTCTCATTTAATTGAAATTAAATATAATATTATTTTGTTAATTTATTGTTTTCTTAAGATTCTTAATATAGAAAAACTACCATTAAAACATAAAGATTTTAGAATTCATAATTATCACAAACAAGAATATATGAAAACACTAACCTTGATCCATGAATGTGTTCCAAGAGTGTTAGAGAGATCTCAAAATCTTAATTTCTATTCTTTTGCCTTTTTCACGCTCTTCTTCTACTTTTGTGATAGTGAGAGAAGAAGAAACCCTTTGCGGCGAAGAATAGGACCTTGAGTTTTATGTAGAAACTGTTTCTTAAATACTGTTAACTTCTATCAAGTTGGCAATTACTATAATTGCAAAACTACTCTTTCCCTTTTATCCAATAAGAGTAACTCATTAACTTAATTCAATTACTTATTAAACTAATAAGATAAGTCACATGTCAATCACATGAGACATTTAATTTAACATTCTCCAACTTGGCTTATGTGACATTACCTTTTTTACAGTTTGATAAGTTAGTCAAAACATAATATGAATTCATATATATAGCCAAACTCTTCTTTACATTTGATACATCATTCATCATGGCCAAGAATGAAAACTAACATGAGTCATGGTAGTCGTATATCATTTAATCGACATAGTCTCTTCCATTTACTACAGAGTTAGTCTTCTCCTTGATATGACCTATAAATGGGTAGGCATATAATTGGTCCAACAATAATGTCTTTATTAAAGATAGAACTTGATATCATCATTCCTATTCAATCATGTATACAAAGTCAAAAAACAAGTAAGACAGAAATATATTCATTCATGAGATCAGAGTGTCAAAGTACATAAAACAGAAACATTAACATAATATACAATAATGCCTACTTGGCAACAATACTCATACTTTCAACATATACACTAAATGTTTTGGGCGGTAACCCTTTTGTCAAAGGGTCAGTAATCACAAAGTTGGTGCTAATGTGCTCTATTGACACTCTATGTTTTTGAACTTCTTCTTTAACAGTAAAGTATTTCAATTTCATATGTTTAGCACTTTTAGAATACTTGTCATTTTAGAAAAGAAGACAATTGCAGAATTATCACAATAAATTTTCAGTGGCTTGATGATACTGTCGACTACTCCAAGTCCTGAAAAAAAAAGTTTTGAAACCATTTAGCTTGAACCATGGCCTCAAAGCATGCCATAAATCCAGCTTTCATGGTGGATGCGACAATGACTGATTGTTTCGCACTTTTCCATGATATTGCTCCTACGGCAAAAAGATATAAATAGCCAAATGTGGACTTTCTTGTATCTACACAACTAGCAAAATCTAAATATGAATATCTAACCATTCTAAATCTCTCTAAAACTTTATTGATATATGCTTTCTGAGACAAGCCTAACAATCCTTGTGATCTGTCAAGGAATATTTCTATTCCAATCATATAGCTTGCATTTCCTATATCTTTCATTTCAAAGTTATTAGAGAGAAACTTCTTATAGACCGCGATCATTAGTTGCAAGCAAGGTGTCATCAACATACAAAATAAAAAAGATAATTACTCACTAACCTTCAGATATATATACCAATTAACAATGTTTTCCTTACATTCGAAGGATACAATAGTATCATTGAACTTGAGATACCATTGCCGAGAAGCTTGTTTAAGTCTGTATATTGATTTCTTAAGTTTACACATCATGTGTCCTTTCCCCTCAACTGAAAACCTTATTAGTTGATCTATATAAACATCTTCCTCTAAATTCTCATTTAGAAATGCGGTTTTCACATCCATTTAGACCATAATGAGCTACTAATGACATGATAATTTTGAAAGAATCTCCCTTGGAAACTGACGAGAATGTTTCCTTATAGTTAATCGCCATCATTTTGAGTAAAATCTTTAGCAACAAGACAGGTCTTGTAGCATTTAAGGTTTCCATGAGAGTCACGCTTAGTCTTAAAGACCCATTTACACTCAACTCTTTTGCACCCTTCAAGTAATTCCACAAGGTCCCATACACCATTATGTTCCATTGATTTAAGCTAATCTTTCATGGCATATAACCATTTATCAACATTATCACTATTAATGGCTTGTGAAAATGAAACTGGATCATTATCATTAATTCCCAAGTCATTTTTTGACTCTTGTAGATACACCACATAGTCATTCGAAATAGTAGATCTTCTTTCTCATTGGGATCTTCTTAATACTATTTCTTGTGATTGTTCTACTATAGGTTCATTATTAACATCAGGATCATTAATTTGTTGTTCTTCTTGATTGTTATGCGGTTCAACAACATGAGGAACAACAATTTAATAAGTAGGAGTGCGAGTTAAAAACATGAAGCTTCACTCTCATTGGTCTCACCATTCTTAATGAATCAGACATTTTCAGATTCAACAATTCTTGTACTATAGGTAGGACAATAAAATCTATACCGTTTAGACTTTTTTGGATATCTAATGAAATATCTACTGGATGTTCTTGCATCTAGTTTCTTTTCATGTGAATTATAGATTCTTATTTCTGTTTGACATCCCCAAATATGCAAGTGCCTTAAACTGAGTTTTCTACATGTCCATAGTTCAAAAGATGTTTTTGGAACTGCCTTACTAAAAATCCTGTTTAATAAATACATAGAATTTTTAAAGCATATATCCACAATGACAAGGGTAAAGACGTGTTACTTAACATGCTCCTGACCATATCTATTAAGGTTCAGTTATGCCTTTCTGATACACCATTTTGTTGTGGTGTACCTAGCATTATGTATTGAGCACATATGCCACACTTTTCTAGGAACTTAGCAAATGGACCTAGGTCTTGTTCAGTTTCATCAAATATTCTATAATACTCACCACCTCTATCTGACCTTATGATTTTCACCTTTCTATCCAATTGCCTTTCAACTTCATTTACATAAAATTTTAAGGCATTCACTACTTGAGATTTCTCATGCAGTAAATAGAGATATTCATAACGTGAATAACCATAAATAAAGGTGATAAAGTACTTTTCTTTACCGAAAGAATTGTCATCAAATGGTCCACATATATCAGTATATATATACAATTTCAAGAAGTTGATTGCTTCTCGTGGCACCTTTCTTTGTGTGTTTTGTTTATTTTCCCTTAATGCAATCCATACAAATATTAAGGTTAATGAAATCTAAATCTTGAAGGATGTCATTCTTTACCAACCTTTTCATTCTTTCTTTGAAAATGTAACGTAAACGTTTATGCCACAAGTAAGCAGAACATTCATTCATTAAATTACGTTTAGTGCCAACTTATGATTTAAGGTCATAAGAGTTTCAACATATAAATTATCAAGGTTAAATTTTATAAATCATTACAAAGTATACAAGAACCAATCATATATGCTTATACAAACTAAAACATCCATTACCAAACTTGAAAGAGTATCCAACAATATCAAGTTTAGACAAAGAAATTAAATTCCTAGAAATACTAGGTACATAAAATGTTTTAAATAAATCTAAATGATGTTTACTGTCTAGGATCAAACGGTAAGTCCTGACATCTTCCACTAGAACTTTCACTCTATTCCCCATGAAGACGAACTTCTCATGTGGGCTTATGGTTTGAATTGTAAGGAATCATTACATCATATTAGAAACATGAGTTTTATATTCAGAATCAATCCACCAAATATTGTGAGGAACTATAGTTAAATTTGATTCAAAACATACATAAGTATTAAGCTTACCTTTCTTTTTTAACCAAGCTTTACGCCTTGGGCAATCCTTCTAGAAGTATCCAGATTTCCCACAAAAATGACATTATTATTGTTTGACTCTTTCTTCTGGATTTTGACAGACGACTCATCAATCTTTAATGGTTCTTTTCCCTTTCAATGTTTCTTTTAAGCTTTCTTTCCAGCTATTTGATTGTTCACAATGGATAGAGTGATTTTCTTGATTCTTAAGTCTGGTTTCCTCCTAAACTAACATGTTGTGCAATTCATGCACATTCCATTCATCTTTTATGATTTTATAGTTCATTTTGAATGGACCATACTCAAACGGTAATGAGTTCAGAATGAACTACACAAGAAAATTCTCATCCACTTCCATTCCCAATGACTTAAGTCTTATTGCAATGTTTGTCATTTCATTGACGTACTCATGCATAGTACGAGAATCATCAAATTTCATGGTGGTTAAAGTACCCATTAATGTCCCAGCAAGAGACTTGTCAACAGTTTGAGTTTGCTCTTCCACAAAACTCATGAATTCTTTAGCACTTTCAATTTTGGAAAGAGCAGACTTAATGTTGTTTGCTATGCTCATTCGCATAAACATCAGACTCAGCTTGTTTGACCTTTCCTAAGCCTTATAATGAGCTTTCTCTTCATTGTTGTTTGACCTTTCCTAAGCCTTATAATGAGCTTTCTCTTCATTGCTACTAGCAGCAGTAATAGCAGTAGGTTTCTCAACTTGGAGTGTCAAATCAAGATCCATTACATCAAGGTGAAATTGGACTTGTTCACTCCAATTATTGAAGTTCAACCCATTAAAGACTAACATAGACGAAGCAAACGAATTTAAAGAAATGGGAACAGATACTGCAATAATCACATACTTAACATTAATACTTTGAGTCATAAATTAACATACTATACAAATTTAGATAACAAATCACTTAAGCATTCAATGTATATCAATGTTCTCATTTAGGTGGTGCATCAACATACAATAACAAACACAATGATGCTAATAAATTTAACATTATTTGGTAATGATATATGCACTAACTAGAAATGTTTATCATCTTTGGATATGTAAATAAAACTAATAGTGCACTTATACTACCAATAATTATGTCTATTTATTATAAGGGTAGCTAATCAACTTTTGGGCAATCCATAAATGTCTCATAACAATTAACTTCAATTTACTCATACATAAATAATCATCATGTCATTCACAATGTTAGATTCCAACCTAAAACTAATTAGCATTAAGTGAAGTGACCCAACAGATATATAAACCGTAGCCGAAAAAATTGAAGCAAGTGATGTAAGACTCTTAACACCCCCTCTACAAATGTCTGGACGTAACAAGCGAGCCTAGAGAAGTAGACGGAAGAAGCCTAGTGAAGTAGGCGACGACGGAGATGGGATATTGGCTCTGATACCATGTTAGATTCCAACCTAAAATCAATTGACATTTAGTTGAGTGACCCAATAGATATATAAACTATACCTGAAAGATTGAGGCAGACAATATGAAACTCTTAACACATAGCATCCATTTTTTAGATAATTGAAAAAATAGCTTTCATACAATTTAAATTTAAATCAACGTAAAGATTTGATCAATTTAATGATTAATAAATTTTACATAATATTATTCTAAATTAATAATATTATGCATAAAAATCAAATACTATGCATAAAATTATTAAAGAAAAAGTCCAAATTCAATCATGATAATATACAAAAACTTACGCCCAGACTAACAGGAAAATTCCAAATTCTTGTGTTTTACGGAGAGCAACCGCGTTGCTTGACTTATGTTGTATCGTTCCAGTGGACAACGCTCGAAAATAAATAGATTTGAAAATCACGTCAAATCCAGTGATATTGATTGTTGCCAAACAATACTTAGATTATTCCAGTGATATTGATTGTTGCCAAACAATACTGGAATTTTAGATTATTCCAGTGATATTGATTATTGCCAAACAATACTTGATTATTCCAGTGACATTGGCGCACGTAACCGTGCAGACAAAGTGCGGACCAAGAAAAAGTGAACTTACACAGCACTATGAAAAAGTCACAACCTTTGAATCGGACCAAGCATTATGTCATAAAATTAACTTATATAGAATAGTAGAATAGCATAATAATTTTTTTATTTTTTAATTAGGATTTATATGAATTGAAAAAATTTAACCATAGTTAATAATGAATCACAAATTATATAACCTTAGTTTGATATTACATGTTAATTTGTAATTTTTTTTAAATTTTTATATAAAAAACTACTATTAAAACATAAAGATCTTAAAATTTATGATTCACACAAATAAGAATGTATGAAAACACTAACTTTGATCCATGAATGTGTTCCAAGAGTATTAGAGAGATTCCAAAAACTCATTTTCTATTCTTTTGTGTCTCTTTACATTCTTCTTTTACTTTAGTGATGATAAATGAAGAAGAAACTTTTTACTGTCAAGAATAAGACCTTGAATTTTATATAGAAACCGTTTCTTAACTAACTTTCATCAAGTTAACAGTTATTATAATTACAAAACTATCTTGTCTATTTTATCCAATAAGAGTTTAGGTCATTAATTTAATTTAATTACTTATTAAACTAATAAGATAAGTTACATGCTCATCACATGAGATATTTAATTTAATATATTTATCTCCATAACCTTTATTTTTTCCATGAATTCTTCATTTCTTTTTTGAAAGTTGTACCAAACTGACTTCAAAGTTAGAATTTTTTATTTTTTCTACATGAGATATTTAATTAATTTTCAATGCCTTAATTAATTATAATGAAGCTTTATTTAATTGCTTGCAAGTGAAGTGGCTGCTCCATCGGCTTTACAATGACTTTTTGGCATTTTCTGGAGACCATGAACATTTAATCTCAGTTGATGAAAGAAATGACATCAATGCAGATAATGTAGAAGGTTTGCTTCTAATGAATCCGCCACTGGATCTTTCCTTTTATTCAACACCTGATTAGTCAAGGATAACTTCCTTGGTAATTTAATACCGCATCATCTACATCAGCTAGTCAAATACTATTACAATAATTCTTGAGCACACGTTATGGAGGTAACTCCAAACATATTTTATTTGTGTAATGCTACATAGTAAAAAAAAATATTTGACAAAGTTCAGCCAAAATTTGCCAAGATCAATGGTGATTGTTGAACAAGGTAAAGTATTGAGAACCATTCATTTATCCAAGAATCAATAATAATATCATCTCATTCTATTAACAATTCTGACAAAAAAATTATGGCTGTTTAGTATTTTTTATTTTTTAGAGTATCCATACACTTGATAGATGAAAAATTAATCTTTCGGAGTACGGTTGCCTAATTGGAGACTCTTCCCAACCATATTATTTCTAAATACATGAATTTCAAGATCGACCTAAGACCACATATTTAAGGGATCTTAGTTTTTTCCACTCAGACTAACACATATTAATTAGAATTTTTTATTTTGTTTTCTTTAATTTGTTAGGAACCTTCAGTTGAAAAACTTGTTAGGATGGGTAGAAAGGGAACTGATCGTTTATACTTAAAAAAAAATTACAAAATGAGATTTGGAATTGAATTCGTATAATGGCAGTGGGCTACACGGCCTGGGTGTGTCCATGGCCAAGCCGTGTTAATCTCCACGGTCGTAGAGGCAAGAACTCGTTCTCGCAAGGAACCGTTATGTACCGTGCAGCACTACACGCCTCATTGTGTCCAAATGATAAGGAATACAAAAGTCAGTGAAGCCACGCGTACGAGCTGGTATGGGTGTGTTTTTTTTATTAAAAAAAAGATTTTTTTAAAAACTATAAATATTTTTCCTCATTTTCAATATGTTTAGATGAATTTTTTTTTATAAAAAAGTATTAGAATAAACATAAATTATTTTTTTTAGAAGTTGAATTTTAAAACTTCTCAAAAAAGATCTCTTTTATAACATAAAAAAATTGTTCAAACATTAAGAAAAAGTATTTCTCTAATATTACATCTAAATAAGAGTGCAAATGAGTTGAGCTATTCGTGAACTATTCGAGTTCGGCTTGTTAAATACTCATTCAAGCTCGTTTGTTAACTAAACAAACAAATACAAATTTTAATTTCAACTCGATTATATAAATGAATCAAACACAAGGTTTATGAGCTCGACATTAAAAGCTCACGAATATTTTGATTATATATATAATGTAAGCAAAAATTACCATAATTAATAAGAAAATAAAAATTATAGGATTGTTAAAGTTATTTATGTTAATAAATATTTATAAAAGGTTAACAATGAGCATATACAATTGTTAATGAGTTTTATCTCCGTGTACAAAGGAAGAAGACCTATAAAGCACGGACACATCATTTTTTAAGAGTGTCCGCGTGTTAGACATGTGTTCATGTCGGACACATAGAAACATACATATGACACATGTGTCCTACATGCCTGATTAAAAAGATTATTTTTTTCAGCTAGGACATGACACGGACACATTTGGACACGTCTAGGACAAGATTTGGACACGATTCATTAATATTTAAAAAAAATCAGTTTCCATGATGAACATCCAATTAGTAAGCCCGTAACCCACCCAAGACCAATCACATGACTGACATCCCAAACCATTATTTTCACATACTGGTATTTTAAGTTTTATCTTTTCAGACGCCACTATTAGGCTTTTAAGTTTTATCGTTTTACACACTGCTAATTTCATCTGTTGCTTCTACCTCTGCTCATATCAAGTTGTCCACTTCGTCATCGCTGAAACTTGCCTCACACCACTATTCCCCCAAGTTAATTTTTTTGGATACACATGTACTTGTACATGGTTAGTTCTATTAAGACAAGTTAGTTTAGGAGTTTTTTTTAAAAAATGTCAATAGAAAATATATTCCATATTTTTTGGGAGGAACTTACTAAGTAGCAAATATTGACACATGTGACATATATTAAGATATTGTAAATCTTGAAACTTATAGAAATGATATTAATGAATTATAAATCTTTTTTCTTAAATATTGTCATTATATATATACATAAACTAAGTTCTTTAATTCACTTTAATATTAATTTATACACACACACACACACACACACATATATATATATATATATATATCGTGTCTGTGTCCTATAATTTTTTAAATTTGGTATGTCCCCATGTCTGTGTTGTGTCTCGTGTCCGTGTCTGTGCTTCATAGAAGAAGACCATTTCATTGTGAAAATATGTTGAATAAGGGATTTTTGACCATATTGCCCTTAGTGAAAAAACTATTTACCAAATTACCATTGTTTCGAAACTATTTATTAGAATGTCACACTTTTGGCCACGTTAGAATATTTTATTATTTTACATTCCACGTAGATAAAACCAAAGAAGATGGCGCTACCAATTGGAAAACACCAAGGCACTTGGCGCAACAAGCTTGATAACGCCAATAAGCTACGTGTTAATCACGTGGTAACACCATCACGCGTGAAGTTACCACGTGGATAATGCCCAGCGTATTGGCGTTATCAAGCTTGTTACACCAAGCGCGTTGGCATTTTCCAATTGGTAACCCTATTTAAGCAACTCTCCTCTCCTCCCTTCAACCAGATTCTCCATTTCTCAAATTTCACCTTCTCTTTAGACTTTTTTCTCACTAAACTCTCCCCAAAACCCTCCTTTGGCTGTAACCTATAGGAAAAACATTTGGGGTTTAGGATTTGCTAGAAGATGGGAGGAGATTTTGTGCATACGTCAGAGATAAGCTCTACCATCAGTGGTTCATCCTTGATGGGGAGCAAAAGAGGTGCACAAATTTCTTTTGAGAAGTGTGGATGCGGACAATGAGCTTTGATTTATACTTCGAAGAAGACAAGCAGCTATGGTCATCAATTTCTAATGTGTCCTTATGGAGAGATAAACAACAGACCTGTGACTTTATTCAATGGTTGGATGATAAAGCTAGAATAATGGATGAAAGGGTTGACATGAATGAGGAAGAAATTAGTGAGCTTAGGAATAAAATTGTATTGTATGAGGAAGAACTGAAAAAATGAAAACTAATGAGTGAGATTTTGTTTTTTTTTCTTTATTTGCTATGGGTTGTTTAGCATACAAATGAGATTAAGAATGATTCATTGTGTGAATCAACTGTCTCACAACTATGATGTAATTGTTCAGTTTATTATAATGTGATTAATGGAATTCAACTACTTTGTTGGAATACGATAAACAAAGTTGTTTTAAATTTTACTTGTAACCTACGATTAAGTTAAAAAAAAGTGTAAATAATATAAATATATCACAATAACGTATGATTAATTTGTGACCACTCAAAACCAGGATCACGACCGGTTCATGGGCTAGAATACCAGCCTAGCAAGCCAATAAAATTAAATTAACCTTAACAGTTCAAACATTCTGATTATATGAAAAATTTGACAAAATATCCCCTAAAAATTAGACGTTCTCAAAAGTATTTCATCCTGTATAATAAAACATATACATATATATATTTTGATTTCCAAATCAACAGAGCACATATAAGATGTATAACAAAAATATTTGTACATATACATACAATCATTCCATATTAAGAAAATGTAATAAAAGGTAGATAAATTAATTTAAGTGTAATGACCATATCAATGAGAAGGGTCAGGGTCAGAATGTGGTGATCTGTGAGGGGGATCAGAAGAAGGTCTTGGCTGTGATGGGTGAAGATATGATGGGTAACCCATATATGGTGGATATGGAAATGATGGTGTAAGGGTAAAGGTCAAATGATATGGTGGGTAAGGGTAAGTAGGTGGTGAATATCCTGTAAATGGTGGGACAAGTTTTATTTTTTTAATACGCTACTTGATTTTCTTAGAACCTTAATTTTAAATGAATTCTCCTTTTTAAAAGCTTAAAAGTCGTATCTTGTTGAATCACAATAGACTTAGGATGAGGACCTTCATACATTATACCTTCTTCACCTTCGTACATTCTCTCATTGTAGTAAATGAGAACAACAAGGTGTTTTGCTATCTTAAACTTCTGAATAATAACAATACAACAAGTATGAAATCAATCAACACATACAAAATTGCTACCCATAACAATGAATTCATACTATCAATTTTCATAAGAATTTTTTTTAATACACTACTAATTTCAATTTCAATAAACCCACAATTTTAATCAATTCAAAACAACATCAAAATTACATAATCACCACACGTGTCAAGTAAAAATTTTCATTGCCTTAATAATATTCAAACTATTAATTTTTTTATTGAACAAATTCCAACAACCTTCTAACTAACAAAACTAGTGATCCATAGAAAATACACAATACACAATTAATATAAAAACCCTAACAAAATAAGCAACAATTCTAACAATAAAAATATTCAACAATAACAATAACAACAAAGGTAATCTAACAATGAAAAAAAAAATACTTACATATATGATGTTCCAATGTTTTAGCCACAAGTTACTGCCAAATGAGGGTTTTGGAGAAAGTTTAATGAGAGAAAAAGTCTAGGGAGAAGGTAAAATTTTGAGAAATGGAGAATCTAGTCGGAGGGACGAGAGGAGAGTTGCTTAAATAAGACGTACAATGGGAAAACCCCAATGCACTTGGCGTAACAAGCTTGATAACGCCAATACACTTGGCGTTATCCACGTGACCATGTCATCACGTGTTGCGTTACCACGTGGATAACGCCTAACTTATTGGTGTTATCAAACTTGTTGCGCCAAGCGCCTTGACGTTTTCCAATTGGTAATGTCATCTCCTTTGATGCTATCTACGTGGAACGTAAAATAATAAAATATTTCAACATGGCCAAAAGTGTGGTATTTTGATAAATAGATTCAAGACGATGGTAATTTGGTAAATAGTTTTGCCACTAAAGGCAATTTGGTCAAAAAATCTATTTTTAAGTGTTAAAACTTATTTTGAAATTTTTTTTTATAATAGTGGAAGAGATTATGGATTTTTTTATCATTTTATGTAATGAATTATAAAAAAAAGTCTTTATTTCTATTTTTAATTCATCTTTTATTATAAAGATGTTTACTAATTATTAGCTTAATAAATTTTTAAAAAAATAAAAAATACTTTAAGGAGAGATTTGATAAAAGAAAAGAAAATAATCAATTTATAAACTGGTAAAATGAACTAAGTCCAAGTTCTCATATTTTTTTAACAAGTCAAGCTCAAGTTTTAAAATTGACTCGTTTAAATAAATGAGTAAAATTTGAACAACTTTTTTTTTCACAAGTCAAACCTAAACTTCAAATACTCAACTTGATTTGATTCATTTACACTCTGACATCTAAATATAAAATAACATTTACTTTTTTAAAAGACCTTTTTAAAAAAATCACATAAAAAATGTTATTTTAGAAGCTCATTTAAACAAACCCGTAATAACCTTTACATGTTTTTCTGATTCATGGACTAATTATAACTTTTATTCTATTTGTGGATCAACCTCTGCTCTTAACTTTTATTCTTTGGCTTTTAATATCATTATCATTTCCACATGGCATTTGTTGTCTATTTTTACAACGTAGGCTTGCTTAAAAAAACTTGTTCACTGTTCCATCCTTTGTTTTATAATTGAGCTTAAATTTTATAAGCATGGTGACGTTTGCAATATTGCAATAACTTCATGAGATTTAATTAAATATAATTTTTAATTGGAATTAAATTTCAATTTATTTGATCTAATTTAGTTTGATTTGATCTTTGATTAAATTGGTGCCTATTTTATCTTGGTTAAATTAGATTTGAGTTAGATTTGAATTGATCATTGCAAGATTGAATTGCTATTGTCCTTTATTTGCTATTGCTTGATTATTAGCATTTGCTATATTTTATTTTTTTACTTATCTATTTGGCAATGTCAGTTTTAAGTTTGGGAGTGTATATTATTTACTTTGTTATTTTTCTTTTTTGTAGTTTTTTTGGTTAGTAGCTTAGTGTTTATTGAATCAGTTTATATGCTTCCTTGAGTTCGAAACCTTTATAAGGATATGTAAATAGTATCGGCTAACAAAAAAATAAAATAAAAATTAGAAAATACAAGAAAATTGATAAATAAACTCATTTGAGATTATACAATTTGCATTGAAAGGTGGTTAAAATAACTAACAGAGGTGCGATTTGTCAATAGTTTAGAAAAATGTATGTGGAAGAAAATTCATAATTGTCAATTGTGTTCACTTGAGCCATTTTTTTTATCAATTTTTGCTTGTAATAAATAAACTTCAAACTTGTTCCATTGACACCAGTTCTTGAATTGGAATATATGTATATGATGTGATTTACTAGTTACTTCTCTAGTGTTTGGACAACTCTTCTATTCTTTTCAAAACAAAGTTCTTGGAAGCACTATTAATTAAGGAGATTTGGGCAATTAAAGAAAGAAAAAAGGAAGAAATAATTTGATCCCCTCAAGTGCATAAAAAAAAGTGTGGGGGTGATGAAAAATGAAAGTGAATAAAATAAAAAATGATGAGTATGGATTAGGCGGGAATAAGAGTTTTAGATGTGTGGTAAGACACAAAGTCATAAATTCAAGTCCTTTAGCGAAAATTCGTAATGTGTGATTTACAAATTCCAACATTTACTGGGTCTATGTTGATAATGAAAATTGCTTAAAGAAATTCTATTGACTGTTAAAAAAAATATGGATGATGAAGCAAACACGTAATAGCCTTTAGTTTGAATGGTGGAAGTCCCGAAGCCACTGCACTGTGGCTACTGGGCACAGCGGCCATGGATGGTGAAAAGTCGCCATGACACAAGCGAAGGCTGGCTCTGCATTAGTGGGTCTCAATTCGGGGTTAGGTCTTGATGGTGGATCTCATGCGGGGCACGGAGGCTCTCTAGTTGCCGGTGACTGAGGTGACAGTAGTGGGGATAGATCCATGGTTTGGGTGGCTGGGTTTGCTAGTGGGCACGGTGGGCAATGACAAGGAAGAAGGTGGTGATGTGGGGTCAAAAAGGTGGAGGAGGAAAGGTGGGGTGGTGGTGGTGGGGTAGAGGTAGGGGTGGTGGTGGTGGTGGATAAAGGGAGATGAGTGATAAAGATGAAGTTGAGGATATGATAGGAATATAAATCCTACCAAGTCTTATCCTGTATTAGGGCCGGGAGGGGATAGAGTTATCAGCTTATAATATAATAAAATGACTTGACCTGATTTTATTATACTATCAGGTGAATGCACAAAACATTGATTAAGACCTGATAGTATTAGCTTATACTATCAGGTCTTCCTTATACGATACATCAAATGTAACCTTAACTTTTATACTTTGGCTTTTATATCATTTCTACTTGACTTTTGTTTTTTATTTTTACAACGTAGGTTTGCTTAAAAATTTTATTCACTATTCACTCCTTTGTTTTATAATTGAGCTTGAATTTATAAACATGGTGATGTTTGCAAGCTTGCAATAATTTCATGAGATTTAAATTAAATATAATTTTTTTGATTGGGATTAAATTTGAATTGATTTGATCTAATTTAGTGTGATTTGATTTTGATTAAATTGGCACCTACTTGATCTTAACTAAATTAGCTCTGAGTTAGATTTGAATTGATTGTTGCAAGATTAGATGATTGCTATTGTTCTTTATTTGTTATTGCTTGATTATTAGCATTTGTTCTTTTTTGTTTATCTATTTGAGTTTTATGGTGCAAGCAGTATAGTAACATTGAGGACAATGTTAGTTTTAAATTTAGAGGTGCATATTCTTTACTTTGTTATTTTTCTTTTTTGTAATTTTTTTGTTGGTAGTTTAGTGTTCATTGAGTCAGCTTAAGTATCTTCCTGGGTTCTAAACTTTAGTAGAAATATATAAATAATGTCGATTAATAAAAAAAATTTAAAAGTTAGGAAATACAAAAAATTTGATAAATAATACCCATTTGAGATTATACAATTTGCATTGAAAGAGTATTAAAATAACTAATAGACGTGCGATTTGTCAATATTTTAGAAAAGTGCGTGTGTAAGAAAATCCATGATTGTCATTTGTGTTCACTTGATGTATTTTTATTAATTTTTGCTTGTAATCAATAAACTTGTTTTACTAGATTTATGAGTTCTTGAGTTGGTATGTGTGTATGAAGTGGTTTACTAGTTACCTCCCTAGTCTTTGTACAACTCTTCTACTCTTTCAAAGTGAATTTCTATGAAGCATTAAATTAAGGAGATTTGGGTAATTAAAGAAAGAAAAAAGAAGAAATAATATGATCCATCCAAGTGTATAGAAGAAAACAAGTTTGGGGGTAGTAAAAATAGAAAGTGAATAGAATAAAAAGTTATGAGTATGGATTAGGAGAGGATAAGAGTTTTTGATGCGTGGGGTCATAAATTTGAGTCCTTTAACAAGGATTCATGATGTGTGGTAAAGTGCATGGTCACGGGTTCAAGCGTTTGCAAAATTTATGTCTCCATTTCAAAAAAAAAGAAAAAGAAAAAAAGAAAAAAATATATATGAATGATGAAAAGCGTTTAAAGAAATCCTATTAAGCCTTGAAGAAGTGTGAACTTAAATTAGTAGAGAACTGAATAGTGGTTTTGCCTATTTGAATTCATGGAAGTGTTTAAGAGTTGTTAAGTATGCATGTGTTCTTCAAGAGAGCAAGTGGATTTGTCGGACTTGAATTGATAATTTGTATTAGAGTTGGACATGAAAACATGATTGAAGGATCGACCATTTCAATCTTTTGAAGAGCTTTTGGCATGTCAAAGCTTCTTGAAGTTTTTTTGAGAGTTTTATTTGCAGTTATAGTCATCTTAAAGGCATTTTTTCTCCTTAGTGCTTAATTTTATTTTGTTGCTTGAGGACAAGCAATTGCTTATGTTTGGGGGATTTTGATGTGATGCATTGATTATTAATAAAGGTTACTTGTAGTGGTAAACGAGTCAATCTCCCACAAAGAGGACTAAAGTTCAATGCCTCTATATTGATTTAAAGATATTAGTTCTACTTTCCTTTTAGTTTTGGGGTCTTTTTTCCAACATTTTAGTGTATATTGATTACATTAGGTAAATTACCAACTTATTTCTTGGGATTATTCTTCACTTGCAATTTGTTTCTTAAATTTAATTATTGTATGAGTTGGTCCTGAATTTACAAATCTCATTTCAAGTTAATCCATCTTAAGTACTAAAATAAGATACAAAATGGACAGAATTAATGTGAGTTTTGTAAGTTCAAGGATTGACTTGTATGCATAAATAGATTTAGAGACTAAACTACAAATAGAGAATAATTCCAAGAATTGAATTGCTAATTTACTTACATTTATGTTCTTCCATATTAAAAGTTTATATATTATATATTAAAGCTGGCTATGCAATCAAGTGCATAGGGAAGCAGGACTAGTTGGCCCCTAACGTACCTCTTTAGGATTTTAACCATTATTATTAAACCCAACCCGGACAGGCCGGCTGGATCGGTGATCCAAAAAAACCTACTCGATCCCAAGCCGGTCCAAGCATCTTGTTTTTTTTTTATAAGAAAATATATATTAAGAGGAGTACAAGGGGTACTCTAACCCATATACAAAAATCCAACTAATAGTAGAACTAACAGCAAGTCCTAATACATTCAATAGGACACATACACCAATTCGAGAACTCCCCACCCTTGCCATAAATTAGGACCAAGATCTAACTTTAACAAGGTCCAAGACACCAATCAAATCAAAAGAACCCCCTTTAAACAAAATCTTATTACGCATCAACCAGATAGACCACGTAACAGCATGCCAGAAAATATGACAAAAATTTCTAAACCGCTTACCTCTTAAACAACTAACATGTTGAAAATAATGAGCTTGACCACCATACGGTAAGGCAACAGAGAAACCGAACCAAGCATAAATATTAGACAAACCTGATAAGACACCGGGTAGGAAAAGAACAAATGATCAAAGTCTTTATCCTGCAAGAAACAGAAGACACAAGAAACCCCCTGTTGCTCATTTATGACCCCTCTCCGAAGTAAGCTTAGGCAAGTAGGCAGTCTATCAATCAGTACACACCATGAAAAAGCTAACACCTTGGAGGGAACATGACACTTCCAGAAACAGTTAAACATGGCAACATCCAAACTATTAGAAGCCCCAAGGTTCAGCTGGATTTGCAGAAAAGAATAAGCGGATTTGACCAAAAAGATCTTAGAGCTGTCTTTCTTCCAAATCCACTCATCTTGCTCCTCCTTGCATAAACTTACTGAATTTAACAAAAGAGATAATTCAGATAGAAGGTCTTCTTCCCACAAAAACAAATTCCGCCTCCACCTCCATTTCCAACACCACACCTTATTAAACCACTCACCCATATGAGAAACGCATGCATTTTTTTCAGAGGAGAATTGATATAATCTAGGGAAAGTATCCTTAAAACTAGAGTTGCTAATCCAAGAGTCATGCCAAAATCTTATGTGTTCCCCATTCTTAATCTTTCTAGCCACCGCAGAGGAAAACCAAAGAGGAGGAGCACAAGAGGCTCCTTCAATAGAGCAAAGATCCCTCCACCAAATAGAAGAAGTATTTCGGTGCCCCTTAGAGCTCATAGTTACCTGCTCCAGAGAGCCATATTTATGAGACCAAAGTTTATACCAAACAGCATCAGAATCCACCAAAAAAATGCCACTTCCACTTAGTCAAAAGGCTAAGGTTAAATAATTCCAGATTTTTAATCCCTAGCCCCCCATAATTATTTGGTTGACACACTTTATCCCAATTCACCCAAGCTATTTTTCGATAGTCATCAGAACCAGACCACAAGAAAGCTCTTTGAATCCCAATCAATGTATTTAAGACTTTCTTCGGAGCTTTGAAAAAAGACAAAAAATATAAAGGCAAGCTTAATAAAACAGAATTTACCAGAACAATTCGACCACCCATAGATAATTGCTTACCCTTCCACAAAGTCTTCTCTTCATGGAGTCAATAACTGGGAGCCAAGTAGCAGCTTTTCTTGGATTAGCACCAATTGGAAAATCAAGAAACTTAAAAGGAAAGCTTCAAATAAGACAATGGAGAAAATTTGAAGCTGCTGACAAGAAGCTATCCTCCACATTAATACCAAATAAGTTACTCTTATGAAAGTTGACCTTTAAGCCTGATGCTAATTCGAAGCTTCTAAGGACAGTTTTTAGCATCCACAAATTGTCCCCAGTTGCCTTTCCCACCAAAACTGTATCATCAGCATACTGCAATAAAGAAATATTAGCCTTTTCTCTAACCTGAAAACCCGAGAATTTTCCTAGCTCAACCGCCCTTCCCATTAAACCACATAACCCTTCAGACACTATAAGAAAGAGAAAAGGTGCAAGTGGATCTCCTTGACGTAGACCTTTATTCAAAGGAACTTCATAGGACGCGCTACCATTCACTAACACAGAAATTGAACTTGAAAAAATACACGCTCTAATCCACTCCCTCCATTTAGCACAGAAACCTATTCAACCCATAATATAATCTAAAAAACACCAACTCACTGAATCATAGGCCTTTTCAAAGTCAACCTTTAATATAATGCACTCTTGCTTAGATCTCTTTGCTAAATCAACTAACTCATTTAAAACCAGCACACCATCTAAAATTTGTCTTTTTGGGAGAAAAGCGGTCTGAGATGTAGAAATAACAGCCCCTAACACCTTTTTTAGTCTCAAAGCCAATAATTTCGAGATAATTTTATAGATACTACCAATGAGAGATATGGGTCTAAACTCGGACAAGGGATGAGGATTTTCAATCTTAGGCACCAAAGCAATAAAGGAAGAAGTGACACCCTTAGGGAGCTTAGCATTAAAATAGAATTCCTCAACCATTTCACATACCTCCACCTTTATGATGTCCCAACAGTTTTTGAAAAAGTTGAAATTAAAACCATCTGGCCTAGGACTCTTGTTGCCATCACAGCTCCACACTACCTCTTTGGTCTCATCGACAGAAAAGAAAGAAGAAAGAACATTATTATCTACACAAGATACCTTCTTAAAAATAATTCCATCCAGCACAGGGCAATTCATATCATGATCTGAGTAAACCCTCTGAGAGTGATCTGCAACCTCTACTTTTATCCCTTCAACCCCCTCAATCCACATATCCCTTGACTTAAGAGCCACAATCCTATTAACACTACATTGAGGACGAAGACACGAGTGAAAGAAAGCTGAGTTTGCATCTCCTTCCTTTAGCCATCTAATTCTAGCTTTCTAAAAAACAAGGCTCTCTTTAAGACTAAGTTAGTGCCTCAAATCTACTGAAAGTTCCTTCTTTGCACAACATCTAAAGGAAGCAAATCACCAAAAGCTGCCTTATCATCCAGTAGGTTCATTTCATCTACCAGCTGATCTACTTTCAAGTCCAGAAAACCAAACACCTCTTTGTTCCACCTTTTAAGCCTCTCCTTTAAGAGCTTCAATTTTTTCTTGAAAGAGTATATTTTCCAGCCACCCACCTCAAACTCTCTCTAACAGCCATTAACAAACTGAACAAAATCACGATGTCTCATCCAGTAATTATTAAAATGAAAAGGCTTAGGACCCCAGTTAGAACAACCACTCTTCAAAACTACTAGGCAATGATCAGAAATGTCACTCTTTTCAACCCACTGAGATGTTATTTGCCAAAGATCAATCAAATCTTCTGATATTAAAAAATGATCAAGCCTACTCATAGCAGACCCATCAGCTTTGAACTAAGTGAACTTCTTCCCGAGCATCAGAACATCAACCAAAACCATGTCCTCCATAAACTGTTGGAATTCTTCTTGCTCCTTGATATTTTCCTGTTGACTCAAACCTCTTCTTTCATCGCTGCACTTCACAGCATTAAAGTCCCTAGCTACACACCATAGATCACCGCCGAAACCCCTTTTAGACATCAGCAATTCCCTCCACAATTTCTTTTTACCAGACAGTGAACATGGAGAATACACATTGACAAAGAAACATCTCTTACCACTTTGACCTCATTCCCTACACACTCCTAAGAACCCTTCACCAGAGAAGGAGAAAATTAATTTCATAATGTCAAACTTCCAGATAGAGAGGAGCCTGCTTGAAAGTCCAGAAGCTGGACTATACACCCACTGGCAAGAAGATCGACCTCACAAACCTTCAACTTCCCTATCATCAACTAGAGTCAACTTTGTTTCTTGAAACACACTTATATCGAACTGTCTCGCAACAATAAGTCTCCGCATATTACTCTTCTTAATCCGACTGCCAAGCCCCCTCACATTATAGATAACAGCTCTTATATTGGAGCCTTCTGCAGATCCCTCTGTACCTTCTCCAAACCATCCCTAAACTCCATTTGTTGTAAAATCTTGACATATTCACCATCTTCTCTTGAGCCAGATACCCCCAATTCCTTGGCCAAGACCCAAATATTCTTTGCTACCGTACCCTCATTCTTTGACAAGATCTTCATATAACACCACTATATATTAGAATCGGAGATGGAGAAACCCATAGAGACGTCTTTTTCATTTTGATCAAGCTGTGTATGGGTTGATTGGGCAATGAGATGCCACCGTAGGACAACTGGAAAACTGGTAGCGTTGCTAGAGGAGTTACCAGCTAGTCCCTCTTGGGCATTTAAATCATTTTGAGTGGCTTTTCCTATTAATATTCCATTAACCCCTTCCTCCTCAGAATATGAAACCAAGGAATCATTATTAATGCCTTGGTCCAAGTTCAGAGAACCTTCATGATTAGGGAAATCCTCCACCGGTCGCCCAAACTGGGAATTTGAGTCTGTTGAGATGCTTTCTTCATCGGAGCTTACTTCCATTCTATGACCCACTACATTCATGCCAGAAGTTTTATAAACATTATCACCAAAAACCTCCTCAGCAAGCTTAATAGGAAAGATATTTCTATTGATATCTACTCTAACTACTCTATTGATAAGATTTGGAGTCGTTGTTCTATTAGGATTTTGGCCATATCCATGTGAGCTCGTTTTCTTGTGCTTTTATCAATGTTCACGTAGTGACCTAAGTAAGATACAATGAAGTTGAAGAACTTTTCAGACCACGCCTTGGTCCGAGCATCCTGTTAGATTAGATGTGCAAACGATTCGTTTCAAATTGTAAAACTCGAATGGGTTTTCCTCTACTCCTATGACTCAAACCGGCTGAGTCAGCCCATGATTTGTTTTAAAGAAATTTGGTTTAAGAGTTGAGTCCCAAGATTGAAAGCGAAACCCAGCAACTCCGACGAACTTCAACTAAACTCAAGCAATTGCACGCTGGATCTGAGACTGAGCAAGAAAAACAAAAGTTGCAGTGCTTGTGGAAGTGAGTTCGAGAAGCTACTAGCACCTGCTGCATATTTTCTTACAAGAGAAAGAGACGAGAGAGAATGAAAGAAAGAAATGAAGAATAAGAAATGTTTGAAAAGAAGAGTCACTATGAACGGGAAAGCGTGAAGGGAAGCGTGGAGTTTGAAGAGAACGATGCACTCTATTAAGATAGAATAATTAATTTGGAACTAGAATGACACTTGTGCGATGCGTAGGATTATAAAAGAAATCAAAAATTTCAAAAGAATATATGGTAATTATTTATTACTATAAGAATACATTTATACTACTTTCATAGATAATCGTGAGTAGAGCAGAAATTTTTGTGTTAGGGTTCAAATATTTATTTTATTTTTTCGAAGGAATCAATTATAAAGTTTATATAAAAAAATTAGAATATTTTAAAATGTTTCAAAGATTATTAGAAGTTTAATTTGAACTTTATGGGCTGTAACCATCTGCCACCTCTCTTGGTTTTATTTGTATATATAATAATATGATTTGATACCATTATAAAAATATTTTATTCTATAAAAAATATCTAAAAAATTTCTTATATATATCTAAACGTTAAATTATAAATTGTATTGATTAACTTGAAAATGACCACCAAATAGATCAGAAATATTATTGATAATGTTAAAATAAGTATCAAAATTAGAATGCATTCAAGTCAATGAACTTCCTAGCCATATTTTCTATTTTTTTTAAAAGAAGTGTTTAATAACAACCATGCATGTAACAAAGTTATTTGCTCTAATATAAGGTATTCGATAACAACCATACAATCTGGATTTAACACGTGCAATAATAATGAAGGAATTCTTAAATAATACATATTTTTCTTTTTAAGATAATAATAATAAAATTTAAATTTAAATTTATAATAAATCATTTATAACACAATCTAAAAATGACATGCACTTACTAAGATTTCACAAAGTCAATTACCTTTTATATATTATATTTTTCTTTAATAAAATAATAAAATTTCTATAATATTCTATCAGTAGCACAATCTAAAAATCACACTTGCTAAAATCTTACTAACACGATTCTCATTTTATATATTACATTCATTGATGTTGGTTTGGATTTTGCCGCCCAGTCACCCACGTTACTTTTTTTTTTTTTTTTACACACTCTTCTTCGTTTTCTATTGTTAAATACTACACACTTCACTCTTAATAGTTGCACGGGTTGGCAAACGAAACTAGTAAAAAATGCTGCTAATGTCACTCGTGGGGTACCATTAATATAAAATAATTTAAGATAAGATAATGAATGCAGGGTAGAATTGAATAGTCAAATCAAAGTCTATGAAACATAATTATTATTATAAAAATTGAGAATTATAATATAAAAATTAATTAGATTCTGATAATAAATTAATAATAGTTTATAATTATGTATATTATTTTTTCATAAAAATATGTTTTTTATTTTAAACAATTCAACCAATAACCCACTAGTCAAATCAGTGAATCATTGATTTAGTATCTTCATCGAGTTAATAATCCGTTCAAATTTAATAACTATGATTTTAATAAATTTTTTAAATAAAAAATAGATTAAGGGTTTGTTTAGAAAGCTAAAAATTATAAATTATGCTGATAATCGATTATTGTTATAATCGATTATAATCGATTTATTTTTATGTTTGGATGCATTAGCTGTAAAGTGATTTTAAGCTAATATGATTCATTTGGATGATATAAAAAAGAATCACTTTTATGCATTAAATTACTAAAATAGGTATAAAATGATTAAAAAGTATTTAATTGAGGACAAAATAGTATTTATATATCAAAGTGTAAGAAATAATTTATAAGCTAAAATCATAAGTTTTAATCTTCAGCTTATGATTATTAGTTATAAAAAAAATTTACATTGAATTTCGTGTAAATTTTTTTTAAAAAATAATCTTTTTATCCAAACATAATAATTATTTCACAAAAATAATTTAATCCTCCAAAAATAATTATTTAAAAAAGAATTAATCTTTCCCAAACATGCTCTAACAGGCATGTCATAACAATCATAGACTTGATATCTCGATCTGATCAATAATTCGTCCAAGTTTAATAATTATGATTTTAACAATATTTTTAAACAAAATAAATTAACATGCATGTCATGCACTAAGTTATAAAAAAATTAAAAAATTTAAATTATATAGTAAATTATTAACATTTTTTATATACAATATTAATAAATATTAAAAATTTAAATTATTTATAATAAATTTTAAAAAAATAGAATTTGATGAGGACCTTCCGAATAGTCATTTGGAAGCAACTTCTTTAACTCGTGGTCAATTAACCATACGAATGTAATTTGTCCATTAATAGATACATGACTATAATGTATATTTATTGTAACAAATAACAATACTAATTGTATCAATTACATCAAGTAATAAACAGTACCATCTTATCACAATGTACCTTCATTCTCTCTTTACAAGTCTCTCCATACCTTACTCTATATATAATCACCAAAGCAATAGGGCATTACCAACTTAATTCAGCTTCTCTCCCAAAAATGGCAAGGAATAATTTTATGCTTTCAAAAGCATTGGCTCTGCTATGGCTAACCGGCATAGTGCTCACAGAGGGAAAACCACACCCATGGTCACCCTTCCAAGCACCCAAAGAGCTAGCCCTAAAGCTTACTCGTAACCCTCAAACACTTTCACTAGCCTCAACTGATTTTGGCCACATAGTTCATGAAAAACCATTGGCAGTTCTTGAGCCATCAAGTGTACATGATATCTCGGACTTGATAAAGTACTCAAACTCTCTTCCCATCCCTTTCACCATATCACCCAGAGGGCAAGCCCACTCGGTTAATGGACAAGCCATGACACATGATGGGATTGTGGTGAATATGACTCAGTTGAACGGTTTCAGAAATGGGTCTAGGATTATAGTGTCTGATGGGAAGAGTCCTTTGGGTTATTATGCTGATGTGGGTGGTGAGCAAATTTGGATTGATGTGTTGCATGCAACCCTTGAAAGTGGACTCACCCCCCTCGCTTGGACTGACTTTTTGTATTTGTCAGTTGGTGGCACACTTTCTAATGCTGGCATTAATGGCCGATCCTTCCGATTTGGACCTCAGATTTCCAATGTCCTTCAATTGGACGTTGTTACCGGTATGACTCATTAACTTCTCCTGAGATTAGTCTGTACCCATCCATATTTTAAATTAATATTAACCATTGGATGAGAGATAAACGATGGAGATTTGCTCCAACAGCTGCTGGAGGTGCAGCTTGCTGGAGACAAACCGAATCCATTTTGGATTCGAATTGTCTCCAGCAGTTGGAGGTGCGGCTGGAGCATCTCAATCGTTGATTTTTTATCTAACGGTCAAGATTTTTATTTTATATTTTAATATTTAAAATATTTATTAATTTTAAATTAATATTAACCATTGGATGAGAGATAAATGATGGAGATTTGCTCCAGCAGCTACTGGAGGTGCAGCTTGTTGGAGACAAACCGAATCCATTTTGGATTCGGATTGTCTCAAATTACCATTGGAGGTGCGGTTGAGCATCTCAACCGTTGATTTTTTATCTAACGGTCAAGATTTTTATTTTATATTTTAATATTTAAAATATTTATTAATTTTAAATTAATATTAATCATTGGATGAGAGATAAACGATGGAGATTTGCTCCAGTAATGCTTGAGGTGCACTTCTTGGAGACAAACCGAATCCATTTTGGATTCGGATTGTCTCCATTACCATTGAAGATCTTATTTGGAGCATCTCAACCGTTGATTTTTATCTAACGGTCAAGATTTTTATTTTATATTTTAATATTTAAAATATTTATTAATTTTAAATTAATATTAACCATTGGATGAGAGATAAACGATGGAGATTTGCTCAAAGAAATTCTTTGAGTGTGCAACTTCTTTGGAGACAAACCGAATCCATTTTGGATTCGAATTGTCTCCATTACCATGAAAATGCGGTAGAGCATCTCAACCATTGATTTTTATCTAACGGTCAAAATTTTTATTTTATATTTTAATATTTAAAATATTTATTAATTTTAAATTAATATTAACCATTGGATGAGAGATAAACGATGGAGATTTGCTCAAAGAATTGTGCTGGAGGTGCAAATTTCTTTGGAGACAAACTGAATCCTTCGATTTTGATATATAGGGTTAATTATCAAATATTTTATTCTCATTATTAATTATTTCATTACCTTTAAAATCCACATTAATTTGTCCTAAAAAAATTTCAAATTAATTCTTTTTATTTATATTGAGATTTTACTTTTCAAACTTCCTTCAATAACCTATAAAAAAATCATGTTCAAATATTTCATTTATTATTTTACTTTTTTAATGGTGCAAATTAATTTAATTTTTTTCTATATTTTCTTTTTAACATTGGGCTTGAATTTGATATATACAAACAAATCCAAAAATACTAGTACAACATTCAAAAATCGCCCTAATAAATTTGATTATCAACAACCGTTTCTTTTGCTTTTCATATGAAAAGCAATGAGCTTATTCAAATTTTTCCATGAAATTTTTAGTGGTTAATTATATTTAATAGACTTAAATTATTATAAAATCATCAATCAATAAATACTTAACAAGTCTCGTTAGATATCCAACCTGTATGTGTGTGTGTCTATATATAAAATTAAAAAAAAAACAAAAAGCTCAACAAGTTAGGTACGTGCACATATAAGATTTGAAAGTTCTTTGAAGACTAGCTGAGTTCAACACATTTAACTAGTTGAAGTTTATTTCTTAATTTACAAATTAATGACTGCTCCATTGTCATAGTGTATTAAAATATATGTGATAGGAGTGATCTAAGTATCCGAATCAGAATTTAGTCTCAGGTTTTAAGAGTGTGGAAAATTTTGGTAAGGTCAAAAAAAATGAAAAAAATGTGATATAATATATTTTATCTCTTACAGAAAAGAAAAAAATTCAGGTTATTTTCTAGGTTTTTTTTCCTCTATTGGTTAAATTGCTTTAGTGGGAACGGGGACACCTAACGCTTATATTGTGACCAAACAAAAGAAGAATGTATTTTGCGTGTTGCGATTCTCCACTAGGTATGGTACTTGGTTTCTGGTCATTTATTAAACAAACTTATAAAATTCAAATCTATATAAAGACTAAAAGAAATAAAAGAATAAGTTAAATGTATTTGTCAATTTCGTCGTATATTTACCAACATTCTACAACAATGATTAAATCAAAGATAGACTGCGACGAGAAAGAGTAATGCTTACATATACTTAAATGTTCATCATCTTATATGTATAAAATTTTTATTATTTGATTATAATTAATTTCATTTTATTTAATATATACTTACACTTTAATTTTATTATTTAAATAAATATGAGTGATATAAATTATAAAATAATATACGAGAAACATTTTTCAATATGAAATACAATGCAACTGGCTTGGATTGTATACCCTATTATTTTTGTAGATCAATAACTTCACAATATGTTGGTCAACAAGTAATTATATAATTAGCACGAGTTCGTGCCTTTCTTGCTATGGTATCCTTTTAAAAAAATATATATTTAGTATCTGAAAATCGTATTGGATTCCAACTAATTTAGAATTGAGTGAAGTCAGATCATAAAAGTGTGAAGCTCTCCTAACACTAATTTTTTTAATTTATAGGACTCGAACTCGAGACTTTATTTAGGGGAAACAAGTGTCGAACTACTTGAATTAACCAAATATTTGTTCTTGCTATGGTATCTAACTATATTTTCTTATTTTTCTAAAATAAAAATACCTTTTCAAAATCAGCAATTTAAGATTATTATTCCTTGATTAATCTATTGAAAATCCCTTAAATGAAAACACATTAGCAGAGTAAAACAAAGATACTACACCCCACATGTATTATACTATTGCCATTTGATAGACTCGCAAACTATGTAGGAGTAGCATGAGTAAAAAAGATGTTGAAATGCATACAAGATGTGAAAACAGTGCCAAAAAAATTTTTGTTGTACCCAAATTTCATGAAGTCAAACATTTGCTATGGCTCTAATGCATTTACATACTTTTCTTTCAAAAAAAGAAAGGATTTTTTATGTTTATATATCAATGTTGTGTATAATTTTTTATTATTATATGATGTAAAGATTTTGAGATGCAATTAATTTTTAATAAATCCATAAAATATCAAAGTAGTGTAGGAATAAGAACGATAATGTAAGAAACAACTCATGAAAAATCCTTTTCCAAAATAAAATTAAGGTGACAAATGTGGGAAAGTATAATAGAGGAAAATAATAATGGACGAAAAATATCAATTTATCATCAATAAACTCTATAGACAAGTTTATATGTGGCTTTTACAGGGAAGGGAGACCTAGTGACTTGTTCTGCGGAGAACAATTCAAATTTATTTCAAGCCGTTCTCGGAGGATTAGGCCAATTTGGGGTTATAACAAGGGCAAGAATAGCTCTAGGACATGCACCAACGAGGGCAAGTACTTCTTTTTATTTATTTATTTTTTATACATATATTCCTTTATGCTAAAAATTAACAATAATAATTCGAGAAAGAAAAAATTCTTTGCACATACCATTCTTGTTCGCAAGTCACAACCACATATATACTAAAAAAGCTTTATTTATTTTTGTTTCTATATATGAATCAGTGAATTTTTTTAAAGCAATTAGTCGCTTGCTAGTAACAATTAATGTATGATCCCCCACCCCAACCTGTAAGAAAATCCTATTACTTTTAGTTAGTTTGACAAATGAAAAACCTAAGGATGAGTTTTCATGCAATTTTTTGGAGATTCTTTTGTACTTCTTGCTTTTGTGAGGGCGTTGTGCCCTAATAATTAATTACTAGTATTTAGCTATAAGTCTTATTTAATTGAAATTAAATATAAGATTATTTATCTCTATAACCATTAAATATTATATAATCCTACTATTACTATTTTGAAAAGGTGTATTTAATCCATGAAATTTTCAATACTTTTTCAAAGTTGTACCAAACTGACTTCAAAGTTAGAATTTTTTTTTTTTTACAAGAGTTATTTAATTAATTCTCAATTCCTTAATTAATCATAAAGAAGTTTTGTTTAATTGCTTGCAGGTGAAGTGGCTCCGTCTGCTTTACAATGACTTCTCTGCATTTTCTGGAGACCAAGAACATTTAATCTCATTCGACGAAAGGAATGACCCTAATGCACTAGATTTTGTAGAAGGTTCGCTTCTACTGAATGAACCGTCAATGGATCTTTCCTTTTATCCAACACCTGATCAGCCAAGGATAACTTCCTTGGTAACTCAATACGGCATCATATACATCCTAGAGCTTGTCAAATACTATGACAATAATTCTCAAGCACACGTCAAGGAGGTAACTCCAAACATATTTTATTTAAGTAATGCTGCATTGTAAAAAAGAAAAAAGTTCACAAAGTTCAACCAAAATTTGCCAAGATAAATGGTGGTTGTTGGATAAGGCAAAGTATTGGGAACTACTCATTTATCCAAGAATTAATAACAATGCCAACTCATTTTGTTAATAATTCTAACAAAAAAATTATGGTTGTTTATTATTTTTTATTTTATTTTCTTTACTTTAATTTGTTAGGAATCTTCAGTAAAATATTTGTTAGGAACCTTTTTTTAATGATTAATTTAGCTTTGAATCAATATTTAACTTAATTAATTATATTCTTGTTTCTTGAATAGGAAATTGCAAATTTGGTTAAAGGGTTAAAGTTTGTTCCTACGTTTGTGTTTGAAAAAGACGCGTCATATGAGGATTTTGTGAACAGACTTCATACATATGAGCAACTTCTTACGTCAAAAGGACTACGGAATGTCTCTCATCCTTATTTGGACATCTTGATTCCAAGATCACGAATCTCGGATTTTAATGAAGGTGTGTTCAAGGGCATTATTCTTAAGCAAAATATTACTACCGGAGGAAGTATTCTAGTGACTGCCATGAACCGAAACAAGTAAGTTTATTTGTGATTAGTTTAAATTTTAAAGTATCAATTAATTAGAACTACAACAGCACAACAATTATATTTGGTTTTGGAACATATGTGAGGGTTAATAAAATCCATATGTATTAATAATTAACAGGTGGGATGAAAGGATGTCAGCAGTTACACCAGACGAAGATATTTTCTACTTAGCGGCTTTTCTGCGTGAAATTGGGTTTGATCAGGTGGAGGCATTTCTGACTCAAAACCAACAGATATTACAGTTCTGTAAGGATGCTGGTATTAAGTTCAAGGAATATCTTCCCACAAACAAGACACATCAAGAATGGGTGGAACACTTTGGCTCCAAATGGCAACTTTTTGAAGATAGAAAAGCTGAATTTGATCCCAAAAGAATATTGTCACCTGGACAAGGGATTTTTAACTAAGCAATGTGCTAGCTTAGGTTTCAACTAAGTAAATAAAACTCGTGTAATAAGGAGTGGCTGTAATGTATAACAACACTCAAATAATGCAAAAATCTCTAAAGTGTAAAAGTAGCCGTCAAGAGGCACAAACCCTAAAGTGGTGTGGACACAATTAGTTTTGAAAATTAAGAATTCTCTTCAACCTTTTCACATTTCTAAAATAGAATTTGTTGTATTCTTCCCTTTGTATTCTACTTTTTTCATGTGTAACTAATTTTTCTTTGTTTGGGGGATGATGGATTATATCGCAAAAGTAATAAAGAGTAAATAAGAGTATCGTTTCTATGATGATTATGTTATCAATTACTAAATTCGTCAAATCGATACTATTCAAGCTATCGAAAAGAGAGTTGGTAAAAATAAAGATGAGAAAGAATAAGCAAAAATAATAAAAGTAAAATTTAATTGATTGAGTAAAGCTGGAAAACAATGATATGAAAGTGTTAGGGGTTAAATTTCACTTGAACGCAAAATCGAATATTGGTTTAATCAAGTTTTATTCCAATGATTCATGGTCAATTCTCAAAATTAATTAATATTCAATCCTTTGGTATATTAATCTTCTTTACACTATTTAGAATTAATTAATCCCTTAGTCTAACCACAAATAGAGAAGACATTATTAAAAATGCGGGAATTTAGAGAAAGATCACACAACTCACAATGTCTATTCCTAGCGATTGTAGAAATTATGGTGTTTATCACAAGTTCTAAGTTCATGTGAATTTTTCCAAACCATACATCAACCCAAAAATCATTCCTAAATTGGTCAAATTTAGAAAAGTATTAAGAAAAGAGATAAACAAATAAATTATGAAATATAAACATTGATTAAACTCATAAAAGAATTTACATCATCTAAGTATCAAGATCTATCATCACTCTAACAAAAAAAGGTTTAGTTACACATGGAAAAAGAAGAACACAAAGAGAAGAATAAGACAAACTCCATTGTAGATAAGTGGAAAGGTTGAAGAAAATCCATAATCTTCAAGCTTAATTGCGCCCACACCATTTTAGGATTTTGCCTCTTGACAGCTGTTGTGTTCTGTCCAAGTGTGTGTTGAATTTGGCGTAACTTTTCTTTTTATAAAGAATTAACGTGCTCTGTTACATGTTCAGCTCTCAAGCGCTGACTTTCCAGCGCCTAGGTGCTGGGACACTAAACAAAAATTCTTCTTGCGCGCTCAAGCGTTGAGGTTCCAGTGCTTGGGCGATGGACGTCTAAAATGGAATTTCCTCTTTTTCTTCCTTATTCAAATGTCTAGTCTTTTTCAGATGCAAATACCTATAAAAACACATAAAATATGTAAAAAGAACATAATTAAAATACTTAAACATAATAAAAATTGAGAACAAAACTCAATTAAAGAGATTAAAAGATGATGAAAACCTTAGATTTTGAACCGTAAAAATATGAATTTTTACAGGTTCATCACTCACCTAAACTTAAGATTTTGCTTGTCCTCGAGCAAAAGAAAAATAAAAAGAAAACAAAACAACAAGACCAAACAAATAAAAACTCAAAACACATAGACTCAAACATAGAAATGCCGAGTATTGAAAATCATTCATATTATTAGAAATTGCTTCACAATCTAATTTAAAAGTATTACACATGTACAATCTAATTGCTAAATTGCTCTCACATGCAACTCTCATGCAAAAATGACTTCCCAAAAACATGAATAAAAGACCAAATCTACTCATAAGGACAAGCCCATATACGTTTATAAAACTGTAAATGCACATCAGACCCACATCTATAGGGTTGTTCTTCACACTACAAAAAAGAGGACATTTTGTGGCAGTTAATTCGCGGCAGTTGCTTTAAACTGCCACAAAAATAAAATTTGTGACAGTTCACACAGCGGTTCTTATAATGCCACAAATTGTAGTAATTTAGTGGCAGTTCTAGTAATTAACCACCACAGATTATAACATCAGAAAGAAGGAAAAACTAAACCTAAGCTTCTCACTCCTTCACTCTATTTCCCTTCCCTCATCATGAAGCACTGTTCACCCACATCGTGAACCATGAGTCGTCCTCTACCGTGAACCACCATTCCCCCATGCCGTGAGCCACCATCCCCTATCCCAATGTCGTGAACCACCTTCCCACCCCCAACATCGTGCAGCCTCTACCATATCTTGAAGCATCATGCAGCCTCCATGCTACCTGTGAACCAACCTCCACCATTGCGCAAATCATCAGGCGCAAATTTGCAGAAATCGTGAAGGTGAGTCCATTATCACCCAAATAACTGTGTTTTGGTTCTCTGAAATCTAAATCTGTAAAATCCTTAGATCCCCAAATTTTATTTTTGCCAAATGATTTTTAGTTAAAAAATTCATTGCAATTCGTAAGCCATATACAACAGAGAAGATGCCTCTCCATCCTCCTTTTCTTTTTTAATGCTTTCCTCCACAATCCTTAATTCATTGCAATTATTTTTTAATGCTTTCCTTAAGTTCTGTCTAGTAGCCTCGTATTTACACTTGCATGGAATGTATATATATATGCTTTTGTTTTTGTCTTTTTGTTGATTAATTTCATATTGATTTCGTGGAAGGTATTATATATATTGGTCGACTGCTCTTTATGTTCCTTTGTGTTCTCATGCGATTGAACATAAGCAACTCTTCTATAAAGTAAAATGTCTTCCAATGGAATAAATTAATGGGTGAAAAAAGAAGAAAACGTAACAAAAAGTTCTATTATATAAACCTTTTGATAATTATTTCCAATTAAGGGGTTTTTGAAGAAACTATTTCTTTATACATGCTGTCATATTTTTAACTTCTTTTTCCTTCTTTATTCCTTGAACTCGCTCTTATTCTGCTTCTGCCTTTGCTGTTATTACATTTCTCCCAATAAAGTAAATTTCATCTCTTGTGTGTTTGAATATATTTCAATTTGTTTGATGATCTGTTCCCTTCATTCTTTGATTATTCTGTGCTTTACGACTGCCTTTAAACATAGGAAATTCCTCATCTGGTTGAACTTGAGGATATGAATAAGGCAATGGGAGAAACAGAGCTAAGCACACGTCAGCCGGTAGATGCTTTGTCTTCCTTCTGCCAGTTTTCATATTGCAATGACATGTTTTGTGTGTGTGTGTGTGTGTTATATGCATGGATATTATTCTAATATAATTTATCATTTTTCCTCCTGCTATCAAGCCTTTACTGATCCAGTGCCGTCTCTTTCACATGTGTTATGCAATTAAGGGTACTCTTTTGGTTAACAAAAAGTTATATTTTTTAATTTTTGACAGACTCTTTTGGTCAAAAAAATTGATTTTGTCTTCTGTTTATTTCTATAATAATGTTCATTAAGGAAATACCTAATTAACTTCTAAGTTTTTGCTAAATGCTTTTGAAGCTTTTATGGTAGATATGTTTAGAAATTATTATCTGTATATAATCAAAAATTTGTACTTTTTGCTCTGTCATTACTGCTACCAATCTCAATCTGAGTTGCATGCAAAAACAAGTTTCACTTAAATGAGAATTATATCTGAGCAAATACCAAGAAACTAGTAATAACCATGCAGTTACAAAGCAGAGAACTAGGTACAAGATAGTGAAAGTATCAATTTGTAATCTTTACTGAACATACATAAAACTTTATATGTGATTCCCTAGCATCACTTGGATGCCCACTATTGGCCGGCCACTAGGAGAACGGTCCATAACACATACCTCTCCCTCAATAATTACTCACATTATAAGCAACAAACCGATCACATAATAAGGAACCATACTTAATTTGTTTCCATTTTAATAATTGTGAAATTTTTGTTATCCACATTTAATAGACCATAGTGTTGTTCTTTCACGTATCATCTATTTAATTATAGCCATCCATGCAAAATATATATACATATTTGTTCTGTTGGATGTCAATGGCTAAAGTAACGCGCATACGTATTATAAAGGTCCTTGGTTTGTAGAGGGTTGTAAAATGAATAATTTCATTCTTCAATAGGTTTCTTTAAAAAATTTATTTTATTATGTTAAAATGGTTGTTCATCCTTATATTTGAAAGATAGATCCACATGGGAAAAACGTTTTTTGCTTGAGAAGTTGTGCAAAGATTGTAAACCATGCTGATTTAGATCTTATATTTAGTACTATCTACTTATTCCTTTATTTCAGCTTTATGAATCATTGTTTGCATGGATTTAGGAAGTTTTGATTTTAGAAAGATTCTAGTCAAGGGACCTCTCCTTCAATGGTTATTGTATTGCTTAAATTTGAATTAGAAATTAGTTAAAAGAAAAATAGTTTGTGATAGTTACTATAAGATTAATATATTGTAAGAAGTCTGTACTGTACCTCACTCACTCTTGTCTGTTTTGCACTTTTTCTCCAACTATGATTGGTAATTTTTTTTTTGGTAACATGATTGGTAATATTTTATTTTCTATTGAGATGCATCTAGGTTTTAGCTAATCATTTGAGTTAAGGCTATATAGTTATGTGTGTAAGTGACTTTATGGTCATAGCAGAAAACATAAAAATGTCTCAAGTTTTGCAAATCTCTAAGAAAGTGTGTAATTTACAAGTTAAAAAATGTTGTTTGTTGAGTTAAGCATATAGATACTTTTACTTGATTTCACAATCTTTTCTAAAACTACTCTGTTTAGTGGACTAATGAGGGAATTAATGAGGACATGACAACATGTTCTAATTTCATATATAATTCAATTGCTAAGATGGTTACCAAATGAGAACCAAAAAAATGGTGGTAAACATATGCTCATGTATAATTATTAATCATTTCATAATGTACTACTTGTAATGTGTTCAGCTCTATCTTTGCTACATTTAAATTGAGCTTGTGAACTAGACTTGATGCCCTGGGGTTATCAGCATGCATATTTGGATCACAAAAATGGTATAAACATATTCTTCTAATAGATTCCAAGTGGTGAAAGTTATTAATTTAAAAGCTAATTATATTTCGGGGCAAAAAATGTAATAAAGTAGAATAAACAATTTATGCCTGCACCATCTAAAGCCAATCCACATCGTTTACCCCTTTATATAGAAGCTACTTCTTGTCGCATTTTCCCATTTGTACTAATCATCTTTGTGTTTAATGCTAAACTTCTTGTACTTTGAGGAACTCAATTTGTCCAATTTCTTTATGCAAGAATTTAGGAACTGTCTAATTCAGATTTTTAATTTATCTTAGGTAACAGGCATTGTAACAGGTTTTGTTCTTGTGTGGTTTCCTTCTCCAAAAAAAAACAAATATCTTTTTTGGGATTTTGAACCATCAATGAAAGAATGCATACTTTAGAAGCTCAAATGGCCCAAATGGCTTCCGTGCTTTGAAGCATCGCTGGTCACATTCCAGCTAACCTTGGCATTATCATAGGTTCACAAGTACTCATTCGAGAAATATGTTATAAATTTTCTTAAGATACATATAATAAGCAACTTTAGTGATCAATTACTTTAAGTGTACAAAAAATATATTTATCTTGAATTAAAAGTATAAATGTTTGTCAATTTGGTTTTTAATTGTTGCCAACAAGTTTTAGTTTTATTGTTGATTCAATATTTTCTATTTCAGTTTCCTGATCAAGCCAGTGGTAAGGGTTCACCAATAGGGGGTGCAAGACACTCTTCATTAGCTAGCCACAAACCACGTCACATCAATGGATGATACCTTTTGTATTTAGTCTATGAACAACTACTTGTTTGTTTGGGGTAGTAGTTTTTAGAACTATTTGACAATCTCATGAACATTTGGATATTTCAATACTTGTAATAGCTATTTGCTACTTAATTTGGTACTAGTTAATGTGCTACTTTGATAGTATAGTCATTGCGTTACTTAACTTATTACAATGTCATTTGTTTCTTATTATATTTAATTTGGTATTTGAAATATTTGGAGTGTATTTTTTATGTGTTGTTGAATACTGATTTTGGACAGGTTAAATATCAAATGCCAAAATGAGCTAAATACAAAAAATAAATGGTTTCTGTCAATACTTTAGTCCAATAGCGGCGGTTCAAAACCGCCATGAAATTAAAAAAAAAGTTTATTATTCTTTGCGAACTAATATATTATAGTGGCGATTCTTAATTGCCACTAATATATTTAATTTTCAGGTGAGTCTTTTGTGGCGGTTATTAACCGCCACTAACAATTAAAACAATTCAAAATTCATATTGTGACGGTTACAAACCACCACAAAATGACAAGGACACGTCAAGCATTCCATCCATTCGTGGCGGTTATAACTGCCACTAAATAATCCCTTAGAGGTGGTTATTCCTACGGTTGGTCTTAACCGCCACAAATTAACCTCGCGGCGATGTAAATTGTGGCAGTTAACAAACTACCATGAGTAGAATTTAGCGGCGGTTGTAACTACCGCTAATTGACTTTTTAACCGCCACAAAATAACCATTTTTTGTAGTGTCATCTCTCTCTTCACTAATGTAAATAACACATAATCAATTATCAAAAAGGTCTTTATAAAACTTGTAATGTAAGGCCAATGGTGATGGTTAAGAAAGAATGAGTAAGATAAAGAAAACAAAAGTTGAGATACAAAATTATGTAAATTTCAAAATTCAAGTCACAGAATGTAAAACAAGTGCAAACGGAACATAAGACACAACACATCATTATTATTTTTTTATCTTTTCTTTCTTTTTTAACAACCTCCACCCCCAAAACTTATTTCTTCACAATATTTTGGGTGAACTTTGTCTTTTTGAATTTTTTTTCTTTTTAAAATTTTCAGCTCCATAAATACTTCATGCACAAAAAAATGACTAAGGCTTGAATAGTAAAATAATACAATATATGCATTCAATAAATGGTATGTAAGAGAGGAATTTTTTTTTTGGGTATGAGAAAGGAAAATGTGGGTAAAGATAGGAAATAGAGGCCAAACATGCACAAGGCTACAAAAGGAGACCTAAGGATATAATATTTTTAAGATTGGCTTAAAAGGCTCAAACAATCCAAAGAAAGCCCTTATCATTTTGTTGATCATGCATTGTCTAGGATTTCGTCTCAAGAGAAAATCTAACAACTTCTATATACAAGTCATCTACACACATGAATTCCCATAAACTTTCTCTAAGCTTGACGTGCATTTATATTCCAAGGTCTATCAAACATAAAGATGGGAAGAACATTTATACACAATTAAAACAATAAAGATAAATGTAACTCATAGATTCTCATGTGCTATCCCAAGAAAAGAGATCAATTCACAATTCAAGCAATCATTGGATATTCAATTCAACACACCGGCATGCACAGTTAATGACTGAAAACACAATAGAGTGATGATAACAAAATAAAATAAATAAAAACAAATGTGAAAATAAAATATTAAAGAAAGGAAAAGAAAAATTCTTTTTGGCAGCCAACAGTTATATACATCCTCCTACAAAGGCTCTGAACTTAGGGAAGCACCTAAAGCCAACAAACTACAAAACAAAAAATAGAAAACTGATAAAATGAAATAACAAAATAAGAACAAAAAATAAAAGTAAAAGAGAAAGAGAAAAAAAATTTGGGTTGCTTCCCAAAAAGTATTTTTTTAACGTCATTAGCTCGACGTTGTCTTTCCAACTAATCAATGTTGCTTGAAGAAGGAGAAATAAGATGACGCCTTTCCTTTTTCAGATTTATGTCTCCATACTCGATCAGTGGTCTTAGAATTACCTCCAAAAGCGTTTTGAACTTGACCCAAGTTAGGTTTTCCTGAATTCATCTTAGCATGAGAAATTCCACCAGTCCATGGTGGTTTCAATTGAACAACAAATGATAAATTAGCTTTCAATGAATCATTAAACAATGAACCTATCTGTAATGAATCAGTGGAAGCTGAAGGATCTTTTTCTATCCCAACAATCTCAGAGATAGGAAGAACTTTCTCCTTTTCATCAATAATCTTGGGATTGAGAGGATCAGCATTGATCAATGATGAAGGACTCTTACTAGCCAAATCTTGTTGAGACTTACCTTGAATGCACTTGACAGGGGCATAGAAATCTAATGTTAATGCAGATTTATCAAAAACGTTGATAGTCACCTAATCTTCATCCACCTTCAAAATTAGTTCACCCCTAGGGACATCAATCAAAGCTCCTGAAGCAGCTAAGAACGGTCTTCCAAGAATTAGAGGGATATCAGCATTCTCATCCATATCTAAAATCACAAAATCTGCTGGAAAGGAGAATTTGTCCACCTCTACTAGCAAATCTTCAACTATACCATATGGACGTTTAATTGATCAATCAGCTAATTGAAGAGACATTGTAGTTGACTTCACTTTTTCAATCCCAAGCTTACGAAGAATTGATAATGGCATTAAATTGATGCTAACTCCTAAGTCACATAGAGTCTTCTCAATGATCAGTTTGCCAATAGTGCATTGAATAATGAAATTACCTGGATCCTTTAACTTTGGTGGTAACTTCCGCTGAATTATGGCACTACATTCTTCATTAAACATCACTGTCTCATCTTCTTTGATCTTCCTCTTTTTAGATAGCAGGTGCTTCATAAATCTGACATATGATGGTATTTGAGTGCTTCAGCAAAATGAATGTTTATCTGCAACTACTTGAAAATATCAAGGAACTTTTAGAACTACCTCTCTTGCTTCTTTTGATTTTCGTTCTTCAATCTCTGAGGAAATGGCGTCCTAGCGTACAGTGAAGGGTCCAATGGTCTACCCGAATTTGAATCTTTCTTCAAACTCTCACTTGTTCCTCTTTTAGTTTGTCCTTCTCAATTTCTTTTTCTTTATCACCATCTTTCTCTTGAACATGACTAGTAGAAGGAGGTACTTCCTTATCTTCATTTTCTTTTGGTTGAGGACTAATAACTTTTCCACTCCTCAAAGACATTGTCATACATTGCTCTTTTGCATTAACTATTGTATCACTTGGTAAGGTTCTTGGAGGTCTCTCTAAGAGCTGTTTTGCTATTTAACCCACTTGATTTTCAAAACTCCAAATAGCTACTCCTTGATTCTGAAAATTAGCTCTTGTTTCCTCCATAAAAGTGCTGGTGCTAAGAGCAAGTTTTTCAACAATACTTTCAAGGTTTGATAGCTTTTCTTGTTGAGATTGTGAAGATGGTTGTTGATAGGGAGGTGGTGGTGGCTTAGCACATTCTGATTAGTCCATGAAAAGTTTGGATGATTTCTCCACCTAGGATTGTATGTGTTGGAATATGGGTTACCTTATGGTCTCGAAGGATTACCCAGATAATTGACCTGCTCTTGAGGAATAACACCCGAAATGCTTGCTTCACATCCACCATTGGCATGGTTACCTCCACATAAATCACAAATTAACACTTGATGGTTCACTAAATTCACCTGCATATTCCCAACTTGCTTAGTGAGGTTAACTAACTACTGTGAAATACTTTTATTCTGAGCAAGTAAGGCATCGAGAGTGCCAAGCTCTATAACTCGCTGTTTGATCACTGCTCTCCCACTAGGAATATGATATTCATTAGTAGTCATAGTCTCAAATAATTCCTGAGCCTTTTCAAGAGTCTTAGTGTTTAAAGACCCACTTGAAGATGCATCCACCATAAGTCTTATAGAATGATTCAAACCATTATAGAATATCTGCACTTGCTGCCAAACTTCAAAAGCATGATGAGGACATTTTCTAAGCATTTCCTTAAATCTTTCCCACGTTTCATAGAGAGATTCTCCTTGATTTTGAGTAAAGCAAGCAATCTCACTCCTTATCTTCATGAACATTGATGAAGGGAAATACCGAGTGAGGAACTTACTAATCAAATCATCCCAAGTGGAGATGCTTCCTTGAGACTGGGCTTGAAGCCAGCTCTTAGGTTTATCTCTCAAAGAGAATGGAAAAAGTCATAACCGTATGGCATCATCACTAGCTCCATTATATTTGATAGTATCACAAAGCTGCAAGAAATTAGTGATGTGCAAGTTTGGATCTTCTGCCTGACCTCCTCCAAACTGATTCTGTTGCACCAGCTGTAGAAGCGCTGGTTTAATCTTAAAATTATTTGTTTGGATAGCAGGTCGCACAATACTGGTTGAGACTTTTTCAGAAGAAGGAATTGCATAGTCAACCAAGATGTGTCTTCTTTGTGCAGTAGTGTTCTTAGTCATCTTTTCTTCTTAGCTCCTTCTTTCACTGCCTACTTTCCTGTGTGCTCTTTCTGTTCTTGTTATTTTCGGATCAAAAAGTAATTCTTTTGAATCCAAAATACCTTGCATAAACAAACAAACAAGCAAACTAGGATGAAGTAAAGAAAAAAAATTAAAAATAAAAATAAATGACTAATACAAATAAACAAAGAAAACAAAAATGAATAAAAAGAAACAAATTAAAAAGAAAATTAAATAAAGAAAAATAAAATTAAATAAGAAATAAAAAATGCTTAAATTAGTGTCTCCTTCAACTACTATTTAATATTGAAAACAAGAATCCTCGACAACGGCGCCAAAAACTTGTTGTGATATTGGCAAGTGCACCAAATCGCAAAAGTAATAAAGAGTGAATAAGATTATTGTTCTCACGAGAATTATGTTATCAATTACTAAATTCACCAAATCGACGCTATTCAAGCTATCGAAAAGAGAGTTGGTAAAAACAAAAATAGGAAAGAATAAGCAAAAATAACAAAAGTAAAATTTAATTAATTGGGTAAAACTGGAAAACAATGATATGAAAGTGTTAGGGGTCATATTTCACTTGAACTCTTTTAATACAAAATCAAATATTGGTTTAATCAAGTTATATTCCAATGATTGATGGTCATTTCTGAAAATTAATCAATATCTAATTTATTGGTATATTAATCATCTTCACACTATTTAGAATTAACTAATCTCTTAGTCTAACCCCAAATAGAGAAGACATTATTAAAAATGAGAGAATTTAGAGAAAGATCACACAACCCACAACGTCTATTCCTAGTGATTGTGGAAATTATGATGGTTATGACAAGTTCTAGGTTTATGCAAATTTTCTCAAATCATACATCAACCCAAAAATCATTCCCAAATTGATCAGATTTAGAAAACCATTAAGAAAAGAGATAAACACATAAATCATGAAATAGAAACATTGATTAAACCCATAAAAGAATTTACATCATCCAAGTATCAAGATCCATCATCACCCTAACAAAAAAAGGTTTAGTTACACATAGAAAAAGAAGACACAAAGGGAAGAATACGATAAACTCCATTGTAGATAAGTGAAAATGTTGAAGAAAATCTCTAATCTTCAAGCCTAATTGTGCTTACACCACTTTAGGGTTTGTGCCTCTTGATGACTGCTGCGTTCTGTCTAAGTCTGTGTTGAATTTGACGTAATTTTTCTTTTTATAAATAATTAACGTGCTCTATTACGCGTTCAGCGCTCAAGTGCTGACTTTCTAGCGCCTAGGCGCTGAGACACTAAAAGGAAATTGCGCGCTCAAGCATTGAGGTTCCAGCGCTTGGGCGCTGAACGTCTAAAATTGAATTTCTTCTTTTTTTTGCTTATTCAAATGTTCAGTCTTTTTCATATGCAATTACCTATAAAAATACATAAAATACGTAAAAAGAACATAATTAAAAATACTAAAATATAATAAAATTTGAGAACAAAACTCAATCAAAGAAATTAAAAGATAATAAAAACTCAAAATTTTGAACCGTAAAAATATAAAATTTTAAAGGTTCATCAGCTCCAAATAGCAACTTTTTGAAGATAGAAAAGCTAAATTTGATCCCAAAAGAATATTGTCACCTGGACAAGGGATTTTTAACTAAGCAATGTGCTAGCTTTGGTTTCAACTAAGTAAATAGAACTCTTGTAGTAAGGAGTGGCTGTAATGTATAATAACACTCAAATAATGCAAAAATCTCTTGCAAAGCTGTGTCTTTAGCTCTTTCTTTCTTAGCTAACTCTTATCTGCGTTGAGCTTATGTTTGTCTCTAGCGGCAGATATATATGCCGGCAAATACTTACGTTTCTACATTAATTCTATTTTTCTATTATTTTTTACATCATTTTTTATATTTTTTATATATCATTAATCATGTATATTTTTTCTTATTATTTTTTCTCACTTAATTACAATTTTTTTAAAAATATAAATAATAATACATCCTAAAAATTATATATGACTAATATTTTCCTTCCAACATAGACATCTACATAGACAAATTTCGTACAGAAAGTTCATATAATAATCACACAATTCTTATATTCTTACTACAAATAATATATATATTTATTTTTATATTTTATTTAATATTATTTATTATAATTATTTTTTTATTATTTTCTCTCTCAATCATATATCCTTAAAAATGATGTGTACAGTATTTACATCTCTAAAAAAGATATAGAATGATCATTTTTCATAATCAAAGAGAGAAAGAAAAAGTTGGTTGATGAAATAATGGCCATTACTTTCCACGTAATCGTATCAGAAGGTGCTGTGAATTTTTTTGTCTGATTACTTAACATGGCTCAATGAAATGCTATTGTGCCATCTGCAGTTTAGTATCCGATTTATTTATGACTTAATTTAATAGATAAATATTTAATTTATTTATTAATTTATTTTAATAAATCAGATGAATAAATATTTAATTTATTTATTTAAAAAATTATTTTTAAAAGTTTTTATTTTTTTCTAAAAAGTATTTTTCTTTTTAAAAATTTTAATTTTTTCTAAAAAATAATTTTTCACTTTAAAAATGTTTATTTCACTTTAAAAAAAATTTGATGTCTAAAAATTTCTTTCCTTCTAAGAAATTTTACACTCTCTAAAAAGAATGTTTCTTAATGGAGCAATTTAGCAAGGCACAAAAGCCATTGAGAGAAAGAACAGAAACGAAACGAAGCGGGATGAAACCAGGGAGAATAGAAGAAGGAGAAGAATGATTTTTGGGACTTTTGGCTTTTAGGGACATTTTGAGAAACAACGTAATCCATTTGATTGATTTTTAATTAAATATCAATTGGATATTCAATACATATTTTAATTAGATTATTAACTATTCATAATTAAATTTAATTCGTTAGATATAATTTAATAAAATATATTATTTTAATTAAATGAACTGAATTAATTTTAATATAAATGAATTAAGTAAATTAAAAATTAATAAATTTTATTACCAAGCTTAGTTTGGACCATATAGCTTGTTGCTTGCCATGCCATCAGGCATCACCAGTCATAATGTCTTTTCACACACAAAATTTTTGTGTGCATGTACTCAACTTGTAACTTCATATGCTCATGGTCAATATATGTAAGAGAATTCGATCGTTAAAACTGATAATTGAAATCTCCTTATTATCAGGCTTCAACCTTTATTTGTAGTTCACTTTCTATCTAATCCAAGTCCCATCTTAATTAATCCAAAAACAGAAAAGAAAAGTCTTCTTGCTTAGTAAATGATTATAATTTACGTATTCTTTTTTATCATATTTCATGACTAAATAGTTAGATAAAAAATTAGAAAATCAACATTCTCTCGAGCTTGATTGTTAAAATATATTTTTTCTCAATAATAGATCTTCTAAATTTATTGCACTTTTTATGGGTATTTTAATTTTCAATTTTTAAGGTATCTTCTATCAATCGCTTTGTGGTTAGTCATATCTTGGTGGTTCTGCAGATAGAGAAGAGTTTCATATCTGTTTTGAAAAGAGGCATAATAGAATATTAAGTTGTAGCACTTTTTGTGTTGGTTTCCTATATAAAAGATGTTTAGACATCAATAGATTTTGATTAAAGAGCAGATATACAGATCGTTGATTAATTCAGAGCATAGATTATATTTGCTTCTTTTTCTTCTTAGATTTGATGTATCTTTTTTGATTTCTAAGTAAGTAAGCTTTCATTCATAATGAATTTTCTTTCATGTTAAAAAAATTAAAAAATCAATTGATCGTTGTATTCCTCTGGCTCAAAACTTATTTTGGTACAAGCTTTAAAATTAAAATGAAAAATAATAAAATAAGCATTGAAGTGTTTCGAAAAAGCTAGATATACCATCAACAAATTCACTAATCAATTTGACTTTTAAAACACAAAAACACAAGCCTAGAAGGATAACTAAATGAAAGGGAAAACATAGTTCCAAAAGAAAAACATAAAGCGGGTGGCTTTCCAAAATCACTTCCAACAAGTCTGGAAGGATAACTAAAAAAACTAACACTTCTCATAGCAATTGCTAACTTCCAAACCCCATAGCAAGTACACTTCTCATCCACTTCCATGTCATTGTGGAGGGATCTCTTCTTTGAGCTTGGAAAATCCATTGACGCTTGGATTGCAACTTTAGTCAGTTGGTGCTCAGGAATTGTAGCTTTCCTGGGTTTGGATGATCCTTTCTTGCTTTTCTTTTCTGTGCGGCCCAATGTGCGAGGGAGAGAGCTGCCCATAGACAAGATAAGGGTCTCAGAGCTTGATGGAGTTACCAATGGTATGCTCTGATCCCCATCGGCCATCCCTTCTTCCATAGTGTCACTCCTGCCAACTTTCAGGGTTTGTTCTTGTTTGCCATTATTTTTTATAAAGGTAATAACATTTGTGTCTGTTAATTGTTGGGACTCTAGGGTGGCGTTGCTTTCTTATATACTCTAATGAGATCGAGGAAGCCCTGGTAGGGTTATAGCCTCCTCATTGGTTAGAGTGGATTTGATTGGGTAATTCAGATCTTTCACTGATATTGTCCCTACCATGGAGTGGGATGACAAGTGGGGAGGATAAGCTTGATCAACCAATCCTTGCCCCATCTCATTTTGTTTTGGTTTTGGGGTAGGAGCAAGGCATATTCACGCTTGATTGGGTGGCCACCTTCATTTTTTTCACCTGTGCTTTCTACCTTCATCTCTATCGGGGCCATACTTTTTATTCGTGGCTTTTCCATTCAATTCATCTTGAATCATGGTAGAGCAATTCCTACCTTCGTGGCCAATGATTCCACAACAATAGTAAATTACAAGCAGTTTCTCATATTTAAATTCCACCCAAATCTTACTACATTGTGGTGACTATGAACATCCAATTTTTTTGGATCTTTTTTTGTTATTATTAAAAATAGAAAAAAAAGAGAAAAAAATGAAACATACAAAAAAAAACTTACATTAATAAAAGTCTACTAAATTTGGCCTATTTTTTATTACTTCTTTAGGCCCAAACTTATAACTCATTCAAATCTGATTAAAAAAAAAAGTAACAAGTAAAAAAGTAAAAAATAAAATAAAACTGCAAGAAAAGGAAAGAAACGTTGGAGTCATGCTCCCCTTTTTCTACTTTTAAGTGAAAAGTGAGACTTCTTTCTCTTGGTTTATGTTTATTTCCTTTCATTGTCATTCATTCTGCAATCCTTTGCACTACAGTAGAGACCAGTGTTTTTAAAATCGGACTAGTCATTAAATTGATGAAGATACTGGTTCGTGGTTCATTGGTTGATCGAATCGTGGTTGAACCGGTAAAAATTAAATATATATTTTTAATATTATATAATATATATTAAGTAATAAATTAATATATTAATATTTCTTATTATGTTGCTTAGTGCTTGAAAGTCCCATATTATATAATAAGTGAAATATACTTATTACCAGGCTTCAACCTTTATTTGTAGTTCATTTTCTATCTAATCCAAGACTCATCTTTAATTAATTCTAAAATAGAAAAGAAAAGTATTCTTGCTTAGTAAATGATTATCATTTACTTATTTTTTTTATCATATTTCATGACTAAATAGTTAGATTAGAAATTAGAAAATCAATATTCTCTCTCGTTTTGAGTCTCCCTTCTGTGAGAATGCATGATCAAGGACTACCTAATAGGGAAATTTGCAAGCTTACAAAATCAATCAACTAATAAAGTAATGAATCAAATATTGTTTTCTCGAAAAATGTTTAATAATTACCAAAATTATAATAACTCTACAATTATTCAAAATGTCAAAAGAAATTTTAATTGAATTAAAACTAAAGAAAATTAAAACTAATGAATTAAATTCGAACGAGGTAGGAACTAGCTAGAGACAAAAACAATATCAATTAAAACTAGGGTATTTTGATTTCACTTGAACCAATCTTATTTAATATACTTGATTAATAGTCCAATTTTAAACATATCATGCTAAAGTGATAATCTTAAATTATTTAATATTTTCTTTCGATTCATGTCAAACATATTGAAGAACACTTATTACCTATTTCCCAATAATAATAATAAGCATTAATCAACTCATTAAGATCTATAATTAACCAACTCAATCTTCCACAAGGCAAATCTTTATTCCTGTTCCGATTATATTCTTATGGAGTTTATTACTTATATCAAATCAAGGTATTTTTCTTCTGGTGTGATTCCAATATACATAACAAAATAAATTAAGAACAATAAAACTTTAATATAGATGAAAAAAACTAATTCAGCAAGTATAAATACTCATATATTTAAGTTACATCAAAATTCCCTAAAAGAAATTTAACTCATGATAAAATTAACTATTGTGTTTTTCTCCTTCACTATGTGTCTTCTTCACGCAATGCTGCCTCTGTTCTCGCTCTTGTGCGTCTGCTGCTTCCTCTCTCTATTCCGTGTTTTTGCCTTCCATTTATTCTAAGTTGGTGAC